>OY757311.1:170773809-171973809 GCA_963583905.1 Stenurella melanura
GAACCTGACTCTAACACATTAGTTGGTTACGCGCCTTGTACTATTATGCCTAGAGAAATATGTTTTGAATTCTTTATAGTAATACTAAGAAGTTTTTTTTTAGCTAGTTTTTTTAACGCCGTGTGGATCGAGCGCGACCCGCATAGAGGCAGTAGTATGATAGTAAGTAAGACAATAGTCACTTACGCCGCAGAACGCTATAGTTATTTATCAGTGATAAGTGAATTATAATTGTATTTTCTTAAATTAATTCAATAATTGTTACGTTAATTGTGTGTGTCGGAGATTTGTTCCTTTTCC
This sequence comes from Stenurella melanura, assembly GCA_963583905.1. Taxonomy (NCBI): domain Eukaryota; kingdom Metazoa; phylum Arthropoda; class Insecta; order Coleoptera; family Cerambycidae; genus Stenurella; species Stenurella melanura. The sequence goes on from OY757311.1 coordinate 170,774,110, forward strand.
TTTTGGCCCCCCTTTGACTCTCCTAAATTATATTAGCCTCACCACGCTTAGAGGGGTAGGCCCATTCATTAGTATTAACTTGTGATATCGTATTGAAAGTGCTGATAATGCATCGTTTAAGTGAGACAGAACGAATTGAAATTTTGGTAATGATTGGCTATGGAGACAAGTCTCAAACGCAAACTATGGTTTGTGAATTATTTAATGGTAAATACCCTAATCGACCTATTACACAACCAACTGTTAGCAAAATAGAAAAGAAGTTCCGAGATTGTGGTCATGTAAGAGATAATTTCGCGAAAGGTCGTCCGACAATTTCAAATAAACAGTTAGATGTTTTACTGACATGGAGGAGAATTCTCACAAACCAAGTCGCAGCAGAACAGTCAATTAGTCAGTCGACTGTTTTAAAATATTTGAAGAATAAATGGCACCCGTATAAAGTGAATTTAGTTCAAGAGCTTAACGAAGATGATTTCGCCCGCAGAGTAGATTTTTGCGAAACCACGATGGAACGATGTAATATCAATCCACATTTCTTAAGTCGAGTACTTTTCTCTGATGAGGCCACCTTCTGTTTAAATGGCACTGTGAATAAGCAAAATTGTCGATATTGGTCACGTGAAAATCCACACTGGATGGCGAAGGCCCATACTCAGTTTCCACAGAAAGTTAACGTGTGGGGTGGAATTGTTGGGACTACAATATTGGGTCCATTTTTTATTCAAGGTTCATTAGATGGCGAAAAATATTTGGAGCTGCTCCAACAAAACATAATTCCAGAACTTGTCGCACTGTATCCAAATGGTGAAAACCCTAATGTATCGGAAAACTCCATGTGGTTTCAACAGGATGGCGCACCGCCACATTATTCGGTAATAGTGCGTAATTATTTAAACGAAATTTTCCTACGCAGATGGATTGGTAGACACGGATCAATAGAATGGCCAGCTAGATCTCCGGACCTAACCCCATTGGATTATATTTTATGGGGTTACCTTAAATCCAAAATAAATTTTAATAGACCGAACAATATTGAGGACTTAAAAGACAGAATTACTTACGAAATTGGAAGATTTGGACCCGAAACAATTGTTAACGTTTTGGGAGAATTTTAGTTTCGACTTGGACATTGTCAAGAAGCAAATGGCGCGCAATTTGAACATTTAATCTAATTATTTTTTGCTGTATTCTTAAAGTCTTTTATTTTTGTTTTATTACATTGTTACTTATAAGTAGTTAAGATTTTTTTCTCGATAATTTCGTCATGCAATAGTCCCTAGAATTTAACGTACTGTATGCAGACAAATGTGCTCTTTCAAACGACATTTTAAAAAATGGGGTTGCCATTTAAAAAAAATGGCGATGATGTCATAACTTTAAAAAAAAATAGTTGCAGCACTTTTATTTAAATAAACAGATTGAGTAATGTATTTAAAAATCGACGGGTCTGAGCGAATTTTTGTCACTTGTTTTGTAACTATTTTAATGAATTTATTCCACTGTATATAGAACAAAAGTGCACACCATCAGTTGTTTATTCAATGCAACTTTCTCGAAAACTGCTAATCCTAGAAATAAAGTTTTAAAAAAATTATCTCCATTCTCCATCTTCATTTCGTTTCAATACCAACGTAGCCTCAGAAAAAAACAGTATTTTGTACACTTGTTAAGATTTAACCTGTTCACTAACACATCTGTACTGATAAAACGGCGAAAATTTGAAACGAATTCATTGTTTCGTTAGAGCGAATTAAACGAAAAATTGTTTGCCTATTTCTATTTTAACAATTGTTATTTATGAAATATACGCCAAGAACGAGAGATATAGTCCGCAGAAACTGTTAAATAATTGTTCATTATAATAACTACTTTAAGGATCATTATGAAATTCAATACGGTTCTTTTCTGATAATAGACAAAGCAATAAAAAAATCAAGTGGGTCCGCTAAGGATTACGATCTCTAGAGTGTTTTCGTACGTATTAGCGAAACTGACCGCAGACACGCTAAGCGACCATAGAGCAAAACCCAAGGTTGTTTAATAATTCTAGAAAAGATCAATTGTATCGTATTGTATGAAAAGTTTTTCAAAGATTATAAAAATAAAACTTTGCAATTATTTCAAAGAATTTTAAATTGACATAAATTCTGTATACACCATTGGAAAGTTTCTAAACACCGTTCTTTTGAATTATCATAGAATGTATAGGCTGCTATTTGAGAAATCGGTTGGGGCGGCGGGAGTAGGGATGGAAAATAAAATATTAATTCTTAGGAGACGAAGTGCAATTAAAAATTTTAATTGACTACATCCGAGACAATTTTTTGAGAATTAACAAGCTCAAGAAATATTGAATTTATTCCATACTTTTTACACAAGTTGTATATTATATGTAAAATATATATTGTTCTCGCAAAAAGTAAGGAATTAGTTTTCATGGCTGAAGACTCAAGTTCTCAAGGATCAAAGTTACTCAGACTGTAACTCCAAATATGAATTGAAATATTTCATGAGAACCACCATTAACGAGAATGAATTTTTAAAACATCCATTACAGTTAGAGCATGTATCCTGCAGTTTCAATTCAGGTATACACATACGTACTTTACTGGTTGTACCAGGCTTGTTGAATGCAAGATATCCTAATGTTTCTTTACGAATAGCAAAAGGAATTGCCAAGTAATAACGGCCGCTTAATACTTAAAGTAAACATAGGAGACTTGTTTGATATCGATTCCTCGCAGAAGATAAAACACTGTTGGGCTTGTAAAATTATGTTTCCCCTATAGGATTGTTTATCCATGGTATACAATGTCTTTTTGGGGCCTTATTGGTATCTGTTACAAACGTATTTGTTTCTCAAGTTTCGATTCAGCTATCTACGTACGTGTCTTGATAGGGTGGCGCACTGTGTTGCTAGTATTTATGACGCTTTGATTTTGAAAATATTCACCTTGAATATGTGGCTTTAGATGATTTAAAAAAATCGTCGTTTCTCTTTTCGAACAGTAATGTCGAAATTAGTGTATATTGAATTTTCTATACTTGTTTTCCCATAACCACTATAATTTTTAATGCTACACTCTACCTTCTCAAATAGTTTTTAATGATATATAAATTTCTATACTTCTACCAGAAGAATGACTCGTAAATTTGTTTTTGTTTTATTGTGATAGACGTAGAATATAACATGTCAATTACAATATACAGAATATTTTATTCATGTATTTACTTGTTTAAATTTTCGGACTGCTCCTTCGTATAAAAAATATATTTTAGTTGGGATTCTCAAAAACGCTCGGAATATCAGATAGTCTAGTTGTCTAGTTGTCTAACTTCGCCCGAGCGCCCAGAGATCACCATATATAGATAATGATTAGTGAAAGCATGATGCGACTATTTTATTGTTCATTCCTTAATACCGCTTTCTTAGTGTAGCAGAATGAAGTCATTTATTATGTTGTAATAAATATTAAAACTCCTATTATTAAGACTTTGTGTTAACATGAATAAAAAACGCAAATGTTGTGTAATTCCTAGATGAGTACAGACATGACAATGCCATATAAAGTATCTATTCGTTTTTTTCACGAAGATAGTGTAGCATTTGAAAAGGCTACATTAATATATGTATGGTTAAATACAGTAAATTAACCCATTAGTTAATTTGTTTGAGTGGAGAGGTAGGCAACCACTCGTACTTCAAAGGGGCATAGCAGGTCGCATATCTGAAATTCTCAAGGAAAGAAAGCGTGTTTTCTTTTATGTATTATTTTTGAGTCAGAGGTGTTACTCACATGTTCTTGTTGTTGGGATATTACACAATGGTGTAATTCAGTCTTTAAATTACAAGCCCTTTTGTTGGCGCCTTTTTATTGGCTAGAGAGAGTGTTCTCTAGATATTCAAGTTGGCAACGCGAAGAACTGTCAAGCAGATTTCCGTCGTGGATTCGTCTTTGAGACAGCCACGAGTGAACAGCGGCGGTTCCGATTTTGTGTGGAATTTTTGGGTTTTACATCGTTTACACTGAAAAGGGATTTGATTGATGTACCCAATGATCCTCACCGCCTTGCTGTGAAGATTTTGTGAATTTCCAAGAAGAAGTTCTGTTGATTGCCACAAATCTGATCGCCACGTGTTTCGCGAGGTTATGCAATACTCTCTATAGGAGGTGAGCTTTTATTTTACTTAGTTGGGGTTTTATTTAGTTCTTATTTATTGTAATTATTACAGAGTGTTTTGGAGAGGCTTATGTTTGGTATAAGCATATGTTTGGAGGGGCACATATACTTTGGAGAGGTTTAAGTTCTGAATGAATGGTGCTGCCATTTATGGTTATGTAAGGAGGCCCAGTATTTAGAGGAGTACTAGGAGGAAGTCTATTACTCAGATATTTGGTTTTATGTGGGTCCTGCTGACGTACAGAGAAGTTTTGGTGGGAGAGTTGTTCGCAGCAGTCTCCAAGAGATCTAGGCAGAGATTTGGGAGTGACACGGAGTCGTAGTTGTAAGCAACGTCGAGAACATCTTAGGAAATGGTGACAGGTCACGCTGCAGTCGTCAGAGAAAGCGCCAAGGCTGTAACCAGGTTTTATTGTTTCATTTTAGTTATATAATTTTAAAGAAATTATCATAGTTTGATTCAGTGATTTTTTGTTGAAATATTAAAGTAAATTACACAACGATTTTGCAACTACATGCCTACCATGATGAAATATCTTAATATTTTTTACTGTAAGTAACGCATGGTACCACGTGATACTAATTTACCTTCTACTATGTCACACATGAAGTATTTTTAATAGAATACACTTGAAGCCGTAGTTGCATTTCTATAAAAAGGGGTCAAATCACTGAAATAACTTTAGAAGGGGTCATTCACATATTTTGCATTTATTTTGCATATACAGATTATGTTTAGGGGATAATTGTGAAACTTATTGTTTTTATTGTTGTACATCTCATGTGTGTTGTAATAAATGTCTAATGTCTACATGTTCTTATTATTTGCACTGGTACTCCTGATATTTGCTTAAATTTTGAGATTTAATAGAGTAAAGTAGAGTTTTGATATTACAGATATATTTTGAGAATTCCATCGCATGGTTGCTAGTAACTTAATTTTGTTCCGAGCTCGCAAAATTATTTAAATCATATTATGTAACATACAGCCGGTGGCGCCCTTTTGAGTGTCCACACACAATCCTAACCCACGACCTATGCTCTCCACCAAAAATCGGCTGCCGTTCGCACCGATGTAACACGTTTTAATATTTAGGTATTAAAAAAGGTTACAATAGAGAGGCAGGGATGTTGTCACAATGTACTCTAAGAAGGTCAAATAAATATAGTATTTAAACTACGGGAATGAAACACAAACAGAAAGAAGAATCGATAGTAAAACCAAAAGTGTGCTCCCTGCAAATTATTTTATCTAGTAAATGCTATGCTGCAGGGAAAACTCTGGAAGAAAGTTTTTATGCAATCACAAAAAATCGTTATGTGTATGTGTTCTCTCTTACTTAAATGCATCGGCCTTGATACAAGGCGCCCAACGTTGGCTTGTGCCCCACGTTGGGCGCCATAAATGTTCTATTTTCTGTGAATAATCTGAAATAAAATAGATTTGTAATTAATAAAAGTTCACAGACTTCGGCTGCTTTGTCCCGTTTTCATGTAATTTACAATAAGTCTCTTAACAATGTGATTGCCATGGCCAATCATAAGTCAGTAATAACATAAGCAGCTACATACGAAAAGTCCAATATAAATAATGATGTCTAGGAATAACTGTTTCAATTTCCCTAAGAGATTCACTGAGCAACAATCAATTTTCTGACATAAATACTGTTTATAAAGTATTAATTTAACGTGTCTAGTATACTCACAGACCACACACTAAGTAAATTTCTAATAATAGTTGATTTTTAATCAAAACAGTAATTGATTAAAACAGTTGGATTTGTCAATGCAAATTTATTTTAGCGCAACGAGCATATTAAAACATTACACAATGGTCAAGCTAATCAATTGGGAATAAAATTTTTTAAATTATACGTGGTATATTTCACATCGAACTAATGGTTGCATTATTGAAAATTACAAATAATGATTCCCATGATGATTGATAGCTTGTTTTATTCGAAGAAAAACGCATAACGGCTCATCAAACTTATATTAGCGCAGTGTTGTCCTGAGGGCACGAAACCAATATAAATTGTAATGTAAAATTTCCATTCTATCAGGACTAGATTGTTTTTATGCGGATCAGGCCACATTTTTTCAACATACAATAGTTTGAATAAGAAATGCAACACCAGGATTTTCTTGAAAAGTATTATTAAAATCTTCACCAAAGTTATCTTCTATCGTGATTGAAATCTCAGTATTGTGAAACGCAGAATAAAAGAGTTATTTAGTAGGAAATAGGTCCACCGTGATTTCGAATGTCCTCAGCCATTCTATTAGGTTGTTAATGAGAGTCGGTGTTGGTCTGTGGAATATTATCTCAAGCCTCTTGGACACTAGGTCGACTATCTTTCCAATTATCCAAATAAATCATGTCTTAGATATGTTAAATCGGAGGCAGATCTGCTGAACGTGCCATCCTATTAGCTATAAAATATTTGCTGTAACCCTTGCCCTGTTAGAATGGGAATTGTCCCGCGGGAATATGCGAAAAAATCTTCAAGTACACTGTTAACAGTTTTCTTTGTGATTATGTAGATGCAAATACTAATATGTTGCTTATCATGGGTATCAAATGAAAGGGCTTTGTCTGTTTGTTTGTCTGTAAAATAAGTAGATATTAAAAAGTTAAAAATAAAATTATACATAAAAAATATTTAAAAAAGGTTTTATTAAAATAAATGTGCTAAACAGTAAAAAAATATAACATATAAAATCATACCTCTGAAAACCAAAATCTCTGCGGACGGCCGTATAACACTTTATCACAATTACTTTTCTCAATTGGTCGTTCCCATAGCTTTTGGTTTCCAGATGTATGCATTAAAAAAATACTTTTAGTATCTACATTTTTAAAATAAAAGCTTGGTAAAAATTTTTTTATGTTTAATTTTTCCTGAAATGGTTTTGCCAATATGACGTTAATAAGCAGACAGACACCAGACCGACACAGATACTGATATACTTACCTAGTTCGTACTGATGAAGGTCAACAAGACAGAAACTGCAGTAATATCCGCCACACTGAATATTTTTTTCCGCAGGACTTCATTGCAATCGATTTGTTTTCTATTGCGCATTGTAAAATTACGTGAACTGTTGAATATATTTTGCGGTAAAGTATCATTATTTAAATGTGTTCTTAGAAAACTGCTAGCAGTAGTTGTTTGATGTATCCTTATTTTCACATCAATACTCAAACCTGAGGGTGTGGAAAATAATGTCTGTATACAAACCATTACGGATATAACACAATCCTAATATCTGCCTACTCAAGTACGGGAAATAAATGTAGAGAAACTTATTGTCAATAAAACATTGTAACAATAATGCGAGTCTCGAACATTTTCTGCAAGAAAAACCAAATATAGCGACATTTATTTTAGCAAGTAGCTTCGAGATGCCAGAAGCAACCAAAACAACGACATGTATTCACGCTATATTGAACATAAAAATTAATCTGACAAGAGGTCACCGCCCTTGCGACTTCGTCTCAGTGTTCACTGACCTTCCGAAACTGCTATCCCAATGTCAATCCTATTAACGCCTGATCTTAATTTTTAAGACTATTATTGGAACAACAATAACAATTTGTCACTCGAACCGCGTTCATGGTTACTGAATATTCGATCGGTTTCATAATTCGAATTATTCTTAGGAGAGGTCCTTGAAGGGTAAATATTAAATTCCACTGAGAGATCTCTTTTGCTATGTTTGATTTCGAAGAAGAAATGAAACTAAGGATTTTATTTCAAACGTACTGTTGTTAGATTGAATCACTTTGAATGTTTTTCGATAATTGCGCCATTTAATGAGTTTTTCACATTTAGACTGCAATTAAAGGAAATTACTTATTTTTATTTAAAGAAATCACTTAAATTGTAAACTAATTACTATTAGTATCATACTTAAATCTTTCTTAGAAAAAAAAATGGTGTGCTCATCTGGCTATTACTATACTCTTCGTAAGAAGAACAAGAAACAAACAACAAAAACCGCTGCATAAGGAATCGCTACTTCCACATCCAGACTTCCCATCCAAGTGTCTTTAAAGTTTCTTCATCATATTCGCACTCTAGCATGTGGAAATAACTGGTCATAGAATGTTAATAATATAATATTTGAGGCAGATGTCACAAAAAAATGACTTCTAGCATATACGCCAAAAATCAAGTTTCTGGGCTCTTATTAGATTGCTTCACTTATTTTTCCCTATTTACCTCCCCCATCTCTTCAACGGAACCATCTCAATCAGATGTCATTACAATACATACGTGTACCATATTTCAAGTACATATCTCAGTTTTATTTTACCAGCCCCCACAATAATATAGTGGTGCAGATGGTGGGGGGTTGAAAATATGATAAAGAAGTCTGAGGCCTTGGCGTCTAGTGTATACACCAAATACCAAGTTTCTATACTCTTACCAGCTTTACTTATTTTCCTCTATTTACCCCCCACTTACCCCCACCCCTTCAAGAGAATCATCTCAGAATATAATCTAATTCCAAACGTTGCGAGTTGTTAGAACATACGTGTACCAAATTTCAAGTGAATATCTCAATTTTGTTTCAAAATATTATAAAAAATTTAAGGCCTTGGCTTCTAATACAGGGTGTAATTAGTTTCATGTCATTAAAAAAACTGATGGTAGGGAACGAAAAGACAAACAAAAAACCTTATATAACATGAGGTCTAAAGCTCATAGTAAAAAAAAATAAACAAAAATTTCGCAAATTTTCAATAAAATTTTTTGAACTGCTGGAATATTGAGGTAGGTTTAGATCTAGATCTGATCGAAAGAAAACTATAACTCTCCCTTGTGCAGTACTTTAGTTACTGTGGGTGTTTCGTTATGTACACACGTCCAACAACAACAACGTTCGTTGTTTTTGTTATTTTTGAATTTCGCGTCATTGTGTATTTATAGTTAAGATTTATTTTATTGACTTACCATTCAAGTTGTCAAATTCTTGATTACGTACAGACACAACTTACTTGTTCGTTCTTTTTGTATTCCTTTTTGGCCTTTGTACCAAGTTTTTATTTTATTTTTCTTTATTGACAACGTTAGTTGACAGTTCTCAACGTTTTATGACATTCTAAGCCTATTTCAACAAAAATAATTTTTTGTTTTTTTTACGATTACTATACTTCCACTCCACTACATAGATGTGGAAGTTAAAGTATATTGCACTAGATCGGCACCTTTCTAAATCTGCAAATATCGGTCGTAGAGAAAGAAATTCATGTCAATGTGTTAATGATCGAATTCTTAACAACTATCAATATGTGTATTAGGGTGGAACGAAAAATTATTTCTTGTTAAATTGTTATAGGTGTCAAAATGTACATTTGGATAAATAAAAATCGTCCCTAAAAGCTTATCGACCTATCTTATCATCTTCAGATTCCTCGCGGGACCGACAGTATAGAAATTTTGGTGATTTTATAGATTTTATTACCTGCCCTGGTTTATTTAAAAAAATATACTCCTGGTAAACACAGTATTTGAAATAATTATTAAAGTATGATAAAAAGCCCCTCCGAGTCAATTTGATTTTTTCTAATATTTTCCGGTTCCTCATTGTCTTTGAAAATCGCGACGCTTATGGGAATTGTGCGACAAATAACGCTCTCGAATACAATCGCAATCCAAGCGACAGGCGTCTATGACTGGGGTGGGAAGGTAACATGTTCAAGCCTACTTTCATTTGTCTGAATACTTCTATTAAGTATTGTTTTTAGTTGAGTGTTTTCTGTGGGTTTTAAGTGATTCGTACTTGTACGCCGATTGTTCGTTGAGTGTTAGAATATTTACCTACGTTAATATGGCAAAATATAAGTCAACTTCGTTGCAAGATATTTGGTCAATCTAAAATATTAAGTGACCTTGTGTTACTTACTCATAAGCACTTTACTTTCATTATTTATTTGTTTGGAATGGTCTAAAATATAAATATGCTGGGAGAGATATAAATGAAATACTCAAAAATATTGTACCGAAAATTTAAGGGATTTAGCAAAGTTGATGTACTTCCTACCGTATTTTATTTCTGGAATAAACTAAAAAAAATTCATGGTCGTTATAAGGAAAATCAGAAGAATTTAGAATCTAGAAAAAATTCTGTGACCCTGGAAACCAAGAAAATGAAAATGACAGAAGAAAGGAAAGCAATGCCAGCATCCAGAGCATTGAAAAACATGCAGAAGCTTCACCGTTATTAAAGATGCACCACCTGTCATCTGTTCAGCTTTACTAGAAGTATGAAATTAATGATGAAAAGGAAGATGATATCTAACGTGTCTTCACGGCACAAACCGTTAAGACAACAGCTACACGAGAATTTAGTATACCTAAAATACAGTTTGAGGCCAAACATTACTGGGAATTAAGTTGTTGGAATAACGTAAATGTTTCTGAGCCGCCAATGACTGCTAATATGGAAATGTGTGTTATCAAAGCATTGGACATAAGTTTTTCTGATTTTTCATAGTCTTTGCAATACCGAAGCTGTTGAACGAGTCGTGCGTCTTGCAAATGAGGCATCACCAGCTGTCTGTGGCCAAGAAAACCAAACTGGCTTCATTCAAGCCTGTATAAAATAAAGACAAATATTGCCTTCATTTGAAACGAAATTAGAATACTTTAAAAATGGATAATAACTAAAATATTAAACACGTTCTGTTTTTGTTTGTTTTTCCATTACTGTTTGTGTGTTTCTTTAAATAAAACGTCTGATTTTACTTGGTGTTCATCCTTCTAGAGTTATTGAATGTAGAGAAAAAAATAATAAATACGATTCATTCGATCAATACGTTATGTTTTTGGAAGAAATAGCTTAGAAGAGCATATTTTGACATCCTTGTGGAAACTGAAGTGTGGATAATAGCATTTAAACATGTTTCACAGTGATCTAAAGTACATTAAGACACCTTTTGGTGCCTATGGCATTACCAATATCCAAAGAATGGAAAAATAACTGAGAAAAAATAAATGGTCTAAAGAGAGCTTTTTCTAATATTTTGAACCCATTGAGGAATCTGAAAATAAAGTACCGTTTTCAATTTTTGCACAGTTATTAATAACCACCAAATGCACCTTTTGATAACTATGTGATAATAATTCTCGAAAAAAATTTGAAAATCTCTTTTTCGTTCCACCCTAGTGTGTATGTCTGTCTGTTCATCTGTCCACTCGTCCGTTAAATTTCTTGAGGGCGTTATCGTTCCTTTAGAAAAAGAGAAGTCCAATTGTATTAAAATTTGGAAAATAAAGTTGTGTTAACTAAGGAAAGTACCCTATTGTTTCTTAAAGAACTTAATCAAAAAATAAAAAGGTATAATAATTTAAAATTTTTAAAATTATCTGACTTTTATGGTTCCTAATTAAATACAAGTATTGTAAAATGTCTTTTCCTATAAATTATTTACATAGTAGAATATACACACTTCATAAAAATATAATATCTAACAATCGAAATAGATAGATAGATTTTACTACACTTCATTCATTTATGACATTTTAATGACAACTCAACTTTCACACACCATTTTTCTCCCATCTCCATCTCCCGTCTCCCAACTTTTATGTTCATTAACATATCACCATTTGTTCTCTGACTTACATCAATAATTTCAATTATGAAAAGAAAGTAATCATTACTTTTTGCCTGCTCCCGTATTATCACAATTTACAACCGGATAAATTCAACTGTTAGCATTGCTCGAGCAAACTTATTTCCTAAAGTTTAAACCCGTTGCACTTTAATTAAGAAATAGTCATTCTGTTTTTACTAAAAATTATTACTGCCACAAATCTTTAACCTGACTCATTATTTCTCCTTTGGGAGCTATCCAAAAAGTAGCACGTAATTTATGTAAAACTACCGCATGTTTTAACATTTTAAGTGAAAATAATGCACGATGAAAGCTCTAAGTATCCTTCTTTCTTTCCATTATATCGTTTGTTCACGTTGCGGGTTCCGTACATTGTAGCATTAGAACATAAAGATCAATTTTGGGCAAAAATGGACATGTGTTCTAGTCTCTCTATTTTCAAAATTCAAAAGTAAAATAATAAGTTTTATTTCACACTGTCCGGGAAATCCGCGGACTCATTTGCGGCCGGTAAATCAAACATTACAGTATCTGATACTGTAATATTATATTACAGTATCTGATACTGTAATGTGTTACCTAGCAACAGTATCATATTATTGTTATTAGCAAGCATTTCTTCTTAATTTTGACTTTTCCACTTAAAAATGGTGTTCTTTTACTGTAAAATATACTTTCCACCATCGTTAATAAATGAAGGCTGTTACATAACTCTAGGTTAGGTTTCTTCTACTACATTTATAATATTTTGCTTTACTAAAGTTAGTGATTTTTATTTTATTTAAACTAGTATTAACTCATATTGGTACTGTTGTGAGGTGAGCACTTTGACACCTACCCCTACTTAGAGAACATAGTTTTCTACAGACTTTATTAAATGAAAAATAACATCCAGTAATATTAGGCAATTCATTCAGAAAATATTAGCAATTCGAATAATTAATCAAGATACTGCTGCAGAAAATTTCACATTTATCCTAGATGTTATATTATTTTAATATATTCACTGTTTACTTTGTTATATTCACCTCAATGCACCGCTCCATTTCCATATTATATGTGCGGTGAAGAACCAGAGCTAAGCTAACTTGCTGGGATATCATACATTTTCTATGTATTATTCTTCTCTATGAAATTCGACTATTTCTTTCTTTTGGAAACATAAATTGGAAACTCAGCAAAATGTAGAATAATTGGAGACAGGATGATATGCTTAGTAAAGTTGCTTCTAAAACATGACAAACTTATTAGATAAAATATTAACTAAGAAAATATTTAATACAAGAGTAGACAATACTTGTTTCCTTTTTTTCGGTATGATAGGTAATTATTATATTAGTTAGTAATAAATCTTAAAAACATTGAACAGATACATGTTTGAAAGAATTTAATTTTTCTTCTGATTCTGATTAAGAATTGTGCTTCATAAAATAATTAATTAACATTATACTTAGAAACAAATTAGCCTCCGTACTGTGCGTTAATACTAACATGTGCAGAAATGTCCACAGCTGAGAACCAGCAAGAAATTGCCTCCGGCCCAGAGTGTGAAAGTAATGAGTTGTCATTTTCAAAATTCTAGCCCACGCTCAATTTTTGATCAAATTGAATGAAGTTAGGCGCAAAATGTTCGGGAAAGCTGATAATTTATGACCTAACTGCTGGCTTTACAATAATTAAGGTATTGTATGTCAATTGACAGCTGCCAAAACCCCACGAAAAAAAAATTTGAAATTTTCTTCGTCTAGGTTTATTTAAACGAATTTTTATGATTCAAATGAATGTTTTTTGGGTCGTTGACTACGAATTCAATATTTATCTTAGCCAAGAGTGGTCTAAGTGTGGTAATTTTGGCCTGAAGTGGTCCAAGTTCAAGATATTGGTCATTCTTGGTCACTTCTAGTGGTTCTAATCGATTTATTTCTAATAAAATATATTTATATCAATGAAACGTACAGGGTTTTATAGTTGTTTGGTCGCAAATTACTGACGTAATGGTCATTTATTTTTTCTAAAAAGGTCCAAGTATGAAATTTTGTCCGTTTTCTCAATGGTTTTTCTTATTTAAATTTTCGCGGGCATATAATACCTTAATTGTGAAAACAGCATAGCAGTTACGTAATAAAGTACCAGCTTGCTCGAAGATTTTGCGTCTAATTTCATCCAAGTTGATCAGAAATTGAGCGTGGGCTAGAATTTTGAAAATGACAACTCATTAATTTCATACTGTGCGGCCCACCTTTAAAAATATAAATCATATTTTCAGAAATATGCCGACGAGAATGAAACTTTGTGGACACTGTACATCATATTGTATAAAATAGTCTTTCGGAAACGATTATTGCTTTTCCTTTTATCATAGGAATAATATAGTAATTGGTTGCTATTAACTACTAGTACAATATATGCATGCTAAGAAAGCTCACAATAATTGTCTGCGATAGTAATTGTAACTACTATGAGCTGAATTATGAAAACCAACTATGGACACTACTTTAAAATAAAATGGAAAGAGAGTTTAAGCCTAATTACCTTCGGAATGTACATTTTTATTAGTTTAAATAATGTGTATTTCTTTACATTTTATACAGTATCCCAAAACTTCCGCATGTCTTTTTAGCTGATGATTCTAGATGAGTTTTTTGAAACTCGGTTCATTATTTTGCATTATTCCAATTTACTACTTACTTCCTTCGCATACCGAAGGGGAATATTGTATTTTTATAAGGTACTAATTACAACTAATTTTAACTATAGGCGAAGAAATGAGGGATAGTTAATCTTTGTTTTGACATTTTTTTAGTAGTTTAGGACTTAATTACGATTCCCCACTTAATATTACTTAAAAAACACACTTCACATTTAACAGTACGACAAGCCGTCTTCCAGGAAACGTAATGTAAGCGAAATATAAAGAAACGTGCAGTACGTGCGATAAAAAAAATGTATAAACAAAAGTTAACTAGCCCTCGTTTCTCTGCTTATGTATGAAATTAGTTGTGGTTAGTACTGTTTAAGAATATGCCATAATAATGGAAAATCGTCAACAAAATCTTATAGAGATGTATTAGAATAGTTTCAAGATAGTCGGTTAAAGCTTTATTTGGACGCAATCCTCAGAAGGCCGTAGCGTCCTTAGAAAGTATATCTGGACACATGGTTATAGGGAGTTTTGTTGCTACTTATTCAAGTAGAATCAGCACTTAAAAGGTAACGCGGGAATTTTAAGACACCCTGTATTACATAATTACGTTTTTAGAAATGGTTGCGTTACTATCACTTCTGATCTCCCATTTTCTGGCACATGTTGGTTTCTGGCATTCGCACTAGCGCATCCGCCATAATTTCAAATTTGCAGAGAAGATACAAAATGCATTAAACAACAACAAATCGTTAAACTGATGTAATATAAGTTCTTAAACATTAAATGTAGAAGTGGTTTGGTGATTCATTCTGTAAGTAATTCTACAGTTATAGATAAAATTAAAGAAACACTGACTCAGAATGATTTCAGATACATAAATAAATGTATTTACTTTCATTGACATTTTATGCAATTCAAGTCAAAGCTTAAAGTAGGCATTAAGTGTAAGTAGACTACCTCAGTACATAGGCAAAAACAACATCGGGCATTCTACATATTTTACATCTATTTTGCACACGTAGATTGTCGCGACTTGCCCAAAATTGTTAAAATTCGAATCCAATCCATTGATGAGGTTAGGTATTATTTAAGTGGTTTCTAACTGCATTTAAATAATGTGGTGGAGCACCATCTTGCTGAAACCACATCCTATTTCGAATTCTTTCAGGGAGACTTACCAATAATTGTGGCAGATACTTTTCCAAAAAATGAAGATAAATAGCTCCAGTCAATGTACCATCAAAGAAATGTGGCCGTATTACATGTTCTCCAATACCCCTCCAAACGTTTATAGACCATCTGTGTTGGTTATCAACTTGCATAAAAAAGTGAGGATTTTCAGAAGCATGATAATGGAAATTATGCCTATTAACAAATCCATTTTTATGAAAGTTGCCTCATCAATGAATAAAACATTATTGAAGAAGTTGACATCATCTTGCATTTTACCTCTGGCCCAGTTACCAGATTGTAGGCGCTTTTGAAAATCCTCATCAGATAATTCCTGGTGCATTTGAATATGATATGCATGCAACTTATTTGTTTTAAAGATTCGAACCTCTGACCGTCTACTTATTTCTACTAATGGGCTCACTTCTCTTTGACTAACATGGGGATTCTCAACCGTCGCCAGCACCACAGAAAACTCATTTTATTCGTTCACAACACGTTTTATTCTTTCACTTTCTTACATTCGACATTTCCAGTTTTCATAAATCCATCGAGAAGGTTTTGGAAGCTGCTAATATCAGGAATCCTTATTTCAGGATAATGTTGGTGATGAATTCTATTGGCAAGTAAACAATTTCTGTCTGACTCGCCCAAAACAAAAGTCATGTCTACATTCCACTTTATTAAAATTCATATTGTACAATTCCAAATATTTTAAATTCAGTACAAATTGTAACTAACGACTGATAATTCCGTTTTTTTGAAAAAAAAATTAAAAATACTGATACCTATCAGTAATTCAAACAACTATTTTCTTCTTTACAGACAAGTCTACAACCTTACTAATAATTTCCATAGCCTACTTAGTAATTTTCTTACATCGCATTCATCTGACGCGGTCATTTTGAAAAATTAAAAAATTGTTCGTATCTCACTTATTTTTTGGAATTTTTACATCTGAAAAAACTGTTGCACTTAGAAATTTATGCTTAATGAGAAATCACCAAACAAATATAGTCATGCCATTTAAGAAAAAAAAGTTGATGTAACTTCCGGTTCAACCGGAAGTGATATTTTCATTCCTGTTAGTCTAAAAGTAGCCTATTATTGTCTAATTTATTTGTACCAAAAACCAAATTTTTAAATACAAAACAACCAAAATATTGGGGGCGTACATTGACTAGTAGCCACCCGGTATATGGAAGTCGACCATTTTGCTTCTTTACATTACATATCACCACATCAAATTTGAAAATAATGGATTGACCCGCTCAAAAGTTGCAAGAGTGTCCCTATTGGCTGATCTACCCGGCATACTTCTTATCAACTTCTTGGTCGCGGCGCATCCACCATAATTTTAAATTTCAAGAGTGTCTAAAAGATGCAGACAGAGAATACATTATTATCGAATCATTCATTAACACTGCATCGAACTAGTTAATCTCTTTTAATATTTTAAACCCTGTTTCCGATTACGAATAATGTATGCAGATAACACTGAAAACCTTTTTTCCTGTTCAAACAGTTCTATCTTTGATTTTATACCACTTAAAATCAAAGGTTCTATACTTCTAAATACACGAGTAAAGTTACTTATCAATATGTTGATGAAGCTGCGATGGCATCAAGAAGTCGAAATGGTTTCCAGAATCTCTTTTATTATAATGTGAAATAAAGCAAGCTAGCTGTGCTTAGAACGACATGTCCACTTTTATAAATCCCAAAAAATAGAAAGTTAGGCTAGTTGTTGGCAGCGCTCGGATATGCATCGATTAGCACTAAAGTTTTCGTAGACGTTTAGATAGTTTACACTCACCATTCTACCTCCCAATAAATCTCTCCGTTTAGCAAGCCCGGCAGCGACAAAATTAAAAAAGAAGTAACCTCGATTTCAACTGCAACAGTGATTCTAAAGTGTGATATTCTTTTTAGGTTGGAAGCGTGCCACGATCGCCTCCGGTGCGGGAAAATGGGTCCGCTCCGAATTCCAGCCCCGACATGGAGGGCCACGAGGTCGAGGCAGAGCTACTATTCTCTTCGAGCACACCCAAGCAGACGGACGGTGTTTTCTCGAAACTCAGAAGACTCATTAAGAAACTATGTAGTACTCATCAGTTTAGAAACGAACAGGTAAGAACGCTGCTTTTGATGTATCTATGACACAAGCTTAAATAAATGAGAAAGTCCACTTATAAACGGCATATACAGTGTGTCTCGTATCTCGTTCATATTCTGGAGTTGGGAACAATAGTAGAATAACAAAACCGCGGTCGTTCATAAGCAAAAGTTTATTGTGAAAATTGTCATTTCGAATTTATTTCTGTACGAAAGTTCAGTTTTGAAGTTTCGTATGTTACAAACAAACCGGACAGTGTGAGTACATAAAGTAAATTTATCAAGGGAAACAAGGAGAATTTCATCATCTTTACGAAAAGCTGAGAAAGTATCCCCAAAAATGTTTTGAATATATGAGGATGTCTATGAGTACTTTTGATTTATTGTTATCAAAAGTAGAGCACAAATGCCCATAATTTATCAAGCACACCTCTATTGTGATGCTGAGGATGCCACACATCCCAAAGTTACTTACGGCTAAATACTTCACGTATCAAAGTCTCACAATCCATGATCTAGTAGTCTTCACATTTTCGCAGACAACGCCTGAATGCGCTCGAATATTTCAAATAAATTTAATATCTCCGCTGCCAGTCAGTTACTATGCTTGCTATACGCTTTTCTCTCCGCTGTATGTGTGGACACTTACATAAGGATCCGCGGCTTTAAACGCTTTGTGGTCCTACACTAAGCGTCTTACTGGCGAGCGAGCTAGGTCAGAGTTAAAATGTACTGGGTTCAAATCCCCAGCCCCGACACTGGCAATGTTGGTGGGCAATGGATATTGTCTGTGTTTCTTCAAATGTGTAACCCCCTTCTGGACAGCCTATGAGAGGCTGGGGGTTGTCTTACTATGTGTGGTGTTTATGCTATGTTATGTTAATCCTTTATGTGATTCAAATGATGTCGACGTATCGTTTTGTACTTATACTGCCGATGAGATCTTTATCCTGGTCATTTTTATTAGGCATATCAATTTCTTTGGTATCTTAAATTCATTCATTGCTTGGTAGAGGTTCGGTGTTATAATGTTGTGGTAATATAGATTAAATTTTCAAGGATTCCGAGGATTTGTCGAGTATTTATGATATCTATGCGAAGAATGCATCAAATATTTACTAGCGGTTTTACATTGGCTCTAAAGAGCGTAATAGTATGTTCAATACAACTCTTTATTTGAAAGACTATATACGAACTGTTAAATTTAAAGGTCAAACTGTAAATCGAATTTAATTTTAAGAAATTATGGTTTCAGATTAGCATGTAAATACAATATGACATCACCATCAAGTAAAGACATTTATTAATTTCTTAACATTTTGTAAAAATTTAAATTATTAAAATTGCAAGTGCCATTTTGATTTTTAAATTATTGTTAAAACCTAATTATGGCGTGGTACCCAAGTTTCGAGTCTCAAAACCTGAATGACACAGGTTAGCAGTAACAAGCCGGGTTTTAACTAAATTAAGGAATATTCGGAAACAGTTGTGGACGATCCATCCACTTCCAGTAGCTGCCCATTTTTTGATACTGGTAATATTAATTTATTTGGTTAGAACGACTAATTGATATTTTAACTACTTGAATCAATGAAATACTAAACATGAATCTTTCTTCCCAAAGATTTGCATATAGGCTAAGTTTGCAATTTTTCTTAATGAAATTTTTCGATTAAGCAAATCCTACTACGTTTGTTTAAATTTTGATATTTTCTTAATCGTTCTCAGTAGGTCCACGATCGATTAATAATTTTCTTTAGGCAAAAGAATTATCAAATATCATGCATGTTGATGCCAGTCTATAAAAAATATGTTTTGCTTGCTAACAAATAACGTATAAAAAAAGGGAATGTCAAGTGTAAAGAAAATTAAAGCTGTTCTTTAAGAACAATTAATTGATAAAGCAGCTTCGTCCTTTGCTATGTGTATAATATAGATTCTGCCCGATTGAACACTGCATATAGAGATAAAACAAATACACTTTCTGTAAGTCAGGTGACAGAAGAAAGCTGCAAAACGAAAAACAAGGCTATCTCAATAATAAATATTGTTTTTATCTAACTTGGAAAATCCTTTACGACTTATTTCTCTGTATCGATGGTCTTTAATCTTAATTTATTTGTTTATCGGTCTTGAGACAAAAGTTTATTCGATGTAACTTATTCGAAAAGTCGAAATATACAAGGTGGTGTGTGTGTATATATTCTACTCATATCTGAACTTTTTACTGTTATTAAATTATAAACCTCCTCCAGCAGAAGCTCACTTCTATAGGGATAAAAAGGATAAAGTAGATTTTATTAATTTCTTATTATCAGTATTATTATTATTTAAATATATTAGGGCAGATATTTACGCCAATAATCCTGACACCCTTTCAGACATTGGAGAAGCTTGGGTATATATAAGATAGGGCATTGGTACTACCCGTTTATCCCGAACAGCATACCTAATTATTTAATACAATGAAATATGCAACGGGAGAATGTGCAATGCATTACAATATTACAATAGAAATATAACAGAAGTTAATAACAAACCATAAACAAAAGGCGTGTGGTGTGAAAAAGAAAGACGACCTATATAAACAAACATTACCTAAAACATCATTTAGCGTCACCAACATTTCGAAATAAAATATACAAATTATACTCAAGATAGACGTTATTAAAAATTTGAAGCCTTGGCTTCTATGTACACCAAATCCCAAGTTTCAAGACTCTTACTACTACTTGCTTTACTTATTTTCCCCTATTAATTATATTTGCCTCCCTGTCCTTCAACTGAATAAATTCAAGATGTTATAATAAATACGTGTACCAAACTTCAAGTGAATATCTCGATTTTATTTTATTAATAAATTAAGTAATGGGTGGTCTTGGAGGGTGGCAAACTTGAGGCCTTGGTTTCTAGTATATTCAGCCAATCCAAGTTTCCAGACTCTTACCAGCCTATTTTACTTATTTTTTCCTATTTACCCCCAAACTTTCACTGGAATTAGTTCAAAATATAACATAGTTCCAGATCTTGTTTTAATACATACGTATGCCAAAGGAGGTGCGTACATAATGCTCATTTATGGCCCACGGCAGGACTTAGAAGAATGATTTTTTCCTAAATTATTCTGACTGTTTCTTTATCAAATTTAGGACCTAAATTTGTTCTATGATTCATTTCTGTCTAAAGGCTGTTTTCGTATATTATGTATCAGAAACATAGGTTACTTAGCAAAATTTAATGTATTTCGATATTTTTTAGTCAATTTGATTTTTCTCGATAAGAAGCTCTCATAATACCTAATTGTGATATGTTTCACTTTGTTATTCAACTATTAAGAGCGAGCAAGGGTTACCGCACGAAGTGAAGAGAGATCTCACTAATAAGCCAATTTTAGCAAAAAGTATTTTTCAACAATCCTGTAGTATTTACTTATGTACAACTTACACCTATTTCCAGTTTAATAACATCACCCAATTTGCCAAAAACAGCTTATTGTTAATCATAATTTTATTACAATGCTGTTGAATGAAAGAAAACGGGTAGTTCATGACGTTTGGTGAATTTCAGACGTGTACCGCAGTGCAAAGAAAGTACAAACTACAACTAGATAACCACAGTAGTCGCTAACGTCATCTTGGCGCAGAATTTAGGATTGATCTTGTCACTTTGCTCAGTCTTAACATATATAAAAACTATGATGGTGTTATGAGCGATTCTTGTCGAAAAGAGAATTAAATTGAGTGAAAAAATATCGAAATACATTAAAATTTTCTAAATAACCTATGTTACAGGTTCTTGTATAACACATTAAAACGGTTTTCAGAAAAACCAAACATAGAAACCATATGTCCTAAATTTTATCAAGACAGTCAAAAAATTTTAGAAAAAAATTATTTCTATTAATCCTCCCGGGGCCCAAAAATCTACCTATCTCCTTTCAAGTCAATATCCTTATCCGTTTCTGAAAGAACGTGTCCGCAGCAAGTTACAGACAAGCCGACCGACAGACAGACATTTTCTTTGCTTTAAAGTTTCAATCGGAATCTGTCAACAATTTTTTTTTAAATTCTTTATTACTATTACTATACCTTCACTCCACTACGTGGAAAATACACTGTTAAGTATAGAACTGAAAAATTTCACGGAAGATGTATCATTCGATTCGCCTTGTTATTTAAATTTCTTCGGGGGACGATTGCGTAGGATAGAAGGATGATAGGTATATGAATATTACGCTACAATGCGTCCCCCTTGAAAAAAACAGCTCACATGTTTTACCAGTATTTCAGAAAATTAATACCTTCAGAGTTATTCAGGGTAGCTACTTTTGGTTTGGCCACCCTATATATATCGACCAACATATCCAACTTTATATATTAAATATAGCCGGAGAAATAATTCCTGTAATTATGTTTCCAATTATATTTTATATGAGAATTTTTTTTTATTACAGTGTTATTATCCCTAAATGAGAAGAATTCGTGACCCTCTTTTTTATATAATACATATAAATCCAAGCAAAACCTCAAATTAATAAATGTTACTGCGGAATACTAACCACTGGGGGAAAAAGTATAAGGTTTATTTTACTCATGCCATGTCAACATTAATAACGAGGGTATAATCTTAACTTATTATACAAAGAAAATGTTACACAATCTTCTGAAAATCTGTTGGAAAGACTAATTAGGGAAGACATTCTTTCAGTAAATACCTTGCAGCACAAAGTTTCTGGGGATATAAATAAGTTAGCAAATAAATTTTCTGCTTATGTCCTGTACCAATACACAGGATGTTTTTTAAGATAGAACTTTTTGCCATGAAACAACTGGAGAAATCGCCTCTCCCATTATTGATCCCAACTTGAAAGTAATAATAATAATAATAGTGATAAGATATGTGTTTATACAATAGTTAAAAGTGTAACAAAAACTTCACGTATGTGTTGGATAAGCAGATAGTTTCCTTGGGAAATAATGTAATAATTAAATGATCATGTTTTTACTTTTATAAATTGTAAAATATACCATTTAAAACAGTTTTAGCAATATTCAGTAATACTAATTTTAATTTTGACGTACATTTTTACATATTGTGAACAAAATTTAACTAGGATTTTTACTTCCCTCACTTCCTGAAGGGGAGTATTTATTTTGAGAACTAAAGTACATATTACTTGTTAAATAATTTATAAAATTATTCGTTAAATTTAAAATAATTTTGACTCATACTAATCATAATCATGATGTTCAGTTGTATTTAGATTGGTTTATGAAATATGAAGAGCGATTAAAGGAGCACAAAAAATCGACTGTGAACAAGTACATAGTATGGATATATAAATACATTGTACATAAAATAATCATTTTGTAAATTTAAACAACGTTGAAGTACTCCGTCCTGAAAAGAAAAGCAACAAGTTTATATTTGAGAAGAAATAACAAACACAAATTTACAATTTAGTTTTCTCTGCTCGAAATGCGGAATTTTTAATAAAACATGTTTTGGAATTTAAAAGCAAGTTTCTTTTATACTTGAGATACTGAATAGGAGCCAAGAAGCCAAAGGCAGAATTAGCTCAACGGTTTTTTCTATATTTATTGTTTGTTGTTTGAAAAACAACTATTGGAGTAATGTATTATTACAAAATACTCGTGCAAGGCAATATTTTGCTTGTCATCGTAATTATTCACTTGCTTGTTTAGCTGTGGGTTATAAACATCTCAATAACCGAGACAGCTTTTATATCGTCTGCCCATGACATCTGGAATTATTTTCTAGGCCATTTACGAAGAAACGAATTTGCTTCTATTTCGGATTCACTAAAAGAATGTTCTTAATACGATTCGAGAACTGGCACTGATAGATGCTGAAACTAAACGATGCTCGTATAGAGTGCCTTTATTTAAAATCTAACAACCTAGAAAAACTCTAGATCTCTCCCACCCCTCCTTCACCAGCCATGCCAACTTTGGAATTTCAAACGACACCCTCTATAGTCTAAGAGCTGGGCTACGGAAATTAAAAATAATAAGGTGCAGCTCTGAAATTTTGTGTAGTCATAGGTTTTAACTGTAGAAATTGCATAAAATTATTGCCAAAAGTCTATGTCGGGGATTAAACGTTGCCAGAAGTCGGTAAAGTTGTAAGAAAATTGTTCAAATTTTAATGTCAGGGTGCAGTCCTGGCAATTTTGTTTTTATATTTAAAATCTCTCTATTCTTCCGGGTATTCCGGTTATTAACGTAGTGACATCAATGGAACAAAAAACAAATCAAATTCGCGAAATGTCAAAAAATGCAATTCTTTGTTCTCATAGATACTTTTTTTCGCCTCTGTTTGCAAAATCCTATAAAGAATATGTTTCATTACTATAAACAAACAAATAATAAATAATTCACTTTTCAGCTTGCATAGAGTATATAGGCTCCAATACTAGTTAGCTAATAAATAGGTGAAGATCTGTTTTTTTTTATCAGTCACTGTCAAATATAAATATTTCATGCTTATTCATGGATATTGCCTTGGTTTTGCATGAAACATCGTTGTGAGCAGCTTTGTGCCTTTCTGATGAGCTCAGAATAAGGGCGAGAAACGGCTAAGCATTCCCAAGAAACTGAATGAGATTTTAAGAAAATGTAATTCATTAGAATGAAAAAAATTTTAAAGACAAGGTATGTAAATAAATTAATTTCAGGCCTTTGTTCTCATTTTTAACTGAATTTACATATCGTAGAGGATCATGTAGATACTAGTTTAGCCTGCCTAGCCGTAGGTGACATGTTGGATGCTAGTGTTAAAATGAGAATGGCAAATAAGAATTTTTACTTGTTAGCATAACCAGAAGTCAGGTTATCGAAAGAATGTAAAGATTTCATTAATATTTTTATATATAGTTTTTCCTTTAGTTCTCATAGATAGTTTTTCTTTCCGCTGTTTGCAAAATCCTATACAGAATATGTTTCATTGGTTACGTTATCAAAGAGAAAAAAATATTTTTCAATATTCGAATTTGGAACTGAAAGTTTAATGAATTATGCAAGTGCGCATCGAGGAGTTTAACAGGTTCATTTATTTCTCTATTTTTCGTATAAAAATTTATAGTTTTTGTTTTATCATTATTTATGGTAAAATAGTTATTTCTTGACCAGGTATTCATTAAATTGTCAGCTTCCTTTTTATTAGTGCACAAGTTGGAGAACAGTTTGTCGCTGAGTAAACATGTCATGTCATCAGTACACATTATTAGCAGTACTTCAGCAGCACAATTGAAAGATATATCATTAATGTAAATTATGGACAGCACAGGGCCCAGGACAGAGCCCTGTGGCACTCCATACTCAACATTTGGGAATTTTGATACTCTACCATTAAACATAACATATTGTTGGCGGTTCGCAAGATAAGAGATAAATATATTTAAGGCTTTTCCTCTGATCCCATAATATTAGAACACCATGGTTAAATGGTATCAAATGCCCTAGACATGTCGTAAAATTTTGCAGTGCATTGTACATTCCTCAAAAGCTTCTATAATTCCATATATTTCACAATTGAGCTTATTCCGTTGAAGGATTGGGGGTAAATAAGAAAATAAATAAAGAAAGCTAGTGAGATTGCAGAAACTTAGGATTCAATGTATAGACTAGAAGCCGAGGGCTAAAATGTTTTTATAGCATCTGTCACCCCCACCACCACCCCACTTGATCCGTACGGGATTCGACATTGTGATTTATAGTATGTACGCGAACAAAAGTTCTCAAAAAAAAATTTGACAAGAGCCACCCCCATTACCACCTTGGAGCAGATTATTTCAAGTATTATATTATTCAGATTCTTTGAGCAATTATTCAACATACTCGAGTGCAAATGTAGTATCTAGATGTTAACGTTTAAAGAGACTTGGGTGGCAAATCTGGATGTGAAAATAGTGATTTCTTAGGCAACGAATTTTAACTTTATATTGCTGTATCCTTTTTAACCGGGATACGATCCCGTCGGGTGGTTCTATGTATATAAATTAATATCTTAATGGTGTTTATGGTTATCCTAAAAACAAACAATATATTACATTCAGACAGTAAACACTCCCAGAATTTACCTAATTGGTTGATGACTGACTTTACATAGATAACTTCTATTTCCTACAGCGGCCGCCTCTTTACAAATGCCCGATAACGGCTCTCCATACGTATAATATATCATTTTATGTTTGACCTTATTTCTATACAGCAATGATGCCAAACCGTGATAAAAGGCATTGATGAAGAGTCGACGTAAAAGCTATCTATTCGGAGTAATATGGATGTTCAATTATCGAAATTGCCTAAATTCATCGGATATACATTTGTCAGTTCAGTGAATTCAGAACAGATTTCTCTCGGCGATACAGCAGCTGTTACAAAATTATAATCGTACCGCCTTCTTGAGAGTAAGCGTTCCCATCTGAGGATTGAAGTAAAATAGGAGGCAGTTTTATGCAGCTCTGAAGCTCAGATTATCATTTTTATTTGACAAGAACTCTTTGTAAATTATGAGTATATGAATAATAAATTACATACAAAAAATAGTTTTTTCAATTCAATAATTAATGAATTGAGTAGTGTACAACCTAAATCGGTAGCAACAAATCTTTTATAATTTTCACATTATTTTAAATTTTTCATTGATTCTTTTAAATTGCAATAATAGTACGGAAGCCGAACCTAGAAAAAAAAGCCATATAAAAAAAGTTGAAACCATGTGATATCGACCATTTAGGTCGAGATCTTGTAGATCATATCTAGAAATATAGTTTTTATTTTCTTCTTCAATTCTTTGGAACTTCCTGCCACATGTATTTTTTCCTTTTAAGTGGTGGTCGGGATCTACAAAATATCACAATTATTTTTATTTATTTTTATTTATTTATTTTTAATGCCTTATTTATATTAACGTCCTGGCGGAGTTCAGCTATTGCTGCTCTACCACTCAACCAGGACACGTACACATAGACATCAACACAACAACCATTCCCTGCGATATTGCCATCTACCGCAGCTGAGACTCGAACTCAGGAGAGATAACAGCGACTAGACATGTTGTGCCACCCAACAGCGGTCTAGATCACTGCTACCGTCTCGGTAACACATGAAAAAACGCCACCAACATCCATACCCTGGCCAGGATTCGAACCCGGGACTCCGTGGTCGCAAGCCAAACACCTTCAGCATTGCGCAGTATGTTACTGGTAAATAACCTCTACGCTCTACGCCTGTGATTTTTACCTCAAAAGATCAGTTAAAGGTTGCTTTTTACTTTCCTCGCATACCGAAGGGAAGTATTGTATTCGAGAAAAAATCACCCTCCGAGATTTTTTCGGATTCTGACGTTTCAGATCACGGAGATTACGAAAATATAGGTTTTTCAATTCCGTCAGTCTGTCGGCCTGCCTGTCTGTCTGTCTGTCTGTTGGTGCATTTACAAAAAAAACTACTTGACAGAGAGCAGTCAAATTTGGTAGGTAGTTGACCTTACTGTCGGCGAAGAAATGGTAGAACTTTCATTGGAAAATATACAGAGTGGATCGTCTAAAGGGAATAAATAATGAAAAAAAATTGTTTTTGCTCAAATTTAAAATTTCCACGTTTCATGGCGTTCTAAACCTATTTAAAAAAAAATTAATTTTTTTTTTTACTATTTTTGAAAAAATTTTACCACTAATAGAGACTGATTTTTTTTCTTTGTTCAAATTTAAAATTTTCACGTTTTCATGACATTCTAAACCTATTCAAACAAATTTAAAAATTATTTTGATTAAAAATTTTTTTGAAAAATAATTTTTTTGCAAAAAAATTTAATCTATTTATTACTGGGTATAGAATAGATGAAAAACATTTTTTTTGCTCAAATTTAAAATTTCCACGTTTCATGACATTCCAAACCTTTTTCGGAAAAGAAAATTTGCAACATTTTTTTTACCATTTTGGAAAAAAATTGACCACTAGTATAGATGGAAATTTTTTTTTTCCTCAAATTTAAAATTTTCACGTTTGACGTGACTGACATTCTAAACCTATTTGAGAAAAAAAAAAAGTTGAACATTTTGTTGAAAAACATTTGCCACGACCTGGGGGAGCCTAGGGAGATGAGGTTGCTCTTTTTAATAAATAAATTATTATAACTTTTACATATATTTATTTAATACACTAAATCATGGTAAAAATCAAAGAGAAATAAAATGGAACTGGCAAATAAAATCATTAAAAATAAGACATAATAAAATTATTCAAAAATGATACATATAATAAAAGTGTTCTTACCCAATCATCACAGTAGAGGAGATGTGCCTGGACGCCAATGGACCGACTATCATTAATTGATTCGAGTATTTATATAAATGCTACTTGCTTAGGCGGCATATTCCATATAAGTAGAATATAATTTATAGTTAAATGAACTTTATTAATTATTATGTGTTTGAAATACGACACCAAACTTTCTTTAAATATTGTAATCTGCTATAAGTTAAATAAAATACATAAAATTAATTTGGGAAAGATACGAAAATTATTTTACTAGATTTAGGAATCAATTAAGACTACCTACAGAGAGCATGCCAATAAGTAATTTTGAAAACTTAACGGTCCTCGTGGCACATTTACGAAAAAATTTTTACCACTAAAATAGATGGAACATTTTTTTTCTTTGCTCAAATTTAAAATTTTCACGTTTCGTGGCATTCTAAACCAATTTCTAAAAAACAAAAAATACCACTGTAGAATAGGAGGAAACTTTCCTTTTTGCTCAAATTTAAAATTTCCACGTGTCATGACATTCTAAACCTATTTCAGAAGAAAAAAATTTTGAAAATTTTTTTAAAAACATTTTTGAAAAATTTAAAAAAAAATGAAATTTTTTAACCACCACTATACTTCCACTCCACTACGTGTATGTGGAATTGAAAATGTGACAGATGGCAATAATATTAGGCATATGCACCTATTATACTATTATTGAAAAATGTACAGGGTGGTCATCCCAAGAAATATTTCAGTCATGGTGGACATTTATAAAGGTATTTGCCCAAGCTTTCCATATTTGACACCAGTTATTTATTATTGAACTTTTGCTGTTGGACGAGCACTCTGTATATTTTTTTGACCAAAACTTATCAGGTGTTCTTTGTAATAATAGTGATAACTATATTTCGATTATTATTTTCAATGTCACTTCGTAATTATTAATTTTTTAGAATGACCGCCATGCACAAATAAAGAGGGAAGTTCTGTGTAAATACCTTTACCGATTTTTTTAAATAAACATAAACAAACATTCTTAGAGCTGTGTATTTATCATACACAGCAAAAAAGATTTTTCAAAAAAAGTCTTGAAAAAGGAAACAGAATAGATTTCCGAAACGTCGGCGAAATATTTAATTTCAAGTTTTTATACTTATTTGTGTTGTTTATTTAAAAAAAGCAACCTTTAACTGATCCTTTGACGTAAAAGTCACAGGCGTAGAGGCTATTTACCAGTAACATACTGGTTAATTGTGATATTTTGTAGATTCCCAGAGCACCGCTTAAAAAGAAAACATACATGTGGCAGGAAGTCCCAAAGAATTGAAGAAGGAAAAAAATTAAGATAATGCCACACATTTAGACAATATTGGCAACCAAGTTGTACAGACATCTACGGAACAATTCGACACGCATCGATCCTCATTCAATAATATTATCGCGGATTCTTTAATTTTTCTTTTTTTGCTGTCTGCCTCTTTTGTTAAAATTTTTGCCGAATCCCAGTTTATTCTATGTCCGTTCTCCCAAACGTGTTTGCAAATCTTAGACCTCTGAATTTCATTTTTTCTGATATAATTTTGATGTTCGCCCAATCTTACACTAAATGTCTGGATGACTCACCCACGTAATGTTTGTTGCACTCACACGGAATACTATAAATGCAGTTTTTTGAACTTTGCTCGTGGTTCTTCGGTTTCGTCTTTGTCAGAATAGAACTTAAAGTGTTGTTTGTTTGAAATACCGTCCTAATATCAAATCTATCACCGATGCGGCGCAACTTTTCAGATAATCCGCATACATAAGAAATTAACGCTGTGTAACGTTTTTCAAGTTTTTGTCGTACCTGATTGTTATTTTCAGTATTTATGAAGGTTTTATCGACAAAACCCCCAGGGTATTGGTTTCTTATAAGAACTTCTTTTATAAACCGCTTCTCATTGTTTAGTATTTCATCATTAGAAGAAATGATTTTGGCCCTATCATACAAACATTTTACAAGACCTCTCTTAATAATAATAACAATAGCGGCGTAAGAATTCATCAAGGAGATGGAAATCGGATTTCTTAAAGCCATTTATTACCAGAAACTCTCCTCGTATATTTTATAATGTCACCATGATAAAAATAGGTATTCTCTAACAAATAAACAAAATTACTTTATACTTAATATTCATAAAACAGCAACGAGAGGCATTAGCTCCTAATAACAAGAAAACGTATAAAAACCAAACTATTAATAAAACAGAACTTAAATGCTCAGATCTCCATCACAGAAGAGCATGCGTTGTTACGTGTCTATTTAGTATTAAACCATATCCACAATATTTAAACAAAGTCGCCAGAATGAGTGAAATGGAAGTCGCTTTAGAATAAAAAAGCACTTGTGTTTTAAATACATAGATTGCATAGTGTTATTTTTTCTTTTTGGATTATTTTTACATTACAAAAATTATAAAATATTTCTTCTATGCAGTCAGTGTGTGGACAAATGTCAGTACTGAATGTCACTCACTAGATCTTAACATAACTTTCTTCAACCAGTTTATTTACAGTAGACGCGACTCGTCCTCTTAAATATAATAATAACGTGGTTTATTTTCAATGTAATATCCTTCGTGGATAAAATAGTTAATGAATTCTTTAGTTAATTATTGTTCTACTTGCTTCAGATCTGAAATCGTCTGCTAACAACAGTTTACTTTGATATTTTCAGGATTAATTTTTTTAATTATGAGTAAAAAGTTATTAAAGAACATCCCATAAAATTGAAAATTCTCTCTTTTATGAAACTTATTAATTTTTAAATTACTAGACTTAAAATATTCGCGGCGTTGAATTTAAGGCAAATAATTATTTTCCGTGCAGACTATGTTTTAAAAGTACAACACTTTACGAGGATATTATAGAGGCAGTTATTTGTTATTGGTCTTATTTTATTGAGAGCTCATATAATTTTTATTATTATAGGCCATTACTGTGTATCATTAATGAATGAATTGTTGCTTTATTGCGTTAATCGTTCAGGATACAAACAATTCGGGAAATAAAAATTCAATTATTAAACCGTAATACGATAACGGAAGTGCTTCCGTTTTAATTAAAGTAAAAAAACTCCCGTATGATTGAAAAATTACTTATTGTACGAGATAGATGAGCGTTATAAGACGTAACAGATCGATATTTTAGTAAAGTTCGCGGTATGGATGTATATAGCACCTATCTTAATAGTAACGATGCGTTCAAGGAGTTAGCATTAGGAGTATTGTAATACCTGGGGTTTTATTCCCCTAATTACATGATTTAATCAGACATTACCATTGGCAGAGTACGGAGTGTCCCAATTACTTTTGCAGACTCCGTCGATATTATAGTATATTCATCGAAATCAAAACTGTGCTTACCCTTTTCCTTCTAGGTGTTTATATCCTTTTTGGTGTCCCTCAACCAGGCTGCTTCACAAACAAACTTTATTGAATATGGAATGAACTCAATTTGATAACAAGCAAATGAAACACGTGATTTCTCAAAACACTTAAACCACTCTATTTACAGAAGAAAATGAAAACAAATGAAAATGACAATCACAAACACTTAAACGATTAAATAAATTAACAAACAATAATTACACTATATCAAGAAATAAAATGGTTCGCGGCAATTTCAAATCTTTAGCTAAATCGCGGCCGAATACTCTTAGTTCATTTTCAACACATTAATCTATGCTTATTATAAGCGGAAAAATAGTGAACAAATGTACTTAACTTTAAAATTGAAAAAGGTTCGCAAAACGAGAATTTACTATACCCTGTAGGTAGATGACGATCGATCGGACGTTAAGCCAAGAGTGTCGATATTATCTCAATCGAAATAAGACGTTTCAAAAGTGAGCAGTAAACTTTAAACCCTCGACCAATTAAAATCTTCTCTACTTTAAACCGTACCCCTATTTGGAATTACCTAACAGACCATGGTATTTATCATATGGCCTATCTTAACATTTTATGCCATTAAGATAGATGAAAAAAAAACCTTTTGTTCCTTACTTTGCTTTTGTATGACTGAAAAATTATTTTGCACTACAAAGTGACCATTATATGTATTTCCTTGGGAACTACAATTATGTTGTATAGTTAGGTTTATAATTTACTATTAACGTACATTTGAGCATAACCGTTAGAGTTGTTTTTAAGAAAACTGATTTTTTTTTATCTGACCTTCCCTTAATTTTAAGGGAAGGTAAAAAAACGTTTAGAGGATATTAAACGATATTGAACCAGATTGGCCAACTGACTGCTGGGCTAGGTTTGACGATTCATAAAACCAACACACACACACACACACATTAAAACGTGTTTTCTACAGTCTCTTATTTAGTTAATACGTCAATCATGGTCTCAGCACCAAGTTTTGTAGAACTGCAGTCTCTCACAAATGATGTGATGGACAGCTTCAACTTAAGGTGCTCAAAAAATTGTTTAATATCAAATATCACGAAAACTGATTGTATATATTTTTCTCCTCGAGAAACAACTATTGCTGACAATTTTTTTAACAGAAATATTAACTTCTCTAGTTCCGTTAAATTTCTCAGCACATTTGTAGATTCGCATCTAACATGGAATGACCAGATAGGCCATATATCGAAAATAATTAACACTTCTCTGTATGCTATTTCTTCATTAAAACAGAATATACCCAAAGAATGTTTACTTAATATTTACTATACTATGGTATATCCGCACCTGTCCTAAAATATCATGGTATGGGGCAGATCACCCACCATTAATCGAATCTTAACACAACAAAAGAGAGTTATCTTTAGTCTAAAAAACACTGAGTCTTGTAGACCATACTTTACAAATCATAAAATTCTAACGCTACCATCAATTTAAATATGCAGCATTTCTAAATATGTAAGAAAAAACTTATCCTCATTTAAAAATAATGGTAGCTTTCATCTGTATACCACTAGACATGGATCTTCATTAACAATTCCCGTGCATAATTTGCCTCTTTGAAAAATTATTTATTTCTGGGGCGTTAAAATTTACCTACACATGTATTAAATGCTAGGAATTTTAATTTTTTAAATCATTACTAAAACAATATTAAATCAAAATTGGGTTTATAGCTTTAATAGGATTGTTTAAATGTCTATTGTTTATGATGCTATATATCTATTGTTTGTGTTTTAGTATTAATTGTGTATTTACATGTAATTTTACTTTTTCATTTGACTTTCACATCTGTTCCTATGTAGCAGCATACGCGACAAATAAAATTATTATTATTAGTATTATTATTAATATTATTTATACAAAACTCCTTATTTCAATTATTAATTAGTACCATTAAATTACCATCCTGAACAATTCTCAATAAAGACCTAGCAGGCAATCGTGTTAACTATTACTTGTGTTTTAGCATGACTACCCAAAAGGTTTCTTTTTCGCCAATATTGTAATTCACATTCCACACATTATTTTATTCCGTCGTTTCTTAGTTAATTATGTTTTAGGGAAAGTTCACTAAAAATATAAGATGTCTTCCTCGGCAGTAATGTCAACGACATTGCAAATGGAGTAACCATCATGTATATTTTTTACTCCAGTATATGGTCCAGCACAAAATGCTATTATTAGTCTAACTCCACTGCTTTGGTACACCTATGTTGTTGAAACATGATAACAAAATTCTTTTATGAATTTCAGCGTTACAACAAAAATATCAATAAAGCAGACAATGTACCTTATTATCACATTCCTGTTTTACCGTCGTTCGGCAAGTGGGTACAAAGATTCATTCAGCCTTTGTTCGCCATCCAAATACATTGTATATACAGAAAAATTAATAAATAATCGACGTTTTAATTAAAAATTCCTCCGTATGAATGGCGCACGAAGAGGGCTGGAAGGGAATGCCTGCCGATCAGCCTCCGGCTCTAATTTTAACTTCGAATTCTATGTTTCTATTAAAAAGCGCAAAGTCAGGCTTGTCACTCGAGATTGGAGCACCCATTGAGTCCTAAGTAAATATCAATTTATGTAGACTTTGGGGCTTTAACGTTCACGGTGTGTACATATCGGACAACTTTATTGGCTTTGCTCTACATAGCAACCTAGAAAAATGCATCGTTCCGCCACTCGCTTTGACTAGCTGTAAAAATATATGCGGTAAGCCTTACAAGATACTCATTATGCGGAAACTTGTTGCACTTGTAGATTTTATTTACACACGTCTCTAAACTTATATAAACCTAGTTCTCGTGCTCCATGCAGTCTCCTAGCTGGCTTCCGTTATCTGTATATTTCTGTATTACGCCATCTGTCGCTATTGCCTGTTATGGCCACAGTCTCAGCGAAGCTCTTTATTATTAACCGTTCTATATTGTCATCTCTCCGGTTGACATGCCCAAAAAGTGAAAGAATTTAGAGTTGTCCTGCCAAAAAAGAGTCTCTTGCGTTTTTACGCGAAATTCTTGAGTAAAATTTATTTGAACTGTATGGAGAAATAGTTTTTTTATGACAGAAAAATAATGACTGAAAAACTTAATTTGGTTACATTTATTACTTCCCTCGCATACCGAAGGGAAGTATTGTATTCGAGAAAAAATCACCCTCCGAGATTTTTTCGGATTTTGATGTAGATTACGAAAATATAGGTTTTTCAATTCCGTCAGTCTGTCTGTCTGTCTGTCTGTTGGTGCGTTAACTAAAAAACTGCTTGACGGAGAGCAGTCAAATTTGGTAGGTAGTTGACGCTACTGTCAGCGAAGAAATGGTTAAACTTTCACTAGAAAATATACAGGATGGACCGTCTAAAGAGAATAAATAATGAAAAAAAATTTTTTTGCTCAAATTCAAAATTTCCACATTTCATGACACGCTAAACCTATTTCAGAAAAAAAATTTGAAATTTTTTTCACCAACATTTTTGAACAAATTTTTACCACTAAAATAGATGGAAATTTTTTTTCCTTTGTTCAAATTTAAAATATCCACGTTTCCATGGCATTCTATTCACACAAATTTAAAATTGTTTTTAAAAATTTAAATTTTTTTCTCTATTAATCACTACTAGTATAGATGAAAAATTATTTTTTGCTCAAATTTAAAATTTCCACGTGACACTCCAAACCTATTTCGGAAAAAAAAATTTGCAACATTTTTTTACCATTTTGGAAACAAAATTTACCACTAGAATAGATGGAAATTTTTTTTTTTTTGCTCAAATTTAAAATTTTCACGTTTCATGGCATTCTAAACCTATTTTAAAAAAATTGCCACTACTATAGAATAGAAGGAAACTTTCCCTTTTGCTCAAATTTAAAATTTCCGCGTTTTATGGAATTCTAAATCTATTTCAGAAGAAAAAAATTTTGAAATTTTTTTTACCAACATTTTAGAAAAACAAAAAAAACGAAATTTTTTAACCACCACTTTACTTCCACTCCACTACGTGAATGTAGAATTGAAAATGTGACAGATGGCAATAATATTTGGCATATGCACAACTATTATACTTTTATTGAAAAATTGTACATTTTGTGGTCATCCCAAGAAATAATTCAGTCATGGTGGACATTTATAAAGGTATTTGCGCAAGCCTTCCATATTTGGAACCTGTTATTTATTACTGAACTTTTACTGTTGGATGAGCACTGTATATTTTTTTGACCAAAGCTTATCAGGTTTTCTTTGTAATAATAGGGATACATTGAAAATAATAATCGGATTCCGATTATTATTTTCAATGTAATTTCGTAATTATTAATTTTTAGAGTGACCGCCATGCACAAATACAGAGGGAAGTTCTGTGTAAATACTTTTACTGATTTTTTTTTGCTAAGGAATTGATTTGAGAATTAATTACGAATTAAAAGAGTTGTTCAAAGTACATTCCGCCAACTTTATCGACACCTGCAGCCTAGACTGTGTGGCTTAACAAATGAAACCAGTAATTACTTCGATTAACTCTTCCTTGGTGTTTTCAGAAACTGCATATGCTTTGTCTTTTAAATAACCCGAGGCAATAAAACCAACCGAAGTTAAATCTGTTGAATGGGGTGCACTTAACCAACCGAATTATCCTTCAGGATAATCATTGTTTACCTAGAGAAATGAAGAGTATACTGCGTTTGTCAAGCTTTTTTATAGAACAGTATAAAATTGACTCTTATTATACTCTTCGCAAATACAGAACGAGGAGTATATTGCATTCGATCGGCACATTTCTAAAATCGGTAATATTGCTCGTAGAGAAAAAGTGTTCATATCACTGCATTGGTGATAGAATCCTGAACAACTTTCAAAATGTCCGTCTGTCTGTCCGTCTGTCTGTACGTCTGTCTGTCTGTCTGTCTGTCTGTCTGTCCGTCTGTATGTCCGTCCGTCATATTTCTTGTAATCACGATAACTTAAGAACGAAAAGTCCTATTGTATTGAAATTAGGACAATAAGTTAGTTTTAGCCAGAGGAAGAACCCTATTTTTGGAGCTTATAAACTCTATGCATGTTTGAAAGTGAATTATTTATTATTTGTTTGCTTATAGTAATGAAACATATTCTTTCCGCTGTTTGCAAAATTCTGTAAGAATATGTTTCATTACTATAATCAAACAAATAATAAATTCACTTTTAGACATGCATATAGTAAATGGATTCCAATACTAGTTAGCTAACAGATAGGTGAAGATCTGTTGTTTTTTAT
Organism: Stenurella melanura; assembly: GCA_963583905.1. Taxonomy (NCBI): domain Eukaryota; kingdom Metazoa; phylum Arthropoda; class Insecta; order Coleoptera; family Cerambycidae; genus Stenurella; species Stenurella melanura. The sequence continues at coordinate 170,810,843 of OY757311.1, forward strand.
CACTCAATGTCAATTATAAATATTTCATACTTATTCATGGATATTGCCTTGGTTTTGCATGGAACATCATTATGAGTGGCTTTGTGCCTTTGTGATGAGCTCAGAATAAGGACGAAAACGTTTCAAACGCTAAGCATTTCCAAGATATTTTATGAAAATGTAATCCATTAGACTGAAAAAAAAAATTATAGACCAGGTAGGTAAATAAATTAATTTCAGGGCCTTTGTTCTCATTTTTAACTGAATTTACATACCGTAGGGGGTCATATAGATACTAGTTTAATCTGCTTAGCCGTAGGGGACTATGTTAGATGCTAGTGTTATAATTAGAATGTCAAATAGGAAAAATTGATAAATTTATTTCAGATTTTTAACTTGCTAGCATAACCAGAAGTCAGGTTATCGAAAGAATGCAAAGATCTCATTAATATTTTTACATATAGTTTTTCTTTTAGTTCTCATAGATGGTTTTTTTTCCGCTGTTTGCAAAATCCTATAAAGAATATGTTTTATAATTTTCAAAATGTCCGTCCATGATGTTTCTCTTTGTAGCAAGATAACTTAAGATCAAATATCCCGATCGTATTGAAATTTAGATAGTAAATTAGTGTTAGTTGGACGAACAACTCTATTGATTTCGAAAAAATCTGACAATTGTTACATCATTACTTGGCCTTAGAAAAATTAACAATTATATCACCGGTTAAGGTGATAACCAAAGGCAATTCAACCAACACACAAGTAATGACGGCGAACGGCTAGCTGATCTGGTGTGTGGCTGGGATTTCGTGGCTGGGATTTCGTGGGTTCAATTAATATATATATATTTTTAAATTAGCCAGAGGGTGAACCAATATTTTTGTGATATTTTACCTAGCTAGTTTGTTCCAATACTCAGAGGTAGCTTAAAATGATGTAAAAATTATGAGCGCCATCCACGGAAAATTTAAGAGTTAATGCTACCCCTGTGATGGTGAAACCAACCGCCGTGGAAAGATTTGATCTTATGGCGGACAGACCAACAAAAAAAAATGAAAAATTGAATTTTACGATAAAAGATACTTATTTATTAATAACTTCAGAAAAATCATCAATATAAGAACAAATAAACGAATTTAATCAATATAAAAAGTATGAAATAATGTTATCAGTTATGAAATAGAAATATTAAATAATATTATCGCAATTTCCAAGAATAAATATTTATAGCTTAATTAATTTATCATAAAAAAAAAGAAATATCTTGTGCAATGAAAGTTATACAGTAAATATTACACAAAAAAACATCAATGAAATTCTCAGAATCTCACCAATCCTCCTGACGATGGATAGATAGTGGATGAGGGCTCCTGGTGAGTTCTGGTAGCTTTTCCTATCAGCCTCTCCGAACACACACGGCTCCTCGACGTGGTTTGGCGTCTTGCTAATCTGTATAACGCTAGGGTTTTGCTGTTGGTTTGGATTGACTGGACTAAACTGGACTTGACTAAACGGAATTTGACTAGACTATGAATGCTGAACTTGACTATACTGTGTTTGACTGGACTACCTGTCTTATAAAATCTAGCAGGCATTTAACCATCAAACGAAAGGAGTGATTTTCCTTGTATAAATTAGGTAAATTATTTGTATTAATTATGTAAATTATTTCGGTAAATTATTTAAATAATTGTATAGGTAAATTATTTATTAATTATCTATTTGGCAGCAAAACTCTACGTTTGGGAAGAAGAAAAAATATTATCAGCACATGTTTCAGAATTATGGTTGTTTAGTTAGCAGAAATGAAAAATATGGCTAAAGGCCGTTAAATACTAATGAGAGGAATCAAATAAATAAATGTAATTACCTTTTATTAGATAGATCACTAAAAGAAAGTTTGATAACAGCAGAAGTGACACAACTCGTGACTGAATGATTATCAAAAACTTTAAGTCAAAGTATATGCTGCTACAGAATTTGCTACAGAAATAGCCGATTCTGCTATCAGCCAGCCAATAAAAGTGATATCCCCTCTCAAGTCTCAATTAACATATTACCATACTATAAACTAAAAATTACTAAGAATTTGGGTCCGCGTTGTTCTATGCAACCCATAATACTTCCCGCAGTATATTTGGTTTAACCAATAATTAAGAAATATGTGCTGTGAAACACAGATATATTTACTATTCGATCGAAGCCCCTGTGTTCTACGAGAGCTGTTAGCAAAAACTGGAATACAAAAAGGGTTAAATGATTGAAACCTGAAAATATAATAAATATGTACATTCCTAAATTTAAACAGATTGCCTAATAATTGCCGATAATTTAATGTCTGGCGTTTTAGTTACCAGAGTATGGTAAATACCTGTACATATTTCTCAAAAATTCATTTTGTTTACAAGAATTTAATAAAATTACTTAAAGTTGCCAGATGTACGCAACACAATAAATATAGAAGTAATTATACATTTTAATAAGAACAATATTCATGAAGTGAGTGCAATTTTCTACGAGCATTTTTCCAGAAAACAATACTGCATAATACACTGGTGGGCGTTCTATCAACAAAGTTGGCATCATCGAGGGATAATTGAATTTAAAAATATAACATTGAACTTAAAAACGATTTGATTTTTAAAAAGCATTAGTAAAATTATGAAGTATAAAATATAACATATATATTTCATTGTTATTTAAATTCTATGACATTAACATATGTTTAAGCGTACATCGTTTACCTTAATTGAAATTTTATTTGTGCACTTGCCACAAACTCCTCTTTCCATCAGATTAACGTACTGTAAAATATAAAATAAACAAAATGGCTGTGACTGAAATTTATAAAAAGCATTTTATTTCCAGTACTAGTTACATTTTATATATCATACGTTACGATCGTTTCCTTTCCATGAAATATATGCCGGGTTTTAACACGTCCTCTATATTTTTCCAGTAAAATATTAATTTACCTTTCAAACGTATCAGATTCATGTGAGTTTTCTACTTCAAAGAAATTTTCAATTTGTACGTGAAGTCTTATGTAACATAAACGTTGGAGCTTCATTAAAACATTTCTTCGATTTTTAACTCTATAAAAGAATAGAAATTCATATTTTTATTAGATATTTTTCCTGAAAGTTAATGTTATGATGCGGAAGTTCGAATATGATAATTTCTGTCTAGATAACTCTAGAGGAATAGTTTATCTTTCCCTGTGAATTAATGGCAAGAAATTAAAAACTGTAGCATTTATGTGAGGGAGTTTAAACAGAGGTATTCGGATTATAAGACCAAAGTTTAAATAGTATAGTTCACAACAAGCTAGAGTTAGTCTTGAATTAAATGTAACAAATTCAAGTAGAAAAAAATTCAGTTAGGGGTTAAATATTTTTACATTATAGTTGAAATATTATTTTAGACATATGATCATATTAGACAAACCCCAAATCCAAGGCTATCTAAATCTAAATACGGGTTACACATTTGAAAAAGCGTAGACTACATTCATTGCCAACCGACATTGCCTTTGTCGAAGCTGGGAATCGAACCCAGACAATATGATCTGTCATGCTACACTGCCAGGTTGACACCGATTTAGACATTGATATTTATCTATAAATATTACGGTTCTAAAAGTACTACAAAAGTTACGTACTTCATTAGACAATAATCTCAAACTAAATGCAAGAAATGAAAAGTTTAGATAGATGAGAAGAGAACAACGGCTTTGGAGTACAATGTAGAAAACTTGTAAATATGTAATAGTGTTAAAATTATAACAAAGCCAAAGTTGAGAAAAGGGCAAAAACCTAACAGATTCCTTTTTAATTTTTCCTGATTTCTTTTGAAATGTATCTTTGTGTTTTTATCAATTTTTAAGGGGGTAGAGACAAGCTCTTGTCGCGGTCTTTCAAATTTTTAAAATGAAAATATTGCTTGTATAAAATATAAACTGAAATCAGAACCGAAATAAATATATATAAGTAACCTAAATATACAAGGAACTTGGAGAAGAAATAGAGTTATCAAAAAAAAATCAGTTATTTTCGGTCAGATAAAGGAAATGGTTTTGTGAACACTATTTATTCTCAACAAATTTTAGTTCATTTTCACATGAGATGCTGACTGAAAAAAAATGTACTAGAGAAAGTTGACCAACTATTAGACAAAAATGTTCATTTAATGTAGATTCTAACATGGATAACACCTATGGTTATTCACAATAGATTTCTTTGTCATTTTTTATAGAAATAAATCGGTATTTGTTAAAAAATACATTTTATAAAATTTCAAGAGTTAAGCTAGCTTGCTAGCCACCTTATCAGAAATAAAACGAAATGAGGAAAATTAGTGTTATTATTTTTATTACTTTTTAGCAGCATTTTCTCTTAAAAAGAATATACAGTGAGCACGTAAAGGTTGAAATAAATTCATTAAAATAGTTACAAAACAAGTGACAAAAATTCGCTCAGACCCGTCGATTTTTAAATACATTTCTCAATCTGTCTATTTAAAAAAAAGTGCCGCAAGTCATCGACATTATTTTTAAATAGCAACCCCCATTTTTTTAAATGTCATTTGAAAGAGCACAGGTTTCTGCATACAGTACGTTAAATTCTAGGGAGTATTGCATGACAAAATTATCAAGAAAAAACATTTAACATTAATAGAACAACACATTCATTACTTATCGTCAAACCTGTTTACAACTTACACTTTCTTTGTGTTTCCGTTTTTTTAAATTTACTTAGCATCGCGGACCTGGCTCTAACACATTAGTTGGTTACGCGCCTTGTAGTATTATACCTAGAAAAATATATGTTTTTAATTCTTTATGGTAATACTAAGAAGTTTTTTTAACTAGTTTTTTTAACGCCGTGTGGGTCGAGCGCGACCCGCATAGAGACAGAAGTATGACAGTAAGTAAGACGATAGTCACTTACTTAAATTAGTTTTATAATTGTTACGTTAATTGTGTGTGTCGGAGATTTGTTCCTTTTCCTTTTGCCCCCCCTTTGTCCCTCCTATTGCGTGGACCGACATCGACGACGGAGGATCCATCAAACCTACTGTGTAAGTTTCCGACACATTCTATTTTTTTTATTATTATTATTTTTTATTATAAATTATATTAGCCTCACCACGCTGAAAGGGGTAGGCCCATTCATTAGTATTTACTTGTGATATCGTATTGAAAGTGCTGATAATACAACGTTTAAGTGAGACAGAACGAATTGAAATTTTGATAAAGATTGGCTATGGAGACAAGTCCCGAACACAAACTATGGTTTGTGAATTATTTAATGGTAAATACCCTAATCGACCTATTACACAATCAACTGTTAGCAAAATAGAAAAGAAGTTCCGAGATTGTGGTTATGTAAGAGATAATTTCACGAAAGGTCCGTCCTACAATTTTAGAAAATAAACAGTTAGATGTTTTACTGACAATGGAGGAGAATCCTCACAAGCCAAGTCGCGAATTTGCAGCAGAACAGTCAATTAGGCAGTCGACTATTTTAAAATATTTGAAGAAGAATAAATGGCACCCATATAAAGTGAATTTAGTTCAAGAGCTCAACGAAGATGATTTCGACCGCAGAGTAGATTTTTGCGAAACCATGATGGAACGATGTAATATCAATCCACATTTCTTAAGTCGAGTACTTTTCTCTGGCAAAGCCACCTTCTGTATAAATAGCACTGTGAATAGGCAAAATTGTCGATATTGGTCACGTGAAAATCCACACTGGGTGGTGGAGGCCCATACTCAGTTTCCACAGAAAGTTAACGTGTGGGCTGGAATTGTTGGGACTACAATATTAGGTCCATTTTTTATTCAAGGTTCATTAGATGGCGAAAAACATTTGGAGCTGCTCCAACAAAACATAATTCCAGAACTTGTCGCACTGTATCCAAATGGTGAAAACCCTAATGTACCGGAAAACTCCATATGGTTTCAATAGGATGGCGCACCGCCACATTATTCGGTAATAGTGCGTAATTATTTAAACGAAATTTTCCCACGCAGATGGATTGGTAGATGTGGATCAATAGAATGGCCAGCTGATCTCCGGATCTAAGCCCATTGGATTATTTTTATGGGGTTACCTTAAATCCAAAGTTTATTTTAATAGACCGAACAATATTGAAGACTTAAAAGACAGAATTACTTACGAAATTGGGAGAATTGGACCCGAAACAATTATTAACGTTTTACGAGAATTTCAGTTTTGACTTGGACATTGTCAAGAAGCAAATGGCGTGCAATTTGAACATTTAATCTAATAATTTTTTTCTGTATTCTTAAAGTCTTGTAATTATGTTTTATTACATTGTTATAAGTAATTAAGATTTTTTTCTCGTCATGCAATATTCCCTAGAATTTAACGTACTGTATGCAGAAAAATGTGCTCTTTCAAATGACATTTTAAAAAATGGGGGTTGCCGTTTAAAAAATGGCGATAACGTCATAACTTTTAAAAAACTATTTGCAGCACTTTTTTTTTAAATAGACAGATTGAGAAATGTATTTAAAAATCGACGGGTCTGAGCGAATTTTTGTCACTTATTTTAATGAATCTATTCCAACCTTTACATGCTCACTGTATAAGTTCTCTAGTAAGTTCGTATGTTTTCCATGTGTGTTCAACCATTTCACTGGATGACACATTTTTATGGACATCTATTGTGAATGTTGGTTATGGGACACCATGTATATTTATTTATACTTAGTTAGGTACACAAAATTCAATTTTTTGTCCAATTTTAAAGAGTTGTAACCCAACCCAGGAATATCGTATAGCGGCAAACTAAAGAGAAATTTTAGGATATTTTAAAGAATCTAAACATTTTACAAATTGAATTTATAAAAACAGATAATTTTTTATTAGGTGGTTATTAAAGTATACAAACGCTCAAAAAAATGCCCTCGAAATCAGGTAACCAAGATAATACTAGTAAGATAGATGCCTCAAAAGTTCAATTTTTTTTAATATTGCAAATACTTCGAATAAGAAATGAAACATAGGGGAATTAAATAATTACTTTTCTTTAACATTTTTTGTAGTTTCCGAGTAAGTAATGAAAATGGGACACAGAGCAATAATTTTGCAATGACTACTACTTCGTCACCGCTCCTCGAATATTAATATCTTCACTAGCACTATGCTCGTTACGATAACTCAAATTAAGGAACTTAATATATTCGTAATTCTTGTCGAAGACAACATTAAATCAATCAACTTATTTTCAGGTGGAGATGTTATACCAGAGATATTTTTTGAAAATGAACCAGAGCAACATGACGAACCTAATATCGCTCCTGCTACTCCTCTGTATAGGCTTCCTGATAGTTGCCGCAACGGATTTCGTGATGCCTCGCCATTCAGAAGCAGACACTTCAAAACTTCCAGCGAACTCAGAACGATTAGACAAATTGCTGGTACTCATGTGTACGTCTGGCTGTTGCATTGCTATATATGGAGGTAAGTGCGAGTGTGTAGGATGTATCTCGCCTTAGCAACCAAATCTCCTTTCTTGCATAGCGTATATATCGATCAAAATGGTAGTTAGTAAGTTTTGTGATATTCTTGCTCATTATAATACGGGAGCCAACGTGCAATTACCTGGCACTTTTATATCGAGTAGAGACATTATTAATTTTGTTGCTTAGAGCGTGGCAGGCAAAGAAAGTGATATGAGAAATTATCTTAGTTGTGCAAATTTCACTAAATGACACTAAAATATCCTTTTTTTCATATTGTCCGGTAAATGACTATTACCCGGACTCATCTGCGTTGGTAAATCGACCATTGTAGTATCTGATGTTGTAATGTGTTACCTAGCAACGCTATCATTGTTATTGGTGAGAAATTATTTTTAGTTTTGACTTTTTCACTTAAAAATATAAGGGATAAAATATTGAAATACACAGTTTTACACAATTATTTAATACATGAAAAGTTTGTTTTTAAACAAATTACAATTATTTATTAACGCTATTTTCAAATGCCCTTCAAATTCTTTCAGAATTTCTCCTCTCCTTAATGGTGAATATGTGGGATGAGAAACGTCGATGATCAAATGTTGATGTTTCATATAATATTATATAATACCTTGAGACAATTCGACTTTTCCTCTTGTTAGGAAGGTGCTGAAATTTGACAGAAAGCTCTAAATGAGCTTCTGGAATTTTCCGGAATAATATTTTATTTCATTTTATCCGCTTCACCGCGTCTAAAGTACAATTATTACGAAATAAGTTAGTTAAGTACGTTAAATGACGAGGGCAATTATTGATATCCCTAAATTGTGTACAAAATGTACAAACTGAGTATACCTTTTTTGCCATATTGTTGAAGAACGGGGATATAATAATATCTATTAATATGCCGATCAGTGTATTGCCATCTTTCTCTGAACTCTTTGAGATGCCAATGTGCGATCATCTTGTGAACTTCATGGTATCATGTGGATTATTAAGCAACAATCAACATGGGTACATTACATTAAAGGACGATCAATAGAAACAGCAACTTTTCAGTTTACTGAAAATATTTTAAAAGCATTTGAAGCAAGTCATCTGTCATTAGGAATACTTCTTGACCTATCAAAAGCATGCTTAAATCATAAATACCTTTTTCAAAAATTGGAAAAATATGGAATAGCATTAAAATAGTTCAAATCTTACTTATCAAATCGGACACAAAAGGCAGTCATTATTAACAATGGAAAAGAAATAAAATCTGACATTAAAGAAAAAATATAGGCATTCCACAGGGTAGTATCACAGGACCGATTTTGTTTATTATTTACATGAACGATCTAGGTAACATCATATTTAATGAAAAAAAATGGTTCCATTACAAATTACGCGGACGATACGAATTTATTAGTTACAGGAGAAAATATCCTGAGATAATAAACTTAAGTAATACCGTAATGCTGAAAGCACAAAAAATGGATTTTTATTAAATTTTGAAAAAACGAACATATCCTATTCAGAACACTACAAACAAAAACAGAAACACCTGAAACTGTAAATAGTTGAAATGACAAATTAAACATTCAAGAAAACGCAAAATTTTTAGGAGTGTATTTTAATAAGCATTTACACTGGTCAATACACATAAAATATTTAGCCATGAAACTAAATGCAATTTGTTACAGCATTTGGGTTATCTGTAAACATCTAAAACAGAAATCATTACGAATTATATGCTTTGCGAATTTTGAATCTAGCGCGAGATTTGGAATCATCTTCTGGGGAAATAATAATATCCAAAAAAATTCATAATACAAAAGAGACTTGTAAGATTGATGCACAACTTGGCTCTTAATGAGACTTGAAGGGGGGTTTAAAAAAACAGAATTTTAACTATTATTGGAGTATATGTGTATGGATGTTTAATGTTTGTTTTTAAAACTAAAGATAAGTTCACAATTCATAATATTTCTCATGCCTATGAAACACGGTGTACTGGTATAAACTACCCAGTACATCGGCTAACAGTAACGGAAAAGAATCCACATTATATGTGTATAAGGCTATTTAACAAACTACCAGAGAAATGGAAAAACATTGAAAGAATAAATAAATTTAAAAAAGAAATTAAAAATATGTTGATAGATTTAGAGCCCTATAATTTGGAAGATTATTTTGAAACCTAAGTTATGGTTAGTAATCTTTTTTTGGAGATATTTCATTTTTGATATGCACCTTTGATTGTAAAGTGTAATATTCTCTATGAAATAAATAAATAGTATTTGTATTATTACTGTTATTATTATTATTTATAACAAAAATAACTCATAATAATTCAAAGAAACACATAAGAACGGAGTCATAGCCAACTATAAAAATGCGTATTTATTAGAGAAAAGCATTCATCGCTATATAGCGTTTTCTTATTGTAAAATACCCTTTCTACCAACTTTACTAAATGAAAAATGTTACATAAGTATAGATTAGGCTTCTACTACAATATTTATAATATATTGCTTAACTAAAGTTTGTAATTTTTATTTTATTTAAACTTATATTAATTGATACTATTGTGAAGTAAGCAGTTTGGCCCCTACCACTACCTATAAAACATACTTTTCTATCGACTTTAGTAAATGAAGAATGTTAGATAACTATAAATTAGGCTTCTACTTACAACATTTTTAATATTCAACTAAAATTAGTAATTTTTATTTAAGTTGGAGCTACATTAATATACATATTAATACTGTTAAGCATTTATAGATACCTCTACTAGTCAAATATAGTTTTCTACCATCTTTAGTAAATGAATAATGGTAAACAATAAAAAATCGGGCTTCTGTTTACTAGATTTTTTTTATTTGGATTAAATAAAGTTAGTATTCTCTATTTTAATCTGAGCCAATATACATATTATTTAGTTTACACGTTTATTTACTTTTATTTGATGATAACAAGCTAAAGACAATCATAATTAGCTATGATGAACAATAGCTATAACATCGTTAAGGTGAGGCGATTGTTAGATTACGAATTAATGTAATGTAATTGTAACTTCTTATTCATTTTAAAAAGAATTATAAAGACAGTATGAAATATATTATACGATACACGTCCAGTAGGTCTCATTAAGCATTTGATCATATAATAATTTTAACCACACTAAATAACTTTGGATTTCATGAATCACTTAAACACTGATTAGATCTTACTTGACTAACAGAGTTCAGTATGTATCTTAGAACGGGTTCGTCTCTAAACAATTTACTGCTACTTCCGGAGTAGCACAATGATCCAACCTTAGCACATTATTATTCTTGCTCTTCATTAATGATCTTGTACAGATCATCGATTGTGAAAAAAAAATCTACCATAGAGAATGATGAAGACTGCTTATTTATTCAGAACCAGTTGAGAAAGATTGAAGTTTGGTGTGATGAAAATAATCTCCATTTAAACACTCAAAAATGTAAAAGCTTAACTTTCACACTAAAGAAACATTACACTGAATTTACTTATCAGCTAAAGTCTACTAACTTAAACCGATGTGAATCCATAAAAGATCTTGGTATAGTGTTTGACCCAAAACTGCCATTTACTAACCATATTAACCCGACTACAACCTCCGCATTAAGAGTGTTAGGTTTTAGAATACGAAACTGTCGCAATTTTCATGACCTATATATTGTCACGACCACCTGCATATACAATGTGTAATAGTATTAATGGCGTTGCTGTGTGGTGTGATATACATCATAATAACTTAAGCGAGCTGACGAGAATTATGATGGACCATATAAACCTCATTTAACATTCATTTATATCCTTACCTGGCTTAAGTTAGTTGACTTAATTTTATCCATTTTTTGTTATTTTATTATTTTTGGCCTACTTTTTATTTGCTTACATATATACATATTTTGTTCTCTTCTTTTGTCTCTTCTTTTCTTTCTCTTCATCTTTCTTGGTCCTAATTAATTCGACTTACTATATTTACTTAATTTAAATAACTTTAACTTAGTTTAGCTTAGTTTACATTAACTTAGTTTATACAACTTAAAATTTTGTCATGCAAATGGATTGCTTTGTATTCTGTTGGACAATTAAGTATTTATTATTATTATTTACTATTATTACAGTACTCGTTTATGTTCCGGACTCGGTTCCAGCGTTGCCTCAACAGTAAAACAACTCGTACTGTAATGTTATCTATCGGACTTATCACGTACATTACTACTACAACTGGTGCAAGTATTTGTATCGAGCGAATACTCTTTATCGATTATTTACCATTTAATGAATACAAAACACGTTTGGATACATCTCAGTTAGTTAAGGTCCAGAGACACGCAAGCGAAATCTGCAAGCTATGTCAATGGGCTTGATAAAGAAGCATCAAGCTGATTTCATTGCTAGCGATTAATTACCAATTAGTAATTACAAAAATACTATGGGTATACATCTCGGTTAATGGAGGACCAGCGGCATATATTTGAAACCTGTCTACTTTTAGCAATGGTTGGTAAATATAAAGCTGATTTTTTATAATTAATTTCCTTTATACACTAAGTTTACATTGCTAAAAACATTTTTTATATAATTGTCATTGCCTGCCATGCTCTGAGAAACAGGATTAATAATGTTTCTAGCTGATATTACGTTCGTTGTGTTTAATTTGGTTTATGTTCGACTAATTATGAATGTATCAGGAAAAATATAAAAATGATCAACGAACAGGGGAGTTAGTATATAGGCAAATTGAATTTCAAAAATAAATAGCAGAAAATAATCCAATTTCTTGGTGAAAATATCTAGGAGAAGAAAGCGACGAGTCTCTAGATGCATATTGGGCGGAAGATATTTAAAAACAGGGGCGGAATTACGGTATTCCTCCATTACTTAAAAAATATTAACTAAATAAAATGTATCAAGAGAATGCTTTTGTTGTTTTTTTTTTTGTTACTGTGGAATAAAAATGTCCTGTTATGGAAAATGCGCCATACTGTAGATTGATTCTTTGTTATTAAACTTGCCAAAGATATCTTTCCACCCTGATTCTAAAATTTTTATGAATTTTGATAAATTGTTTTTGTAAAATAATTGAATATAATTATTTTCAGGAAAACTATAACGAGTAACGTTCAGAATTTGAGTTTTCATCGGCAGACTAATTAGGAAAATGAAAAAAGAAAATTGAAAGAAATTCTATTTACTTTAATATACTTGATATTTTTACTTCCCTCGCATACCGAAGGGAAGTATTGTATTCGATAAAAAATCACCCTCCAAGATTTTTTCGGATTTTCACGTTTCAGATCTGGTAGATTACGAAAATACAGGTTTTTCAATTCCGTCAGTTTGTCTGTCTGTCTGTCTGTTTGTGCATAAACTTTATATAAAAAAAAAATAAAAAAAAACAGTCAAATTTGGTAGGTAGCTGACGCTACTGTCAACGAAGGAATGGTTAAAATGTCACTGGAAAATATACAGGGTGAATCGTCTAAAGGGAATAAATATGGAAAAACATTTTTTTTGCTGAAATTTAACACTTTTTGAAAATTTTTTAACCACTAGAATAGGTGGAAAAAATTTTTTTTTGCTCAAATTTAAAATTTCCACGTTTCGTGGCATTCTAAAAATATTTAAAAAAAAAGAAATTTTTTTTCAAAAACCACTACCATAGAATAGATGGATTTTTTTCCCTCAAATTTAAAATCTCCACGTTTCATGACATTCTAAGCTTATTTCAGAAAAAAATTTCTAGAATTATTTTTACCAACATTTTTGGAAAAATTTTTACCACTACAATAGATGGAAACATTTTTTTTTGCTCAAATTTAAAATTTCCCCGTTTCATAACATTCTAAACCTATTTTACAAAAGGTCCACGTTTCATGACATTCTAAATCTATTTGAAGAAAATATTTTTACCACTACTCTAGAACAGATGATGAAAAAAAATTTGAATACATGAAAAAAATTTGTTTGCTCAAATTTAAAATTTCCACGGGTTATAACATTCTAAACTTATTTAAAAAAATATGTATGAAATTTTTTAACCACTGCTACACTTCCACTCCACTGCGTGAATGTGGAACTGAAAATGTGACAGATTTCAACAATATTTGGCATATGCACCTACGAGTGCAACAATTATAGTTTTATTGAAAAATGTACAGGGTGGTCAGTCATCCTAAGAAATAGATAATAATTCAACCATTGGGCATTTGGAAAGGTATTTGCGCAAGCCTTCCATATTTGGCACATGTTATTTAGCATTGAATTTTTGCTGTCGGATGACCACTCTGTATATTTTTTTGACCAAAAGTTACCAGGTTTTCTTTGTAATAATAGTGATAACTATGTTCCGATTATTATTATCAATGTCACTTCGTAATTATCAGTTTTTTAGAGTAACCGCCATGCACAAATAAAGAGGGAAGTTCTGCGTAAATGCGTTTACCGATTTTTTAATTTATTCCTTATTTTCCTAGTAAAATCATGATTCCACCTATAATGGAAACATTTGAAATTGATCTATCTTGGTTAATTTTTATCATACAGTAACAAAAAAAACGGATTAAAGAAAATTTTGTCCGCCCAAAGTGCAATTAGAAACTCATCGGTTTCTTCAAAGAGAATTACTTTGTAGCCATTTCCATAAAAAATTCAACTACCCTTACTATTTCTGGTCATAGCGAATTTTACCTGCACTGTGTGCTATTGTTGTTGATATGTAGAAATTGTATTGATTTAACTCGATGCTTGAAATGTTTATTTACGTCATAATTTCTCTGTGTTATTCTATTAATTGTTTCTTTTTCAGTGTTACTCGCCGTAGTTTCTAAACCGACAATGAACGAAGTTTACTTAATCATCATCTCATATTTTATATTAGTTACTTTTTTAACGTTAGAGGTAAGTAAAACATTTGATAGTACTCTATTCATTTAGTATAAGCCAGTTGTCGTGTAAAGTCAAAACCATTGATTTTGGTCAGAAATTTAAACCAGTAATTTTATTGACTATTCTTATGGAAAAAATTGCGCTGAACACGATGGTGACATTAAAGAATTAATTTAATTTAATTTAATTGTTAAAAACAATAGTTTTCAGAGAAGATTCTCATTTTCTTAATGTTTTTTAAAACTTAAAAAAAAGAAAAGAGAGCGCCGAGAACACATAGAAATGGTAGTTCTTATCAATATTTATCGATTGCAGGGAGTGGAGAGTGTAAAAAATGCCATGGAAAGTCGCAAATCCTTAATAAACAAATTAGTTTATTTGTTTAAACAATTGCAAAATACACGAGATATCGACACAAAAAAACTGTAGATTTTATAAACAATATGCAACATTTTGACCACAATGAAATATTCGTATGACCTCTTGTCGAACAGAACAAAAATTGTCAATTTAGAACCCTTAATTTGTTTATAACAATTGAACGGTTAAAGATAAAAGGTGGCTATAGTCACTAACGACGCGTATTGGTAAAATCTTCAATTTTTTATTTCTCGACTTCTTTCTGTCCGACACACCGTTTTCGATAAAAAGTCAAAAAACATAAAAAATTAGAATTTTCTCTAAAAAACATTGTTTTTAACAATGAAGCCTGTGTTTTATAAATTTTTTAATGTTTTAAATTTCTGACCAAGAAAGTTATAACGACGGTAAAGCAATTGATTGAATTTTTATGTTTAAAGTTGAAATCCTAACTTGAATTAGTTCAGAACCTTATTTAAACCAAAATCAGCTTGATCAAAGACCAAAATCCACAGGTATAGTTTTTTCCAAAATCGAAACTATAGATTTTGTCATTTGATCAAACTCACTTAGTTTTAAACTTAGTCAATACAACCTACCTTTACTATGTGTCCACAGAATAACATACATTATTATAAAGGAGAAATAACCAAAAATAATTTATCATGAAAAAAGTAGGTATATGAAAAAGTTTCGATAAATGACAAAATACTTGAACATTACACTCAAACAGCAACACTCGATGTGAGTTTCGCTAACAACGTTAGCATCATTGGAAGATGATTAAAACTATAATCTATAAAAATGTGCCAACATTTATACTAATATTACCATTCGTGCCAAACTCTGTCACAGTTCAACGAACCATGACCTAATAGCTAATAAAACAAGTTATTTGAGATAGGCCTCTTAATTCAAAAGGCAGCACTTTTGGATTAAGGTATGTTTAATTCATCTATCCTATTTAACATCAGGAATATTGCAGTAAAAGAAGACTAGAAAAACGATGAGATATATGCTTAGTTTTGTAACAGGAAAATTATGTCATACCTTCTGGGGTATCACCAGGAGTATATATCTGAGTTTCGAAAGCCTATTGCGTTTTTCTCGAGGTCCAATCGAGACAAACAAAAAACCAAAATCTTCCAACAAGTTTGCGTATAATTAAATTCCAAATAAGTGGTGAAAATAAATTTAAAAAACTTTTCTTAATATCATCGGAAAGCTGGCATATATTTTGAAAAAAAAATGACACATTTTGGGCACCAAAATTTCAGGGTATTTTGTTTTCAAAAGAAGGTATATTTTCTGAAAGTTTGAAGCCTATCTGAGCTCTTGACTCGAAACCAAATATATTCGAATTTTAATTGGGAAGTTTTTGGTTTTTGTTTATCCCGATCGGACCTCTAGGACCGGAGATATTCACCTTTTTACCTAAAGAAACGCTGTCCAAAAAACAGAATTATTTATAAAAAAACACGCAATAGGCTTTGGAAGTTCAAAACTCAGATATATATACTTCCGGTGATAACCCAGACGGTATGACATCATAATTATGCTGATTACAAAACTATACCCACCAATGTCCTTTTTTACTTCCTCGCATTCCGAAGGGAAGTATTGTATTCGAGAAAAAATTACGGTCCGAGATTTTTTCAAATCTTCACGTTTCAGATCATGTAGATTACGAAAATATAGGTATTTCAATTCCGTCTGTCTGTCTGTCTGTCTGTTTGTCTGTCTGTCTGTTGATGCATTAACTAAAAAACCACTTGACAGAGAACAGTCAAATTTGGTAAGTAGCTGACGCTACTGTCAGCGAAGAAATGGTTAAACTTTCACTGGAAAATATACAGGGTAGACCGTCTAAAGGGAATAAATAATGAAACATTTTTTTTTGCTTAAATTTAAAATTTCCACGTTTCATGACATTTTGAACCTATTTCAGAAAGCAAATTTTTGAAATTTTTTTTTACCAACATTTTCATATTTTTTTTGCCACTAGAATAGAAGGAATGTTTTTGATCAAATTTAAAATTTCCACGTTTCATAGCATTTTGAACTTTAAAAAAAAAAAATTGTAATCTTTTTAATCACTGCTATAGACATGAGATGACATTCAAAATCTATTTCAAAAAAACATTAATTTAAACAATAAAAAAAAAAATAAGTATTTAAAAAATAAATCGTTGAAAATATTTTTACCACTACTATAGAATAGATGATGTAAAATTTCCACGACCACTCTGTATATTTCTTTGACCAAAAGTTATCAGATTTTCTTTGAAATAATAGTGATAACTATATTCCGATTATTTCAATGTCATTTCGTATTTATAAAATTTTTAGAGTGACCGCCATGCCATGCACAATGCGACCACAACTTCTCAGTGGGGTGCTGAGGAAGCTATGAAAGAGTAGCAACCGGTTAGCTCAGGGTTGGTCAAGGGTCACTCTGTGGCGAGAAGAGTTATTTATGTATCTATTTTAAATAAATAATTTGAATGTTACAAAACAAAAAAAACAGAGAAAGAGGGCGCCAGCTCATTCATACAACTGATATTCCTGCAACGGTTTAAGGATGAAACAATCAAAAGCAAAAATTACAAAAAATATGTATATTAACAACAAATAGTTTAAATTTACAAAATCTTACGATATGTTAATTAATGAAAACATTTTTTTTAATTTACTACAATGTAAATATAATTATTAGTGAGTATTTAATTAAAACAAACAATAAAAATTTTATTAAGAGAAAATTTAATTTGAAGAGAAAAAAAAATTGTAAAATTGAAAAGATCAACTGGCTTACAATAATTTTTCTGACCAAGAAAAGCAGGGATGATAGGCAATTGCTTACGTAACTTTGGGCGGCGAGTGCGGAGTTCCAGTGTGTCAATTCCTGGAGATGGCCATAGGTACCTGGGATTGAAGACTTATATTGTTTGTCCGGGTCAACGAGGAAGTTCCAGGATGACACGAAGTTGGAAATATTCAGCGAATTATAATTCTCGTCCAGCCACTAGCAAAACTACCATGTGCTTGATTCAGAGTTGGTCGATCCAGTTATTACATGAAAACAGTGGTAAATAAGGAACCAGTCGATACAAATTGAATTAAATTACACAAAGAAAAAAACTAATGACTTTAATTTAAAATGACTCTAAATAAATTATTAATTAACTTTAAAACTTAAAAGAATAAAGAAATTGGCCAAGGTTACGAATTTTATACAAACTACACACAAAAAGCATTACTTTAAGAAAATGGTTGAGGGCCGATAAAAAACTCTACTACTAAATTATCAAAAAAATTTGGCCTTGAGGCTCTGAATCAAATAAATTACTATAAATTATGACAAAATGTTCAAAGCAGCATAAAAGAAATCGATATTAACATATGAAATCAAGATAAAATTAAATAGCGAGCGACCCTAAATACAAAAAAATATATATGTAAGTATATAATATAGTATTAAACTACTGACAAAAATTATGGATATAATACATAAACGTAAAATATCCAGCAGCAACTAACCCAAAATGACAAATAAATAAACTACTGTTGGGGCAATCCACTATCAAGTGGTTTTTTATTAACCACAAGGTTAATCTCAAATATAATATTAATAATTTAACTAAATGCCAGCTTAAAATTTAATATCAATTCGAAATAACTAGGTTATTATTCTAATGAATTATAATACAATAATAAAAGTAAAAATTTCAACAAAGTATTATAGGGTGGCTCTAATAACTACAAATTTTTTAAGAAAAAATTAGAACAATCTCACCTCAACGACGTCATGACGGAAAGTACCGGTTTTCAATCGCTGTTAATTCCATCTCTCTCTAATATTCCGCTCGCGCATGCTCACTGGTGACTTCGCATTGGTGTTTTTATCGCGGGTAATTCAAATTTTATGCAGCACGGGTGCTGAATGGAAAATATTTGGCAACTAATTAAGTAATTGACAACAAGTTAATGAAAAAACTTGTTACAACAAATAAAGAGGGAAGTTCTGTGTATATACCTTTACCGATTTCTTAATACACATGGAGGGTTTCTGGTAAGTTGGGCCTGTTTACTTCTGCACACCCTGTATATAAAATGTGTGAAAATTTTAATTCGCATTCATAACTGAACTTAATTGAAAAATATATTAAATATAAAATTAAAACCAAACTAAGAAAATGTTTAATTCATACACGATGGATACTTACAAAGTAAGATCATGCGTGTTTGAACTTATTCGGTCTTCGTATGTATAAATAATGTAATCATATTTGCAGTTGCAGAAGTTTCTTTAATAAATATTTCAATCTTTCGCAATTTCATATTAATTCATTCATGAGAGTTCTGCAGATTATACTTTAGTTCAGTATTTTAATAACTTATTTTAATTAGAAGTTTGCAAATAGCCCGCTGCGGCCGTTTATTTCCTCCGCCTGTCTATTTCCCCTTCAGTTACTAACAGAATCCAAGAAAATTTATTAGGAAAAGCTCTGAAAGGCAATTTCTCATAAATTACTTTTTGGCACCGGGAAAATGTATTTATATTCTTTTTATAATTCAAGTTTACTAATTAGTTATTTATTGATTGATAATGACTTATTAGTAAACTTGAATTATTGAAAAAATATCAGTATAATTTTCAATGAAAGCGACTGTATAATTTCCCATTGGCTTTGTTGCAAAAATAAAAATCGGTAAAGGTATATTCACGTAGTTCAAAGATTACCAACGTTACCTAATTAACTACTTTTTAGGGTGACCACCTTGTACATTTCTTAAGGAAATAAAATATTATTTGGAATGTAGTTATTACAATTGCCAAAGAGGAAATCTGGTATGCCAAAACCCAAACCAAAAGGTGAACACTATACAGGATGATCATTAAGAAAATAAGTAGGAAACGACGGAGGCCAATAATATTTAGAAAGTAGTTGTCACAATTTCTGAGGAGGAAACCTGTTGTATTTATGGACAAAATTATACCGAGTGGTGGTTACCTTACAGATATGATTAGAAAACAACAGAAGGCAACAGTTGTGAATGAGTTGTGCAGAAAAACCCCTTCCTAATATGGCAAACCGCCGCAATGTGTATATTATAAATTTTTAATAATGTATTCAGCACAAACAATACCTTAACCTTGTGTCGCAGAGATTGGGATTACCTTTCGCCGGCTGAATTGCTCTATTATTATCCATAGGTATACACACAAGACTAAATTGGATTCAACCTCAAACATAAACCTCCCCTTTTGTATTCCTCACGCTAGCGTCATACGTAAACATCGGCGCACAGTTTTTAATTTCAAGTATTGAATCACGAATTTGATTAATCGAGACTGCTTATTGAAACAACAATGGATGTAGCAGTGTCGCCACTCTTGAAATTTATGAGTTGTGCATTTATTCAGTTATTTTTGGGTGTATAGGAATTGCTATTTTCATAGCGTAAGCAGCGTTATTTTCCTTTGGAATGTGGCTTTTCGTTTAACACATCTAATCTAGGTAATCTCTTATTAAAAAAGATCGGAGTTCTTTCTCTTTTCAAACGCTTCGCCGATGAAAACATACAAATTTTGCTGAATTTTTTTAATAAAAAATGAAGAGACCTCGAATTCAATTTTTTCTATTGGAACGTATTATATAAAAACGTCGCTTTTATATCCAAAGAAGGCCGAATAGGAGAAATAATTCGTATAAGTTATCGAGGGAGTGCCTGAACGACATATTAAAAGTCCTGATCGGTGATTGGTGAGCGGGAGGGGGGGTACTTTAATGGTTCCCCGTTCACGAAAACTCGCCCTCTAGTAAAAAAAAAAATGCAACATTAAACTACAGGATATTTCCTATAAATATGTTCCTATTCATTCGTTTTCTAGGATCAATACTTTACGAGGTACAGAGGGTGGAAATATTGCGACTTTAAAAAAATCTTTAAAGCTTTAATGACATAAATGAAACTATAATACTGACTGAACTTAAAAAAAAACAGAACATCTGTATTACTAACAATATACGAACATTTTTAAGTTCAGTCAGTATTGAAGTTTCATGTATGTCATTACAGTTCTAAAGATTTTTTTTTAAATTCGCAATTTTTTCACCCTCTGTATCTCGTAAAGTATTGATCCTAGAAAAAAAAATGAATAGGAACTAATTTGTAGGAAGGGCATAATATTCAAGTTATTTAAGAAAAACGTGAAACGTGAAACGGGGACCTTTAAATTATGACTGACAAACTGACTTTAGATACTTTACGTCATTAATGAAAATATGAAATAGAAATAGACCAATAATATAACCCCGAAGTACCCCAATTTCCGTATTAACAGTATTAGACATTTTTGAGTTGATTGAAACTAAGATCTTTAGATTTTTAGATAAAAACTTCATAATTTTAGAATAGTTACATTTATTCCTAGTACTTGTAACTCGAATTCCAGAAACTTCAAATTTAATGCGGCAATAGACTAGCTACTTTGTTAGCCGTATCAAGGTAGTGACAGATTTTTTGAATAAATTCTAGAGTTGTTACTTCGGTGGATTTGCTGTCTCTATAACTAAATTGACTATCATTAAATAAATTACTAAATTCTAAATATAGGTGTATTCTGTTGGTAATTACGTTCTCATAGATTTTAGTCAAGTAAATTAGTAAAGTTGTGAGCTTACGGCTTTTAACCAAGTGCGGATCTTCTTTCTTAACCAAGGGAATTGCTTTACCTAACTTTGAAATATCTTGAAACTGTCCAAGATTTATTGACAAATTAACATGTGCAAGAGAATTTACTATAACATGGTTACAA
Source organism: Stenurella melanura (assembly GCA_963583905.1). Taxonomy (NCBI): domain Eukaryota; kingdom Metazoa; phylum Arthropoda; class Insecta; order Coleoptera; family Cerambycidae; genus Stenurella; species Stenurella melanura. The sequence continues at coordinate 170,832,406 of OY757311.1, forward strand.
AATTAGATTAACTACAATTTCGCCCACCAAGTCGACATCATAGCATGAAGACTAGAATGAACCTCTGTAAAAAACACATCAGATTTCTAGTAATAGTCTGATGGATTTTTTTTAAGTGTTTTGTCGATAAGATATTTAGCAAGGCTTATTACAATACACACATCTATAATCTGGAATAAGTACAACGTAGATTCTTAAAATATATACTTTGAGCCAGTTTTTTAGAGTTTTTATGAATTTGCTTTCTGTATCATGATTTATTTAATACATGCTTTGTGATAACTCTTGAACAAAGTTTAGAATTTTTATTTGCACTCGGCAATAAATAAAATAACAGATCCCCGCCACTGGACATAAATATCGTCCCCAAGAGGCAGAGTTAATCCATTGGAATCTAAAACTAATATTTTTTCCAGATTTGCATTTCATTTATCTTCGAGGGTGACCGGCCACTGATCGGTACAACATTCGCCCTTGCTTCCACCTACTTGACGTACGCTCTGATGCCAAATCGACTGAAAGACGCTTTATTAGCAGGAACCATTTTAGCCGTAACGGAAATCATCCTACTTGTGTACGTCGGTCGACTAACTCGATTTCCAGAGGTGAGTTTTCCAGATTAGTCCGAGAATATTTATAGATGTATAGTTTGCATATAGGGTGTATCAGAAATACGCGACAATAGTTTAGTCCAGTGTTTAACGCTAACAATAGGTTATTGCCTCAGAATTCTTTCGGATAACACCAATTGACGTGAAACTTGGACAGTAAGTAACGAATTAGTCCAGTAAAATTAGAAAAACCGCTGGATGAAATTCCTTATAGGTAACCACATGGTATAATCGATGTATTTGTTGCTAAGGAACATACCTGTGAATTTCCTCCCATTTTAAAGTGGGGGAACATTTTTTAATTCACGTTTTTTTGCGAAAAAATCACGACAAATCGGATTTTTTAAGCGTAGCTCTAAGCCGATTGACAATAGCCATATTTGATGTTATACGGTTCGTAGGTGATATAAAGATAGTTAATTTGCCGCCCGACTCATTTAAATCGGTTAATAATTTTTTTAAATAATCGAAAAAAACTGTCGAGAAATTCAATAATTTCTAATTCCGTGAAAAAAATTCCTAAATCCTCAAAACTTTTTGAAAATATGTCTCATGTAACCCTGAAGCTACCATTTATAACTTTTCGAGAAAATGCATTTGTTTATAAAAAAAAAGGTCTCAACTGTAAAATTCAATCTGGCCCAGTTCCCGTCATCAAGTGATTAGATATTTTAGAATTTAAAGAAGTTAAGCCATTGATTTCGTTGCTGATTTTACCTCCGAAATGATGAGACAACCATATTATTTTCATCATAACTCCTCATTGTCTAAATGTTATTTGTGGCATTATCTTAATTTTTTTTCTTCAATTCTTTGGGACTCGGGGAATCTACAAAATATCACAATTAACCAGTATGTTACTGGTAAATAACCTCTACGCCTGTGACTTTTACGTCAAAGGATCAGTTAAAGGTTGCTTTTTTTAAATAAACAACACAAATAAGTATAAAAACTTGAAATTAGATATTTCGGAAATCTATTCTGTTTCCATTTTCAAGACTTTTTTTGAACAATTTTTTTTTTGCTGTGTATGATAAATACACTGCTCTAAGAATGTTTGTTATATTCAATATCCATAGATACTTACTATTTACATAGAACTGTTGATATAGTTAACAGTTTTTTTAGTTTTTATACAATGTTAAGTTTGTGAAGTTTTTCTTTTAACACCCAAGTTGTACAGACATCTACGGAACAATTCGACGTCTATCTTCATTCAATAATATTATCGCGGATTCTTTAATTTTTCTTTTTTTGCTATCTGCCTCTTTTATTAAAATTCGGCAAAAATCACTTTGATATCTCGTATCTCGGTAATTATTAACTATCGAACGAAGGTAAGCTTGTCTAAATCGCATTATCTGTGCGTGAGGAAACCCTGTAGATTAAGATCGTTCATATCGATTTAAAGTTCTGGCGGATGCGCCGTTGCGAAAACAATTCCTTGAGCATTTTAATATTTGACATATTTCGAAATTACTACATACATTGAGCACAAGATTTAAAAATGGAAATAATAGCAGCATATAATTTATTTCTTTAACAGGGCTAAACCTACCACTGTGTGATATTTTTACCATTCGTTGTTTGTTCTGGATAAAAACGCGACAGTTTTAATATTTGGCCACCCCCGTACTAATAAGGAGAGTGTTGACGAGCAAGCAAAAAACCGAAGCCTCCATCATACAAATAGACACGTCCCGGCCAACTTTCAGTGGCCGTCATCGTTAATCATATCGGATTACCAAGTTGTCATGTACAGGGAATTATATATGACAAGTGTAATTCTGTTGGGTTACGGCTCCATAGTTTTTTTACATCCATGATTTCATCTGGAAATTTATTTTATTACATTTTCAAGCAGATCCTTGCCGTTTCTCGGACATTTTTTGTTACATCTGAGTTCCTTATTTGGGTGATATACTAAGTCATAAAATATTGCTGTATGTTGGAAAATGTATTGAGAAACCAGTTTAATGGTAGCCGCTGGGCGATATATATACATATAAGTTTTACAAGAAATTCCAAACACTCTATTGAATCGACATAGTTCGGTTGACAGTTCTTTGTTTCTCATTTAAAATGTTTTTATGGCAATTTAATAGCCCGGGAGCCAGCGACAGTTTTCGTGAAATCATTTATATAAGGCTAGATTTTTATCCAAAGAGAGTTTAGATAGTATCTATAATGAAGGTGCAATTCTATCAAACTCTTAATGGTGCATAAATGAGTAAAAAATTAAACACGTTGCAAAAAAATAGATGCAGGAAAATTTCGATTTTTGAATTGTCACGAACTGTCAAAAAAAGACGATTCGCCTTCGCTCCTGCCGGCCCCAATTTTCGATTTTCACCTCGCGATTCACGTTGTACGGTCATTGCCGACCTTCTCCTGGCCATCGAGACATAGAACGGGTCTCCGTTCGAAGAATTTATTCAGTTCTTACGTTTGAAATATTGACTTGCGGTCGTGCTAATCGGCGACTATTTTTAAGTGGTTTCCCGAGTTCGAATCCCGCCCGAGAATACTTTTTTCCTTCGTTTTCAATGTTTCTTCAGATATTTATGATTCTATAAGTACTATTCGCTCCGTTCTATTGGATTCCTCGGAGAAGTTTTGCATTTTCCGCCGCGGAATATTAATCTGCACTATTTCCAATAAAAATCACATTCTACCTCCGCTATAGGGTGGCTAAATCTTTGGAAGACGTTGCAAAAACGGCAATAAGTAGTCAAATCATGACATTTATATTCCTCATTGGGATTAATGAACAGACAGTATTTTTACCACTGAATTATATTAGCTTTCATACTTCTTCTGATATTTTCACTCAAATCAGTAATTTTGAATTTGTTAATAGCTAAATGGGCTTGTTCCATGATATTCTTTTTATATGGTTTTTATACTTTTTCATATAGTATTGGATATTCTCATTATACACTTAAAATTTCGTATTATTAACTTTTTCCGTTCTCGAGATATAAGGAGTTGAAATTAGTAATAGTTGCAAAAACCGATCGCTCGTAGTGCAATGCAGGTTTTCACCGCCGTTGTCCAATGATGTAGTTTCTTCCGGGTTTTGCCGCGGTCGTCGAACTTGACTTGACGTTTCGCTGATCATGCTGTTAGCTTCTTCAGAAGGGTTCCAAAGACTTTGGAACTCTTCTGAAGAAGCTGACAGCATGATCAGCGAAACGTCAAGTCAAGTTCGACGACCGCGGCAAAACCCGGAAGAAACTACTTCATTAACCGATCGCTCATTTGTGACGTCACTATACGCAAGTGACGTAAGAAAAATGGCTTTCTGGGACTTTTCAAATTTAACCTGAAAAGTCGAGAAACATGTAATTTTTGAAGGCTGGTAACTAACTAAATACGTCGAGTGGAAGTTCGTTCTATGTGTCTACGGAAAGGAGAAGGTCGGCGATGAATTCTAATCGTAAATTGCAGGGTTGAAATCGAAAATTCGTTCCGGCAGGAGCGAGAGAAAATTGTAATTTTTTGACATTTTACCAAATTGTACTCCCCTACTGTCAAGTAGTAAGCAAAACGAACAATACTTGAAAACACTTATAATTATAACCAATAAGGAGCATCAAGTCTTTTGAGATCGCCGAGTCTATGCGTATAGTGACGTAGCGCCTGGCCACGCCCCATTTTCACGAGATGGAAATTTGTAATAGTTTTTAAGATACTAAACGTGCGAATAAGATTCTGATTTCTTGCAGATCCATTAATTTATACTTGCACTTTCGATTTATGAAATAAAAAAAAATGCCGAACAAGCCCATTTAAAAGTTGTTTATTTTTGAGTTGAGTATTTTTATCAAAACCTCGCCACATATTGAAAAAATTTAAAATATATGTTTTCGCAAAATATCGAAAATAATGCAAAACACAGTTAAAAACTAGAGACTTTAGCTTGTAACATAAGCCAAAAAACACTATGGAAGCTCTTGGAAGTGATAAAGTTTCAGCATGCAGAACTTTTAGAATTTTGTTATTTTGCTGAAAAAATATCATCCTATTTTAAGGCCTATAGTTTAACTTTATATGAAAGATCTACAAACGGTAATATCTCAGACATAGTAGACTCTTATATAGTTGTAATATCCATAACACAAATTGTCACTAGAATATTATATCACATTGCAAACGAAATGATAACAGGTACGAAAAATTTAAGGGCACTTTGACTCCCTGCAGTTTCGTAAGTACTTATAGCAGGTAGATAATTCCTCAAATATAATTTAGTTAATGTGCTCTTAATAAGATTACCTGATTTTTTGTATGATATTTTGACTTGAAGTTTGTCCACCTAGAATGGCCATACGGTCCACAGTGGTGTGGGGACCTTTGTCCGAAATCCAATTTCTATAAGATTAGAGCGGAACCCTTTAACTTTTGGGATTTTTTTTTATTTCATACGTTATTTTCAAAAAGTGGTGGTCATAATAGAGACGACAACAATAATATTCTATCCGGTACAAAAAAAATCACAAATTCGACAAAGTCGTACATATTGTTCTCTGCAAAGATGCTCGGACCTGTCAAGTTTTGTGTGTACACGGACATTCAATGTAGTTATTTTAAATAAAATGTATATTTCTACAAATCGCGATCGAAAATAAGGAAACGTTTTAATTAAATCCCCTATACTGATTCAAGTTTACAAAGAGACGGTTCTGCATCCTCAAAAGAACCGCGCCGCGCGCAGTCAGTAACTTCTCATCACGTTACACAGGCACTCAATTTAAACAGCTTTTGACATTTCAGGTTAGCAGCTGTTTCGTTATCTTGCTATGTGGGAACATAGCCGGAGTATGCACTCATTATCCACGTGAAGTCGCCCAGAGAAAAGCCTTCCTGGAGACGAGGCAGTGTATTGAGGCGCGACTCAAAATACAAAGGGAGAATCAACAACAGGTAAAACTCGAGCTTGTTTAATCTAATTAGTTATCTGGATTTCACAGTAGCAGCACAATCTGCTGTAAAGAATGGGTGATTGTTTGCCGAATTGGAGTTAGGATTGTTTAAGATTCAAATATAATCGGAATTTGCGAGAAATTAATTAACGCCGTTGCTTGGGACGAATTAATTTGGTGTTGCTTGATAGCTGACGCGACGCCTCGTTTCATAAGAGAGTTTTAAATGTGTCTTACGCGATGATGCACGACTTCATTCTAAACGCTTTGAAATGATGTATAATAGGGATGAGAAATGCTACTGCAGTACTGTATTATTATTCAGTGGAACATTACAGTATCCTTTAAATAATTTGAATAATATGCAGGGTGTCCTAGATTTAAAGTGACATAGACCGATGGCAGATAGAGCACACTTTTCTGAGTTCAAAACACCCCCACACTTACACTTGAAAGTGAATGGTTTTCGAGATACACGGTATTTTATGATTCTTGACTGAAACTAACATTCACCATATATTTGGAATGGGTGGACGTATTTGGATTAAAGTTGGTACACATATAGTGCACTCCTAGTCCAATTAATAGCATAATTTAGTTTGTAATAATTCCAGGACGGGATTCAATTTTTATTATTTTGCATTTAGGGTCAATTACATCACCCTGTATATTAGTTTTTTGTAAATGGCGGATAACTATTGAAATGTCTATGGATTATTGTGCAAGACACTGTCATCATATTCGATGGCATGTTTATGGTTACTTCCTAGCAAATTTTCGAAAATAATGGTGAAATATATTTAAATTCTACAAAATACGCAAACAACCAGTTAACGTCGCTATTTTATTAATATTACTTAAACGCTTGCTTAATAATTATTTAATATATTATTGTTACTTAAATTTGATTCTAATTGCACTTAAAATTTGTACGGCCATATGCAATAGTAGTATTCAAAGAAGTCGTTCGAGTCATTGAAATAAGGTTTTATATTAACAAATCTACTATAATAATTTTAAGATGCCATTCCAAGTTACAAATGAAAAATATGCAAATATGATTTATGTGTATCGTTTTTGCGACGAAAATGGCTGCAGAAAGAGAATATGAAAGACGTTTTAGAAATCGTCGTACACCAAATCGTACAACATTTTCAGAGGTGTATCAATTTAGTAAGGAACATGGGCAATTTCCCTCACAGGCAAAACATGAACATGTTCTCAGAGATTTTCAACAGCGAGAGGAAGTATTACAGATTGTTCATATCAATCCAACTGTAAGCGTCAAGAAAATCAGTCATCAATTAGAAATTCCCAGAACAATAGTATGGCGAACTTTAAAAAAAGAAAATTTATGTCCTTTTCATGTTCAAGTAGTTCAACGACTTGAAGACGGTGACAGCGTTCCGCGTTTAACATTTTGTAGGTGGGTAGTTGCACACAGACGAACAGTTTCTAGAATTCTGTTCACGGACGAAGCTCAATTCACGCGTGATGGAATAAACAACACCAGAAATCAACATCTTTGGGCAACTGAAAATTCACATGCTACGCTTCAGAAAAATTCCCAACACAGATTCAAAATAAATGTCTAGTGTGGAATATACAATAGTCATCTAATAGGGCTACACATTTTTGAAGGGAGACTAACGGGTGAAGTTTATTTAAATTTCTTAATAGATGTGTTACCAAATTTATTAGAAAACCTCAATGTCAGAGGTATGTGGTTTCAACACGATGGTGCTGGACCCCATTTTTCTGTACCGGTGAGGGAGCATCTTAATCAACAGATGGATTGGTAGAGGGGGTGCAGTTAACTGGCCACCGAGATCTCCTGATCTCACCCCCATGGATTATTTTTTATAGGGCCACCTAAAGCCACAGGTGTACAGTGAAAATATTAATACCCGTGAACAATTACAAAAATTTTTTAATGTATGTGACAATATTAAACACAATCCGGCTATGATCAATAGATCGATGAAAACGCTTTTTAAACGTTCACAAAAATGTATTGACGCTGGGGGGTGTTCATTTCGAAAATTTATTATAGTTTTAATTAATTGTACCAGTGTAGAAAATAATTTGTGTCCTTTTAAAATTTGTGTTGTAAATTATGATTAAGCAAACTGTTTTCTTTATTTTTTCTTTGTTCTGTTTTTCGTTTTTCTTTTTAAGTAACAATAATACATTAAATAATTATTAAACAAGTGTTTAAGTAAAATTAATAAAATAGCGACGTTTACTGGTTGTTTACGTATTTTGTAGAATTTAAATATCATTCACCATTATTTTCGAAAATTTGCTAGGAAGTAACCATAAACGTGCCATCGAATATTATGACAGTGTTTTGCACAATAATCCATAGACATTTCAATAGTTATCCGCCATTTACAAAAAACTGATATACAGGGTGATGTAATTGACCCTGAATGCAAAATAATAAAAATTGAGTCCCGTCCTGGAATTCTTACAAAATAAATTATGCTACTAATTGGACTAGGAGTGCACTATATGTGTACCAACTTTAATCCAATACGTCCACCCATTCCAAATATATGGTGAATTTTAGTTTCAGTCAATAATCATAAAATACCCTGTATCTCGAAAACCATTCACTTTCAAGGGTAAGTGTGGGGGTGTTTTGAACTCAGAAAAGTGTACTCTATCTCACTTTAAATCTGGGACACCCTGTATAAATAAAGAGTATCCTAAAAATTCTCAGTCACCTGATTCTAATAATATTTGAGATCTATATATATGAAGAATCTCAGCTACTGACGAAATTGGTAATGATAGATTAACATAAGATTGAAATTTGGTTGTTTGTACTTCAATAGGTAGGAGTGGGAACATGATGAATTAGAAAAGAAATATCAAATTTATTTTTTGAAACAGACGTTGCCAATATTAGTTCATTTTATCACCCCCATCTCCTTAGTTTCCTCACCCTTCACCACCCATAAGAACGGTTACAATATCTAATATACCGTTATTTATTTATTTTTGAAAAACCAAAACTCCTCGTTATGTGGCTGTTATCAGATTACAATGTGATTACTTCTGAATACTCTTACACTCATCCCCACCAATTCAGGTGGTGGATTTTATCTTTTCAGCTTTTTTATTGATTTTAGTGGGTAGAAAAAAGAAATAATAGCTAATATTTGCAAAATATTCTGGTATAATGAGATATGCGATGAAAAGTTAGATACTTGTAAATATTCTTATGGCTTTTCTCGGCCATTTTGAAATTGAAATTAAAAAAATCAGACGTCATCAGTAGACTATAAAATACACTTTTCATGGCATAACATATTTCCGTTGTGTATATTCTTGCTATATAAATGAAAACAAACGGCTTTTTGTATTGTCATAGTTCCCCAAGGTCGGGCATTAAATATTATCTCAGAGAATTTTCCTGATATGGATTTCATTTGTCACGAATCTCTCGACAAAAGTTTTTTCTTTTTTGTAGAAAAAAATCTAATTTTTTTATTAAAGCGAAAAACCATGATATACTGGAACTGAGGGAAGAAATGTGTATTTTATTGCGAAAAACAGTCTCACTATTTAGATACAATATGTACGTTATTAACATATCGAATGCGTTATTGTATAATTTTCTTAGCGAGAGAAAAGACAATATAATCGTTGGATTTATCCCTGCCCAAGCACATTAACCAAATCCAAGGAGTATATGGGTAAAATACGCATTTACATCTTTCCACCGTTTCGCACACGGAAAAATCTCACATTTAGTTGGACAAAAATACTCAAGTTTCAGTAATTATTACATTGCATTGTTTAATCCATTTCTGTATATAATTATCAGAAAAGTTGAATTTTTGAATAAGTAGAAGCTTCTTAAAGTTTTTTTTTTACAAAAAAAACTTTGTTTATTTTTTACAAAATATATTTATCTTACATTTGAAAATCGTCAAAAAAGTAATAAGGACAATAGCTTCTTCTGGGCTGTAAGTGGTGATTGTTGGGATTCAATCGTGAGCTGTTTTCATTTCCTTCAAACTTAATTGTGCCGCAAGCTTGACCACATCAGCAGCTGTCCGTTATCTGCCTCCTGATTAGACTCCTCTGCATGGCAAAAATTAGTTTTTCATGTTCTATTCCAGACACGAAGGAGCTGACGTCACGTTTTTTTACTTCTTCACAACTTTCTGCAAATAGTTTGTTCGGTCTGCCTCATTTTTCTCTTGGCTCACTTTGGTCTGAATGGTATAGTTGATTGGAGTAGTCGGCACCAGAGATGACAGATTTAATGAAGAATCAAGCCATTTAGAGTTCTTTTTCACAAAATTTTTTTAAAGGCGACTCTCCGTGAGTGAGGTTACAATCAAAATGTTGCGTAATCATTAATATATTTAAGGAAAGGTTTGTAAAACTATGTTGATATAAACGCCCTTACCTGTGGCTCTACATTCCATTTGTAAATGTCTCTACAAAAAAACACATTGTTATTTAATACACAATTTCGCGCGACTGACTACACGCGTTTTGTGACGAGTAATAGGCTAACTTCGGCAGCGCTCCGGTTCATTTTTTATAAATGGCATCTTCCTTCAATTGGTAAAAATTCGAAATTTTATTTTTGTTCAGCTAAATGTGAGATTTTTTTCGTGAGTACGTTTATTCTACCGAAAAAATTAATAGTTGTTACGTCGAAAATTTGGTGACAAATAAGATGCATATCACAAAAATTGTCTCAGATAATCTCTAAAAACCAACAACCGTAAAGGACTAAGAGAATATAAGAAACTCGTTTGTTTCTATTCATATAGCAACAGTATCAACAGAAAAGGGTCTAAAAGAACTATGTTTTAAATATTTAAAAGTGTTTTTTTAAGTTCACAGATGACGTGTGATTATCTTCTGATCCATACTTGCATTTTAAATAACAGACAAGGGTCATAAGATTACTATCAAGTAATGACGAAAAACAAGTTTTTCAGAGCCCCGCTATGAGACTTTGGTGGCCTGTGCAAGCTTAACTATTATTATTATCTACATGGTGTCCTAATAAAAACTCCTAGGCCGGATATGTTCTAAACGAATAGAGACATTTTAATTCTGTAAAGAATTGTAGGAGCATAAAGAGTGCTTCATTTTAGAATATAATTGTTTTTTTAACATATCAGTATATAGATAACCATAAAACTAACCGTTTTCGAGATACTTGAGTCCAAATGTTGACATTTGCCAATATTGAATAATTGTAATCTCTTCAATATGTCGTCTTTTAAGTGGGACAATCTGTATTTAATTTACAAATTTTAGAAGAAACTATTTAAAGAATTTTCCATATCTTATGAATTAAAAATATTTGAAGTAACACTTGGGAAAAAAAACTAAAAATAATTCAAACATTTAAGCAATAAGAAAACAATTACGAAAAAACTTTTAATAATGTATGCCGATTAATGGCGGCAACACTAGCATAAATTTTATTATAAAGATCTGCCATGTCTTCTATTGGTTCTTTGTACACTTCACTTTTTAAAAATCCCCATAAATAAATCTAATGGTGTAATATCAGGAGATCGAGCGGGCCATCTTAGTACTCCATTGGTACCAATCAATCTTCCTGGGTATGTTTGATTTAAATAATTAACAACGTTTTGATGATTATGTGGGCTTGCTCCATCCTAATGAAACCACATATCCAACTGAGCGGGCAAATTACTTAATAGTACTTGTAAATCATTTTGCGAAAATTGTAAATATCTTTCACCTGTTAAATTCTCATGGTAGAGGTATGGGCCAACAATGTAACCATTAACGATACCACACCAAACATTTACTACAAAATGATTCTGGGACCAGATATGTCTCATCCACCTAGGATTCTCTTGAGACCAGTAACGACAATTATGTGTTGTGATTACTTCATTGTTGTGGAATCGAATTTCATCACTCCACATAATTGTATCTAAAATATTTGGATTTTCTTCTAAGAGAATTGAAAATTGCGCCAAAAATCTAATCTCCGCTCATTGTCTCCTGGAATCAAATGATGAACTAATTTATACGGAAAAAATTTGTTTATTTTAAGAATTCTGTGGCAGGTGGAGCGTGCAATATTTGCTTCTTCCGTCAACTTGCATACTGACATGTTTGGGTTATTTTATAATTGATATAATACTAATGCAATATTTTCATCGGTTGCAGTTTTTTTTTGCTTCTTGTTGTTTTTGGTTTCTTAAAACCTCCATAATCTTTCAAATTAGAACACAAACTTACAAAAGTGTTCCGATCTGGTAAAAGTCTGTCAGGAAAACGTATTTCATATAAAATTACAGCTCTTGAAGAAATTTTTACGACATTCCCCATAAATTAAAATCATGTTTAGTTTATCTTCATTTGTATGAGAAACCATATTTAATAATAAATATTCACAAAGAAAACAATAATTAGGTACAATAATACAGTTCTGTTGACACACCAATAAACACAATGTGATTGAAATTGAGAAGGATATCAGGGTTATTATACTCAATTATACGAGAAATTCTTTAAATATTTTCTTCTAAAATTTGTAAATTAAATACAGATTGTCCCACTTAAAGGACTGAAATGTTGAAGAGATTACAATTATTTAATATTGGCAAATGTCAACATTTGGACTCAAATATCTTGAAAAGGGTTAATTTGATGGTATTTTTTTTTATAACATAATCTGCTTAGAAATGCATTTTCTTTCACATAAACCCCATTTGAAAGTTTCTCCCATCGAAATATTTCTTTAGAGCACAGCGCCATCTATATACTGATATATTAAAAAACAGTTATATTAAAAAATGAAGCTCTCGTTATGTTCTACAAATTGGCTTTTGCAGAATTAAAATATCTCTATTCGTTTAGAATATATCCGGTCTGGGAGTTTTTATTGGGACACCCTGTATATCGACGTTTTTATTATCATCATTATTTTAGAGCATAAACTTTAAACTAAACTCATTTTGATCAAATATTTGTTGGTATTATTGTTAATAACTTTTTATTTACAAAAAAAATTGGAGTTACATACATACCTCACAATAAATATAGTGTTTTATGACGGTAATATAAGTATTTTCTACAGATGCCCCTTGAATTTAGTTAATGTTCCATTGTGTTTACAACCTTATTACCTAATATCGATATTGAAATCGAAATAAAATGGGCAAGTAACAAAATCTAACGTATTTTTAACCGTTTGTATAATTTTTCGATCCAACGCCATGAACTATTCTAATTACTAGAACTGTAGCATCATCCGCATAACCTTACACTCCTCTCGCTGTTCTAATTACATCCTTTTCTTGGCAGAAACGTATTAATGTACACAAGATTATCTTGTGTTCAAGTGATTCGAAGAGTAATCCGAATTGTTGAGCCGCATCCAGGAAACACCTTGTATATTGAATGTACAATAATATTCATAGTGATTTTTATCCTTTATATCTTAGATTTAAATTGAACAGTTCCAAGTGTACTCTTTGTGAAAGCCACTGTTTGAAACAATGGCTTCGGGATGCACTATACCGCAACACGTTATTTGCCTTTCATATTCAATCTTCTACATTCAAATAGTTTTTGACGTACTGAGTGACGCGTTCCCATTCCACAATGGAATGCAGGCCGCAATCCTGAATTCCCGGATGCATGATTTGTGCGTAGCTAGGAAAATTATTTTTATCGGTCAGATATCGACAGAAAAGTAGTCTCCCGGTAACATTAGCTCAGGGTTGACTACATGAAAGCGTAACTAACAGAACAAAAGGCTTTATTATTTCATAAATGTCCTCCGCAAAATCATAAAAATAACGGATGCACACCCGTCCCCTCGGCCTTTCTATTCTGTAACGGGAAATTGGACCTGCAAATTGATTTTTAGTAAAATAATCCATTTTGTTACAAATGCCTCGGCCAACTTATTGTACGAGAGCTTAATTTGATTTGAACCCTCGGACATCGACGGGGCTGAAAAATCAACAATGTCTGTCAAAATTTAGAATTTGCTTAAAATGCGTAGATTTATCCCTTGAATATAAGATATATGAGGTGTATTCTGCTTTCTGCATACACAGAGCTTGTCAGCGTCTCTGACTTTTAGATTCTGGACATAATATGACACTTTAATACCAAATATCTACGCAGAAAATGCTACATTTTTAATATTCAAAATGTCAAATATAAATTTTAAGATTATCAGTGCTTTTCGTGTAGTAGGTGTTTGACTATTTAACTCGTTTATGTTCAGCAATTCATTATCTGAATATTTATCCTGTTTGCCCAATGAACAAGTTTTAAAAGAGATCATTTAAACAACATTTAAAAAATGTACAGTTTTATTATTTTTCTAATTTTCTCGGTAATTGCATGTTTGAGAGTACAAATATACTCTCTCCATAATACTGTATGAGCTTATTCTTCAATACTTTATTACTATGACTAGTGCCCGAGGGAATCTTAAATAAACATAAATTTATATTTATTTCTGGTGTTTTTAGATACCAAAAACCCAATAACTGCTTTTAGTCTAAAAGCTACTGAACTCGACAACATACCCACTTTCACAAGGCTGTAAATATGCTAAAATGTTAGTTTAGATCTCCCTAAAGAACCACGCACCACGTATTTCGCAATTATTTTGCTTTCTATGTCTCAGAGTGAAAATTAAATATTGCTGTTATAGAGCTCGTTGATCTTAATTCTTTACCAGAATGTCTTATACATTTTATTTACATTGATTTACCGTGAATAAGTCAAAAAATGCATTCATTTCTGCATCACCTTAGAGGTAGAGTGCTCGGCACGCTTTTTTTACATGGTTTCCCCAGGAGGCCTAATCCATGCCAGATCTTAAATTAGTAAATATTCCCGACTGACAAATCGTTGACATTACTTTCATTCTGATAAGATTCTACGTCGTCCATTTCGTCATTCATAGCAATTATAGGTGCGGTATATATGGTCACAAGCTGCTGAACAATTCAGTCCTACTTTCCTACAGCTACACTTTCCTGCGCAATCCTTCGTACAGTTGGAAAAAATTGAATTTAACAATATGTCTGGTGCAATGCATTGCAAGTGTTATTCAAGACGTCCAAATAAACCCATTAATTTTTTGTTCCGTAGGACGCGATTTTAGCACAGAGGTCAATTTTAGAGCTAAAACGCCTGGAGTATAATAATAATAATAATAATAATAATAATAATAATAATACTTTATTTACCATTCAAGATACAAAGTACATATGGCAAGTCAAAGTGTACATGAATGTATGTATACAGTGTTAACCTAAAGGAACGCACAAAATTCATATCTCTGGTATGTGTCATTTGTCAAAAAAATCCTCGATCAGGTCCATTTTAGTTTCATAAATGCTACATTTTGTCACTATACCAAAATTTATGGCGTCATCGGTTTTTGAGTTATAATGTCATCATAATTCTTTTTTAATGGAAACAGACATTTTTGTTTACTGTTTTAAGTGTTATACTCCTTTAGCTTTCTGGTGATATGAAGAAAATTGATATTACCTAGCCATTTTTTTGGAGAAAAATATTTTTATTGATTGATACCTTACAAGTAATTGTGAGAAAAAAATCATCTCCATTGCTCAAATTGCGACCCCCCCCAACCATTTGGCATTGACCAAGACGGGTGTAGACACTTTGCACGCTGTTCTGAATCATCTCATGGGCAATTCGTCTCATCTCCAATCCAATTCCGTCTTTCAATTCTTCTATGGTATCCCTTGACTTTAAGTAACCCCAAAGAAAAAATCTAAGGGGGCTAAATCCGGTGAATGCAGGGGCCACTCAATCGGACCTCGACGACCTATCCACCTTCCAGTAAAACTGTCATCTAAAAATTGACGCACTGCTATCCCAAAATGAGGTGGGGTCCCGTCTTGCTGAAACCAGACGTTTTCAGCAGGAATATCTTCATCTTCATTGTTCGGAAACATAACTGTTAAGGCTGCACTAACTCAACTCGCAAAAACTGTAAATATCTTGCGGCCGTAAGATTTTCTTAAAAAAAAACAGGTCTCAATAAACATACCTGCCCACACGTTTACTTTGCCTCGTCGCTGTGTATGGGCTTCTTGAGTCCAATGAGGATTTTCGCGTGACCAATACCTATAGTTATGCAGATGTACAGCCCACTTTAAAGAAAATGTAGCTTCATGAGAAAAAACAATGTTTTTTAAAAAATTTGGGTTGTCATCACACAAGGTCACAAAACTGTAAGCGCCGATCTGGATCGTCCTCATTCAATTCGTGGATTAATTGCACTTTGTATGGATGGTATTTTATTTTTTCAATAGACGTACAACAGAAGTCACGTTATGATTTAAAGCTAGCTGTCTTGTCGAAAGATAGTGGTTTTCCTCACTTTCTAGAAGAGTATTTAATTTGGTTTCGTTGCTTGTGCTAGGCCAACCAGATCGAGGGAGGTCAGCTACACTGCCAGATTCATCATATTTAGCCACCAATCTACTTACAGTGGATCTAGAAATTTGCTTTTCGGGATACTTGGCATTGAAAACATCACATGCTTCCAGATGAGTTCTCAGACTATCAGCATATTCAACCATCATCAAAAGTTCGACGCGTTCTCTTTCACTTAAACGTGGCATTGCATTCACCAGTTTTACACTGTCTCAGAAGTGTCACAAAACTGAGGTTCCACACGTGCCAGGAATAAAAAAGTTATCGATACTTTACACAAAAAGGCCTATATCTCTGTTGTTTTTTTATTATTTTTTTTGTTTTGTTTTTATGTCAAATGTTGTCATGCTAGTTAAAACAAAAATGTAGGCAACAAGATTTATCAGTCCGTAAGAAAGTGGAACATTACTCGTGAATTTGCGAAAGGTAATCTATTTTTACATAAAATGTCATTTTTCCAAAAGAATGGCTTAGGTAACATCTTTTTTTATATCAACAGAGATCTAAAGGAATATACCACCAAAAACAGTAAACAGAAATGTCTGTTTTCATTAAAAAAAACTCAAAACTCAAAACCAATGACGTCATAAATTTTGGTATAGTGACAAAATGTAGCATTTACACAACTAAATTCGACCTGTTCGATGATTTTTTTTGAAAAATGACACATACCAAAGATGTGGATTTTGTGCCTTTCTTTAGATTCACACTGTAGAATACAATTAATGAAATTTATCAATAAAATTACTAAACCAAAAAAACAGAGATAAATAAAGGAGGTTTGACCAAGAAATGTAAAATCTGATTTTTTATTTCATAAACAGTGAGGGAGCAGCTAAAATGTTATTCACCACACAGGAGGTAAGTTTTGACCAGTTTCGGACTCTATTGCCAGCCCTCGCTACGCTCGCGCTCGGGCGCAAAATCGTCCTCGACTGGTAAAATATTCTTACTTCCCTTGTATAGTATAATATACTATTAAAAGCGAAATATCCCAACGATCAAGTTTAGTTAAACAAACATCAAAGGCAAAGAGACATTTATAGACGTGAAAACTAGGTAATATAATATTCGTGGAAGAGGCTTGGATCGAAAGAATGAAAAAAATAAAGTAAAACTATTTTTGCTCGTATATAGTATTTGAACCCAGAATCTTCCGCATGTTTCTCTCCCCGCTACTCTATTTGTCGTCTGCAAGAACAAACCTTGTAGACGTGATTAAATACTATAAGTTTAAACTGGGCACTCACCCCACCGACGTCCTTTAGCCATACCGGCCATTCCTTCTTTAGGGAGATCAAAACCAACATTTTAGCATATTTACAGCGTTGTGAAAGTGGGTATGTTGTCGAGTTCAGTAGCTCTTAGCCTATTAGGTAATTTCATCAATGATACACCGCACAATTTTAATGCTGTTAAAAGTCCATTTTTATGTTCATTCTGTCATCATCGATAAAGTGCCGGTGGATAAAATACTATACAGTCCCGTTTTTATTTCAATTCACTTCCAAATCAGACGAGCTTAAAAGCTTTAAATATTTATGAAGGAAATTTAGATTTCTTGTTTTATTTACTCCCTGTCGCATTTATAATTCGTTCTAATTTCTATTGGGAACGGAATATAGCCTCATAAAATATCGAACTGGGGGAAGCTAAACAAATATTTATTTGATAGGTATCTGAAAATATTGAGAAATGTTATTATGGACATAAAGCAGATAACTTTTATACCCCTAATATCAATTCAATATAGAAACAAAAAATACCTTTGTGTACGATTGATCTTATATCCAATCACACTTGCACACTAATCGATGATATCGTTCTAAACGTATGATATATCATTATCTGCAGATATCCTCAGATTCCTTCATTGCTACGAGAGCGTTATTGAATTAATTAATAATAGCACCTCTTGCTCTAGCTAGTGATTATTTTTTTAAATTGATTCAGTAACTTTAATAATGCAACAACTGCCTAATCAACCGGGCACGTACGAAGTGCGGAATATTGCGTTATTGGGAATTGGACAAAGGAAATTCTTTCTATGGTACCTTTAGACTAGGCGAAGACCTCGCAAACGTATGAAAAAAATGTCTCAAGCAATTATTTTGCATATTCGCGTTCGGGATATGCCCCTGAATAAGGACCAAGATTTTGCCGGACCAAAATCTGATCTTATTTTTTTTAAGCAAATGGCAAAAATCGCTTTTATTGACCCGAATTATTTTTTTGGGTTTTTTTTTGTCCATTTTAAACACAAAAGGTCTCATGTTATTTTTTCGTACATTTTTACACTTATAAATTATTTAATTTTTGAAAAATCACAAAAACGGTAATTTTCAAGGTTGCAGTACAATATTAAAAAATCGGTAAAGGCATTTACACAAAACATCCCACTTTATTTTTACATGGAGCAAAAAGGAAAGTTTCCTTCTATTCTATAGTAGTGGTAGTTATTATTATTTTTTTTTGAAATAGGTTTAGAATGCCAAGGAACATGAAAATTTTAAATTTGAGCAAGGAAAAAAATTTTCCATGTATTTTAATGGTAAAAAATGTTTCAGAAATGTTGGTGAAAAAAATTTACAACATTTTTTTTTCTGAAATAGGTTTAGAATTGTACTGAAACATATTTTTTATAGGATTTTGCAAACAGCAGAAAAATAACTATCTATAACTAAAAGAAAAACTTTGTGTAAAAATATTAATGAAATCTTTGCATTCCTTCGATAACCTGAATTCTGGTTATGCTAGCAAATTAAAATCCTAAAATGAATTTTAGAATTTTTATTTGCTAGCATAACCAGAATTCAGGTTATCGAATGAATGCAAAGATTTCATTAATGTTTTTCTTTTAGTTATAGATAGTTATTTTTTTGCTGTTTACAAAATCCTATAAAGAATATCTTTCAATACAATTATAAGCAAACAAATTATAATTCATTTTTAAATAGGTTAGAATGTCATGAAACGTGAAAATTTTTTATCAATTTTTTTTTCATCTATTCTAGTGGTAAATTTTTTTTCAAAATGGTGAAAAATGTTGCATTTTTTCCGAAATAGGTTTGGAATGTCATGAAACGTAGAAATTTTAAATGTAAGCAAAAAAAAATTTTTCATGTATTCCATAGTAAGTAGTGATACTTACTTAAATAAAAAAAAAAAAATATATTTTTGAAAACATTTTATAAATTTGTTTGAAAATAGGTTTACAATGCCATGGAAACGTGAAAATTTCGAATTTGAATAAAGAAAATAAATCCCATCTATTTTAGTGGTAAAAATTTTTTCAAAAATGTTGGTAAAAAAAATGTATTTTTTTTAATAGATTTGGAATGCCATGAAACATGGAAATGTTAGATTTGAACAAAGAAAAAAAATGTTTCATCTATTTTGGTAGTAAAAAATTTTTCAAAAATGTTGAAAAAAATGTTCAAAAATGTTTTTTTCTGAAATAGGTTTAGCGTGTCATGAAATATTAAATTTGAGCAAAAGAAATTTTTTTCCGTTATTTATTCTCTTTAGACGGTCCACCCTGTATATTTTCCAGTGAAAGTTTAACCATTTCTTTGCTGACAGTAGCTTCAACTATTTACCAAATTTGACTGCTCTCCGTCAAGTAGTTTTTTTAGTTAATGCACCAACAAACAGACAGACTGACGGAATTGAAAAACCTATATTTTCGTAATCTACGTGATCTGAAACTTCAAAATCCGAGAAAATCTCGGAGGGCGATTTTTTCTCGAATACAATACTTCCCTTCGGTATGCGAGGGAAGTAAAATCGGTAAAAGTGTTTACACAGAACTTTCCTCTTCATTTACATAGGGCGGTCACTCTAAAAAATTATTAATTAAGAAATGACATATAAGAATTATAATCGCAATGTAGTTAGCCCTATTATTACAGAGAAAACCTGATAATTCTTTTTCTATCATCTGCTCTATAATGGTAGGGGATAAAATTTTCAATTATTTTTTATTTTCAAAACATGTTTATATTGAATAGGTTTATAATGTAATGAAACGTGGACATTTTAAAATTGAAAAAAGAAATTTCCATGTAGTGGGAAAAAATAAAAAATGTTCCTTCTTTTTAATTTTCAAAACAATTTTTATTTTGAAATACGTTTAGAATGTCATGAAACGTGGATATTTTAAATTTGAGGAAAGAAAATTCTTTTATTCCATTTTATAAAAAATTTTCATTTCTTTTTTCTTTTTGATTTAAAAAAAAAAAATATGTTTAGTATGTCATGAAACGTGGATATTTTAAATTTGAGCAACCAAAAAATTTTTGCCATTCCCACCTTATACAATATTTTCAAAATTTCAAATTTTTTTCTATTTTAAATTTTGGAAACCAAATTTTTTTTTAAGTAGGTTTAGAATGTCACGAAACATGGAAATTTTAATTTTGAGCGAAAAAAAATGTTTTCTCTATTTTTCCTTCTATTCCCTTTAGACGGTCCACGCTGTATATTTTTCAGTGAAAGTCTAACCATTACTAACAATACTTCCCTACGGTATGCGAGGAAAGTAAAAATGAATTAATTAATAAAATCCTGAAGAGTAAGTGAAGATTTTTTCATTCCAAAGCTTAAATTTTAAATTGTTAAATAGGTGTTTTTAGCCGGGCTCGCGCTCCTTCAATTGTTTATAAGTCGGAAACGGTCGACTTTACGAAAAAATGATAACATCTTTTTTGTTTAAAATAACCAAAAAACAAAGAAGAAATTCGTTAGGGTCAAGATAAGCGATTTTTGTCATTTGTTTAAACTAACTTTTTTTTACAAATTACAAAAATCGCTTATTTTGACCCGAATGAATTCTTTTTAGGTTTTCTTGGTCATTTTAAACAAAAAAAGTTTCTTGTTATTTTTTCGTAAAGTTGACTATTTCCGACTTAGAAACAATTAAAAGAGCGTACGCCCGGCTAAAAACGTCTATTTAATCTGCACTTACTCTTCAAGATGTTATTAATGGGTTTTCAAAGATTGTGAACTCAAAAAATTCATTGTTAAATATTGTGTATTTTAACCTTGAAAATGACCGTTTATGATTCTTTTCAAACATTAAATTGTTAGTCGGAAACGGTCGACTTTTCGAAAAAATGACACGAGGCCTTTTGTGTTTAAAATGACCCAAAAAATAATTCTGCTCAAAAACGGCGATTTTTGCCATTTATTTAAAAGAAATTAGTTTAAACAAATTGGGACCAGACTTTCGTCCGGCAAAATCTTTATTGAGGGGTATGTCCCGAACGTGAATATGCAAAGAAATCGCTTGGGATATTTCTTTAATATGAACGCAAGGTTCTTGCCTTGTCTACTTTGTGAGATAGCGACTCTGAGCTGTTGGAGAATATATAACCAACATCGCCAGAAAGTCCTAAAACAGAAGTAATTTTTGCTGAACAAGCAATGATAATGATTTATTAAAACACTTATGTTGTTTCTACCACTGTATTTTATTGTAATTTAACGCTACTATAGTTTCGATACTTAAACGTATCATCTTCAAAGCGACTTAAGTAAATGAATTCATTTACTTGAGTCATTTACTTGGTAGAAACAAAATAAGTGTTTTAATAAATCATTATGATCGACTACCACAAAGTAACGGCTAAATCCATCAATTTTTTAAGTTAAAATATCTAAGGGTTGAATCTAATGTATTCTGTCACACGATTGACGATTGAAACCGGAAGTTAGCCAAGAGTTACAAGAGTCTCCCTATGGACTGAGCCACTCGGTATGATCATAACAATTTTTTTTTAATAATGGTGAAAGCAAAGATAAATATATAACATCAAAATAGCTGTTACAGAAAAATATACAGGTTTATTAAATGATGTCTCTCATATAAAACCATGGGAAAAGACAGATTGCCTGAAGCCATTTCCATCTCATCCGACGTCTTATTAATCAATCTCCCAACTAAGTTAACTTTCAAAACGGATAAGTTAGTCGCACAGAAAAGCGGAATTAATTGACGTATCAAATGCACACTTAATAAACTTCATTATAAATTTCATTACTTGATCTTATCAATAATTAGCGAACTTTAATGCGTGCAGGAGTTTCCACAGCAGAAATAACTACGGTCTAGACGACTGAGCGCACGTTATAATCCTTAGGATAACGCATACCCATTATGGAACGGTTTAAATGTTTTCCCAAGGGTAGACCCGAATCTATTATTAATTTAACAATTTAAATTAAGTTGAGGGTACACCTGTTGATGTAAATCAAGCCATTAAAATTAAAAGGAACATTGTACAACATTGTCGAATTCTTGGGTGGCTCAGTGGGAGGAAATGTACAAATTTTCATCCTCCAGGGTGACCTAAACGAAATTAATAAGTCGAAATGTTTCTGTCAAATTATTGGCATATGATCATATTTGGCATTTGCTATTACATAAAAACGGAATTTTATTTTTCATATTAAACGAGAAATATGTTCTTTTTCCATACTCTATATTATCAAAAATAACTTCAACATTAAGAAATATTGAGCTTAAAGTGGTTAAACTGTCAATGAAATAAGGACAAATAACTAATGACGTTTTCTTTCAAAGCCATCTCTGTCATGTTATACTGTACTAAAACTGTGTATAGAACATGGAAATATAAAAGAAAACAACGTTCCCCCTATTTTAGTGAATAAAATTTATTCCATAACACACAAATAGAGTTGTCCTAAACAATTTTCAGTAATTTTTTGAAACTAAAATGGGTAGAAAAGATATTATTTATCTATTATATCTATTATACATATATGGGTATTTCATTTTCAAATAACTCTTATAATTTTAACTTTTGACACAACACTACTTACTAATTCCGATGCGTTTCTGTCACTTTGTCAACCAGGCCCATTCATGGCCTACTAATCTTATACCTTGTTATGTCTGAGAATAGTATTAATGTCAGTTGCAATTAGAATTTATTTAATTTATTTTCGTGTGAAATTTTCTTACCGAATCCCCCGCGTGCTTGAATTCATTGTAGGAAATTTTTCTCGTACATGAATTTTTTAAGAAAATTTATGTACGGCAATATTTCAAGTACTTGGGACATTACAAGTGACAATTTTTGATCAGGTTATCAACCCTTTCATAATCTTCTTTATGTAAAATAACCACCTTCTCATCCTTATAGGATTTAAAATAAAGGTAACTTTTCTCACGTAAACTTTTTATCATTTTTCTCTTTTGTGGATTTTATTTTATTTTTTTTTGTGTGTGATATTAACATTTGCAGGTGGTCACCTTCTGCTTGCCTCTCTGACAAAACCCTTAGAAGAATCGACATTAAAAATATATTGCTTAAATATACTATTATTTTGTCGACCAAATAGCAAAGGATATTTTTATAGAGAGTTTTGATCTCTACAGGATAGGTCGGATGATAATATACCAAGACCAATTTTGGGGCAATATATTTGAAAAAAAGATAGTCACCAAAAAAAAGTCTGTAGACAGAAAATTGTTTAAACCGGGCAAGAAACTCTTGATAATGTCTTTTTATGAGATAATTCTTTAGAGGACAATTGGTTAACGTTAATTTTTATTCATTCATTTCACGTCGGCCTATTTCTGAGACAAGGGACGATCACTAAGGTCAGGATGTGAACTGCTCTCAAATTAAAAATATTGCCAAGCCTCTTCTCGCAAAGAGGGCAGATATATTTTACTTCTGTACCATCTCATAGACCAGGGACGGACTACTTTACGTCTTCTTCGAAGGACGGTATATCCGGTACGCAATTCTCGCCTAAAATTGCATAGCTTCTGCACATACGCTGGTATACAAGCCATTGTAAGGTAGAGCGAGATCGCTGTATTTCCCTGAAGGTCTCCAGTCTAACGGCAATTAATGTTGCTTAACTTTTCATGTCGAGATACGAGTAGGTATAGTTAATAGCCTAAAGCTAATATCTTTAAATTGTCAATGTTCAGCCGTCAGGTACCTAGACGGAAGTAGCGTGAACCTATCGACTTATTTGACCCGAGCTGATTGGCATATTACATCAACTTGCCAAAGTCTAAAGGTAACTTATACAGTGCCGATCAATCAATCTGAAAATAAGCGACTTCAAAAAAAGTTTCCGCGTATCCTGCCATCTCCGACACTCCCACATTTTCCCTAGCGAATCAAAAATATCCTTGGCAACGTCACAATTACAAGAACGACAATATAATTTAATAATGAAAGTTTGCGGCGAGCTCGAGCGGGCGCTAGTTAACCATTAATACATTTTTCAGGAACGTTTGCTGCTCTCGGTTCTACCACGACACGTCGCCATGGAGATGAAAGCTGATATCGCCGGACAACCCAAGCAGGAACAGTTTCACAAAATTTACATACAAAAACACGAGAACGTGAGGTAAGGATGCATCCTTTACTATTAGATAAATGCCTAGTATCGTAGAAGTAAGGAAGAATGAATGAAGAGGGTTGAGAATTGATGAGACTGATGGCGTTTGAGAGATGCTGCAGATATTTCTTATTTTTTTGTTAGCCGGAATCATTCGGTTTACATCTCGTTTCCAGGCCGTTGATTGAGAACGAGGTAATACTAAAGAATCCGTATCGTAAAAACATTTTCAAATGTGGAAGGAACATTTACAATTGTAAAAAAACT
The DNA here is from genome assembly GCA_963583905.1 of Stenurella melanura. Lineage (NCBI taxonomy): Eukaryota > Metazoa > Arthropoda > Insecta > Coleoptera > Cerambycidae > Stenurella > Stenurella melanura. The sequence goes on from OY757311.1 coordinate 170,857,052, forward strand.
GGTAAAAGTATTTACGCAGAACTTCCCTCTTTATTTATACAGGGCGGTCACTCTAAAAAAATATTAATTACAAAACGACATACGAGAATAATAATGGGAATGTAGGTATCACTAATATTACAAAGAAAGCCTGATAAATTTTAGTCAAAAAAATATACAGAGTGGTTATGGTCAGGCTTGCGTATATAGGTACCTTTTCTTTCATCCGTGGTTGAATTATTTCTTAGGATGACCACTCTAATAGGTAAGTGTCTTCGTTGCCAATTGTGTTAACTATATGCCAAATATTATTGCCATTGTCACATTTTTAGTTGCACATCCATGTAGTGAAGTGGAAATATAATAATGGTTAAAAAAAACTTCAGTTTTTATTTCCCTCGCATACCGAAGGGAAGTATTGTATTCGAGCAAAAATCACCCTCCGAGATATTTTCGGATTTTGACGTTTCAGATCACGTAGATTACGAAAATAAAGGTTTTTCAATTCCATCTTTCTGTCTGTCTGTCTGTTTGTCTGTCTGTCTGTATGTCTGTCTATCTGTATGTCTGTCTGTCTGCCTGTCTGTCTGCCTGTCTGTCTGTCTGTCTGTCTGTTGGTGCATTAAGTAAAAAAACTACTTGACGGAGAGCAGTCAAATTTGGTAGGTAGTTGACGCTACTGTCTGCGAAGAAATGGTTAAACTTTCATTGGAAAATATACAGGGTGGTACCGTCTAAAGGAAATAAATAATGAAGAAAAATTTTTTTGTTCAAATTAAAAATTTCCACGTTTCATGACACGCTACACCTATTTCAGAAAAAAGAAATTTGAATTTTTTCACCAACATTTTTGAAAAAATGTTGCCACTAAAATAGATGAAAAATTTTTTTCTTGCCCTATGCGCTTAATTCGTTAAAAAAAATCTGATTTTTCGTAACTTAAAATACACAACTATTTGTTGTTATCGTATCTCGGACGTCTAACTGTTCGTTTTCCAATGTCATAAAATAATTACTATCTTTTTAAGCTTTTAACACAATGTTACAAATGTTAATAAACCACTTTTAAATTTTATAAATTGTTATAAACGACAATAGAAGCTACAATAATTTTGTTCCAAATTAAAGAACACATGTAAACAAATCCTATGTATACCCCTGCGACCATGCTTGCGTTGTGCCGAAAGAGAAGGAATTATTTACATTTTCATAATTAGTGGTATAAAAAGTTCGGTACAAGTAATCCCATCAAAGTGCCGCACTTCTGGAGGGAACGCAAGTCGGGTATTACAGTTTTTTATTATTTCTAACATTCGGAACTGTTACATCCATTGACCCTGAGAAACAGTGGTTCTCAAAGGTTTCCTACCTTAACATTCAAATTTTAAACCTAGGTTAGTTTTTTCAAGGTGCCCCTAGAGAAAAACGTCATATAGGTTTTCTGTTTGTCTAGTCGGTCCCTATTACCAGTTTTTTAATGACATGAAACTAATTACACCCTGTATAATATAGGCCTTTCACGGAATGTGTTTATTGCACAAAAACGTATTTACGTTCTATGGCAGGCATCTCTGGTACTCATTCTTGTAAAGAATTTCTTGGAGAAATATTAAGTCTACCAGCTATGTTTATTTTTGAAATATGTGTTTATGTTTTTAAAAATAGAAAAATGTTTAATAAGAATAGGGAAATACATAATGCGAGAGGATTTTCGTATACCATTCGAAAAGCTCAATATTACTGGTAATTCTCCAAATTAAATAGAACCTAAAATGTTCAATAATTTACCCGCAGAATGCAAGTTAGCAAGGAATTTGTTCGAATTTAAATCAAATTCAAAAGTGTTTTTGCTTTCAAAATGCTTATATTCTGTGTCTGATTTTTTCTCTACTTAGTTTGTAAGGTACTATGTTTGACCAGTCCTATACAATGTAATGTTGTGTTATGGAAAATAAATGTTTTATTATAATTATAGGTATGAATGTTGAAAATCTACATATGGTTCATATAAAGACCAATTAAACACAATCGCTTTTATGGGATAAGGAAAAAATGTACTTACTATAACCCGTGACAAATTCATAACTTATTATTAATTCCAAAAACCAAAACTTTGCACCGTACATTGCAATTCATAGCACTTATTCAACCGTTCGAAGAATACTATATGCCTAAGTAAATAAATTTAACTTCATATCCAATGTCAAAGGAGGAAAATATTTCATTAATAATTATTATTATTAATAAGCATTGCATAATTTGACAACTTATTCAAGAATATTTAGAGCTTATTTAATGCTGTAATGTTTATTAACATGATCTCTTCAGGGAGTCTTGAGGGCTCGTATCTCGGAATGCCAATGAAATATTTTGTTCAAATTTGGTACAAGGGGGTTCTTGATGGTGTTGAATAAGAATATACAATCAAAAGTTCTGTTAATAAATTACTAATATATTTTCTTGAAAAATCGTTCTCAATTTTCCTCGCAAGGGAGGCACGCCAGTGAGAGACATCAAAGTTGGTTACGTCAAAACCGTAACATTTTGAGTATATGCTTACCACCCAGATTAGAAATGAATTTAACTGTTAATTCCAGGGATACAAGAGTGTACTCATCAAAAGTGAAATACAGTGTATGATCAATGATCTTTTTATTTTTAAAATGATTACCTGTTTTTTTTTCAGAAACAGTACTTAATTATTGCTGGACGCTATTTTAATATCCGTTGTCAGAATGAAGCTTTAATATCTTGATTTATACAATTATATTATAAATGTTTAATTCCTTTGTTCTACTTGGTATAATATCCGGGTTTAAAGCAAAACTTGAAATAAATCATTGGGTTTGTAATACATAGATGGGGAATTTAGATTGTTTCCCCAAATCCAATAAATTCTTCAGATAGAAAGGAATACGATTAACCAGATTACCAACTAACAGCTAATAAATTTCTGGCTCATAGAAAATAAAGCAGATAATATTTGTTTAATAAGTAACAAACATTAACAGCTGTAAGCAAATGTATTGGTACTAGTTTTGCCTTGTTTTAGAGAGCTTGAAATCATACAAAAAATGTGTGATTTAAGTTTCTTGCAAAATAGCGTGCAATGTTCAATGTATCATTTTTTTTTTATTTTTAATTTTGAGAAACTACTAGCAGTATTTTTATGAAGGCATGGAAAAAAATTCTATACATTTTTATACTTATCGATCGATTTTCTTAAATAATAGAAGTGTGGTTGTCCCTCTAGCTAACCCTACTCTCCGATTTTCAAAACAATGGAATTTTTACCGTGCTTTCAAGAAACCTGGCGGACGGACGGACCGACAGACTTTTAAAAAGTTATTCAGAACTCTATGACTAAGACAATGGTATAATTTTTTTCCTACGAATCATATATACAATTTTAATAGTGTGCTGATTAAATAAAATAAGTATACTTTCTACTTTCATATTTGTAAAGAGTATGGAAAATGGTGAGAAATATACAGGGTGTTTCAGTTAAAAGTCCCCAGGCCATTATCTCTAAAATTAATAAAGATATTTTATTTTTGTAAATGGCAGATGATTGATACCAAAGAAAGGTTTAAATAACGGTGATTAGAATTTTTCCTCAACAGCACACAGAGATGGCGCTGCGATGCAAAACTATTTTTTGATGGCTGGAACCTTGAAACATAAGTCATGCGATTAAACAATAATTTGTGAATAATTTTGATGGTATAGAGAATTTACAAAAAACAAGCCGTTTTGGAGTTGCATGAGTTTCTTTCATTAATGCCAGTACACGTGAATTTGGATAAATCCCTAAAATTTATTTATTATTTATTATAGAATATTGGTTACCAAACACTTTTTTTCAAGATAAGGAAAGTGATATAATACACTATCATAAAATTATGTTTACCACTTCCGGCCAAACCGGAACTAACATGATGAACCAATATCCATATGTTCCTACATATTACATTTTTTTTTCTAATAACGCTTCTAATAAAACGGCTCCCAAAACTTAAAGTAAGTAAGACAACAAAGAAAATACACACTAATTTAGAATGGTAATGAAAAATCTACTTAAGAGATATTAGTAGGCTTTGATTTAATTTTAAGTTTGACAGTTATTAAACAAAGTTTGTAGTTGGTGCATTTCAATCATAGTTTCAAACAGAAATAGTGTACTTAGAAACAGTTCAAAGCAAATTAATCCAAATAAGGCAATAAAAAAAAAATTAAAAAATGGTTAGATACACCAATGAAGATAAGTTAAATATGATTTTAATATACGGTGAATGCAAAAGAAATTCCCGACAAGCAAAACGATTGTTTTGTTTACGATTTCCAAATAGACCTACACCCGATAAAAAAACATTTATCATGCTGTTTAAAAATTTAAGAAACTGGGGTAGTTTTAAGAAAACTATTCGTAACAGAAATAGGCCAGTTAGAAACGATGAAAATACAGCCTTGGTGTTAAATAGTGTTGTCAACAATCCTCAATTATCTCTCCGGAAATTGGCATCGGAAACTAATCTGTCGATATCTTCGTGCCATAGAATATTAAAATCAAATAAATACCATCCATACAAATTAAAATTGATCCATCATTTAAGGCCTGGTGATTATGAACGAAGATTACATTTTCTAGCTGAATTTTCAGTTCTTTCTGAAGAATGCCCAAATTTTTTTAAAAATGTGCTCTGGAGCGATGAAAGCCGTTTTCACAACAACGGAGTTGTGAGTAAGCATAACTGCCGATACTGGTCACAAAATAATCCTAGATGGATGAGAATGACCCGAAATCAGGTAACTTTTGGAGTTAACGTGTGGTATGGAATATTAAATTCATATATTATTGGACCATATCTATTCCATGGGACTTTAAATGAAAGAAAATATGAGATATTTTTGAGAAATGTATTGCCAGGATTATTAGAGACTATCCCTCATAACCAGGAGAATATTTGGTTTCACCAAGATGGTGCACTACCCCATAACTTAGTACTAGTCAAAGATTGTCTTAATGAAATGTACCCTCAGAGATGGATTGGTACTAATGGAGTAGTCAGATGGCCAGCACGATCACCTGACTTGTCTCCATTAGATTTTTACCTTTGGGGGTATTTAAAAAGTGTAGTGTACATTGAACCCATTGAGGATATGGCCGATTTGTATAATAAAATATATGCAAGTGTTGCTGCTATAAATAGACATACGTTACAAAAAGTTTGCAATGAAGAGTTACTGAAACGGTACAATATGTGTATTCATGAAGAAGTGAGAAATTTTGAACATTTAATATAATAAGTACCTACTAATAAGAAAGAAATTAGTTTAATTTAATTTTTAATAATATTTCGATAGTTTTTAAATGTTTGTTTATAAAACTTTTGTTTACGTTCTTTACTGAATTGTTAATATAAATTTAGCCCATTCTAAATTAGTGTGTATTTTCTTTGTTGTCTTACTTACTTTAAGTTTTGGGAGCCGTTTTATTAGAAGCGTTATTAGAAAAAAAAATGTAATATGTAGGAACATATGGATATTGGTTCATCATGTTAGTTCCGGTTTGTCCGGAAGTGGTAAACATAATTTTATGATAGTGTATTATATCACTTTCCTTATCTTGAAAAAAAGTGTTTGGTAACCAATATTCTATAATAAATAATAAATACATTTTAGGGATTTATCAAAATTCACGTGTACTGGCATTAATGAAAGAAACTCATGTAACTCCAAAACGGCTTGTTTTTTGTAAATTCTCTATACCATCAAAATTATTCACAAATTATTGTTTAATCACATGACTTATGTTTCAAGGTTCCAGCCATCAAAAAATAGTTTTGCATCGCAGCGCCATCTCTGTGTGCTGTTGAGGAAAAATTCTAATCACCGTTATTTAAACCTTTCTTTGGTATCAATCATCTGTCATTTACAAAAATAAAATATCTTTATTAGTTTTAGAGATAATGGCCTGGGGACTTTTAAGTGAAACACCCTGTATATTAGCCACCCGAATGTTTAAATAGGTGATTTAAAGATATTGATATATCATTATATTTCAAGCTTCCTGACAAACAATTTATAAACCAATATCTAGATACTTTTTCAACAATAAAATTTTGTCCAAAGCTAGTAGTAATTGTATTAGACTTTTTATGAAGCAATCTCTAATATAAAATTTATTAGAGCGAACCAACTCTTGAACAAGTTTCTCCTAATTTTTTTACCGGACAGGACTCTCAGTTCGGAAAAGTTAGAAGTGGCTCTCTGGAACTCTCCTTAATAGACCATTCACATGATGGCCGGCCCCGAAGTCAAATAATTAATATGAGCTGCCAATACCGCATTAAAGAAACAGTCGCTGTTAAGATACATTACCCGAGCCCAATATATATTACTTGACTCCGGCGCGGCACTCTGCGAAAGGGTATATAGTCCAATGCAGTTAGATTTGTGTTTCAGTAAAGGGCTTGTTCGGCATTTTTTTTTTATTTCATAAATCGAAAGTGCAAGTATAAAATAATAGAACTGCAAAAAATCAGAATCTTATTAGCACGTTTAGTATCTTAAAAACTATTATAAATCTCCAACTCGCGAAAATGGGGTGTGGCCAGGCGCTACGTCACTATACGCATAGATTCGGCGATCTCAATAGACTTGATGCTGCTTAGTTGTTATAATTATAAGTGTTTTCGAAGTATTGTTTGTTTTGCTGACTTCTTGACAGTAGGGGTGTACAATTTGGTGAAATGCCAAAAAACTACAATTTTCTCTCGCTCCTGTCGGGACGAATTTTTGATTTTGACCCTGCACTTTACGATTAGGATTCATCGCCGACCTTCTCCTTTCCGTAGATACATAGAACGATCTTCCACTCGAGGTATTTATTTAGTTACCAGCGTTTCAAAATTCCATGTTTTTCGACTTTTCAGGTTAAATTTGGAAGGTCCCAGAAAGCCTCTTTTCCTACGTCACTTGCGTATAGTGACGTCACAAATGAGCGCTAGGTTTTTGCAACTATTACTAATTTCAATGCCTTATATCTCAAGAACGGAAAAGTTAATAATACGAAATTTTAAGGGCATAATGAGAATATCGAGTACTATAAGAAAAAGTATAAAAACCATATAAAAAGAATATCATGGAACAAGCCCACCCATTCTCTGAATTCTGTGAAAATCTGAGAGTGTACTCAAAATAGTATAAATGATAATCTGAAAAGTTCATCGAGTTAATCTTAACGCATTTTTTTAATTTAACAAATTAGGTGTATAAATATCGTTTTTGTAAATTTTGTTGATTTTATTTTTCTTTGAAAATAATAGAACAAAAACAAAAATGAGGAAATTTTGGAAAAAACGTTTCTATCATTTTCTTATTTAGGCAAAATTATCATAGCTAGAGAATAAGTTATTGTTATCTACAGGAAGAACCATATTATTTTTCAATAAAATTGATTAATTAATAAAAATGTTATAAAACTAATACAGTGTAGACAAATTAGCATTTCTGACCGAAAAGTTTATTGAAAGAATGGATTTTCACGAAACATTGTGGATTCTGTTAATTTTCATGTCTAATCAAACTCCAAAAACAATCATATCAATGATATAATCTCTGAAAATATTATTAATTCATATACAGTAGGTTTTACTTTTCATGACCCCTATATCACAGCTCCCTTATTAACAACGCGATTTATAAAAAACTTGGGTGGAGGGTACTTACCCATCAGGAGATTGTGTTCATCACTATGGAGAAACATGAACCTAATTTTCCAAAAAAAGGATACTAGGTAATGTTTTAACTGTAAACCAATCTCATAATATTGTCTTGTCTTATTAGTTGTTATCAAAAAATCACTAATCCCGACTTTCAATAAGATGTGAAAATAAAATTTTCCTTTTCAAAGTACTAATTATGAGTCATAATTTTATTTTCGGATGTAATTAAGAGTTAATTAAGCTGAAGGAAGACAGTCATTAATCATGTAATATGTTGAGATAACTGTGATTTAGTTTTCTATGTAAATTTTACTATTTATTGAATTGGTCGTGAATCAAATTTGTCTATAATTGTTTTTTTTTAATATTTTTACTGTCAAGTTGTGACGTTAAATTCACCCAGCAGGTGGTGATGAAGCGTCACTTTGACACTCGAGCTTCAGCAGTCGGTTGACGATAAGGACGGAATGCGGAAAGCTCGGGCGCCAGTTCGTTTTCTGGTGGAACAACCAATTACCCTCAAAGCCGGTTCAGCAGATCATAAGTAGCTGCAGTTAAGAAACGGTAATGTCCAGCGGGTCTAGGGATAGTTAGACTTCACATACACCACAGTAAAAAGAATGATTCATACTATATAACAAGATTTATTGTCTTAGAACCTACTATGTACAATACTACTCAAAAGCTACACTAACCTAAACCAAATAGGCAACCAAGCGCTTAAACTAAAGTTAGGCTACTATAGCAGAAATTAATGTGAGAAGGGCGATGACGGGCGGTTAATAAGACAGTGATACGGTAAACGGTTGGTGAGTGGTGCCGACGGCCGAAGGCGGTAAAAGCGGGCGGTAGTACGCACAGTGCGCAGGTACCAGGGGGAAATAGGCACTTACCAAGTTGGTGCTAACAAACTTCACTTACTTCCCCCTGTTGCTGGTGGGCACGGTGCTGCTGATAGTTTCGGAGTCGACTGCTTACGGCGGACGGTCGGTGTGTGTTAAATGCCGGCTGGTGGAAACTGGAATAGACTACAGAGCTGCTAGAGTGGGGAACTACATAGTCGGAATGCGCACCAGTTCTGGGACCGGCCTTACCTACAAGTTCCTCTACTTATTACTCCTTACACACGTCTATCCTCGCAGTCGGTCAGACACCAACTAAATTCTCCAACAAACTGTGCACTGCTTGACGGAGTGGCAGGCTGGTTCTGCGCAGGTGGACGTTTACAGACGGTGGTAGGAGTATGAACTACTCCCTATGAGTCTCCTGTAAATTCAGTTTTTTTTGAGTTTTTGATAACACTGAATAATATTAATAGTTTGTTTTACAGTTAAAATTGCCTAATATATTTTTTTTTGGGACATCAGGTGCATTTTTTCCTCATAACGACGAACGCCACTGGTCGGCTTTAAAATAATTTAACGTAACACAATCTTCTAATGGATAAGTACTTTCCACCCCAATTTAAAAAAAATCGCATTGTTAATAAGAGAGCTGTGATATGGAAGTCATGAAAAATGAAATATACTGTACATATATTTTAATAAAAAAATATCTGATTTGTAAACGAAACGTTTTCTGGCATGAAAGACAATCTTTTAGTTACTTATATGCATTTTCTGATATTAAAAAATTTAAGTGTATTTTTGATCGTGAAAAATTGTTGAAATGTGCACGTTACAAAAACTACAAGAGTACAACATTTTAAAGAACATATCCTATACGTCTAATTTTTCCAGATTTTTCAATTTCATGGTTTACGAGATTTACCACTTTGCGATTTATTTATTTACACAGAACTTCCCTCTTTATTTGTGCATGGCGGCCACTTTAAAAAATCATTAATTACAAAATGACATTAAGAATAATAATCGGAATATAGTTATTATTATTATTACAAAGAAAACCTGATAACTAGTGCCCAAAATAAAATAGAGTGCTCATCCAACAGCAAAAATTGAATACTAAATAACAGGTGCCTAATATGGAAGGCTCTCGCAAATATCTTTACAATAATATGGTTGAATTATTTCTTGGGATGACCACCCTGTGCATTTTGTAATAAAAGTATAAGAGTTGCATTTGCCAAATATTATTGCCATCTGTCACATTTTCAATTCCACATTCACGTAGTAGAGTGGAAGTATTAGTAGTGGTTAAAAAATTTCAAATTAAAATTTTTGAAATTTTTTTAAAATGTTGGTAAAAAAAAAAATCAAAATTGTTTTCTTCTGAAATAGGCTTATAATGTAATGAATGGTGGAAATTTTCCATCTATTCTAGCATTACTCGCTTAAAAAATTTTCCGAAAATATTGGTAAAAAAAATTTTCACATTTTTTTTTTTAATAGGTTTAGAATGCCATAAAAAATGAAAAATTTTAAATTTGAGTATAAAAACATTTTTCCATCTAGCGGTAAAAATTTTTTCCAAAATGGTAAGTAAATGTTCTACATTTTTTTTTTCGAAATAGGTTAAGAATGTTATGAAACGTGGAAATTTTAAATATGAGCAAAAAAATTTTTTATCTATTCTGTAGAAGTGATAAAAAGTTTTTCAGACACTTTCAATTTTTTTTTGAAATATGTTTATAATGCCATGAAACGTAGAAATTTTAAATTTGAACAAAGAAAAAAAATCCTTCTATTTTAAAGTTACAAATTTTTTTAAAAATGTTGGTAAAAAAATTTTCAATTTCAATTTTAGTGGTAAAATTTTTTCCCAAAATGGTAAAAAATGTTCAATTTTTTTTCCGAAATAGGTTAAGAATGTCATGAAACGTGGAAATTTAAAATATGAGTAAAACAATTTTTTCATCTATTCTATAGCAGTGATAGAAAAAGATCAAAAATATGTTTTTTTAAATTTTCTAATATTTTTTTTTAAATAGATTGGTAAAAAAAATTCAAAATTGTTTTTTTTTTAATACGTTTAGAGTGCCATGAAACGGAAATTTTAAATTTGAACAAAGACAATTTTTTTTCGATCTGTTTTAATGTTAAATATTTTTCAAAAATGTTGGTAAAAAAAATTTCAATTTTTTTTTAAATAGCCTTGGAATTCCATGAAACGTGGAAATTTTAAATTTGAACAAAGAAAAAAAATGTTTAATCTATTTTAGTGGTAAAGAATTTTTCAAAAATGGTAAAAAAAAAATTTTTTTCTGAAATAGGTGTAGAATGTCATGAAACGTGGAAATTTTAAATTTGAACAAAAACATTTTTTTCTTTATTTATTCCCTTTGGACGGTCCACCCTGTATATTTTCCAGTGAAGGTTTAACCATTTCTTCGCTGACAGTAGCGTGAGCTACCTACTAAATTTGACTGTTCTTCATCAAGTAGTTTTTTAGTTAATGTACCAACAGACAGACAGACTGACGGAATTGAAAAACCTATATTTTCGTAATCTACGTGATCTGAAACGTCAAAATCCGAAAAAATCTCGGAGGGTAATTTTTTCTTTAATACAGTATTTCCCTTCGGTATGCGAGGGAAGCAAAAAGTTAAAGGAAGAAAAGTCTTGCATTTTAATAATACATTTACCATAATTTTTTCTCGTCACTTTTTATTCTCTTGCCCCCCTTTTTTGGAAAAATTCGAACTGCTGTATCTCGGAAAATACGCATTTTTTCGAAAATTTTGCAAGAGTAGAAAGTTGTTATTTTTTGTCAAATTATCTAAAAATTCATTTTGTTTTTAACTTACCTCAATTCGGCTAGTTAACAAATTAGTAACAAAATCATTTTTTATAACAACAGCTGCCAATTTTTTTTTAGAGTTTGATCTAGACATCAATACGAATAGAACCCACAAAGTTTCGTAAAAATCAATTTATGAAGTTCAAATTATTTCCGTAATAACGCACTTTTTTTCCCTAAATGCACTGGACTAATATCGGAATAAAATATTTGGGAATCGAGCGAGACCTATTTAAAAGGACCCTTGTGAAATGTAAGACTCTGGAAATAAATTCTCTTTTCTTTTTCCAGCATTCTGTTCGCTGATATATGCGGGTTTACAACTCTTTCTGATCAGTGCACCGCCGAGGAACTGGTCCGAATATTGAACGAGCTATTCGCACGGTAAGTAAACTTAAATACTTTGTATTTATAGGTGCTTTACTCTAATATCCGACGAGGGAAATCGAAGGAGATTGTTCGCGCGGAAGTTTGCTTTTGTCATTTTATATTTTTCATTTTCTAAATATTTTATATTACTGTTCAAACGTATAGACGTATATTTCAAATGTAGATAACAAGAAAAAAATACACCACAACTTGGGGTGCATATAATTTCTTCTCTGTTATGGCGATTCAAGGAATATACAACGTGTCCACGGATTGACTTTGGAAGAGGAAATACTTTTTGTATTTTCAAGTTTACTCATTCTTTGTAAAAACACCTGCTGCATATAAAAAGCCCGCAAATGATACTAAAACACCGTTGTCGAAGGATTCACTACTTCCACATCCCGATTTCCCCCAAGTTTCATTAAACGAAAACATCTTGACTATATTGTACTCTAGTAAGTGGAAATATTGTCAGAGAATTTTAATAATATATTTGAAATCGTCGGTGATATTCACAAATTTTACACACACTAAAACAAAATTTTATTTTGATAATTCCCTCAAATATTAGAGTGGGGATGTTGGATGTTGGAGCTGTCTCTAAATTCAGGCATATTTCCCTGCTTCTAGAGCAGAGCTTCCTTAGACCAATACATAAATCTGAATAAAAAAAAAAACATTGAACACTATGGAACAGTTTTCATACAGTCTGATATTCCAAAATTATTATTATTTAGTAACCAAATTTATTTATTATCATGAGATTGTAAAAACATAATTGTAAATCAGCAACATGGATTTTCTCAGGGTAAATCTACATGTACCAATTTAGCTATTTATAACAATTTTATTCTTAACTCCTTATGAATAGGATGTTCAGGTAGCCAGAGTAAGTGTATACTAACTTTTCTAAAGCGTTTGATACATTCAATCATGATCTACTTATTGCAAAATTAGAAAAGTTAAGTGTCAGTGGCAACATATTGAAATGGATTAGCAGTTATCTTAATGGGCGGTTACAATGTGTAAAATATGGTAGTTTTATATCATCATTGATTAACAAGTAACATCAGGAGGTCCTCAAGGATGTCACATTGGTCCACTATTATGTAATCTTTTTTTGAACGATTTATTAGTAGTTTCGTAATGTTTGGAGATTATTTAAAAGTGTTCAAAGTAATTAAAAATCTTTCTGATGCTGAATTGCCGTAAAGCGATTTGGATGATTTGTTCCATTGATGCCATGAAAATGTCCTACATTTAAATGTGAATAAGTGCTCTAGGATTACATTTGCAAGAATAAACTCTTCCTACAGTTATTCTTATAAAATTAAGAATAAAGTGTTGCACGAAACTAATCATATAAAGGATCTGGGAATTAATCTCGATAATAAATTGTCTTAACACCAATAAATATGAAATAATATCAAATCATTCAGAATACTGGATTTCATTAAAAACTCTGGAGCAGATTTTTCTGTCCACAGTCTAAAATTGTTATACCATTCAGTGGTTCGTTCAATATTGGAATATTGCTCTCTAATCTGGTGTCCTAATTATAATACTCATATTAACAATATAGAAGGTGTTCAAACGAAATTTTTAAGGTTTTGTGCATTTAAGTTGGGATATTTGAGAGATGGATACGATTATTAGGACCTTCTTGCTTGTCTTAATATTAGCACATTAGACGTATAAGATTGGAGGCTGATATGTTCTTTCTGCACAAAATACTTAATGGTTATATTCAGTTTTCCTTACTTTTTGTTGGGTATTTTGCCACTGAAAAATATTTGAAAATTTTTAATGAAAAAACCTCTGCGCCAAACGGATCAGACAGAGGTTGGTTCTTGAATACCTGACTGTTTCAAAAAGTCTCACACTTAAAAATATATAAACTAGAACAATGTTATAAACTAAAATGTGAAAATGAAAGCTATAGACAGTTAACCTCTCGGAAGATAATCTACTTCCGTCCTCAAAACTTTTTGGCCGTTAACCACGACAGTCCTTTGTTTATTTCCATAGTCACGTGAGACATTAAACTAATTTATCTTATTTTTACTCACTTCGTCTCTAAGGATGGGCAACCAACTAATACAAAAATCTATTGAATAATTTGAAACGCATCTATCCTCGTTTAATAAAATAATCGCGGATTCTTTAAGCTTTCTTTTAGTTCCGTTACTCTCTTTTTTTCTAAAATCTTCGCCAAGTCCCATTTAATTCTGTGATTATTATCCCACGCGTGTGCACAAATTTTGGATTTTTCGAATTCTCTCCTTCTAGCGTAATTTCTATGTTCACCAAGCTTTACGTTGAAAGGTCTAGATGATTCACTACGTAATGTTTTCCGCACTCACACGGAACACTGTAAATACAATCTTTTGAATTTTGAACAATATTTAGAGGTTTGGTTTCTGATAAAACCGATCTTAACGTGGAGCCCGTTTGAAAAACCGTTCGTACGGAAAACCTGTTCCCAATTTTTCGTAACTTATCCGATAAACCATGTATATATGGAATTACTGCCATTGACCTAAATACCTCAGGTTATGATAGTATATTCTCTCTACTACCAATGTTCAATAACTGACTATCAACAAAACTCTCAGGATATTGATTATTTAATAAGACAGTTTTTATAAATTGCTCTTCGTTCCTTAATATTACATCATTTGAAGAAATAATTTTGGCTCTGTCATACAAGCACTTAACAACACCTTTCTTAACACTAATATGCTGATTTGAATTTAAGTATCTATTTGTGTGTGTTTGTTTTCTATACACACTGGTTTGGTATGTGTTATCTAATTTTTTAATTAAAATATTTTTCAGTGGAAAAATACCCAACAAAAAGTAAGAAAATCTGAATATGCAACAAATAAACAATTATAGGCAATTATATTCAGTGCCCTGACCGTACTAATCTGATATAATTTGAAGTAAATAATAAAAGAAATCGTAATTCGAATGTATTTCATGTACCTTTTCTTCATACCAATTATGAACAAAATAAGACGATAATTTAACAATTCAAAATAATGTAGAACTTTTTGGATCCTCAACTTTATCTTTTAAGAAATCAATCAAACAAGTGTATAATACGTACGTGTACCAAATTTTAATCAATGTTATAATTTTATTTTGGTATCGAGTAGGGGCAGTGGGAGTGGCATATCATAAAAACAAGTTGAGACCTTGGCCTCTAGTACATACACCAAATCTCATGTTTCTGGACACTTACTAGCTTACTTTAGCTATTTTCTCCTATTTACCCTTCATCCCTTCAAATCAATCATATCAACATATATTCTAGTTTCAGTTGTCATTAAAATACATAAGTGTACCAAATTTTGAGTGAATATCTCATTTATATTTTGTTTACCCCTTTAATAATGGAGTGGGAGTGGTGCGAGAGGGTGGCAGAGGTTAAGAAAATTGGTCCCACTTCATTATAAAATGACAGAAAAAGCTTTATAAAAACATGGCACTTTTCAGTTATTAATAAATTAAAAATTACGTCTTACTTGCTCGACGAGGCATTAGAACTTCTTTCATTTCATTCAGTGGTATAGGAAGTGGCGGTTTGGAGTCATCTCATACTGTCTTATTTACATAAAGGCAACAAAATATAATTTCTATCTTCGAAGTTGTCTATCTAACAATGAGATTTTTATTAAACAATTCGAATACCTAGAATTTAATCAAGCAAGAACAAAAGGTCGTTACGATGTGATTACTTAGTATGTCTTTCTTTACAAAAGAATAAAACATGGGCGAGACACATAAAGGCTAGAGAGTCACCTTTCCGATAATTCAAATTTTTCCCATCTAATATTTTAATTAATCGGTTTTTATTTAAAAAAAAATATTTCGAGAATAAAGAATTAATCAAATTATTATTGAATGCGTTTCATATACAGAAATGTAAGAATACTACGAATATTGACAAAGGGCCAATGAAAAATAGTTCACTTTATTGATTACACAGGCACACAGAAAAAAGTCGAAACCCAGAGGTAGACCCCCCCCCCTACGACTATGTATTTTGGGACGCTGAAATCGAATATGACAATAAAAAAAGGTTTTAATTGTCCAATTTTTCCCTAGCCCCGCCCTCACAACCCTCCTGGGAAGTTGAATTTCCACTTGTTCTAAGAATTTGAAAATTACTTATATTTTCAGGAATGTGACGATAAAAACTGATTATAACCACCTACTCTCCTCCCTACAAGCCCCAGGAGGGATTGAAATTCCACTTCTAAACATTTCAAACATTATGTTATTTTTAGGTTCTTTGGTGCCTTTGAAAATTTTTAATTGTGTAGAACAAATGGAATTTCAACCCCTCCTGTGGCTTGTAAGGAGTGCTAGGGGGTAACTGGGTGGGTCAAATCAGTTTTTATTGTCATATATTTAAAAAGCGGAATTTTAACTCCCCTTTTTTGTGTGTGCCTGTGTTATTAGGTCCCGCTTGGTGTTTGCTGATCCATATTTTAAATTTAATACATTACACGATGCAAAAGCCCTTTTAAGTGTTTTTTGAAAGTCCTCGGCTTCACCTCGGCCATTAAAATATCACCTCACACCTTAAAGTAAACTTTCGCATCTAGTAATTTAAATAACTATTATTAACTAACACAAATTAGATCATGGGCATACTGTTACCGCGAGGGATTTTTTTCTGAAAGTTAAGAACAACGTAGTTTCACAAGGCGTGCAGATTTTATAGCAGATATTGTATATATATTTCTCTCTCTCTATCAAACTGCCTAGTCATTTCATTCGATATGACTGTTGTGAAAAGCGTCTCATTAATTTTTTTTTATCAAATCGTGATATATAATACACCAACGTGACACCCCGTCTCCAGTAAAACTCTATTTGTTATTTTACACGAATTTAAATCTCGACATAACAGACTGTGAATTTAAAATTCCAGCGAAATTCCGACAAAAGCGTTTCCAGTCTGTGAATTAAACATATTTTGTACCCTCTTGGGCGACTCAAAGTACTGGCAGGAATTTTATTCAGCTACACTTTTCACCGTTTGCTGCAAATTTTATACGTATTTCCGGTAATCCCGGGATGTGTTATTGGCGGTTTTAAAATTATGTTCTATGCGTAACACGCGCTTTGTCGGTATTGTAATATGTGCAAAAAACGTGATGTCGTTAGGCGCAGTCCCGTTAGTAAAATTGAATTGGATTACATTTAAACTTGATTGACAATCAAACTTAAACCGACTGGTTTTACAATTTATATTATAGAAAAGAGACACCATTTTCTCTGTTTTTCTCTAATCAGTGAACATTTTGCAAATTAAGATAATAATGTAATCAACTCTTGAACTAAAACTATGTATAACATGGTTACTCTTTATATACAGTTTGAACCTAAAGAAACGCCCAAAATTCATATCTTTGGTATGTGTCATTTGTCTAAATCCTCGAACAGGTCGATTTTAGTTTTGTAAATGCTACATTTTGTCACTATACCAAAATTGATGACGTCATTGGTTCTTGAGTTATGACGTCATCATATATATATATATTTTTTTTTTAATGGAAACAGACATTTTTGTTTACTGTTTTTGGTGGTATATTCCTTTAGCTTTCTCGTGATATGAAAAAAATTTATATTATCTAAGCCATTCTTTTGGGAAAAAATGTTTTTATTGATTGATACCTTACAAGTAATTGTGAGAAAAAAATCATCTCCATTGCTCAAATTGCGACCATCCAATCATTTGGCATTGACCAAGACGGGTGTAGACATTTTACACGCTGTTCTGAATCATATCATGGGAAATTCGTCTCATCTCCAAGCCAATTCTGTCTTTCAATTCTTCTATGGTATCCGGTCTGTTAAAATACACCCTTGACTTTAAGTAACCCCAAAGAAAAAGGTCTAAGGGGGTTAAATCAGGTGAACGCGGGGGCCACTCAATCGGACTTCGACGACCTCCATCTTCCAGTAAAAGTGTCATCTAAAAACTGACGCACTGCTATCCCAAAATGAGGTGGGGTCCCGTCTTGCTAAAACCAGACGTTTTCAGCAGGAATATCTTCATATTCATTGTTCGGAAACATAACTGCTAAGGCTGGCACTAACTCAACTCGCAAAAACTGTAAATATCTTGCGGCCGTAAGATTTTCTTAAAAAAAAAGGTCCCAATAAACGATCACCAATCATACCTGCCCACACGTTTACTTTGCGTCGTCGCTGAGGCCAATGAATCCAATGAGAATTTTCGCGTGACCAATAACTAGAGTTATGCCGATGTACAGTCCCCTTTAAAGAAAATTTAGCTTCATAAGAAAACAACGTTCTTTAAAAAAATTGGGTTTTCATCGCACAAGATCATCAACTGTTCAAAAAACTGTAAGCGCCGATCTGGATCGTTCTCATTCAATTCGTAGATTTTCTTTTTTCAATAGACGTACAACAGTAGTTTGACTCACGTTATGATTTAAAGCCAGCTGCCTTATCGAAAGATGGTGTTTTCCTCACTTTCTAGAAGAATGTTTAATTTGGTTTCGTTGCTTGTACTAGGGCGACCAGATCGAGGGAGGTCAGCTACAGTGCCAGATTCATCATATCTAGCCACCAATCTACTTACAGTGGATCTAGAAATTTGTTTTTCGGGATACTTGGCATTGAAAACATCACATGCTTCCTGATGAGTTCTCAGCTTATCACCATATCCAACCATCATCAAAAGTTCTACGCGTTCTCTTTCACTTAAACGTGGGCATTGCATTCACTAGTTTTACACTGTCTCAGAAGTGTAAAAAAACTGAGGTTCCACACGTGCCAGGAATAAAAAAGTTATCGATACTTTACACAAAAAGGCCTGTATCTCTTTGTTGTTAAGGTGATTGTTTTTTTATTATTTTCTTTGTTTTGTTTTTATGTCAAATATTTTCATGCTAGTTAAAACAAAAATTTTGGCAACAAGATTTATCAGTCCATAAGAAAGTGGAACATAACTGATAAAATAGACACAAGGTATATTTTCGCAAGAGCCCATGATATAGTGATAATAATGTATGTAAAATAACGACGTCTATAATTAGACCATATTTTGGGATAATTACGTTGAAGGGTTGATCGTTAATTGGGGATAAATAGGGGAACATAAGCAATACAAGTTGGTAAGAGTACAGAAACTTGGGATTTGTTGTATACTCTAGAAGCGAAGGTCTTTCTATAACATTTTTCAACCCCTCCACCACCCCCACTTCATTATTAAATAAAATAAAATCGAGACATTGACTTGAAATTTGGCACACGTATGTATTGTAATGACATCTGATCGAGACGATTCCATTGAAAGGGGGGTGGGGGATGTAAATTGAGGAAAATAAGTAGAGCAAGAAAATTCATTTCCAGAGTCCAGGAAATTCATTTTTGAAGTATATGCTAGAAACCAGCGCCTTAATTTTTTTTTTTTTACGAAATCCGTCTTAAAGATTATTCAAATTCTATGACCAATTATTTCCACATACTAGAGTGCAGATATAGTCAAGATGTTTTCCTTTAAACAGAGTTGGATGGAAAAATCTGGATGTGGAAGTAGTGATTCCCTAAACAGCGGTTTAAGGCTACTTCTTATTAAATAAAGCAATTTTTTTTCAGAATTTATTTTGACTTCATTAATTTATCTAGCATTGTAATGTATGAGATACTGTTTTACCTTCGAGCATCGTACGAAAAAAATGCCATCGCGATATATTCCGGTCGAGTTCCGCTTCATACTCACAATATTATTTATCCTTGTCCCTTTTCCACGACTGGTATTACCAAAGATTAATTCGTCTCGCAGGTTTGATAGACTGGCCGCCGAACATCATTGCCTCAGGATTAAGTTACTTGGAGACTGTTACTACTGCGTTTCTGGGCTGCCGGAAGCGAGGCCGGATCACGCTCATTGTACCGTCGAGATGGGCCTGGACATGATCGATGCCATAGCGTAAGTAATTGCACTTAGCCATGCCCGATTTGTTACATCTAATTTTATAATTGTTTGTTTATTTGTAAAAATGGTTGAAAAACTCTAAGATGTATAGGGGTAGTTCTTGTAGGGGTGGAAATGAATTTAGTTTAGAAAATCTGAAACTTTGTGAGTTCCAAAATATAACTTTTTTTTCGATAATTATAATTACTTTAAATTGACTGCAATATGATGCCCTGAAATTGTTGCCTCTCCAGATGTAATAAGCTACTTGGAGCGTTAGATAGAACCTATCTTGTATAGTGGAGGTAAGTAACTTGACCAGTTGCAAACGGTTGCAGCTAAAATGTACTGGAAAATGGTATCTAATAAAGACTGAATACATTCATGCAAAAATTCTCGCCGCCAAATCAATTGAAATAATTGTCCGATTAATATTTGACAATGTATGTTTAATACATTTCATTGCTAACTTTTTGTTAAACATTGTGGACAGTTTTATAGGTTTTAAGTTAAATATACTTTTACTGCATATAAAAATTGTATAAATTACTATAACAGTGAACTTCTTCACTGTGTGTTCGACCTACGACTTGTTGATAGCAACAGAGGGCACTCGCACAAGTACCAATTAACGCCACCTATATCCAGTAGAGAAGACGCTGAATGAAAGAAACCGGTTTTATTTTTTGTGAATTGGAGTATTTTCTTTCAGCAGTAGAGCATAGATATGCATTTTCTTAGTACTGAAAAATTGCATTATGGCCAACAAATAGCTACCCAGAACCCATAATGCATAGGGATGATTAAATCTCAATTTCAGCCATCTACAGAACATGCTAACTTGATTGGCGAAATGCACGTCCAGTGATGTGTTCAAAAAGTTTCGTGCTTGTGGAAATTACGTCTCCAGAGGCAAAGGAAATTGTCAAATTCTACTAGTGAGAAAGACTCATTGTGTTTCCGATAATACAGGCCGGGATCTTGAATTGCAGAAATTCAGTATTTAGTTTTTTGCAAACAAATTCTATTTGATGTAGGTACTCAAGTGAAATTAGAAAGGATACATTAACTTTTTGCTGGTTGTTTACCTTTAAATGATTCGATTTGTGCTTCAGTTCGCCCGATAAACATTTTAATATTTTATATTTAATTTCGTCCTACAAGTTACCACATTCTCCCGCCACTACACAGCCGTCGCCATTGGAAAGGTTTCCATCATCATTATTGACCTCGGGGAGGCCGGCTAACTGATCACCTTCGGGATACGAAACAATATTGGAAACCGTGCAGCCTACAAGTGGGAATAAAAGTTCCCCGCGTTTTCCACAAAAACATACGGAATTTTTTATGTAGGTGTGCGAAGCTGGCAAAGCGATACATCAACCGTAAACAGCACCGCCGACATTCCGGTATTAAAAATTTAATTAATTCGAGACAAGCTTTGTACTTACTTCAAGTTGCGAGATATTGTTCGGAGACCTCGCAAATCCATTAAGGTTAATAATTAATTCCTTCGAGTGGATTTTTAACAAAATTAATGTCGAGGAGCTCGCTCAAAAGGAAACGAGTGTTTGCATAGCGTTCCATTAAAAACTGCACGTACCTGTGGAAGTTGATCGAGCGAAATATTCAACGTTGCGTCTTACGAAAGGCATATACAGGGTGACTCAGTAGAGGACGGTCAATGTCGCAACCGTTTGAAATTTGAACAAATATGTAGTCAATGAACGTTTTTATTTCAAAACCCACAGCATCAGATCTGATTTTGATCATTGTAAATTGTCTATCTGAAATGTAAAAATGTACAGGGTCATCCTTTTAAAAATATTACCAATGACATTGTATCTCGAAAAATAGGATAGCTGCTGGAAATCAAAAACGTGCCTAACCGTGTATAGTAATTCCCAAAAACATCAAAACATTTGAACACTTCACCAAGTACTGTATGAGACTCGTGTTTCATCATCTGGAATCGGTTAGAAAATTGTCTCCAGATGATGGTTACATTGTCGGCGAAACTCGTATCGAATATACGTCGAGCATGGCAATAAAGTGCTTTAGTGTTTGTAGAAGCTACCTACCTCATCGTTTGTTAATTTAGCTAGTTATTTAATAAACATTCCGTATATGCTGCAGAAATGAACACAGACAAGTGTTGTTTTCAGGTAGATGTTTTTTTTTTCAGGCTGGTGCGAGGCGTGATGAACGTGAACGTAAACATGAGAGTGGGCATTCATACTGGTCGTGTTCATTGCGGAGTTTTAGGGCTCCGTAAATGGCAGTTCGATGTGTGGTCGAACGACGTCACTCTTGCAAACTACATGGAAAGTGGAGGCATACCAGGGTAAGAGCACCCTTTTAGCAAACAAAAAAATCCTCTTTGTCGACAGTATCAGGTTGTTTGCTTTTACGATCCTACTAATTATAAATATTGTAAAAAAGGTGTCAACACGCCTTTATATAAATTACGTTAAATCTAGCACTTTTATTTGTACTTTGAAAGAGCATAAAGACTTATTTACTGCTTGTGAAAAAAATTAATTTAGTGTACATATGTCAACAACTAGTATAAGTTGAGAATATAATTATGTACTCGGTGAGGAGGCAAGATATAAACATTAATCGATAATTTTTTCTTTTGTTCTGCATTCTGAATCAAAATCATTTCTGGACTCAAATTGTTCTAAAACACCTATAAAATTTTACTTAATAAATAAAATTTCATATGTGTTTTATAAAAGTGGGGCATACTATACATGAGGTTCATAGATTTTGCTTTGATCCCCCATGTTGCAATTGGTACTCCTTCTTCATATGTAGTATATGTAGTAAACTACCTTTATGACTCTCAGAAATCACTTTATCACAAATATAATACAAGTTATCAGAATTATTCTTGGTCTAAAAAGCATCATTCGGTCTCAGCTGTTAACACATATGAGTCATACAAAGGTGCAAACACAACTAAGAACTAATAACAGTTTCATATTGTTAACAAACCGCTTTTAACACACTCAATATTCCTAAACTAGTAAATGTACCTAATTTTATGATAGGGCAACCCGCAATTAGAGTATATCTACATACTTTGTTAGTTGTATTAAATTTTTCAGGATAAGTTTTTTTTTTTTTTTTGTGAAAAAGTTTACAGCTGTAAGGTCCCGGCGACCCCTAAAAAAATAGAAAATATTGGCCGAAATTTGTTCTTGGCCAATAATTCGAGAAATAGAAAATATGTATCAAAAAACTAATAGCACTAGACGATAGAGGGGGAACTTTCACATCAGAAACACATAAGTATGAATTTTTTTTACGATAAAAAATGTAGGCTTCAGATTTTGGTTATTGGTCAAAAACCGAATTTCGGCCAATATTTTCGATTTTTTTAGAGGTCGTCGGCATCTTACAGCTGTAAACTTGTTTTGTAGTATTCTACACCCACAAAAATACTTATTCTGAAAAATTCAGCCATATAACATTTAGTAACCGGTTTTTATCAATTTCTGTCTCGGACAACTGGACTATATTGTTATTCGTTAGGACAGAATTACTAAAAATTGTCTATATTTATTTCGGATCTATTTTGACTGCAGGCCAGTGGAACATATACACAAAAAAATGTCATATATCTTACTTTTAATTCATATAAGCCACTCTTAAGCAAACCGGGTTTTACGTGTAACAAGAAACAGCTTTAAACAGGAACAAAAACGTTCAACTTTGATATTTTAAGTCCCCAGTTTGTCGCGGCTGAGACATTAATATACTCGCTGGAAGGGAAACATTCCACATCACCGACACCGTTGACATTATGTAGTTTATATACAAAATGAGAAGCTTTCGGCCACCCTATATAGCCGCCGCTCTCTCGTGCCATACATCTCCTAATGTTAGGGTTGAAAGATTAACACCCCGCTGTTCTAAACTATTACAGGAGAGTTCATATTACCAAAGAGACCCTTAAATGCCTAGGGAACGACTACGTGGTGGAGCCAGGGAATGGGGGCGACCGCAACTCCTACCTTAAGGATCACAACATAGACACCTATCTGATTGTTGCTCCTTCCTACAGAGGGGTGAGTATTGCCCAGTTACTTAGCTGATTTTTTTAGATTGATTTTAATAGCTATAGACCGGGTTTTCATTAGAGAAACTGAAAAGTATGCTAATACGCTGATTTGCTAAGCTGGTCTTGTTACTCATTAATTAAATGTATTAAGTTTCCATTCATAAACAAAATTATCATATTACTTGTGGATTGCCATGTTCTCGGGAAAAGGATTAATCGTGCTTAGCAGATACAAATCTTTCAGGTAATTACACTACCTCTTATACTTTCAGACTATGTGTCAGCTACTCCAAAAGTGGCAATTTTAACACTACCTTATCCTTGGCACATTCATCAACGTCGAATAGAAACATGTTTTTTCCGATTTTGCCTCACCTTACACTTGTAGTTAAACCTTTTACCCTGTTTAGATTACAACGGGGGGTTATTATGTTTATTGATTATATCCATGAAAATTAATGTACCCCTTTCAAATGAGACCAATTTACACAGTGTGCGATTACCAAGGAATACTCATTCATGTTGATGATGATCTGGCCTATCTTTACGTCTATATTCATACTACCCATGCACAGTGGGCCACGTAGATCTAGATGTATTAATCTCGTTTTATACGTGGACCGGTCTCAGAGATGTGCGTGTACACTTAAAAGGTTATAGTTCAAAAACTTACCCCATTTTTCTTTGTCAGATCTGCTGCTTTACTAAGATTATCTAACCTTGATGGCTCGACTTTCCCCTAATAAGCAAGTAAATGAAACACGCATTTTTCAACAACACTTAAACTATATTTTACAAAAGAACACGAAATTAATCGGTTTAGAAAATCGAAAATTAATAATTAATCTTTAAATTAAAACAAAAGAAAATGCAACTTAAAAGTTAAACAAATACGAAAAATGGACCGTAATCTCGAACTTAAGCAAAAAAATTACTTCGTTAAAGGAGAAAATCGTTTACAATGAAATTCAAACTGATTGCTAGAAGGGCCAAAAATACAATACCATTAATGAGCATGAAATAATTATTTCTGATAAATATACTACGAAAACGAGTGGCGAAACGCCAGTTGCCAGCAACAATTCGAGTAAAGTAAAGTTTAATTTGAATTCTAATGAAACTAACTAACTTTTAATACAAAATCTCAAAACGCAAATACCTATATACCGGTAAAGTAAAATTATCACGATAAAAGTTGAACGATGTCAGACCACCAGCAGCTGATCGGAAAGTGTCTTTCTTTCTTGACAGGATTATCCTGGTCAATTTTTAAGTTGGGTGAGCGTTATCCACCCCAAAGAAACATAGACCAATGTATGAAAGTCCGCCCCCTTTTGGAGCCCTCAGGCCATCCGGAAGGTGGCGTCCTCTATAGTAACTATGGCCACAATTGCTTCCCCTAAATATAAAACGTTTATTTAAACAACTTAAAATATTCTATATATAAGATAGCTAATTTTCCTGGTCGATGAAAAAACCTTTTTATTTTACGAAAAACCGACTAGTTTCCTGTCTAGTTTACATTAAATAGGGATCTTTGAACCAACCATAATATTTATGGGACGACTCGCTCTCTGACTAATTTAGATATTTCCTCAACTAGTGTTATACATAATATTTATACAATTTTTGATCCGTAGAGTTGTTAAACGATAAAATTATACAAGTTTGTTTATTTCTTAAATTCTCTAATTTTGCCTCGAGCCTACTCTTTTAGGCCTTTGAACTGCGTTATTTCATAAAAAGTAATCTTAATTTCTTTAACCCCTATCTTACATTTGTTACACACTAATGAAATGATAGCTTGTTGAAAACAAAATGGGACCACCCCATGAAATTATATATGCTACATATGCAATTGTGCAACCACGACGCGTAAACTACTTTAAAATAATTATATTTGTAACGAATTTTATTTAATGTTAAATAAATAGAGTTCTTGCGTTCAATTTTACATGATTGGAACATTGACATGTTCATTTTAAGTAAATTAAAAAAATCGGTAAAGGTATTTACACAGAACTTCCCTCTTTATTTATATCGGGCCACATATATGAGAATAATAATCGCAAGGTACTGTTACAAAGAAAACCTGATAACTCTTGGTCAAGAAAATATACAAAGTGATCATCCGATAGCAAAAATTCGATATTAAATAAAAAATGTCAGATATGGAAGGCTTGCGTAAATACCTTTACAAATTTCCAACATAGTTGAATTGTTTTTTAGGTGACCACCCTGTATATTTTTTAATTAAACTATAATAGGTGTCTTCCTTGCCAAATGCGTTAACGATGTGTTAAATATTATTGCCATCTGTCATTTTCCAGTTACATATCTACGCAGTGGAGTGGACATAGTTGTGGTTAAAAAATTTCAATTTCTTTTTAATAGTCTTGGAACGCCATGAAACGTGGAAATTTAAAATTTGAGCGAAAAAATTTTCTTTCCATCATCTATAGTAATCAGAAATTTTTTAAAAATTTTCAAAAATTTTTTTTCTGAAATGGGTTTAGAATATCATGAAACGTGGAAACCTTAAATTTGAGCAAAAACGAAATTTCCGTTATATATTCTATAGTTGTAAAAATTTTTTTTTTATTTTACTTTGGCCAAATTGTCAATTTTTTCTTTTTGAATTTTTTTTTATGAAATAGATTTAGAGTGTCATGAAACGTGGAAATTTAAAATTTGGGTGCAAAAAATTTCTTTCCATCATCTATAGTAGTGATCAGAAAATTTTAAATTTGAGCAAAAACAAATTTTTCACCTTTTATTCTGGATCAAAAAAAATTCAAAAAATGTTTCCATTTGAATTTTTGTTCTGAAATAGGTTTAGAATGTGATGAAACGTGGAAATTTTAAATTTGAGCAAAAAAAATTTCCATAATATATTCTAGGTAAGTATAGTAAAAAAATTTTAGAAAAAATTTTCTGACAAAATTCTAAAATTTTCCTTTTTGAAAATTTTTCTTTTTATGAAATGGATTTAGAATGTCATGAAACGTGGAAATTTTAAATTCGAGCCAAAAAAATTTTCCACCTTTTATTCTAGGTAGTAGTAAGAAAAAATTTCAAAAAATTCGTCCATTTGAATTTTTATTCTGAAATAGGTTTAGAATGTGATGAAACGTAAAAATTTTAAATTTGAGCAAAAAAAAAATTTCCATTAGTAAAAACATTTTAGAAAGATTTTTCTGGCAATATTTTTAAATTTTTCTTTTTGAAATTTTTTTTATGAAGTGATCTACTGATTAAAAAATTTTCAAAGAGTTTTGAAATTTGTTTTTCTGAGGTAGGTTTAGAATGACATGAAACGTGAAAATTTTAAATTTGAGCAAGAAAAAAAGTTTTCATTATTTATTCGATTTACATGGTCCACCCTGTATATATTCCAGTGAAATTTTAACCATTTCTTCGCTGACAGTAGCGTCAGCTACCTACCAAATTTGACTGTTCTCCGTCAAGTAGTTTTTTTAGTTAATGCACCAACAGATAAACAGACAGACTGACTGACTGACGGAATTGAAAAACCTATATTTTCGTAATCTACTTGATCTGAAACGTGAAAATCCGAACAAATCTCGGTGGGTGATTTTTTCTCGAATACAATACTTTTCCCTTCGGTATGCGAGAGAAGTAAAAATCATATCTGTTAACATATGCTTTTTGGTTACATCGTTTTTTCGATATATTTAGGTTAATTAATTTCATTCGTTCTATCATGACCCGAAAACAATTAGACATATTTTAATAAAATTGTGTACACGCGTTGATATTTCAATATGACTGTCTGTGTATACTAATTTTCTAAATAAGAGCAAGTCTTTATGGAACCATTCACCATTTACACTTCAATTTGCTTAAACTCTCTATAAATAATGTAATATTCACCTCATTTAACAATTCGTTGAAATTCGCAACTAAAAAAGAATTATTTGTTCGCACCAACCATTACCTAACGTGAGTTATTATTCTCTTAAGAGTAGATATGCCTCGACAAGCTGCTAAAATTTGCAACAGGGGAGGTGAAAGGGAAACTCCAGTGGGCGGTCCTTTAAAAACGATAAAATATTATTTTATGTGTTTATAGTACTATGTAGTAGTAAATAGAAATGAATGACCGCGATTCCACTTACGTATAAGCTCGAAATTAGTTCATGATTGTATATAAATTCTATCTGCCAAAGCTCAAAGGTTATGCCGACACCCGACACATCTATAATATCATTCTAACCTAAATGCGTTTTTAACATATTATTCCTTCAATAAATACAGTATTTATAATTTAGACGGCTAGGTATTATGCTTCCCTAGAATTTTAATTTGTAATATGGAGTATACGAGTATATCTATATTTTTGCATAATGGAAAAGATATTCAATAATTAGTAATCTGCATTAATTAATAATAATCGTCAATAAGGAAATAATAATATTAAATAAAAAGAATAAGAGTTGATGAGGTCCGATAAAAATTATAAACAAAAATTAGTGGTATGCAATATTGCAGCTACGGACACACATTTCAGAGTTATTGCTCCTCATCAGCGTAGCATGGCATAAATAATATTGTTATATTGTTAAAGGCAAGACCAACAAAGATAGGAAAGCACAGTATATTGTAGGTACTCTATTTTGTACCTTCGTACCTCATGTGCCATATATGAAGAGCAATAACTCCGAAATACGTGTCCGTAGCTGCAGTCTTGTTTGTTATTATAGTACTAATTCTTGTTTATAACTAAATGGAAAACTTAACATTTTAATGTTGTTTAGTTTTCGTATGTGTAAAGCTTTAGCTGTCACATCATTCAACAAATCAAAATTTAAACTCTTGGATCCTCAGGGGATTCCTCAGGACTTCTTGAATTTTTATTTTGTAGTCTCCCTCAAATAATGGTAGTTTACCAATAAACAAAAATTAGCAACCATTGTTAAAATAAAAAATATACACAACGCAAGTTGTTTTATCCAATAAGTGTTATGCGTATAGTATTAGTTATTTATTGGTCTAATTTGTCTATACGCGATATTCTTAGAAACTGTTAAACAGAAAAAAGTTTCAAATAAAGAAGGTGTCTCCATCTTTATTTTTTCTCAGCATAGACTTAAAGGGTTTTCCGTTCGTTAACTGATCCTTGCAAATACTCACATTTTATCGACATGGTTTTTGAAAAAAAAACCGTATTTTTTACAATTATTAAAATTTGACCTTCATATTACCACAGTTCATTAATAAATATGTAGTGATGACATAGTAAAATTGAGATCCATTAATGTTTTCGTTTTTTGAATTATGGCAAGTTAAACAAAAAAATAATTTTAATTATTATTGTTATACATCCAATAGACGCCGAGAATAAGAGAAATGATTCGCAGAAAATCAGTGATAAGTAATTATTTATAAGCATTAAACTATTCAACGGATCATTATGAAATTCACTAGTTGTCTATCGAGAGGTAAACCACCGTCGGCACTCGTTCTCCGAATTTTAAGCAGGCTGTCGGCAGCCATGGCAGTGGCGGTCATATAATTGAAAGCCCCACAAGTGCGGCTGGTTGAAGTTACGCAGGCGCCGCAGGCAAGGCAGTCTCGGCAGTTCGTGTAATTTCTACAAGTGGTTGACATCTCAGGTACTGTTTTGATAGTATATAATATAAAATAAGAATTTCTTTACAACCCTAACCTGAAATTTGCAGACGTAAATGTAGCAACCAAATGCCAATTTTTCGAAGTCAGTAACAAGTAAATATATCGAGAATAAATAAAGATTAAGGATAGAGGCAACCTTTTATTTGAAATTTTACTTTCTAGGAGTAGTAGTCTCGATTTGACCAAGGAACTAGTGTTATATACTTAGCACATATCACATATTAGCACATATTATATAAAATAACTTGCCTGGTGTACACTTAGTTTTACGAATTATTATTCATATTTTCTTAAAAAATATATGGATGGGGAGAACTTACAAATTTGCTTTTATAGTAGACAAAAGTTTAATGATAGATGTTTTAAACTAAACCCCGCATCAAAATATCATTAATAACTTTAGACATAGTAGGTTATTTCTCAAAAATATGGATATCTCTGGTTTTACTGGTTAGATTTTAAAAATCCAAAGCATCAATTATTTGTATCAATGAAATTTAATAGTGCATTTTTTTTAAATACGAATGTCAGAGCGATTCTAAAAATTTGCAAAATTTTGAAAGTAAAAAAGATGGCTAAAATTTGTATTCAAAAATGTTTTCTCTACAAATTTTTAAAGCAGAGATAAAAACCTGCAACTTGAGTCTTAGAACGTCTACATTGGTGCGCGATCTCAACAAGAAAATATTTTCAACATCGGTCCACATCACCTTCTGGACAATACTTTTAGCTCTGATTTGTTAAATTTTCACGAAGTTGCTTTTTTCTGGAAAATATTTTCGGGTTTAAAGGAGTAAGTTGGTTTCTCTGTTTCTTTTTACATTTTGAGCCTAGATTTCATTATTTTGACAGATCGATAGATAACTTTACTGCCGACAGTTTTTATCCCAAACATTTCTTTCTATTTTTCCCAGAAATAAAAGTTATTATGAAAAAAATCCTGTTACTTGGTCTAATGCAACAAACTGATCCGTGTGATTTGATGAGAAAATGGGAAAATGTGCGCTTTACTTTTGTGTTTCTAACTCCTTTCATTGCAAATCGCATCGCCCCTTATAATTCTATATTCATGTGTTTACGACAAGAACACATCTTTAAAATTTAGTATCAATTGTATTGTCCAATAAATGTTTTCAAATATACCAGCATACCACCATTTTATAAAGAAGAATTGAAACACAATTACACATTATTGTTAGTGCATGGGTGGCTACATATAACTAGTTACTATATTGTTATAATTCCGTACTTGTAGTATAATCAAAGAGTAGAGTACCTGTTAAGTATAATAGTAAATTAATGAAATTTGGTATTTTATTGGGCGTCCCGTGTTATTAGAAATGATTTGGTTTAATTTCTTATTTCGTTCCCTCGTTATATTTTCTCATTCATAAAATAATTCTGGGTGAAGGGCGGAGCTTAAACAATAATAAATCCAGAGGGAGCTCGTATCAGTGTAACATTTGTTGCAAAATGTGCCTTTGCACGGTTCCGTGCTACACATGTTTTTGCAAAAAGCATTATGTTTTTTGGAAAAATAAAAATAGTACGATACACAGAAAACATGAATGAAGGTTTGTATCGAGTCCTTTTTCTCATATTTTGATTCTAAATATTTTTTAAAAAATCAGCAATTTGCTGCTAATTAAAACAAATCTTATTAATTAATACCATTTTTTCTCAAAATATTAAAAAGATACAAACCTAGATTGATATGTTTTCTTCTATTTTTCGCCTGTACAAATTTCGTAACTGCAATGGTCTAATTATAATTTGTCGCGGACGGGGCGGCGTTTGAGAGTAATTTATTTCTGATTTTTAGACGGCATACCCACTCTTAAGAAAATTAAATGTGCAGTGAAATGACGCTGATATTTGAGTTTATCCACATACAAAATTTCCTTGGGAAATGAAAAGGCCCCAGCTAGAATAAAGGTATAAAGTCCGACTAAGGCCTTTAAATCTTGCTTATATAGAAAATACATGTGAAAAAAACAAACAAAAACCCCACTCAGATAAAAACCCGTGTCCTCATCCGCTTTTAGTTAGAACTTATCTCTAGATAAAGTGGTCTTCGTCTTATTTATTAGTACGGGGTTATATTCAATTCGTCCCTAAATATAAACATAAATAAACAGCAAAGCAGATAAAATAAAGATGAATAGAACGAAATGTATTATTGGTAGAATTAAAGGAAATAGAAATTCTTGACATTTTCACTAGAGAAAATTTAAAAAAATATTTTTCACTGGTGAGAAGAATTTTGAAAAATATTACACCGCTTTTATAAAAACACTCAGCAAAAAATGTGAAGTAAAATGTTACCGTCGCGTCGGCGCCGCGCCGTTCAGTTAATAGAACCTTATTATACAATACTGATTTTAAGGTCGCGTAACGACGAATAAGATTTAATGAACCCAACGACTGGACGGTGAAATTTTATTTCACAATTTTTAGTGACCGTTTTTACTTCCCTCACATACCGAAGGGAAGTATTGTATTCGAGAAAAAATCACCCTCCATATAGATTTTTTTATTTCCGTCAGTTTGTGTGTCTGTCTGTTGGTCTCTTGGTGCATTAACAAAGAAACTACTTGACGGAGAACAGTCCAATTTGGTAGGCTGCTGACGCTACTGCCAGCGAAGAAATGTTTAAACTTTCACTGGAAAATATACAGGGTGGACCGTCTAAAGGGAATAAATAATGATAAAAAAAATTATGCTCAAATTTAAAATTTCCACGTTTCATGACATTTCATGACTATTTCAGAAAAAAAAAATTTTGAACATTCTTTATACGCTAAATGTGAAATTCGTTATAGACATTAACAAAAAATACATACCTACTGTAATTTGATACAAAGAAAAAATCCGACAATTTCATATTTTCCATAAATTGTTATTTACTTCGCTGTTCGTTCTATAGTGGGTGTAAACGTAAATATAATAATAAACACGCAATTTAAAAAAATATCAGGCCTATTACACGAAATACCGCCGTGTTTATGATGCAAGGTGAAAATTTAATTATGGTCCTTGCCTTTTGATTGTAACGTTTCTCCTTTTAATTTTCACTCAACCGATTTCATTTTAATAAATAATATTTTTTATTAAGTTAATATAAACCAAATTATAATTATGGAAACGTAAAAATATACAACATGGAGTACTACGATTCTCTACTTGATAACATAACTATTACTTTGTTGAATACAAAAAGCAGGCGCGAGGAACATTACGCAATACTTATATTGTTTACTACCAGCATACTACTAAGTCTAGTCGGAAATATTTTTTAAAGAGTAGAAATTGTAGCCAATTGTTGGCGGTGATCTCATAAAGTACATAGGATGATTTTTATAACATGACATTTTCAAATATCTCGAATAATAAGTAGTCTACGAAAAAAATGTCCATAATCAAAACTTAATCATTCCGCGGAGGAAATACATTAGTGCTAAAATTAGTCCTTGTAAGGGGTAACTTTGAAATTTTAAATACGAACCCCTATTATTTATTGCAGATTCGGATTTTACGGCAAAAAATACCTGATTTGGCTGAAACATTTTTTTCGATGCATGATAGATGGTGCTGTAATCGACAAAATTCATTTTGTTTCTTCGATTTCTTCTACTGAGAACCTATGCATACCATTCTGCAATAGGTTTGCAATAAAAACAAATGCCACGTTTTCATTGTAAATAATCAAAAGTATTCTTAAAACAAATTTTGTTTCTCAAATTTTCAATGACTGTAAAATAAACTACTTATCCTAACCCAGGAACAGGCGCGATTTTTGGAATACTTGGTCAACGCGATTTCCTTTGGGAGTGGGAGTGCTTAATAAAATATGCTTTTAAGTTAATGTATTTTTTTGCAGTTTGTTTGAAAACGACATTTCTTATCTTAAAAATACTTTTTATAAAAATGTTTCATTATGTTCACATTTAACGTTTGTGTTATTTCTTCTCTTCTTGTTTTTTATGTTTTTGTTTTATTTTTTTGTAAGTAAACCTAGAAAAGAAAAAAATAACTTTAGGAAACAACTCAGTTTACTCAGTTCGAAGATTATTTAACTGTATAAGAGAAAGTTGAAATAGTTCTGGTTTATGGAGAAGCTGGAAGGAGTCTCAATGATGCTGTCGATCTCTACGCTCTGCGTTTTCCGGATAGAAGTCGAAGACGAATTTCGATTATTTACAATGAAAACGTGGTATTCTTTGTTGTAAATGCATTGCACCATCGTATGCATAGTTTCTCAGTAAGAGAAATCGAAAAAAATTAAATTTCGTCGATTACAGTGCCATCTATCATCAATCGAAAAAAATAACTTTTGTGACATTTTACTTCCCTCGCATACCGAAGGGAAGTATTGTATTCGAGAAAAAATCACCCTCCGAGATTTTTTCGGATTCTGACGTTTCAGAACACGTAGATTCCGAAAATATAGGTTTTTCAATTCCGTCAGTCTGTCTGTCTGCCTGTCTGTCTGTCTGTCTGCCTGTCTGTCTGTCTGTCTGTCTGTCTGTTGGTGCATTAACTAAAAAAACTACTTGACGGAGAGCAGTCAAATTTGGTAGGTAGTTAACCCTACTGTCAGCGAAGAACTGGTAGAATTTTCACTGAAAAATATACAGGGTGGACCGTCTAAACGGAATAAATAGTGAAAAAAATTTTTTTTTGCTCAAATTTAAAATTTCCACGTTTCATGACGCGCTAAATCTATTTCAGAAAAAAAAATTTTTTGAAAATTTTTTTCAATCATTTTTGAAAAAATTTTTACCACTAAAAAAAAATTTTTCTTTGTTCAAATTTAAAATTTCCACGTTTCATGGCATTCTAAACCTATTTAAAGGAAAAAAAAAATTTGAAAATTTTTTACCATTTTTGAAAAAAATTTTTACCACTAAAATAGATTAATTTTTTTTTTCTCAAAATTTAAAATTTCCACGTTTCATAGCGTTCCAAATCTATTTAAAGAAAAATTAAAAAAATTTTTTAAATTTTTGAAAAAATTTTACCACAAATAGATGGAATTTTTTTTTCCGATTTAAAATTTCCACGTTTCCATGGCATTCCAAATTTATTAAAACAAATTTAAAAATGTTTTAGAAAAATAAAAAAAAATTAAAACATGTTTTAGTAATCTATTTATCACCATTATAGAATAGACGAAATATGTTTTTGCTCAAATTTAAAATTTCCACGTTTCATAACATTCTAAACCTATTTCGGAAAAAAAAATTTGCAACATATTTTCACCAATTTGGAAAAAAATTTAACACTAGAATAGACAGAAAACATTTTTGAAAATTTGTTCTATATTTTAATCACCACTATACTTCCACTCCATTACGTGAATGTGGGACTGAAAATGTGAGAGATGGCAATAATATTTGGCATATCCTATTATATACTTTTATTGAATAATGGCATCCCAAGAAATAATTGAGTCATGGTGGACATTTATAAAGGTATTTGCGCAAGCCTTCCATATTTGGCACCTGTTATTTAGTATATTGAACTTTTGCTGTTGGATGAACACTCTGTATATTTTTTTGACCAAAAGTTATCAGGTTTTCTTTGTAATAATACCAATAATTATATTCCGATTATTATTCCCAATGTCATTTTGTAATTAATAATTTTTTTGAGTGACTGTCATGCACAAATAACGAGGGAAGTTCTGTGTAAATAACTTTACCGATTTTTTTTAAATAATGCAGACATAATTGTTTCCATTTTTTAATGGAAACAATTAATTACGTCTGCATTGCTATAAATACCTATAATAAAATTGTTCTAAATTAATTTTCACTTATATTTCTTTTTTCTTTGGGAAATACAACAGCTTAAAGTAAAAAGCACACAAGATCTTGAATTAATTATTTGATTGTTTATTTTTTTTACTTCCCTCGCATACCGAAGGGAAGTATTGTATTCGAGAAAAAATCGCCCTCCGAGATTTTTTCGGATTTTCACGTTCAGATCACGTAGATTACGAAAATACAGTTTTCTTCAATTGCGTCAGTCTGTCTGTCTGCCTGTCCGTCTGTCTGTCCGTCTGTTTTTATAAAATGGGTTATGGGAAACAATGTTTTTGCTCAAATTCATAATTTCCACGTTTCGTGACATTCTAAACCTATTTCAAAAAAAAAATTTAATAGTAAAAGTTTTGAAAATTGAAAATTTTGTATAAAATGGATGATGAAAAAAATTTTTTTGCTCAAATTTAAAATTTCCATGTATCATGACATACTAAACATATTTCAAAAATGCTTTTTTTAGAAAATAAAATAAAAAAAATTTGAAAATTTTTTATAAAGTGGGTGATGCAAAAAATGTTTTGCTCAAACTTAAAATGTTCACGTTTCATGACATTCTAAACATATTTCAAATAATCGGTAAAGATATTTACACAGAACTTCCCTTTTTATTCATACAAGACGGTTACTCTAAAAAATTATTAATTAAGAGATGACATATTGTAATCGCCATGTAGTTAGCGCTATTATTACAGAGAAAACCTCATAACTTTTTTGCATCATCTACAGTATGGTGGTGGGGGGAAAATTTAAAAAAAAACTTTTTTTTTTAATTTACAAAACATTTTTTGTTGAAATAGACCTAGAATATAATGAAACGTGGAAATTCTAAAATTGAAGAAAAACTTTTTTTTTCATCTATTCCACTGTAAAAAAAAATATTTTTTTATTTTCAAAACAAATTTCTTTTTTGAAATATGTTTAGAATGTCACGAAACGTAGAAATTTTAAATTTGAGCAAAAAAAAATTTTGTTCATCATCCATTTTATACAAAAGTTTCAAAATATCATTTTTTCTATTTTAAATTTTGAAATATTTTTTTTTGAAATAGGCTTAGAATGTCACGAAAGGTGGAAATTTTAAATTTGAGCGAAAAGAATTTTCTTCCATTATCTATTCCCTTTAGTCCACCTTGTATATTTTTCAGTGAAAGTCTAACCTTTTCTTCGGTGGCAGTAGCGTCAGCTACCTACCAAATTTGACTGTTCTCCGTCGAGTAGTTTTTAAGTTAATGCACCAACAGACCGACAGACAGACAGATTGACCAAATTGAAAACCCTATATTTTCGTAATCTACATGATCTGAAACGTGAAAATCCGAAAAAATCTCGGAGGGTGATTTTGTCTCTAATACAATACTTCCCTTTCGGTATGCGACGGAAGTAAAAAGAAATTTGTTTAGAAAATTTAAAAAAATATTTTTTTTTTACAGTGGAATAGATGAAAAAAAATGTCTTTCTTCAATTTTAGAATTTCCACGTTTCATTATATTCTAGGTCTATGTCAACAAAAAAATGTTTTGTAAATTAAAAAAAAAGAAAAAATTTTAATTTCCCCCCCACCACTATACTGTAGATGATGGAAAAAAGTTATCAGGTTTCCTCTGTAATAATAGCGCTAACTACATGGCGATTACAATATGTCATTTCTTAATTAATAATTTTTAAGAGTAACCGTCTTGTATGAACAAAGAGGGACGTTCTGTGTAAATACCTTTACCGATTTTTGTTAATTATTATAATAAATCAATCAAGCATTTTTTGTCAAATAGAACTGATATGATTACTGCCAATGAAAGTCAGAAAAAGGCATTGTTTGTTTTGTTTTTTAGGATGATTTATTTTATTAGATATTTGAAAAAGGAATAAAAATTTAATTGTAACATTGTGTTAATTGAATGGAATTCAAAAAAATACAAAAAGCAGAAAATTCTACCTCAAAATTTAATGATGTGGAATATGTGACGTCACAACAAGTGGGAGGGGTTGACTGTAGTGTGAAAACCTGTGACATAGGGAGAGGGAGGGGTAGAAACAGAAAGATCATGAAATTCTCGTGACGTAGTTAATGGATGGCCCCTAACGTTTAAGTAAGTTACCAAAAAATTGCACCTCAAAATATTGTGATATACAACTTCCGATGTTCGTTGTCTAACTAACAAAATTTCGTTAGGACACAACGGAATTACGGTCAAACCGGATATTTTCATCCTCGTAAATCAGTTTCTCTCTCATCAAATATTAATCCTGTTCCAGGACAAAGGAAAGTTACAAACTGCCTCCTAATTAATAACTTTTAACTTCAACTTGATTGAAAAAGAACTGAATAAAGGTTTTTTCAGGATACGTCGGTCCCCTACCAAAACCATCCGATGAACGGAAATGTAGCGAAGGAAATGAGGATAATGGGCCATGGGTCGCAGCATGGGCATTCGTCAAAGTAAGTACGGAAAAATGAGGATTTATTTTTAATTAGTTTCTCAGATTGTGTGGACGACAACTTATATTGAATAAAAGTCTCGTGTCTATTTTTCATTAGAATCTGGTTCTAAAGTAATATTCAAGTATAAGTGTTGTTTAAATTTTAGTTTTCTGCATTAACTTCTGATGGTTCTAAGCAGACCGTCTCCAATGTGTTGAAGTAATTTTATTTAAATGGCTGATTTTTCTAAATACACATATAATTAATTATTATGTCTCCCCAACTTTGTACGTATCCAAATATGTTCCATTTTTTACAGGCATGTTGTGTAATCGAAAATCAGCAATTACAAATTCCGTATGTACTCAAAGATATAATTTTGAGAAAATATGTACATCGTTTAGAATTACCTTGTGACTCTAACTATGGTGAACGCTATTCTGCCAGCGACTGCAAAAAAGCGTGGAAAGTTCTGTTTCGAAGATTTTGTTGAAAATTGATTAATTTAATTTTTACACAGCATTACAACCCTATTTTTTTAATATTTCTTAATGATTTTCAGTCCAATTAAAAGTTTGTTCTGTCGACATGTAGGTGTTGCCAAATTATTCTAGAAATTGTTGTTAATAAATGCTTCTATGTGACTCTTTTCTAAGGTATGAAAAAATGCCGTTTGAAAGTTTTTTGTTTTTGGTTTTAGTTTTTGATATATTTGAACATTTGACGATTTCAACTTCACAAATCATGATAAAGTCAGCCAAATAGCTATTGTTAGTATTTTCATATTAGTCCAATAAAGATTTCCATAACAAAGAATGTTATTTGAGATTGAGATTTTCCTTCAGTAACTGTTAGTGGAGGGATTATACGTCACAAAACCACAAAAATCAGTTCTTGGGGTACCCCACAACCCCCTCAAAAAACCACCCCTTCGGTGAAAAAGTCTTATTTTACTGATAACTCGTTTCACCGTTGAAGATATGAAAAAATTGCTCATCATAAAAGAGAAAGCTTGACTAATTGCCTAAAAAAGTCCTCTTGTAATTTCCTTGTATATGCCATGGTTTTCGAGAAAATCGATATTGAAAAAAATAGCAAAATTTGTATTTTTAATGCGCACGAATTTTCGTTTATTTGAAATTTTTTGCGCGCGGTCTATAGAAAAAATTGAATTGCTTGAAAACCAAACATGCTAGGAAGACAAATCAAAATGGATTTTAAAGGAGGTATAAAAATACTCTTTTGTATTTCCACTTTTGATGGCTATCGATATCTATTAGTACATAAAAATAACAATATAATATAGTTAGTTCTTGATTTTTTGCACTTTTAACTATTCACAGGCCCATAAAAAATAACTGATTTTAATATAAGTTATAAATGCATTATCTTTTCGTTCAAGGTAGTACGTCAATGCAGAAAAGGTTAGCCAATTGTTGGCCAATTTTTTATTATTTCCTAAAAATAAAAAACCCAAATATCTTGAAAATTTTGCTCAAAAAATTTTCTTTCAGTTTACATATCATATAACTATTGTTTCTAATCATTTAATAGTTAATAAATTGTATTAAAAAAAAATCATACAAAAATTGAATATGTAGTCTTTTTTGGATTTTTTTTGGCTAATTTCAACATGCTGCTAAATTTGTAAATGTGAATATTTTTATTCCTAACTTTTCTGCACTGAAGTACTACGTGGAACTAAAAGATAATGCATTTATAACTTATATTAAAGTCAGCTATTTATTATGGGCCTGTGAATAGTTAGATGCACCAAAAATCCAGAAATAACTATATTATATTGTTATTTTAAATACTCAAAAATGGCAAGACAAGAGAGTATTTTATATCCCCTTTAAGACCCATTTTGATGTTTCTTCCCAGCTTGTTTGGTTTTCGAGCAATTCAATTTTTTCTATAGGCCGCGCGCAAAATGTTTCAAAAACACGAAAATTCGCGCGCAATAAAAATACAAATTTTGCAATTTTTGTCAATATCGATTTTCTCGAAAATCATGGCATATACAAGAAAATTATAAGAGGACTTTCTTTTAGGCAATTATTCAAGCTTTCTTTTTTATAATGAGCAATTTTTTTATATATTCAATGGTTAAAAAGTTATCAGTAAAACAATGCTTTTTTCACCGAAAACGTGTTTTTTTAGGGGGTTGCACGGCACCCCCAGAACTGATTTTTGTGGTTTTGTGATGCTTAATTATCGCACTAACATTTACGGAAGGAAACTCTCAGATAACACTTTTTGCGAGCTTCTGGTGTATTTTTTACTTTATCGACTGGACTGTATTCTCCCCAGTGGTCTAGTTTTCTATCTCTCCTTTCAGTATGTTTCACAGCCCTCATGTTCTATTTTTTTTCGCGTTGTAGGTTGTATTGCGTATAGTAATGATTTTCCTTAACGTTTTGAATGTAACGTGTTAAGCCTCTCGTTGTCAATGATTAAATTCACGAGCGAGTCGTCTAGAAGAACCCGCGTCATCCCACCCTGTCAGAGATTGGACATATTATTTTATATTATAAATAAACCATATAACAACCATCTGAAGAATGCCTTTAATAAAGACAATGATAACGAGACTTATGTCTAGATGAAAAATATAGACTAAACGCCGCTGAACTATTTTTTTAAGGTTGGGCTTCAACGAACCGACTGAAAGGGAGAAGAATCCCGAGGATGAAGTGAACGAATATTTGATGAAAGCCATCGACGCTCGTAGCATCGACAGATTAAGGACGGAGCACTGTCGGACACTGTTGCTGAATTTTCGTGATCCTCTGAAGGAGGCGA
The DNA here is from genome assembly GCA_963583905.1 of Stenurella melanura. Taxonomy (NCBI): domain Eukaryota; kingdom Metazoa; phylum Arthropoda; class Insecta; order Coleoptera; family Cerambycidae; genus Stenurella; species Stenurella melanura. Next base: position 170,897,568 of record OY757311.1, read on the forward strand.
AGGTGCGCAGTTTTTGTTTTTATAAACTAGCTGAAAAGGTGGCCATTTCCAAGAAAGAGACATTCTATAGGGAAATATTTATTATGTTTTGCCATAACTTTTTTTTCTTAGTACGTACCTATATTGAAAAGAAATAATAAGACTACTTAAGTAGAACCATAACAAGACTATTACTATGAATTTTCACTCGATAATTTTAGTGGTTTGCAAAATAGATTTAAATTTAAAGGTTATGATAATCTTCCTATTTCGTAGTTTTAAATCAAATTATTTTCGAAATGACTGGAATTATTGAGTGAAAATTCATAGTATTGTTACGTATTACCACCTCTTAGGAAATACCCTGTATGAATCCGTGGGTTTCAAAATAATTTCAACAAGAGATAAACACTAACACTTTATTTAATAATTTACTGTTTACACAATGACAATACTTCAAAATAACCTTTACACTTTGTTTACTTGATATTTAACCTCACTTTTTACCGAACGTCACTTTAATAAACTTCTCTTTAATAAACTTCTCCTTCTCGCCGGTAATCACGCCTTATATACTCTGAAATTGCATCTAGATTCATCCAGAAACAATCAAGAGTCTTCTCTCACCACACTCTAGAAAAGTCCATCTCTTTCTACAAGCTTCCAGTCACTCACTATTGGGCATAGGCGTATCAATCTCCAGTTCCAAGGGGGTGTAATTCATAACAGTGTAGTCTTCTTATAGTTCTACTTAGGTAGTCTTACAGTTTATTTAATATTAAAAGACATAACTGACAAACTGAAATATGTAATAGTTAACGTCTTTGTTGACATCACTAAGCTACTATTCAATGTGGAAAATTAACGTTTTTCTTGATAGACAATTTTCATTTAAATCAAAATTCTTTAAAAAGTAAGGAAGAAAAATATTTCGACGCCCATTTTTTGTTAAAAAAGTTATGTTCTCGAATTCATCAGGGATTTAAGACCTTTAATGTAATATAACACCGAGTAATTTTTACAACCACAGAAGCACCGAACAGCTTGAATTACGCCAATCATGTTGGCATTATCGAGAGGCGATTAAAAGCTAACTTGATTTAAAGAAAAATGTTTTCTTTCTTAACCACTTCTCAAGTCACTGAGGTAACTCCTTGAAAGTCTAGGATTTTGTTTAAAAATGAATTATTATTTGTTTGCTTATAATTGTATTGAAACATATTCTTTATAGGATTTTACAAGCAGCAGAAAAATAACTATCTATAACTAAAAGAAAAACTTTGTGTAAAAATATTAATGAAATCTTTGCATTCTTTCAACAACCTGAATTATCCTTCTAACACTAGCATCGACACAGTGCCCTACGGCCATGCTTATTAAACTAGTATCTACATAACCCCCTACGATCATGAAGATTTGAAACCAAAATTCAGGTTATCGAAAGAATGCCAAGATTTCATTAATATTTTTACACAAAGTTTTTCTTTTAGTTATAGATAGTTATTTTTTCTGCTGTTTGCAAAATCCTATAAAGAATATAATTCAATACAATTATAAGCAAACAAATAATAAATCATTTTTAAACATGCATAGAATATATAGGCTCCACTACTAGTTGGCTAATAGATAGGTGAGGTTGTTTTTACCAGTCAATGTCAAATATAATTGTTGTATAGAAATTGTCTTGGTTTTACATGAAACATCTTTATGAGCGGCTTTATGTCTTACTGATGAGCTCCAGAATAAGGGCGAAAAACGTTTCAAAGGCTCTATACAAGAAACAGAATGATAGATTTCATGAAAATGTGATTTATTAGAATGACAAATTTTTTAAGACAAATTAGATAAATAAATTCATTTTAGGCCTTTATTCTTATTTTTAACTGAATTTTAATTATCGTAGGGGGTTATGTAAATACTAGTTTAATCTGCATGGCCGTAGGAAACTGTGTGGATGCTAGTGTTAGAATGAGAATTGTCAAATAAGAAATCAGACAAATTCATTTTAGGATTTTAATTTGCTAGCATAACCAGAATTCAGGTTATCGAAAGAATGCAAAGATGTCATTAATATTTTTACACAAAGTTTTTCTTTTAGTTATAGATAGTTATTTTTTCTGCTGTTTGCAAAATCCTATAAAAAATATGTTTCAATAGGATTTTGTGTTAGGTAAAACAGAAACAAGGCCCTATAGGCCCTTTAGCCCTTATAGCGAAGTTTGAACCATTTCTTGGGGATAATTTTATAATTTAAATAGTTTAGCAGTAAGAGGGGTTTGAGCACACTTCGCTAGGTACGCCAGTTTTCGCTAAACGCGCTAAACCACCGGCCCCAAAAATGCAATTCTATTGAAACTACTCGCGACTTGACGATTGATGCTGAACAATACTACTGAAATGGAAATGAAAAGAAATGTTTCGACACCATACCAATGAAAGAGCTGAATGAAAGTTTGGTTTTAATCTCCCGATAATGCCAAAGTGAAAGGCGAAACTCTCGTCAATTGTAGTGTTAAGTACCTACGTGTAAAAACTACTTTAAATTTTACATCTACTGGAGATTACTATTTTACAATTGAGAGAAATATGCTATTAAAACTACCTAAGTAGAACCATAACAAGACTATTATTATGTATTTTCACTCAATAATACCAGTCTCTTCCAAAATAATTATTATAATCTTTAAATTGAAATCTAACTATTTTGCAAACAACTGAAATTATTGAGTGAAAATTCATAGCAATAGTCTTGTTATGATTCTACTTAGGTAGTCTTATAGTTTATTTTAAATATAAGTACTTAGTAAGAAAAAAAGTTATGGCCAAAAATAATAAATATTTCCCTATCGACTGTCTCTTTCTTGGAAATGGCCACCAAGAAATGATTTCAAATTCAGTTTTTACAAGAGTTTATAACAAAGAGTTTAATAAATAGAGAAGACAAGCTAAGTCATTTACCGCCTCCGCACTGCACGTAACCATGTCTGATGTTTAGCTACTTTATGTGGAAATAATGGATTCGATGTGGGAAATGAATAAAATTCAATTCCGAATTCGAGCTAGTATTATCCCAATCTACCACTGAACATTTTAGCACATCTTTCCTTTTCTTATAACTCATTATTCTCTTGTATACTTTTTTCACTAAAAGCATATGTACCTCAACGTAAAATACCGGTATTATTGAGGTAAAAAACTCAATGATCGGTATACACCGTCATCTGTCATTGTATTGCAACCGTAACCTCCCCTCATGTACTGTGCGACAAAGAGAGGCGAACTGTGTGAGAAGGATGAGAAGCCTACAGTCTCCCGCTGCTTATACATTACGCTTATGGAGCTCGTCTCCTCTATTTGTTAAACTCTTTAGTTTATAACGTTATAACGATTATTTATTCCTTCTTTTCAGTATGTCCTGGAGAGGGATCGGATGCTTACTTTATACTTTTTTTGTTCGACGTTTTGTTTCGTCACTATTATACTTGTACAAATTGCCATATTTAGACGGTAAGTTTAAGAAAGCTTGTACCTTAACTGATACATGTGTATTGTGAAAATAATCAAGTTATATTATTACAATAGTTACTAATCTTCTCCGGATTTCTATGGACAAAAGTGAGCTGGTAACAACAGAAAAACCATTATCTACACATAGAGCGAGCTCCCATGACAACAAGGTACCCCATCGAACACCTCAAATTTAATAGGTGAAAATGGTTGCAAAACATGTAAATATCATGTTACGCCCGTCAGACCATTAAAAATTTGTTAATTGTTATTTTTTAAATGATTTAACATTTCAAGACACCTGTTTGAAATTTTTTCAATTTGTGGTAATGAATCATTTTTAAAAAACTGGTCTGTCTGACAATTTTTGTTAATTAATTTAACAGACTTAATTTTTTATAAATTGTAATTTTTTTTATGAAAACTTCATAACACCTTGATCTTTGTTTAAAATTAGGCTTAAGATTTCTCCTATCTCTTACAACTTGTCTGGCTGGAAATTTTTATTAAAAAAAACGTTATCGCGGAGCTTAGAACTTAAGTCTACATAGTAAAAGACATTTTTTCAATAAAAAACGTATTTGAATATATAAAAGGAATCTACAATATTAATTAAAAATTGAAAAAAAAATTTTTTTTTAGTTAGCAACAGTACCACATTTTTACTTCCCTTGCATACCGAAGGGAAGCATTGTATTCGAGAAAAAATCACCCTCCGAGATTTTTTCGGATTTTAACGTTTCAGATCACGTAGATTACGAAAACATAGGTTTTTCAATTCCGTCAGTCTGTCTGTCTGCCTGTCTGTCTGTCTGTTAGTGTATTATCTAAAAAACTACTTGACGGATATTAGTCTTTGGTAGGCAGTTGACGCTACTACCAGCGAAGAAATGGTTAGACTTTCACTGGAAAATATACAGGGTGGACCGTCTATAATGAAAAAGAAATTTTTCTTCGCTCAAATATAAAATTTCTACGTTTCATGACATTTTATACATATTTCAGAAGAAAAAAAAACATTTTCGAAGCTGAAAATTTTTTTTCCAAAAAAAAAATGGAAATTATTTTTGCTCGAATTTAAAATTTCCACATTTCATGACATTCTAAATCTACTTCATAACAATATTTTTTCAAAAAGAAAAATTATTGGATAATTTTGTCAAAGAACAATTTTAAAATATTTTTTTACTACTATAAAAATAAATTCCATCATGTAGATGACAATTTTTTTTTGCTCAAATTTCTACGTTTCATGACAGTCGAAACCTAATTCAGAAAAGAAAATCGGTAAAGGTATTTCTTTCTTTATACCGGGCGGTCACTCAAAAAAATTATTAATTACGAAACCGCATAATAATATGAGAAAAATAATCGAAAGTTATTATTACTAAGAAAACCTGACAACTTTTGGCCAGAAAATGCACAGAGTGGTCATCCGATAGCAAAAATTCAATGTCACATAAAAGGTGCCAAATATGAAAGGCTTGCGTAAATACCTTTACAAATTTTCAACATGGTTGAATTGTTTCTTAGGATGACCATATTTTTCAATAAAACTATAATAAGTGTCTTCCTTGCCAAGTGCATTAACTATCTGTCAGATATTATTGTCATCTGTCGTATTTTCAAGTGGAAATTTTAAATTTGTATAAAAAAATTTTCAAAAGTTTTGAATTTTTTTTCTGAAATAGATTTAGAATGCCATGAAACGTAGAAATGTTTTTTCTATTATCTATTCACTTTAGACGGTCCACCCTGTATATTTTCCAGTGAAAGTCTAACCATTTCTTCGCTGGGAGTAGTGTCAGCTACCTACCAAATTTGCAATTATCCGTCAAGTAGTTTTTTAGATAATGCACTAACAAATAGATAGATAAACAGATAAACAGACAGGCAGACTGACGGAATTGAAAAACTATATTTTCGTAATCTACATGATCTGAAACGTGAAAATCCGAAAAAAATCTCGGAGGGTGATTTTTTCTCAAATACAATACTTTCCTCCGGTATGCGAGGGAAGTAAAAATTCAAAAGCAAAAATGTTTTGAAAATTTATTTACTACTGTATCTAGAATAAATGGTGTAAAATTTTTTTATTTGCTCACGTTTAAAATTTCCACGTTTCATGACATTCTAAACCTCTCAGAAAAAAACATTTCAATACTTTTTGAATTTTTATAAGTAGAAAGATGGGATTTTTTTTTGCTCCAATTTAAAATTTTCACGTTTCATGACATTCTAAACCTCTCAGAAAAAAAAATTTCAATACTTTTTGAATTTTTACAAGTAGAAAGATGGGATTTTTTTTGCTCCAATTTAAAATTTCCACGTTTCATGACATTTTAAATCTATTTCATTCAAAGAAAAAAATGTTCCAAAAAGAAAAATTTATTTTTTGATACTATAGAATACATTATGGATTTTTTTTTTGCTCGAATTTAAAATGTACACGTTTCACGACATTCTAAACCTATTTTGGAAAAAACAAATGAAAATAAAGAACTGATTGATCTTTACAATAACTATACCTAGAATAGATCATGGAAAATCAATTTTTTTGCTCAAATTTAAGATTTTCACGTTTCATGACATTCTATGCTTATTTTAAAAAAAAGAACATTTAAAATTTCTTTAACGACTACTATACTTCCACTCCACTACGTGGATATGGAACTGAAAATATGACAGATGGCAATAATATCTGGCATATAGTTAACGCACTTGGCAAGGAAGACACCTATTAGAGTTTTATTGAAAAATGTATAGGGTGGTCACCTAAGAAACAATTCAACCATTATTTAATATTGAATTTTTGCTATCGGATGATGGCTCTGTATATTTTTTCGGCCAAAAGTTATCAGGTTTTCTTTGTAATAATACCTTCCGACAATTATTGTCATATATGTGGTTTCGTAATTAATAATTTTTTAGAGTGACCTCTGGGTATAAATAAAGAGGGAAGTTCGGTGTAAATTACCCATTTATTAATTAAAAAATGTGGCCGCGGCACTTTAAAAATGAAGTGTGTCGTCGTAGTAAAAAACATTTTTTCGCTGACAGACAAATTTTTGTGCATAAAAGAGACCTCAAACTTAATTACAGAAAAAAATTAATGCGACCATTGTAAAGGCTTATCTTTAAAAAAAGAAACGTCGTCATGGTGTTTCAAAAATGAAACACATTTTTGCAACCATTTTCACATTTGAAATTTGAGGTGTTCGATGGGTTTTCTTTTTTACCATTGGAGCTCGGTCTAACAGTCTTTGAAATATTTTGATAATTCATGAAGATCAAGGGAGAAAAAGAAGGAGAACGTATTTACTGCCTGATTCCCCTACCACGTATAAATATTTTATTAAATTCCTTTATTTGTTCTGGTTTCAAATTAATGAAATATTTTCTATATCTCATAGTCCTTAATTACCTGTCTCCAGTCCTGCAATGATTATTATATCTTAGTTAGATACTGCCTAATCCTTTGAAACTTTGGCGAGCTAAATTCCAAAACAAAATATTTATCTTATGCTTATAACTCGTCGTTTTGTTCTGTTTATTCTCGACGTTAAGGTGACAAGATGTAAATGTCAGCACTAATGATACCCTCTTTTTCAGTAATGATACCGCAGTATTGTGTTCAGTTCCTATTGTTTCATTATTAATCTTCATCCCCATCTTAGTTTATATGGACAACATCAACAAACAGGTGAGATTTGTAAAATATTTAATGGCTATCATATTAATGCAATCGGTTCACCCTTTTTATTTTTAGAATTCACAGTTTAAGCTGTTCGCCCTTTCGAGACTTATCCACAAAAATCGAAATGTTGCTCAAATTTTCTCGTCTGTTATGGGTGTGTGTATATATGGTATAGTTATGCTTCAGGGGGTAAGTAGTGTTTAAGTATAGCAATCGATAGTGATTAATCGAAATAATTTACTATTATCCCAAACGCCATTTTTACAATCAAGACTAACTTCCAATTTGTATCGAAAATATCAGGTGGTGACAATGAAATCACCTTTCGGCAGCCATTATTTTATCTTTGAACAGATCGAGATGAAATTTGACTCTACGATTTCTCTTATTGTCTTATTGGGGTTGAAATTGTTCTAAACACATGAAAAGTATATTTTTAGGCCTGTTGGTGCGCTGAAACTGAATATGACGATTGTAAATTATTCCAACCACCCTGTCACCTCCCTACAACTCCTACCGGGGAGGGTTAAAATGGCACAATCTTATGAGTTATACGGGGTGAGGAAAGGGTCGTACTTTACCAAAAGATAGAAACCATTGAGGTGATCTTAAATCCCCAAACAGTAATGGCTAAAGCGGCCCCGTTTTCGAAATACAGGGTGTTTTATATTTTTTGGAAGAATATTCATCTCGCCATATATCTGTAATGCGTAAGCGGAATTCCATAAAATTTTGTATCGATTACAGTAGTCATTCGCCATCTAATGTCTGGATATTATTAAAATATAAGGGCCGGACCCAGAATAAAAATATTTTTAAGTTATTCCTAGAAAATAACACTCTGTATACTGTTTATAAAATATTTGACATTAAAATATCAATTTACACCTAGAAAGATACAACATCCCATATAAAAATCTTTTGGCACCATTTCATTGTTTTGTTTTTTATAAATCTTAACAGGTCGAGAAATTCACGGAACCCACTTTTTATTTTCAGTTATCTCTTCCGTACGAGATCCAGTGCTTAAACTCAACATTTATCGATGGATACAACTGCACTAGTTACTTGAATATATCGTTGAATAACGATAACGAAAACAAAGACTGTAAACCTTATTATTTAGTAGACGTAAGTAGGTTGAGAGATATTTTGGTTTAATATGGTAGGTAATATTAGTGTGTATGTTTAACTAAAAATGTGGTGCAAGGTTGTGCATATTTATGATATTGAATAAAACTGCATTCATATTCATACTACTTCATGGAAAACATAGTAGATTAGTAATAAATACTGAATGCGTATATTTGACACAAGTCATTGAGTAGATTTCATAATAAACCTACTATACAGGGTATTGGTTGAGCAACTGTACATAGCTTAATCTTGATTTATAACTCCTCTGCAATATGTTTAGTTTTATTTACTTTCTTGTCTGTTAGATTTTATCATTTATAGATATGTCTCACCCTTTAGCGAAACAGTTGCATGATGTATACTAAAAAAAAAATAATAAAATAAATTACTGATTTGTCCAAAGAAAAACATTGTTATAAAATCAATACGTTGATGTTCAAAAATTTTACATATATTTTCTGTTGACATGTAGTTTGATATCCATAAAAGTTTTACTTTTTTTTATATAGCGCGATTTTTAATTGATTTAAACTTAAACGTAATTTTCCCAGTCCAATGTTGTACTTTCTTCAAACACAATATAGCTACAAGGAAAGCTGATTACCGCATGAATATCTCCTGTTAAGTAAACTATATATGTGCGGAACACCCTATGCAGGGTGTCCCAATAAAGACTCCCAGGCCGGATATATTCTAAACGAACAGAGATATTTTAATTCTGTAAAAGCCAATTTGTAGAGCATAAAGAGAGCTTCATTTTGAATATAATTGTTTTTTTAATATATCAGTATATAGATGGCGCTGTGCTCTAAAGAAATATTTCGATGGAAGAAGCTCTCAAATGGGGTTTATGTGGAAGAAAATACATTTCTAAGCCGATCATGTTCTAAAAAAAATACCATAAAACTAACCGCTTTCGAGATATTTGAGTCCAAATGTTGGCATTTGCCAATATTGAATAATTGTAATCTCTTCAATATTTCAGTACTTTAAGTGGGACAATCTGTATTTAATTTACAAATTTTAGAAGAAAATATTTAAAGAATTTTTCATATAATAGCTTTGTTATTAGGTTAGATTATAATTAAAAAAATTTGATATCTAGTGAGTATAATAACCCTTATACCTTATAAATTAAATACAATTAAAGTTACCTTTGGATTAATAGTTTTGACATTTCTCAATTTCAATCACATTTTGTTTATTGGTGTGTCAATAGAACTGTATCATTGTACCTAATTATTATTTCTTTGTGAATATTTATTATTAAATATGGTTTCTCATACAAATGAAGATAAATTAAACATGATTTTAATTTATGGGGAATGTCGTAAAAATTCTTCAAGAGCTGTAATTTTATACGAAATACGTTTTTCTGACAGACTTTTACCAAGTCGGAAAACTTTTGTAGGTTTGTGTTCTAATTTGAAAAATTATGGAAGTTTTAAGAAACCAAAAACAACAAGAAGAAGAAGAACTGCAACTGATGAAAATATTGCATTGGTATTACATCAAGTAGAAAATAACCCAAACATGTCAGTACACAAGTTGACGGAAGAAACAAATATTGCACGTTCCACCTGCCACAGAATTCTTAAAACAAATATTTTTTTCTATATAAAGTTCATTTAGTTCATCATTTGATTCCAGGGGACAATGAGCGGAGATTAGATTTTTTGACACAATTTTCAATTCTCTTAGAAGAAAATCCAAATCTTTTGGATACAATTATGTGGAGTGATGAAAGTTGATTCCACAGCAATGGAGTAATCACAACACATAATTGTCGTTACTTGTCTCAAGAGAATCCTAGGTGGATGAGATATACCAGATCCCAGAATCATTTGGTGTGATATCGTTAATGGTTACATTGTTGGCCCATACCTCTACCATGAGAATTTAACAGGTGAAAGATATTTACAATTTTTGCAAAATTATTTACAGGTACTATTGAGGAATTTGCCCGCTCAGTTGGATAATATATGCTCGATCTCCTGACATTACTCCATTAGACCTTTATTTATGGGGATTTTTAAAATGTGAAGTGTACAAAGAGCCAATAGAAGATATGTTAGGTTTTTATAATAAAATTTATGCTAGTGTTGCCGCCGTTAATCGGCATACATTATTAAAAGTTTGTAGATCTGAACTAATTAATAGGTTTACGGTGTGTGTTAATGAAAATGGCAATAATTCTGAACACCTATTAAAGCAGTTATTTTAATTTTATTAGTTCGTAAAACTTGTTTTATGTTCGTAATTTTTTTATTGCTTAAATGTTTGAATTATAGATTTTTTTCCAAGGGTTACTTCAAATATATTTAATTCACAAGATATGAAAAATTCTTTAAGTATTCTCTTCTAAAATTTGTAAATTAAATACAGATTGTCCCACTTAAAGGACTGAAATGTTGAATAGGTTACAATTATTCAATATTGGCAAATTTGGACTCAATTATCTCAAAAACGGTTAGTTTCATGGTATTTTTTATTAGAACATAATCTGCTTAGAAATGCATTTTCTTTCACATAAACCATTTCAGATTTTTTCATATCGAAATATTTCTTTAGAGCACAGCGCCATCTATGTACTGATATTTAAAAAAAACAATTATATTCAAAAATGAAGCTCTCTTTAGCTTTACAAATTGGCTTTTACAGAAATAAAATATCTCTATTCGTTAAGAATATATCCGCCCTGGGAGTTTTTATTGGAACATCCTGTATACAGGGTGTTCCTTAATGACGTGCTAGTATTTCAGGATGTGATTCCTTAAGTCACTTTATGAAGAAAATTTCATATGAACATGTCCGTAACGGTTTAAATTTTTTCTACAGGGTGTTGAATTGTTTTATGGTTATTTTTTAATATCTGAGAAAGTACTTTAAATTTTATTTTCAATTTTGGTTTGTGTAAATAGGATATAAAAGCACATATTTTAGTCAGAAAAATTATTTTATAGCTCCACCAGTGGCGTCCTTGCAAACATGCTCTCTGATATTTTTTACCAAAGAAGTGGTACGCCACTGACATATTTCCATGTGGATATTTTTTCTGATTAGCCTGGTTAATTCTACATGAAAACGATCTCTTGCGTCTTTCTCGTCAGACGCACAGTTCTTGATTAAATAAATTAATTTCAAATTGAAAAGAACTGTGCGTCTGACGAGAAAAACGCAAGAGACCGTTGTCATGTAAAATTAACCAGGCTATTTAGAAAAAAATATCCACATGAAAATATGTGAGTGGCGTACCACTCTTTTGGTAGAAAATATCAGAGGGCATGTTTACAGGGACGCCACAGGTGGAACTATAAAACAACTTTTCTAAAATGTGTGGCTCTATATCTCAATTAACACGAACCAAAATTTAAAATATTGTCTAAAGTACTTTCTAAGATATTAAAATATAACGATTAAAAAATTAAGAAAATTCAACAACCTGTGGACAAAAATTAATGCCTTTGCGGACATATGTTCGTATGAACTTTCTTCATAAAATGACCTAAGGAATCACTCCCTGAAGTATTAGCGTTATTAAGGAACCCTGTATGTAATGGTATTTTTACTATTGTTCTAGATTACATTCTAAAAAATGGCGGAGGAGCCGGTAATTCTTAATAACTATTTTAAATTTTTATTTTTCTTTCCTACCTAACCCTCTACTTCTCCCCTGCGTGGTGACGTAGCCTTTCTTAATTTATTCGCTTCACATTAGTGAAAACCAAATCCAAGTCCAATCGGTCATTTTAGAGTTATGTGGATACATAAACATCTACGATTACGTACTAGAAAAAATGTAACTTTTATGTTTCGTTTCGAAGTCAGGTAAAGAGTTGAGTCACCGGTTACATACTTTGAATGATTTAAATAAAAACTCTTTATAGTAATTTTCCTTATAAGTCCGACTTATTACAGTACGAATTGGTTTATGGAATATAAACGAGTACTGTAATGAGACCTACCGGACGTGTATCGTACAATATTTTATTTCGTACTGCCTTTGAAATCCTTTTTAAAATGAATAAAATGTTATAATTATAACCTATTCTGTAAGATAATAATCGCATCTAGGGTTTCTGTCCCGGGAATCCCGGGACGGGATTTCCCGGGAATTATGTCACTTTTTATCGTTCCCGTTCCCGGGAAATAACAGTCGGGATTTCCCGGACCCGTGGAAATAAAAATAAGTTTTAAAAATATTAAATTTGGTGCTCCGAAATTTTAGAGAGCGTGCGCGTCGGAAGGCATTTATGTTTTATTTGGTTATTGTATTATTTCCTGTAGGTAGTGTTGTTGTGTCTTTTTAATTATAAATAAAACAAAACAAAACTGACGGATTTATTTTTTGACCAAAGAAAGAAAAGAAAAAAACATTTAAAAAAATCGGTAAAGGTATTTACAAAGAACTTCCCTCGTTATTTGTGCATGACGGTCACTCTATAAAATTATTAATTATGAAATGACATTGGGAATAATAATCGGAATATAGTTATTGCTAGTATTACAAAGAAAATCTAATAACTTTTGGTCAAAAAAATATACAGAGTGCTCACCCAGCAGCAAAAGTTCAATACTAAATAACAATTGCCAAATATGGAAGGCTTGCGCAAATACCTTTACAAATGTCCACGACTGAATTATTTCTTGAGATGACCACTCTGTATATTTTTCAATAAAAGTATAATAGGTGCATATGCCAGATATTGTTGCCATCTGTCACATTTTCAATCCCACATTTACGTAATGGAGTGGAAATATAGTGGTGGTTAAAAAAAATTTTCATTTCTTAAAAAATTTTCAAAAATGTTGGTGAAAACATTTTCAATATTTTGTTTCTGAAATGTCATGAAACGTGAAACTTTTAAATTTGAGCAAAAAAAATTTTTCCATCGATTCTAGTGTTAAATTTTTTTCCAAAATGGTAAAAAAATGTTGCAATTTTTTTTTCTGAAATAGGTTTGGAATGTCATGAAACGTGGAAATTTTAAATTTGAGCAAATAAAATGTTTCGTCTGTTCTATAGTAATGAAATGGATTAAAAATGTTTAAAAAAATTTTTGAAAAACATTTTTAAATTTCTTTGAATAGTTTTAGAATGCCATGGAAACGTGGAAATTTTAAATCTGAACAAAGAAAAAAAATTTCCATCTATTTTAGTGATACAATTTTTTAAAAAATGGTAAAATAATTTTCTAATATTTTTAAAAATAGATTTAGAACGCTATGAAAAATAAACAATTTTAATTTGAAAAAAGGAAAAAAAATTCCATCTATTTTAGTGGTAAAAGATTTTTCAAAAATGATAAATTTCTAATTTTTTTTTTTTTTTATAAGTTTAGAATTTCATGAAACGTGGAAATTTTAAATTTAAACAAAGAAAAACATTTTTTCATCTATTTTAGTGGTAATTTTTTTTTTTAAATGTTGGTGAAAAAAATTTTCAATATATTTTTTTTCAGAAATAGGTTTAGCGTGTCATGAAACGTGGAAATTTTAAATTTGAGAAAAAAAAAATGTTTTCATTATTTTTTCCCTTGGGACGGTCCACCCTGTATATTTTCCAGAGAAAGTTTAACCATTTCTTTACCGACAGTAGCGTCAACTACCTACCAAATTTGACTGCTCTCCGTCAAGAAGTTTTTTTAGTTAATGCACCAACAGACAGACAGACAGACTGACGAAATTGAAAAACCTATATTTTCGTAATCTACGTGTTATGAAACGTCAAAATCCGACACAATCTCGGAGGGTGATTTTTTCTCGAATACTATACTTCCCTTCGGTATGCGAGGGAAGTAAAATGAATATTTGGATGATGTGACATTTTGAAACAAAAAATTTGTGTTTTTCAAGAAACATACGAAAAATTTAGTATTTCCCGGGAATCCCGGGATTCCCGGGAACGACAAATTTTATTTCCCGATTCCCGGGAATGAAAAAAAGTCGGGAAATCAGAAACCCTAATCGCATCACCTTAACGATGTTATAGCTATTGATTTTCATAGCTAATTATCATTTATGTTTTTAACTTGTCACTGTCAAATAAAAGTAAATAAAAGTGTGAACTAAATAATCTGTATATTGGCTCCAGTTAAAATAAAGAATACTTATTTAATCAAAATAATAAAAATCTAGTAAAGAGAAGCCAGATTTTTTATTGTTTACCATTCTTCATTTACTAAAGTTGGTAGAAAACTATGTTGTTATGAATTACACCCCCTTGAAACTAGAGATTGATACGCCTATGCCTAATAGTGACTGGAAAATTGTAGAAAGAGATACAGTTTTCTAGACTGTGGAGAAGATTCTTGATTGTTTCTGGATGGATCTAGAGGCAATTTCAGAGTATATAAGGCGCGATTACCGGCGCAGAGGAGGAAGTTTATTAAAGTGAAATTAATAGCGAAAAAGTGAGGTTAAATATCAAGTAAACAAAGTATAAAGGTTATTTTGAAGTATTGCATAGTCATATAAATTATTAAATAAAGTGTTAGTGGTTTACTCCTTGTTAAAATTATTCAGAACCCACGGATTCATATAGGGTGTTTCCTAAGAGGTTGATACACGCGACAGTATTTTACAAGTAGATGTACCTATAAATGCTAACAGTATTAATTTAGCTCCAACTTAAATAAAAATTGCTAATTTTAGTTAAGAAAAATATTAAAAAATTTGTATGTAGAAGCCTAATCTATAGTTATCTAGCATTCTTCATCTACTAAAGTTGGTAGAAAAGTATGTTTTATGAGTAGGGATAGGTGCCAAAGTGTTTACTTCGCAATAGTACCAATTTGAATTAATATTAGTTTAAATAAAATAAAAATTACTAACTTAGTTAACCATATTATTATAAATTTTTTAGTACAAACCAAATCTAGAGTTATGTAACGGCCTTCATTTACTAAAGCCGGAAGAAAATATACTTTACAGTAAGAGATCGTTATTCAGATATTGTAATGTTACATTACAGTATCAGATACTGTAATGTTCGATTTACTGGCCGCAAATGAGTCTGGGAAATTTACCGGACAGTATGAAATAAAACAATTTTATAACACAGAGTAGCCTTGGATAGTTTTAGCTCGTCTAGCCATTGAATGTACATCCGTTTCTATCAAGTATCATACCACCATACCACTCTGGACGAAATATTGAAATTCGAATTTCTATTAAAATATGCACAACCTTTACGACGCACCTACCGTTCTGTTGTGTAAGTAAATGACCCTTTTCAGTATCTTTTACTCCTCGTTTTGGTTTCGATGATTGCGTGCGCCGTATATCAAATCCTTATCTCGCTCCTGAAGACAATCATCTTGCTGGGTGGAATGGCCGGCTTCCTGGCCGTTTACATAACCTACTCCAAAGAAATGCACACGATTCCATGCCTGTACACAGCCAGGTAAGTTACAAGTATTCCAGTTTTCATGAATTATGGATTCTAATCTAGATGATGCAGGGTCATTCCCGTGGAAACGGCAATGGAAATTTCTAGTAATTGTAGCGCCGGTGTAAGGAACTAGAGCATGCAAGCTTTAGTCGTATGCATATGAGTACTTACATGGTGGGCCAAAGAGAATAGGGACCCTGTTTTTGTTCATGTCCGGGTATTTTTCAGACAATGTAACCGAATTTGGCGAAGCCGGTGGTATTAGCCTCAATGTACAAATAAACAAACTTATGTCTGCGTTAAGGTGGCCATTCCCTACAAAGAGACGTCCGATAGAGAAATATTTATTATTTTTCGCCATATTTTTTTTTCTCTTAGTACGTATATTTATAAAAACTATAAGAGTACCTAAGTGGAACCATAACAAGATTGTTACTATGAATGTGAAAATTCATAGTAATAGTTTTGTTATGGTTCTACTTAAGTACTCTTATAGTTTTTTAAGAAAAATCGGTAAAGGCATTTGCACAGAACTTCCCTCTTTATTTGTGCATGGCGGTCAGTCTAAAAAATTTATAATTACGAAATGACATTGAAAACAATAATCGGAACATAGTTATCACTATTATTACAAAAAAATCTGATCAGTTTTGGTCAAAAAAATATACAGAGTGCTCATCCAACAACAAAAGTTCAATATACTAAATGACAGGTGCCAAATATGGAAGGCTTGCGCAAATACCTTTACAAATGTAAACCATGGCTGAATTATTTCTTGGGATGACTACCCTGTACATTTTTCAATAAAAGTATAATATGCCAAATATTATTGCCATCTGTCACATTTTCAATTCCCCATTCACGTAGTGGAGTGGAAGTATAGTGGTGGTTAAAAAATTTGATTTTTTTGAAATTTTTCAAAAATGTTGGTAAAAAATGTTCATTTTGTTTGCTTCTGAAATACGTTTAGAATGTCATGAAACGTGGAAATATTAAATTTGAGCAAAAAGGAAAGTTTCCCTTCTATTCTATAGTTGTGGTTAAAACAGATTACAAATTATTATTTTTTTTATTGAAATATGTTTAGAATGCCATGGAACGTGAAAATTTTAAATTTGAGCAAAGAAAAAAATTTGTTCCATCAATTTTAGTGGTAAAGAATTTTCCAAAAATGTTGGTGAAAAAAAATTTCAATTTTTTTTTCTGAAATAGGTTTAGAGTGTCATGAAACGTGAAAATTTTAAATTTTAGCAAAAAATATATTTTTTATTATTTATTCCCATTAGACGGTCCACCCTGTATATTTTCCAGTGAAAGTATAACCATTTCTTCGCTGACAGTAGCGTCAACTACCTACCAAATTTGACTGCTCTCCGTCAAGTAGTTTTTTAGTCAATGCACCAACAGACAGACAGACTGACGGAATTGAAAAACCTGCATTTTCGTAATCTACGTGATCTGAAATGTCAAAATCCGAAAAAATCTCGGAGGGTGATTTTTTCTCGAATACAATACGTCCCTTCGGTATCCGAGGGAAGTAAAAGTTTTGGGTAAAAATAGTAAATATATCCCTATCGAATGTTTCTTTCTAGGGAGTGGCCACCTTAATGGCATTTGACTGGAGTAGAGAATATGTGTGATAACCAAGGGTCGGAATCTTTCAGCGATAACAGGGTCACACTCAGGAGCATTAAATAAAGTACAATGAATTATATTAAAAATACATTGAAAAATAATATCACATAAAACAAAGTAATTTTCTGTTGACAACAATCTAAATCGAAAATATTTGTTAACCAAATTACGAAACCAACAAATTCATAAAAGTTGTAGATATGACGTGAAATTAGCTGTCGCGTCGCATTATTTATACACCTATTAGGTAATAAAATGAATTTAACTAAAACAAATACTCCTATTTATACTTGAAAGATAAACTACTAGTTATTATTAAATGACAAAAACATGGTAAATATAGAAAACAAACGATTAAAAAACATGTAGCAAAGTGATAGTTTCAAAGACGCCATCGACCTTCGCGTAAAGTTATACTAGTCAACCAGTATGGGCTGGATTTTAACAGTTTGCCGCGAGTAGGCTTATAAAAGTAAAGATGTATGGAAAGTACCCGCTCAATTGGATTTTTCTAGTAGATGAACCCTGCTGTGACTGGACTATAAGTCAACTTGAACTTTGTATGCATGACTTATTAGCTCTCTACAGTTGGGTCAGTTAGAGAGGGAGACGGGATTGTTAGTTTTTATTTAATTTAGCTTCTCCTGTTGCATTGAAAATTCTGAAAAAATCAGGGTCCATACAGTCTGAAGGCTCCACGCCAGGAACATTTTTCGGATTTTTTGGCTTAAAATTCTGTTTGCCAAGAATTTTTGAAATTTTGTAAAGTTTTTTTCTTCGGATTCTATCAAGTGACTATCTTTATATTTTTACAGTAATAATTACTTCATATGCTTGTTGGTTTGTAATTTTTTCAGATTTTTTAAGGTGGTAGGTCACGGTGTAAAAAAATTAAACTCGATTTTGAGATGTTTGGACTCTTAGTCTTTGTTCTTGAATATATTGTAATTTGTAACACTATTGATTGTAAACAGTACATAAATATTGCAATGAGTATAACGGGTGGCCACGAGTCAATGTACGCCCCCAATATTTTGGTTGTTTTTGTATTATAAATTTGGTTTTTGGTACAAATAAATTAGACAATAATAGGCTACTTTTGGACTAACAGGAATGAAAATATCACATCCGGTTGAACCAGAAGTGACATCAACTTTTTTTTCTTAAATGGAATGACTATATTTTTTTATGGTTTCTTATTAAGCATAAATTTCTAAGTGCAACAGATTTTTCAGATGTAAAAAATTTCAAAAAATAAGTGAGATACGAACAATTTTTTAATTTTTTCAAATTGGCCGCGTCAGATGAATGCGATGTAAGAAAATTACTAAGTAGGCTACGGAAATTATTAGTAAGGTTGTAGACTTGTCAGTAAAGCAGAAAATAGTTGTTTGAATTACTGATAGGTACCAGTATGTTTAGTTTTAAAAAAAAAAAAACGGAATTTCATTTTCATTTCCGTAGGGGTCCTATGGAATTTTTTTTAATGGAACTGCGCTATTTCTTTTGTTAATCAGAAATAATGATTCATAAACTATAATTTTTTCGTCATTAATCATTTCTTAACGATATCCTTCGTAATAATAGAAGTATTTTTAAAAAGTAAACACAAATTAAACAAGAAATAATTTTAATAGGTATAACGTTACAACCATGAATAAATTACCAAGAATAACAAAACTATTTAAAACCTAAATTATAATAAACCATTATAAAAATTGTTCACCGTTATGATCAATACACAGAGTAGCGCGACTTATCGTTGCACGTCTAACATTCTGTAATTGTTGAGGTGTTATTTGTGCAATTTCGTGTCGAACTCTTTCTTCCAGATCTTTCCTTGTAGTTGGAGCAGTCATGTAGACTCTATTTTTCAAATGCGCCCAATTAAAAAAATCGAGTGGGGTTAAGTTAGACGACCTTGCAGGCCATCTGACTAGACCATGGGTCCCATTCCGACGATCTGGAAATAATTGATTTAAGTAATCCCTAACGATAATAGCATTGTGTGGTCAAGCCCCGTCTTGTTGGAAGTAAACCTCGTCAATATTGGTATTCGGAATTTGATTAATCTGTGGAACTATTATATTTTGAAGAAATTCTAGATATCTTGGTTCAGTTAGAGTTTCGTTAAAAATTATTGGACCTATCTATGATAAGGTCGCCCAGTACGCCTAAACAAACATTGAACCCAAACCGCTCCTGAAACCGCCCCTGTCTCATAATGTGAGGATTATCAATTGCCCAATATCGAGTGTTGTTTCGATTAAATAACCCAAGGTTTGTAAATCTCGATTCATCAGTGAACAAAATGTTTTTGATAAAATTCTCCTTTCTTAATTGGTGTAACTGTAACCAATTACAAAAGGTTATTCGATAGCCGTGTTTCTTTAAAATTTTTCTGGCTGTTTCTTTGGAAACTGGTAATTCATGTTCAATTTGTCTTAGCGAAATGGTTGGGTCAACATGCACTAAAGCTAATACATTAATCTCCGTTTCTTCATCCACAATAAATCTTTCTTCAATTTCTACATTAGGTTCAGTTCTAAATTGTTGTTCCAACCGGGCGAAATAGATTCTCGGAGGTTGTCTTCTTTCTGGATATCTCCATCCATACAGTCTTTGTGCTCTAGTTGCATTACGTCGAGTCTCTCCATAAATAATGATCATGTCCATTCTTTCATCTCTTGAATAATTTTCAGCCATTTTATATTAATTTTTTTGTTTATAACAACTTTAATACACTTGCCTCAGAAAATTAGTGAGTAAGTCAAGACTAATTCAATTGCGAAAGTCTGTCATTTTCATGGCTATCTGCAATTTTGGATTTAAATGTAGATAGGTACCTTATTAAAATGATTTGTTGGCACTTACTTTTTAAAAATACTTCTATTATTACGAAGGATATCGTCAAGAAATGATTAATGGCGAGAAAATTATAGTTTATGAATCATTATTTCTGATTAATAAAAGAAATAGCACAGTTTCATTAAAAAAAATTCCATAGGACCCCTACGGAAATGAAAATGAAATTCCGTTTTTTTGAAAAAAAAACTAAAAATCCTGGTACCTAGCAGTAGTTCAAACAACTATTTTCTGCTTTACAGACAAGTCTAAAACCTTACTAATAATTTCCATAGCTTACTTAGTAATTTTCTTACATCGCATTCATCTAACGCGGCCATTTTGAAAAAATTAAGAAATTGTTCGTATCTTACTTATTTTTTGGAATTTTTTACATCTGAAAAAACTGTTGCACTTAGAAATTTATTTATGCTTAATGAAAAACCATCAAAAAATTTAGTCATTCCATTTAAGAAAAAAGAGTTGATGTCACTTCCATATTTTCATTCCTGTTAGTCTGAAAGTAGCTTATTATTGTCTAATTTATGCGTATCAAAAACCAAATTTTCAAACACGAAAACAACCAAAATATTGGGGGCGTACATTGACTCGTGGCCACCCGGTATAAGTATACAATGGTATTAAGTTATCAATCCTCATTGTTTATAAGTTCTGCTATTAACATGTCGCGATCTCACTTCTACTTTAATTATATTATTATTGTCTTTAATATAAGCCATATTGATATTATTATCGGAGTCCATCAGTTCTGCTAAGTACGATACTGCTTGCGATAACTGATACGATCCAGTGAATAAACTTTTCAAGTCGTTCTGTGTCATTTGTGGGAAATCAAGGAGGTCTAAGCATTTCAACTGCTGAAATGAAGCCTTTCGCCTAATCCAATGTTTCGTCTCGATCTCTAAAGCTAAAGTATCCTCCACAGTTTATTGCGATATCATTTGGATAATAACTTCTTCGGAAAGACTAACATCTGAAAAGCATTTTCCAAATCTATTGTGTCTATATGGCTTATGTTAAAGACAATAATAATATAATCAAAGCAGAAGTGAGATCGTGACGCGACGTGTTGATAGCAGAACTTATAAATGTTTTATCGATTATGAGCCTAATTTCGTTGGTTTCCGAGAAGTAAGGCGACATTATTTCGAGTGTGCAAATGGTAGACGCACAGTCGGGTGCTGTTCGTACATAGCTGCCATAATTTATTACTTATCGATATCTCGATATCTTTCCAAAATTGTAAAACCTGCAGAAATACTAAGTACACTTTGCGATGTTGAACAAACAAATTTTGTAATCAACAATGATAGGGATGAGGATTGATGACTTAATACCATCGTATACATATATACTTATTGCAATATTTATGTCCTGTTTACTATCGATAGTGTTAGCATAGTTATTTATGCACCAAGGGCCTTAAGAAACAGCGTTTCCTAGCAGTATTTTTCATTTTGTTAAAAAAATGAATTAACCGATTTTAATGCGGTTGGCTTCATTTTGTAGATATTTTTAATATCTACAAATTCTTCGGACACATTTTCATAAAATCTAAAAATAAATTTACACAAGCCAAGAATTCGTTTATGATAATCAATCTCACTTGTTAATTAACATAGACGCACTTATTATCAATAGTTATACATATTGAGAGGTACAAATACACATTCCCACTGAAAAATCCCGGTTAGCAATGTTTCTTTCGAAAACTCACTATGCCTGGACTATTCCCCGTAAATTAGTGATTAGTAAACTTTGTTAAGCGTTAGTCATTGTTTTGGAACATTTTTTATCAAAGAACAAATGATTGTCCATTAAAGGAAATTTGCATTAAATTATTTCCAGGGCCTATTATTTACATAAAATGCGTGGATTGTCCCATTTTCGTAATGATGCAAAGTTACTAAATATCTTGCGTTTATTTTTAAGTCTACTACTAATTAAATTTTGTCTCTTTGTCTCCCAATTTCCATGTAATTAAACAGAGATTATGAATTACCAATTATTACAGAGAAATGGGGCTAACCAATTTGCACAATTAATGCTCACGATATACTGTTACAGTCGCAATTATAATTATGTTTGCGATTCAATTATACCACTTAGTCTGTCGATTTCCATTATCACAAATTAAAGTTATTTATTACTATAGCACATTTGGTTGGTTCCAGTGAATTTACACTAACACAACAGTACGTAAATATCATCATATTGGTTGGATTCGTTATTGCACTCATTCTGCACGGGCAACAGACGGAGGCCACCTACCGGCTGGACTTTGTTTGGAAACAACAAGCCACAGGTAAGAGAATTTTTGTATCCGTCTTTGTTTTCCTGGCAATTATACAATGAAGCTCTCTACCTTGAAATTTTCGTCCGGTGCACGGATTTTCATGATCCTTCTACAGAAGGATATATTTTTAAGAACCAAGACTTAAAATGAACTATAAGAAACTCCCATTGTTGGCCTTTTTGTTTGAAGGTGGTTGCTACCCATTTTGAGGGGGTGGAAGGAAAAATAAAAAAAATAACCATTGGATCTAATTAATACACAATCGGATAGTAAGGGAAAAAATGCTTTATAATTTTTCTAAAAAAATTATATTTTCCAAGTTATACGAGCTCTTTGGCACGATCTCGGTCATAAAATCCAACGGAGTTAGGTCTGGGTAACGTGGAGGCCATTGAACAGGGCCATCCCGCCCAATCTACGCATACGCCTATAGTTTTTCAAAATGACGGCTGTCCCGTGCACTGGCGATTGATTGTAAGACAATATCTAGACAATGTGTTCCCAAGTGCGTGGATTGGGCGGGATGGCCCTATTCAATTAAGATTATTTTAAGGCATAACAAGGTCTAGGATTAGTAGGCCATAAATGGGTCTTGTTGACAAAGTGACAGAAACGCATCGGAATTAGTAAGTAATGTTGTTGTGTTAAAAGTATAAGAGTTATTTGAAAATGGAATAATTATATACGTATCATAGATAAATAATATGTTTTCTCCCCATTTTAGTTTCAAAAAATTACTGAAAATTGTTTAGGATAACTCTATTTGTGTGTTATGAAATAAGTTTTATTCACTAAAATAGGTGGAACGTTGTTTTCTTTATATATTTTGTACACATGGCATAGCTAAGTTTCAGCACATTATAACTTGACAGAGATGGCTTTGAAACAAATCGTCATTAGTTATTTATCATTATTTCATTGAAGGTAACCTGTTTAAGTAGTCGGGGCAAACTAAATTTGAGCACGGAAAAATAGAAACCAGAACTAGCCCAACGGGAAATGGTTGGGGGGGTTACTAACATGAAAAAAAAAATAAATGCAGTTACTGACCTTGGGGACTAACTTAGGGGGGGGGGGGGGGGTAAAGTGAAAAAAATTCAAAGTCAATAGTTTGGATGCGTATTACGAGAAAATTTGACGTCGGAGATAAAAATGTTCAACAGCAAAGTTGTAGGTAATAAAAAGATCTTTCATTTTTGTTAAGGGTACTTTTCATCATAACCTCAAAATTATCGAGAAATTTAAAAATTTTCCAAAAAATAATAAAATTTTCGTTTTTATATTATAACTTTTATAAAAATTAATGAATTGTTATGAAACTTGGTGAAAAGATACCTTTATATATTATAAATAACCAAAAAAATTTTCAAAAGAAAATAATGGAAAATTTTTGATTTTGAATTTTTTCAAAAAAAAAAGGTCCTTTTTTCAGACGAAAATTGTATGGTGGAAAATCATCGTAAATAGATTTTTCAAAGCTCATTTTGTTTGTTT
Organism: Stenurella melanura; assembly: GCA_963583905.1. NCBI lineage: Eukaryota > Metazoa > Arthropoda > Insecta > Coleoptera > Cerambycidae > Stenurella > Stenurella melanura. The sequence goes on from OY757311.1 coordinate 170,921,571, forward strand.
TTTCGTCTACTTTTTGATAAATCAGAGACACAATATAGCTTCTATTTAAGAATATGCTAAAAAATGCAAAAAACGAAAAAAGTCAATTTTGAAAAAATAAATTTTCAGTAATTGTTGATAATTTTGTTTAAATTTCAAAAAAATGTTAAAATTAATTTCACCAATCGATTCTACGTGAAAAAATATTTAAGAAACTGTATTTTGTTGTTAAAAATTACTCCAATATTTAGGGGTGGTAAAGGGTTGCTTCTGGAGGGTGAATAAAGTAATGATCGTTCTCATGCAATTTTCGGCTAAAATTGACGTTAAACAAAAAATTAGTAATCAATAAAAGTTGTAGATTTTGAAAAATTCTTCAAGTTTTGTAGAGGTCATTTTTACCATAACCTCAAAATTTAAAAAAAAATGCAACAAATGTATTTTTTTACATTTTTTACTTTTTTAAACTTTCTTATTATTTCTTTTCTTCTTATTTTTGTGTACTTAGTAGACAAAATGTGTGGTTGAATAAAAGTATTATAGTAATGATATTAGAAAACTTTAAAAATTAGAAAAAATATACGGAAAGATTAACGCGCATGATCAGAACTACAGACACACCCATCTCCAACTGTTGGCGGGGGAACGCAGCATTATTATAGAGTCTATTTTCAAATCCAAACGTGGCTTGGAAATAAACTTGATCCAACCAAGTGGGGTTGGAAAGAAGTTATTCACTCTAATTGTAAATTATTAATGCCTCGCTTTACGGAAATGCCAATTATACCAGAAACCTTGTTAAAAACAGTCTCTTGCAGTTGCAAAACGACTTGTTCTACGAACAGATGCGGATGTAGAAAAGTTGGTTTACAATGTACATATCTCTGCACGAGTTGTCAAGATTCTGGTAATTGTTGCAATATACAACAAGTTTCAGAAGATGTAAGCGATGGTGAAGACGAAGAGCCAAGTCCTCAAAATAATATAAACAATGAGGAAGTCGAAGATGATTTTGAAGAAGAGATGGAGTGTGAAGATTCGCAGTTTAGCGAAGAATCGGAGGGTGAAGAAGAAGAACTGATTCATGTAAATAAAAGAAAAAGATTAGTGTAGTTTGCAATGTGTATTTTTAAAATTTAATCATTTTTTTTATAATAAAAAGTTCTTTTTTTTAAGTTTTGATCATATTTTAACAAAATAAATACATATTTTCCTCATGAACTTCCTATGAGTTTCCTCAAAATCTTGAACATTTTTTCCAAATTAAAGTTACAACTATAATACTTTTATTCAACCACACATTTCGTCTACTAAGTACACAAAAATAAGAAGAAAAGAAATAATAAGAAAGTTTAAAAAAGTAAAAAATGTAAAAAAATACATTTGTTGCATTTTTTTTTAAATTTTGAGGTTATGTTAAAAATGACCTCTACAAAACTTGAAGAATTTTTCAAAATCTACAACTTTTATTGATTACTAATTTTTTGTTTAACGTCAATTTTAGCCGAAAATTGCATGAGAACGATCATTACTTTATTCACCCTCCAGAAGCAACCCTTTACCACCCCTAAATATTGGAGTAATTTTTAACAACAAAATACAGTTTCTTAAATATTTTTTCACGTAGAATCGATTGGTGAAATTAATTTTAACATTTTTTTGAAATTTAAACAAAATTATCAACAATTACTGAAATTTTTTTTTTTCAAAATTGACTTTTTTCGTTTTTTGCATTTTTTAGCATATTCTTAAATAGAAGCTATATTGTGTCTCTGATTTATCAAAAAGTAGACGAAAAAACAAACAAAATGAGCTTTGAAAAATCTATTTACGATGATTTTCCACCATACAATTTTCGTCTGAAAAAAGGACTTTTTTTTTTTTGAAAAAATTCAAAATCAAAAATTTTCCATTATTTTCTTTTGAAAATTTTTTTGGTTATTTAAAATATATAAAGGTATCTTTTCACCAAGTTTCATAACAATTTATTAATTTTTATAAAAGTTATAATATAAAAACGAAAATTTTATTATTTTTTGGAAAATTTTTAAATTTCTCGATAATTTTGAGGTTATGATGAAAAGTACCCTTAACAAAAATGAAAGATCTTTTTATTACCTACAACTTTGCTGTTGAACATTTTTATCTCCGACGTCAAATTTTCTCGTAATACGCATCCAAACTATTGACTTTGAATTTTTTTCACTTTACCCCCCCCCCCTTAAGTTAGTCCCCAAGGTCAGTAACTGCATTTATTTTTTTTTTCATGTTAGTAACCCCCCCAACCATTTCCCGTTGGACTAGTTCTGGTTTCTATTTTTCCGTATTCTGATTAAAATTATGTTAGTTTGCCCCGACTAAAGCCCAATACTTCTATTGTTGAAATTGCTTTGAAGGTGTTTAAAGAATTCGATTGTAGAGTATGGAAAAAGAACATAATATATTATATCGTATACGATATGCGCATATTGCGAAGAACTTTGTGAAGTTAAAAATGCCATCCAAAATTGAAATACTCATCGTACCTGATTGAGAAGTGTAATACGGAGGAAAACCAGAATGAAGTTATTTATGATCATAATTAAACATGAAATAAAACGTTGTTTCACAAAGCTTAATGATTTTCTTTATAATTATCTCGTTTAATATGAAAAATAAAATTCCATTTTTATGTAAAAGCAAATGTCAAATATGATCATATATCAGTAATTTGACAGAAAAATTCCCACTTATTAATTTCATTGAAGGTACCATGGAGGGTGAAAATTTCCGGAAATTTTTTGAGTTGCCACGCTAACGATACAAAAACAAAGTTCTGATTGGCTAAAAAAGTGACGTGAAATTTTCACTTCTAATCTCCCAAGTGCTTGAATTATTTCTGGCAATTTTTCGTGTATATGAATTTTTTGAAAATTATCCCGAGTCGCACAGCGACGAGGGTAATTTTCTTAAAAAATTCGTGTACGAAAGAAACTTCCTGCAATGTTTTAACAATACTTTGTAAAGTCTTTAAAAGCTATTAGAGAAGATCTCAGATAAATTCATTTACTGGACGAGAATTCCAAGATTTTTCTGTTTTTCCAGCTTCATTGACTATTCTGTTGGAAGGTTTTATGGACATAAGCTTAATTTCATTGAACTCTTTTAACACAATAATGATTACTGATAGGAAGCTTCATGTGATTCTGAAACTTAAATAACTACACTTGGTGCAAGTTTCGACAAAATTAATACCGTCGAAACATGAACATGGATCTTTCAAATACTGGAATAATTTTTTTATACTTTGGAGAAACTATTAAATAGCGAGAGGCATTCGTTGCTAATACTTACTAAAAATACATTTGTATGTTGCATAAAAAATAGATACATTGTTGATAACTACCCCATTGCATGTATCGAATATCTGTGCCCGATAGTTGCGCACACTTAAATATTTATGCTGACACACCACACTTTGTTACAACCTGTTAAGTAATAAAGAGCTCTACTATTTAATTAAAATCGCCCATGAGGCTGTAAAGGTTCATTCACCCTTCAAGTGACCCCATTGACCTGAGACACGCGATGATGGTAATAGAATGACTCGGGTACAGATTAAAGAAAATATGAGAACGAAAGAATGTAATAAAAATCTGGCGACGCATTGTAATCCTGTCAACGTATTGTGCGTGTATATTTGCGAAATTAAAGGTATATTTATTTTGAATTTTACAGCAAAATAAATTATAAAATTATAACACACGGACAATATTACCAGACAACATTATAACAGACAGACAACAATTATCGGCCTAAAATGGAAGTGCCACATTTCCTTTTGAACCCCAACTTATATCATCTTGATACAGGGGTTCACCATAAATGCCCTCCCGTAACTTGATCATTTTGGAACCGATTTGAGGATTTTACCGCACGAAGTCATTTTCTTGCATGATTTTATACTTCATACTGAAAAATGATCTTCAAATCTACTGAGTTACAGGATTATTCTTGGTTTTTTAAATGGAATCTGACTCAGAGAATCGTAATATTCATTTTCTTTATGTCAAGAATACAACATCTCAATATTTCTCAAACTTTTGCTAATATATACAAGAAGTAATTTACAATTTACAAACTAATCGCAAAAGGCTAAATATGCACTGAAAACAATGGCACACTGTGCAAGTGTTAGTGTGAGCTTTGACAATAGTTTGTTGATTAATTTAATGTTATTGAAAAAGCAGTTAATTTTTATCAATACCAAATGTACTATTATATCAATGATATTAGCGTCATTAAGCGACAGTAAGCACCCCCTAAAAGGATAATTCCTTAACACCCCGCGAAAATGAAAAAGAAAGAAAGTTCCAAATAGAATTTTATTGTATTAGATTAGATTAGATTTAATACAAAAGAGAAAGTTTTACAAGGTAATATGTAAAACAAACGAGAAATAAAAGGATTGACCAATTAAAAAAATATGTACATAAATATATATAAATATGTACGTCACAACAAATTTTTTTTAAGAATACTGTAGAAAAGACGGGGTAAATTGTTAAATAAGATAGAATGACCAGAGTATATCAAACAAGCTGGAAGAAAGAGTACAATTTTTATTAATTACAAATTTGTTTGTTCAAGAATTCTTCACTCGAATAGTAGCATTCGTTTAAAACGTGTGTTTTTTTATTGTATATCTATCTATACTTATAATCTATGGGGTTTTTTTTATTGTGGATTTGAAACTGTTAAGATTAAGTGATTTCATGTTATTGGGAATATGAGTGTATAACTGAAGGTTTAGAGAATTTTCCTGTGATTAATCTAAGGCGAGGCTGCCCGAGTTGATTGGCAGACCTGGTGCCGTAAGAATGAAAATCTGAGTTTGTAGAAAATGTGAATTTCTTGTAAAGTAGTATAAATATGAAGGGATGGAACCAGAATTATACCAAGACTTTTAAATATTGGAGCACAGTGGTCCCTCCAACCGGCACTAACAATTATTCTGCCTGTTTTCTTCTGAAGACGAAACATTTTTATTGCGTAAAATGAACCAATTCATAGGAGAATCGCATAGTAAATGTGAGCGTGAAATAGTAAAAAATAACATGTTCTTAGTTTTAGAACAGAGAGGAATTTTCAGCCTTTGTAACATAAAAATAGAACTTGAGCTAATAGAACTAGAATTTGTGTGACAGTTCTTCTACATATTTGGCTGAACTAAGAGAAAACAACGCCAAGAATTTTCACGCTGTTAACTTTACTTAGTGCATTATTTGTTGAAAAAACAATTGTTTGTGTTTTCTCCTCATTTAATTTAAGATTATGTGAAGAGAACCAAGCGCCAGCTTGTTTCATGGAGCTTACTATCCTCATTTAAGTTGTCAATGTTCAAATTAAAATCAATAATTGATGTATAGTCGGCATAAGTGATGCGTTTCTTATATGACATAAAGTGAAAAAAAATGTTAACATTAAAATAAAAGGCAGGGGCCCCAAGACAGAGCCTTCAGGCACCCTATGCTTGACCGGAAGAAATTCTGAGTTTATATTATCGACAGACATATTGTTGTCTGCTATTAAGACAGGGATAGAACAGATTTAAAGGCAGATCTCGAATACCATAAAAGCACATATTTTCCAATAGAGTTTCATGTGAGGCACAGTTTCTCAGTATAGTTGATAAAGTAGTTTGCGAGGTATCAGCAAAAAAACCCTCCAGAGTATTTAACCTTTAAATATGATGAATAGCTCCGAAAGTCGGGACCCCGGAAAAAAAATGAAAAGGTACAATTCATTTTTTACTAGTAATAGTTTTATAACTATTCGTTCCCAAAGTATTACCCCGTAGTCCTGAGGCACTCTGTATAGTGTGGTTTGGCGTTTTATCTATATCTTCCTCAGATTTATATCATTAACTTTTTATTAGTTTGAAATGACCATTACTTGTTGCCACAGTCTGTACTTTTCTAACCAAGGAAATCTAGCATGAAAAGTAGTCAATTTTTTTCTGACGAACAAATGATCTAAATTTCAGAAATACTAGTGCGTCAAGTAGTGTTCTTTATCGTCTCTAAAAAGCAAAAGCTTCAACGCCTGATCTATCCATGGTAGAAGAATTGTGGAGAAATGTTGCAATACTTAATTTTGTTAATTTAATATTTTATTGTTCGTCAGAGGTATAATGTCTATTAACACGCCTTCATTAGCTAGACCTTGTATGTAATAATATCTCGAAACTCTATTTTCACCCGCTTGCAGGTGCCGTATTGACTTGAAATTTTGCATATGTATATGGTTTACACGATAATACAGTCTGACATTTTTTTGGAAAAATCTAAGTGGCGTTTCCAATATGGCTGACAGTTTATTAATATTTAATATTCAATTCTACTAAACATTAGTATGTGGGGATTCTTGAGATAGCAGATTATAAATATTAGTCGAAAATCAAGAACTCAAGATGACGATTAGGTATTGTCATATATGAGTAGGGAATTTTATTGGCACGTCTAGTTTATGCATATGATCTGTGATAATTGCTTCCGAATCAAACAAACAGATTGTTTAACTGGAACAAAATTAAAAAGAAGAAAATAAATAAATAATTTAAAAACTAACTCAAATTGTTGGAAAAATATATTAATAGGAAGAGAATAATGTTAATAATAATAGTAATTGTGTTAATAAACATAAAATCGTGGGGAACTCAAAATATCTTTAAAAAACGGAAAATTTGTGCGTCCTCGCGTCCTCGCATCCTACGCTTTTACGATTAATAAAATCTTATTATTATTATTATTATTATTACTATTATTATTATTATTATTATTATTACCAACATTATTTTCCTCTTTTTAGTGCATTTTTTTAACAGTTTCAGTTGGTTTTTAAAAGCGCGTCTTTCAATTTTTACAAATTATTAATTATTTGTTTAAAATCAAATAAATATTATGAATACATTAATCAAATCAATCTTGTACCATCCGTCTTGCGATTGACGTCAATGTGACTATATTTGTCTAATCTATACTAACAGGGTTAATGAGTGCGAATCGTAGAGAAATTTTAGCCACTTCCAAAAAATAAAAACGAAAGACAAATTACATCCATTAAACGCATAATTATCAGGGTAGCCAGCTGATTGCGACCGATCGTTATATAGACATAAAGCTAATTTCTTTTTAACGAAATTATTATTTAAGCATATATCGACGTAAATGTACGTGGCCTGTAATAACACAGCCGCCTACGTTAATTAGAGCTTGCTTGATTGGCTTTTTTTTAATTTTCAGAGGAAAAAGAAGACATGGAGCACCTGGAGGCGTACAATAGAAAATTATTGGCAAATATATTACCGGTGCATGTTGCCGAGCATTTCCTTAATAGCCCGAAAAATAATGACGTAAGTATTTCTCATAGTCACTAAATATTACATGTTTTTCAATAAATCAATTCGAAATATCGAAATCGTGTCTACTTGTTCATTGGACGAAAACTTTTTTATATAATCATGAAAAAATTGTACAAATGTACAATTAAATTGCAACTTTAAATGTGGACGAGTTTTGTTGTTCTATCTATTTCCGGTTTATTTTTTCTACTAGGAAGAATTAAAAATAGAATATTCAACATTCTAGGGAAACTACGGCTTATAATCATAGATTGGAGTCCGGTCATCATTTGAATCTGTTGCCCAGATAGGTGTAGCCTTCAGTTGCTACGGCACACAGCGGGGCAAAAAGCTACATTTGTGGACATAAATCGTCTGCCAGGTCAAATTTTGACCAAATTTATGGCATTTGATTGATTACATTAGTTGCCTCCTTTTATAAGAAAAAATTAAATATGTTTGACATTTTAAGATAATTCGAAACGATTTATAATCCAATCTATATTACCAGACTAAGCACAGGTAGACAATGTTCGCAACAGTTAATTTAGAAACTACAATAAACAGAGCTTACCAGTTAAATTCGATTAGTACATATTGAAGGAAAGCGAGGCACGATGTATACATAGAAATCCAAATAATCCTATAGAAATGTGCATTGTACGTGCTGTCTCTAGTTGCAAGAATTGGACTGGCATATCTATTGAATTTTAAATGAGCTGTGCACTATCGGGAACTTTGTTATATATTATTGATGAAGGGCGTTGTGAGAACACTGAGTTATTTTGTTCCCAACAGATCTAAACTAATTATTATGAGTTGATCCAGGATTATTAGCTTACTAAATTTGTTGCTGTTGGCACTGTTTAAATATTGCAAGATATGATACGATACAGTATAATAATAGATAATCAATCGTTGATCTCTCCGTTCCAGTCATCTACTTACACAAGGTTTCGAGAATTCGCCACTTGTCAAATGAAAACGTCTAATTCTGAAGATGCTTACTACATTTTGAAAAAAAAGTGCTGAAAATGTAATGAATCATCCCAACAAATTGGACAAAAAGCATATCAAAATGTAGTTTTTTTCACTTGTTCAGTATTGCTTCGGCTTTTTAGAAATGACTCATCAAATTGGTTCGAGTATCTTCAAACATTTTTATTTAAAAAGATAAACCGTGGTACATTTATGAACTTAAAATGCCCATTGTTTGCTGTAAACACGATTTTTTATTGTGGTTATAAGCTTCTCATTTTGAAAAGCCAACAGACATTTTGCATCATAACTCTTTTATCATTGATTGTTTGGTATTTAGATTCGAAGACTTAAACAAAACAATAATTGTTCATTTTAGCAGCTAAAAAGTTCAGTAACAAAAAGAAAATTAACAGAAACAACAAAATTAAATGTACAAAAGATGCTCTACATTATCATTCACCGCCTCAGTGTATTTTACTCCTTTGTATAAAGACGTCGATTGCTGAGGTATCGAACTATTTGTGTTTATGTTATTTATAGATAAACAGTCAGATATTTAGATTCGAAATTCGAGATTCTTTTAATTCTTGAAAGTTATCTTCATATCCTATAAAAATGCCCTTTTTCACTTTAGGCCAGTGGAATTAGTGAAAATTCAGGACGTTATTCTACACAGAAACCCACATGATTTAATGGGTAGATTTACTAGTAAGGAACATAGCCAGCGACTATGGTCAATTTAAAATTAGTTTGTATCCTTGTAAAACGCTCGTTTATATTAGAGTTCATGAAATTACGAAATTCAAGTATTCAACTAGATATAATATCAATTTAGACACTTAATGTTTATAAAAACATTTAGCGAATTCAACAAAAAAAAATCTTTGCTTTCAAATGTGCTAGAGCATTTTTTTTAAATGTATGTTAAATTACCAACTACTCAAATATCAAAGTTTTATGCTGATAATTTCATTTGTTAAGATATTTGCAAAAGCATATTCCAAAAAATTATACTTTTTTCGACGCCATTTTGAAGCTCTGAAATAAAAAAATGATATACCTACAACAGTCTCATAAAATATAAGTCTCGATAAACTATTATATGAGATTTTTTTTTCATTTAGAATAAAGAGTTATCAGTTACTTACTTCTCTCTTTTACTTATTTTTGTGACACTTGCTTTTACTTCGGCTTTCATAACTTCAGCCCTAATTTACAGGAATTATATCACGAGCAGTGCGATTTCGTATGCATTATGTTTGCTTCCATTCCAAACTTTTCGGAGTTCTACGTAGAGCTCGAGGGCAACAACGAGGGCGTCGAGTGTCTGCGACTGCTGAACGAAATTATAGCCGACTTTGACGAGTTGCTGTCAGAGGAACAATTCAGATACATCGAAAAGATCAAGTCCACAGGTGCTACGTACATGGCTGCTTCAGGTAAGAAATCGATAAGTCTGAATAAATGCGGTATAATTTGAAAAAAATCGGTAAAGAACTTCCCTCTTTATTTGTGCATGGCGGTCACTCTAAAAATTATTAATTACGAAATGACATTGAGAATAATAATCGGAATACAGTCATCACTATTATTACAAAGAAAACAAGATAACTTTTGGTCAAAAAAATATACAGCAAAAATTCAATACTAAATAACAAGGTGCCAAATATGGAAAGCTTGCGCAAATACCTTTACAAAAGTCCACTATGGTTGAATTATTTGGGATGACCACTCTGTACATGTTTCAATAAACCTGTAATATTCCAAATATTATCATTTTCAGTTCCACATTGACGTAGTGGAGTGGAAGTATATTAGTGGTTAAAAAATTTCATTTTTTTTTTTTAAATAAGTTTAGAATATTAAGAATCGTGGAAATTTTAAATTTGAGCAAACAAAATATTTTTTCCTGTAATCTAGTGGTAAAAAAAATTTTTCATCATCTATAGTAGTAGTTAAAATATTTTCAACATTTTTTTTAATGGGATTAGCATGTCATGAAACGTGAAAATTTTAAATTTGAGCAAAAACAAATTATTTCCATCATCTATTTTGTATTTTGTCGTGGGTAAAGACGTGCAATTTTTTTTTTTTTTTTAATATTCAAAAGTAGAATCGGCGTAGAATGTCACGAGACGTGGAAATTTTAAATTTGGGCGAGAAAGAAATTTTGCCGTCAATTCTATGGTAGCGGTAAAAGAGAAGAATGCCATGAAACGTGGAAACTTTAAATTTGAGCAAAACAATTTTGCATCTATTCTAGTCGTGAAAAATTTTTCAAAAATGTTGGTAAAAAATTTTCGAAATTTTTTTTCTGCTGAAATCGGTTTAGAATGCCGTGAAACGTGGAAATTTTAAATTTGGGCAAAACAAAATTTTTCATCTATTCAATAGTAATGGTAAAACAGATTACAATTTTTTTCGAAATTAAGTAAATTTAGAATGCCATGAAACGTGAAAATTTTAAATTTGAGTAAAATAAATGTTTTTCCACCTATTTTAGTGCTAAAAATTTTTTCAATAATGTCGGTATTTTTTTTAATAGGTTTAGAATGCCATGAAACGGGATATTTTAAATTTGAGCAAAAAAAAAAAATTTCCATCTCTAGTGGTGACAAAAATTTTCAATTTTTTTTTTTTTTTTTTGCGGAAATAGGTTTAGTCATAAATCGTGGAAATTTTTAATTTGAGCAAAAAAAATGTTTATTCATTATTTATTCCTTTTAGACGGTCCACCCTGTATATTTTCCAGTGAACGTTTAAGCATTTCTTCGCTGACAGTAGCGTCAGCTACCTACAATATTTGACTATTCTCCGACAAGTGGTTTTTTTAGTTAATGCACCAACAGACAGACAGACAGACTGACGGACTTGAAAAACCTGTATTTTCGTAATCTACTTGATCTGAAACGTGTAAATCCGAAAAAATGACGGAGGGTGATTTTTTCTCGAATACAATGCTTGCCTTTGGTATGCCAGGGAAGTAAAACTATAAAACTACTCCACTAGAACCATATCAAGACTACTACTATGAATTTTCACTTATTAGTTCCAATCGTTTCCAAAATAGTTAGATTCAAAACTACGAAATGGGAAGATTAGCATAATCTTTAAATTTATATCTAACAATTTTGCAAACCACTGAAATTATTGAGTGAGAATTCATAGTAATAGTCTTGAGTAGCCTTGTTATGGTTCTACTTAGGTAGTATTATTGTTTCTTTTTAATATATGTACTAAGAGAAAAAAGTTATGACCAAAAATGATTGTGTCATATTGGTTTATTTATCAGTTTTTCTTTCTCATGATTTTAAAAGCAGGAGTCAATATTTTCTCAACACCTTCCTCACGAGAGTTAATCACTTTTAGGCATAAAATATAATGAATTCTCTTTTTGCTCCAATCTGCTCTCAACTTTCCGTTAGCATAATTTAATTATAAATGATACAGTGCGGTAAGGTATAGAACATTTGTATTATTATTATTTTTTTTTAATACACTGAACTGAACTTGTGGTAGGTACCTTGTGAAACATCTTGAAAATAATTGTTAATAAATTAAACACTGCTTTTAGATGAATCAATCAATATATTATAAATACTCTACATATGTTTCGGCTTATTAGGCCTTTATCAAGAGTACTACATAGTGAATACAGTATTCACTATGTAGTACTCTTGATAAAGGCCTAATAAGCCGAAACATATATAGAGTATTTATAATATATTGATTGATTCATCTAAAAGCAGTGTTTAATTTATTAACAATTATTTTTTTTGTTTGGTTAAAGTTTTAGTTTAAACCGACTAATACAAGGTGAGTAAAAAGCTGCAATTGAATTTAATTGAAAATATGGTGAATGCGCTAGGATAACAGAAAACGATTCATAATAATAAATAAGGGAAAATAAGTAAGCTGGTAAGAGTACAGTAACTTGATATTTGATGTATATGCTAGAAGCCAAGGCCTCAGGTTATTTTTTATAATATTTTTCGATCCCCTCACCACCCCACTCCATTATTAAAAGGCTTAATTAAATAAAATTGAAATATTCACTTGAAATTTGGTACGCGTACCTATGTATTATAACGACATCTGGAACTGGATTATATTTTGAGATGATTCCGTTGGAGGGTTCGGGATTAAACAGGGGTAATAGGCCTGTCAACGAAGCCCAAAAAAGACCAATAAGGGAAAAAATTCGTGTAGTCGCCAATTTTTTTATAGTTGTCGGTGGGGAGTGCCCTGAACAACATACTAAATGTCCTGATCTCTTGATCAGTGGATTGTGAGCGGAGAGGGATCGTTTAAAGGTCCACTTTTCACGTTTTTCTCGCATAACTCTAAAACTACGCCCTCTAGCGAAAGAGTGTCCATGTACAATATTAAAGTACATGAAATTTCCTACGTTTTCATTTTCCTTTCTAGAATCAATACTTTTGCCAAATTTGTTTCCATCATCTATTTTATAGCAGTGATAAAAAATAATTTTAATTTTTTTTTTAAATGTGTTTAGAATGCCACGAAACGTGGAAATTTTAAATTTCGGTGGCAATTTTTTTTTTTTTCATTATCTATTCCCTTTAGACGGTCCACCCTGTATATTTTCCAGTAAAAGTCTAACCATTTATTTGGTGATAGTAGCGTCAGCTAACTACCAAATTCGAATGTTCTCTGTCAAGTAGTTTTGTAGTTAATGCACCAACTGCACAAACAGACAGACAGATAAACAGATAGACGGACTGACAGACAGACGAAATTGGAACACCTATATATTCAAAAAATCTCGGAGGGTGATTTTTTCTCGAATACAATACTTCCCTTCGTTATGCTATTTTTCCACCGTCTATATCTCGTAAAGTATTGATCGTAGAAAAAAAATGAATAGCAACTTATCTGTAGAAAGATTTTCATGGTTTAATATTTTATATAGATACTTTTTCGCTAGAAAGCGTGGTTTTCAAGTTATTCAAGAGAATCTTGAAAGGGGAACCTTTAAACACCCCCCCCCCCCGCGGATTATCCACTTGTCAGGACATTTAGTATGTTGTTTAGGGCACCCCCCCCCCAAAATATACAAAAATTCGCGACTACACGAATTATTTCTCCTAATTTTCTTTCGTTGACTGGCCTATAAATACGGGGAAATAAGTAAAGCAGACTGGTAAGAGTATTCAGAAACTTGGATTTGGTGTATATATTAAAATCCAAGGCCTTGAATTTCTTTATATTAATTGACAGAGCCCGAATACGGATTTGGCAACGTCCGAATATGGACTCCTAATATGGATTCGGAAGCGCCCGGAAATTGCTTTGATATAGTCTAAAAGACTTAAATCTGGCGATCGCGGTGGCCATTCGATATGTCCTCTTCGACCTACCCATCTCTGTGGAAATATTACATTTAGATATTGACGCACATCAACTCCATGATGAGGTGGAGCTCCATCTTGCTGATACCTAATTTCATCTGAGAGTCGTTCAAGACATTTATTATGAATATTTTCTTTATTTCTCAACAGTAAATTGCTCATTAGTTTTTTATAATAAATTTAATTTTCATTAACTAATAAATATTATTAAGACAGAATACTACAAAAGGGTGTTTCTTAATCGAATTTACAGTGTAGACAAAAATCAGATGCTTCGACATATTTCTTCAACCCTGTATGTAATGTATATTGCTTGCTAAATTTATCTTCTTCGATCATAATTTTAAATTGAATAAACATCGCACTCATCGAGAAGAAGCGATAGGAACAATCTACGTAATTGCTTTTCAATTTTATTTAATTAAGTTATCCTGCTATATATTTTTTTAAATAACATCACTGACATGCTAAGCGTATTTTTATCACTCCCACAAAATAATTAAATTTATGTTTGTAAATTTTTGTTTGAGCACAAAAATAAAAATCGACTTTAATTTGTGCGTAATGGATTTGAACGGAATGTACGATACGAGACAAATAATATCGTGTTATACTTTTGAATTCAAGTAATAGGCCGGTTCTTGAAGAATTCAAATATTGACGACTTAAAACTTTTTTGAATGTTCAAGTACGTCAAACGTAAAAAAAACCGCTGGCTAAGGAAGCATTACTTCCACATCAAGATTTTCCATCCAAGCCTCTTTAAAGGAAAACATCTTGAGTATAATTACACTCTAGTATGTGGAAATTTATCATAGAATTTTAACAATACGTGAGGCAGATATCATTAAAAAAATTGAAGCGTTGGTTGGTTCTTAACATAGACGCCAAAATTGAAGTTTCTGGAATCTTATTAGATTGCTCTACTCATTTTCCCAAAAAATATGGTAGAGAAATCTGGTATATACACCGAATCTCAAGTTTCTGTACTCGTACTCTTCACCGGTTATGTTAAAAAAAACAATCCAGTTCCAGATCTCGCCGGTTATGTTAAAAAAACAATCCAGTTCCAGATCTCGTTATGATACATCCATGTATAAAGTTTCAAGTCAATACATTAAACCGTTCCAGAGAAAACGTGTGGACAAAAAAGTTACAGACCGACAGACAGACAGATTTATTTTTTTTGTTTTTTAGAAGTTAACTTATAGTGGGACAATTTTTGGTATCAGGCACCAAAGTAGACGTTCTTGCACCCTAAAAAAGTCTCTTTTAAAAAAATGTGTAAAGATGTTTACACAGAACTAACTTCCCCCTTTAGGGGTAGTGACTCTAAAGAATTGTTAGTTAAGAAACGACATAGGTGAATAATAATTTAAATGTAGCTATCATTATAGCCACAAAGAAAACCTGATAACTTTTGTTTAAGAAAATATACAGAGTGATCATCCGACCGAAAAAATAAATAACGAATAAAAGGTGAAAAGCGTGGAAGGTTTGCGTAAATATCTGTACAAATTTCCGTCATTGCTGAATTATTTCTTAGGATGACCACCCTGTATATTTTCCATTATGAATATAATAGGTGTCTTCATTGACGATTGTGTTAACTCTATGACAAATATTATTAACATTTGTCACATTTTTTTCCTTACTTATTCTTTGTAGGCGGTTTACTCTGTATATTTGCAAGGAAAAGTCTATCCATTTCTTCCCTATCAGAAGCGTCAGTTACCTTCCAAATTTAACTGTTCTCCGTCAAATAGTTTTTTAGGTATAGCGACAATAGATAGACAACAAATTGACAGACAGACAGACAAACTGATGGAATTTAGAGATCTTCATTTTCGTAATTTACATGAGCTGAAGCGTGAAAATTCGAGGAAATCTCAAAAAGGTGATTTTTTTCACGAATACGATACTTCCCAAGAAAAGTAAAAAGTAATGAAAAAAAAACTGTTTTTCTGGAGTGGTCTATTTCTACAAAACTAGGTATACTTTCTTGGTACCGTGTACACCCACAACTGCAAAAAAACAGCACTTCGGGAACATTTCCTATTTGAGTCGACTTTTTTCCTGTGAAGACTAGCCTATAATGAGCAGGTTTACCTCAAGCTGTAACATCGCCCACGTATATACCCGTAATCTATACGAAACACAAAGAATAATAAATAATTGTTTCTTCTGCCTGTCGATTGCAATGGATCAAATTGCCAATATCAATTACACAATACTGATAGGGATGTGCACTAATTTATCCGAATTATATTTTATTCATCTTTCCACAACCACAATACTAAATAAGCGATGAGTACTAATTGCTAAATTCGAATATTCGCATTTTGTGTTCGGTAAATTGAAATCGCTTTTATGTACAAGGTGGAAGCCCATTACTTTGCAATATAGAAATATTAAGTAATTGTAAGGCTGTCTTTTGTTTCTGTGAAAATGGAAAATGCATTGGTAATATGAGCTAAACCTGTACTAAATTAAGGTTGTTAAATACGTTTATATCAAACAGTCCAGGCGGTATACCGGGTGTCCAAGACATATGGGGCGTCCGCGTATAGTAGCGTAGCGTAGTGAGCGTAGAGTCTAAAATAACAATACAATTTTGTTTAATTTTTTCCCCCTCTTGGAGCTACTCGCCCTTACAAGTTAATAATATTTTTGAAAATTAAGATGACCTGTTCAAAAGCGATTTTTTTTTTTTGTTTGCCTATACTTGTAATGAAACGTACTCTTTATAGGATTTTACAAACAGCAGAAAGAAACTATCTATGAGAACTAAAATAAAAAATCGGTAAAGGTATTTACACAGAATTTCCCTCGTTATTTGTGCATGGCACTCACTCTAAAAAATTAATAATTACGAAATGACATTGAGAATAATAATAGAAATATAGTTATTGCTATTATTACAAAGAAAACTTGAAAAGTATAATAGGTGCAAATGCCAGATATTATTGTCATCTGTCACATTTTCAATCCAACATTCACGTAATGGAGTGGAAGTATAGTGGTGGTTAAAAAATTTCATTTTTTTTTTTATTTTTCAAAAGATGTTGGTAAATTAATTTTCAAATTTTTTTCTTCTGAAATAGGTTTAAAATGTCAAACGTAGAAATTTTAAATTTGAGCAAAAAGGAAAATTTCCTTCTATTCTATAGTAGTGCTAAAAAAGTTTAAAAATTAAAAATTATGTATTTTTTAAAATAGGTTTAGAATGCTATGAATCGTGAAAATTTTAAATTTGGGCAAATAAAAAAAAATCGATCTATTTTAGTGGTAAAAACTTTTTGAAAAATGTTGGTGAAAAAAATTTTCACAAATTTTTTTTCTGAAAAACCTAGGTTTAGAATGTCATGAAACTTGAAACTTTTAAATTTGAGCATTCTAGTGTTAATGTTTTTTCCAAACTGGTAACAAAATGTTGCAATTTTTTTTTCCGAAATTGGTTTGGAATATCATGAAACGTGGAAATTTTAAATTTGAAGAAAAAAAAATTCCTTCTATTTTAGTGGTAAACAAATTTTCAAAAATGGTAAAAAAAAATTTCTTTTATTGAATCAGGCTTAGAATGCCATGAAACGTGGAAATTTTAAATTTGAAGAAGGAAAAAAAAAAATTTCATTTTAGTAGTACAAAATTTTTCAAAAATATTGGTGAAAAAAATTTCAAAATTTTTTTTCCTGAAATAGGTTACGCGTGTCATGAAACGTAGAAATTTTAAATTTGAGCAAAAAGAATTTTTTTTCATCTTGGTAAAAAATTTTTCAAAAATGTTGGTGAAAAAAATTTTCAAAATTTTTTTTTCTGAAATAGGTTTAGCGCGTCATGAAACGTGGAAATTTTTAATTTGAGCAAAAAAAAATTTTTTTCACTATTTATTCCGTTTAGACGATCCACCATGTATATTTTCCAGTGAAATTTCTACCATTTCTTCGCTGACAGTAGCGTCAACTACCTACCAAATTTGGCTGCTCTCCGTCAAGTAGTTTTTTAGTAAATGCACCAACAGACAGACAGACAGACAGACAGACGGAATTGAAAAACCTATAGTTTCGTAATCTACGTGTTCTGAAACGTCAGAATCCGAAAAAATCTCGGAGGGTGATTTTTTCTCGAATACAATACTTCCCTTCGGTATGCGAGGGAAGTAAAACTATTTGTAAAATTATTGATTTGCAATCTTTGCATTCTTTTGATAACCTGAAATTTGGGGTTATGCTAACAATAAAATTCTAAAATCAATTTGTCTTTCTTATTGCTCAATTCTCATTTTAACACTAGCCTCTACACAGTCCCCTACGGCAATGCAGAATAAACCAGTATCCACATAACCCCCTACAGCTATGAAGATTCAATTAAAATGACAAGGGACTAAAATGAATTAATTTACATACCTCGTTTTTTGGAAAATTTTTCATTCAAATGGATTACATTTTCATGAAATATATCATTCTGTTTTTTGGAAATACTTAGCCTTGGAAACGTTCTTCGCCCTTATTCTGAGCTCATCAGAAAGGCACAAATTCACTCACATGATGTTCCATGCAACAGCCAAGACAGTTACCAAGTTTTTTGACATTGTTTGACATTGACTGAATGAAAAAAATAGATTTTCACCTATGTGTTACCTAACTAGTAATGGAGCCTCTATAAAGAATGTGTTTCATTACAAGTATAAGCAAACAAAAAATAATTAACTTTTAAACATGTATAGAGTATATAGGCTCCATTACTAGCTAAGTAACACATCAGCTAGGCAATCAGAAGAAATGTTCACAAGGAAGAATGTCAGTGGTGTACCGCTATTTTTGTATAAAGAATATCACAGGACATGTTTGCACGCCACTGGTGGAACTATAAAATAACTTGTTTAACTAAAATATGTGATTTTATATCGTATTAACGCATAGGTACCAAAATTGAAACTAACGTCTAAAGTACTTTTTGAGATATTAAAAAATAACAACTAAAGAAAATTCAACACTCTGTAGCAAAAAAATTGAGTCATTGCGGACATGTGTCATATTTCATTTTTTTCGAAGTTTAGCTAATGCTATTCCACCACTTAACCAGGACGGCGAAGTGAGATACGGTCACCCATCATCTAAGTGACCTTTTTTTCATAAAATGACCTAAGAAATCACACCCTAAAATATTAGCACGTCGTTAAGGAACACCCTGTATTGATCGGATGATTGATATACATATATTACACCGAACTATTTACAAAAAAAGTGTGAAGTTCGCAGATCCCGCTCTTTTTAAATGCAATTTTGGTTTCACTCCCGGGAACCAGAGGTAGTTCATGACATACTAATTAAAAGTCTCCACGGTTACAAAAAAATTTAATGAGAGGATTTCAAGATATTGTCCAAAGAAGGTCTTAATATCGACGAATTTACAACTGTGATTGACTAATGTTTCGAAATCCTGTCATTAAAATTTTTTGTTATTATGGAGACTCTTGATCAGCATGTCATGATCTACCTCTGTGCAAAATTTCAGCGCCTGGGATTGGAACCTAAATTACTTTTAAAAACCGCGGGGTCCTTTGTTAGGAGAAAGAGAAAATTATGCTGAAAAGAATTACAATATATCTATTTCCTTTTAAAATAACCAAAATTTCAAGTCACTTTGATTGCTGAAGTGTATCGGCTTACCAAGGAGATAGTTTTGTTTCATGTTACTTTCCTCGCATACCGAACGGAAGTATTGTATTTGAGAAAAAATCACCCTCCAAAATTTCTTCGGACTTTCACGTTTCAGATCATGTAGATTGCGAAATATAGGTTTTCCAATTTCATCATTATGTCTGTCTGTTTGTCTGTTCGTGCACTAACTAAAAGACTACTTGACTGAGAACAGTCAAAGTAGGTAGTTGACGCTACTGCCAGCGAATAAATGGTTACTTTCACTGGAAAATATACAGGGTGGACCGTCTAAAGGGAACAGAGAATGGAAACAAATTTTTTTGCTCAAATTTAAAATTTCCACGTTTTATGACAGTTTAAACCTATTCCAAAAAATTAAGAATTTGAACATTTTTTTACCACTACTATAATTCCCCTCCACTACGTGGATGTGTAACTATACATGTGACAAATGGCAATAATATTGGCCACATAGTTAACACAATTGCCAAGGAAGACACCTATTACAGTTTTATTGAAAAATGTACAGGGTGATCATCCCAAGAAGTAATTCAACTATGGTGGAAATTTGTATAGGTATGTACGCAAATCTGCCATGTTTGGCACCTTTTATTTAATATTGAATTTTTGCTGTCGGATGACCACTCTGTACATTTTTTCCAGCAAAAGTTATTAGGTTTTCTTTGTAATAATAGTGATAACTACATTCCGATTATTATTCTCATATTTGTCGTTTCGCAATTAATAATTTATTAGAGTAACCGCCCTGTATAAATAAAGAGGGAGGTTCTGTGTAAATACTTTTACCGATTTTTTTATGAGAGGTGAGATTAGGCTCCATTGTAATACACCTATATTTTTTTTACATTGCAAAAATGTATCTAGGCTTACTAGCATAAGGTACGTCAATCACAACGGCATTTTTCTACTTCTCAGGATTGACGCAAAGCACATGTGACATGCAAGGCTATCGTCACGTGACAGCAATGGCTGACTATGCCCTGAGGCTCAAGGAGCTGTTGGAAGAGGTAAATGAGCACTCCTTCAACCACTTCAGGATCCGAATCGGAATCAACGTGGGACCCGTTGTAGCGGGGGTGATAGGTGCTAGAAAGCCGCAGTATGACATCTGGGGCAACGCTGTCAACGTAGCCAGCAGGATGGATAGTACTGGAGTATGTGATAAAATACAAGTAAGATAGTATTTTTTGTATCATATCTATTACTATGTTTTTAATATTAACTCCACGAATGGTACTGAAATTACGGAATTTTGTTAATTCTGAATTTTATAAATTCTGTAAATTGTTGTTTCAGAGTAATGTCACTTTCGAAATTTATCGAGGAATTTCGTTAATATTGAATTTTGTAATTTTAAAGCAATGTGATTTCAAAGCTCAAATAGTGGCTGCGTTCATCCGAGCAGATCGCTACCTGGCGATCACGGATCATTAGGCTGAACGGCACTTCTTGCACTGAGCGCTCTTGGATCGGACGCCATTTTTTATAGCAAACAAAAATTGTGCTCAGTGATCGACTGATCAGTGATCAGAAACGGAAAATTTGATAAATTATAAGAAAAATGGAGAAAGCAGAGTTTGACGTGACATATGAACACGAAAATGTACATTATAATGTTGCAGGAGATCGAGATTTACATTTTCGACTTCAAAATAGTAAGTCTTTTTTAATAGTTTTTCGTAAAATCTGAATAAAAGGCCCTTTTGCACTTGTGCATTTTTATTTTTACAATTTACAATTCAAATTCAAAATAATCACACCATGACAAATTCGACAAACGACAGCGGACAGCACTGAGCCGTTCATCCGGTTGCAGAGCGATCACCGATCAGTGAAGGAGCGCTCAGGTAGCGATCTGCTCGGATGAACGCAGCCATAAACGCTTATAAAATTCTCTACAAAAAATGTCAAATGTCAAAAACCAAAATTTGATCGATACATTTTTGAAATCCTAAATATCGTTCAGAGAGAAAAGTAATTTCATATAATCGTATTCGAGCCAGTTTATCAATACGAGGATAAAGTTATCCTATAGTTAAAGCACAATTTAATAATGACAGTTGGGTAGTTAACCAACTGTTATTATTAAACTGGTTGATTGGAGGTTTCCAATCATTTTGGTTCATGACCCCTTACTCCTACTATCGACTCGTGGACTACACTCAGTAGGGGAAATGAATCAACTGTATTATTATATTATGCCTTAACCATAGGATAACTTTATCCCCGCATTGATAAACCGGCCCTTAGTCATGCAATTCTTTATTGTAAAAAACATTTCGAGCTATTTAATGAAGTTGGCATCACAAAGAAAATTTCTTATATCACTTTCTTTGTCTGCCATGATCTCAAAATTTATATTTGAAGTTTCCATTGGTTCCAATTATATACGGAGCGTCCACAAGGTCAGGTGTACCCTCACTTTTCTTTATTTTTCAAGATAGCGATTTGAAATGAGGGTACGGAATATTTCAAACAGAAATACATTTTTTGACACAATCGGACTCAGGAATTCACTTCCGCTGATATAACCGGAAGTACTACTAACTGTTTTCTTTCAAATAACATTCTATATATCTTTGGATATTATAAAATGATTCAACTTCTATCAGATAAGATTAAATAATATACAGGGTGTTATTTAAAATGCGAGAGTTAGTTGTACTTCTGGTTAATCCTGAAGTATTTCTTGGGTATGAGTACATAGCCCCACAAAAAAAGAGTTTTTGATCCGGATGACTAACCATGGTATTCCTATGTATTTATGCCAAACTTGAGTAAAACACTTCTATGTTATTTACCACTATATTTACACAAAACGTGACTGCAGTTTCAACACTTTAGGTCATTTTCAAACGAAGATTCAACTAAGAATGAAATACAAAGATTTGATCCCTATTTAAATATGTTTCTAGAATTGAACAGATTAGAGAATTATGAATGTACATAGGTAGTTTCCTAACCATCCAAGGGTGGGGTTTCTCAGAAATATTAATTACATTTTGGTAGCATTAAAAAGAGGCGAATACATAATATCTAATTGATCATTTTACAAAATTAAATCATTCTTATTGTATTTGTATATTTCCAATGCTTCTAACAAATTAAGTTTCAAACCTTTGCTAGCATAGTGTAGGATTTCCATATAATTAATATCTGGGAAGTTATGCCCACCCTCCAATATGTGATTAGAAAAAGCAGAAACTGTTTTTTGTAGTCTGAAGGACCTATCATGATCGAGGTATCTGGTTCTAAAATTACGTCCGGTCTGTCCTATATATATGCTATTGCACTCTGAGCAATTTAATCTACAGACCCCAGATTTTTCGTATCTATTTGTTTTATTATATATATGTTTTTTTTAATAGCATTAGATCATTGACCATGCAACCTAAGTTTTAAAATTAAGAATGCCCTAACCCAAATCTAACAAAATTAATAAAAAGGAAAAACCTGTTTATATTTAAAACAAGAGCCTAAACCCAGATACATCGACAGGGGGAGGAAATTAAAAGAAAACGTCGGGGGAAAACAGGGACACACGCTTCTCATCCTGGGGTCGATCAGGACATTTTTATAGCTTAGACAATACAAGGTAGACCACGGTAAGTGAGGTAAATAAAAAACATGCGGAAAAATGTTTTTATTATATAAATCTCATTCAATGCATCTCTATATCCCTCATGGTGTAATCTGTATTTCATGTCTTTCTCATTAATAAACTCCATTTTATCTTCAATCATACTTGTTTCTCTAAAATTCTTTTCCACTCTATGTCTATAGTGAGTGCTGGAGTGGAAAAAACCTACAGAGATGGATTCCCGCTTGTCTTCCGTCTGAGAATTAAAAACCCCTAAGTGCACCTTTCAGGTCCTAAAAGTTTTCCGAACCCTTTTTGGGGTTTGGGGGTAGTTTTCGCCCCTTGCAGGGTGCAGTCAAGGTAATTGAAGGAGATTCTCGTTAATGCAATGCGACAATTCTGCAGTAAAGACGAGGAACATTTGCGCTCCCAGATCTGCCTCCACCCCTGTAATCCTCATCCAGCAGCACCTTCTGGGGGCTTGATTCCGGAGAAGCATTCACCCTTATTTCCTTTGCATTCTCAAGAGCTTGTAAGCTAGAAGCTTTTATGACGCAGCTCTGTATCCAGAAAGATATAGAAGGAGTGCAGAGGCTGTATCAACCCCTTCAGGAGAATTGTTACCCCGCTCGCTTAAACCCTTGGTATTAAAAAAGAAGAGTACGAGAGATAAAAAGTTCCCATTCATTCCTTAAAGATAGATACTTATATTCATAAATTTACCTTATTGAAGGGATGTTCTTACTCCTACATGGAAATTTAAGGGTTATCGGTTTTTTTGTCCTAGGATTTGGGTTCAGCGTCGAAAAATACATACCATAGTCAGTCATCTGGATCAAAAACTTTTTTTGTGGGGCTGTGTTCTGTCTAGAAATGTATTTTTATACTAAATATCCTGTACACTAGTTTCAAATTATTATCTATAAAAATAAAGGAATAAATGGGGGTGTAAAATGGTCTCGTGGGCACCCGGTATACTATGTTGGACCTCTCGGGTGTGAGGACACCCTCGTATAGTCCTCTTTTTTTTTTCAGATTAACTACAAATTTTTGTCAGTTGAAGTAACAACAAAATAATTTTTTTTGCTTAAAAAAGTTACTTCGGCGATCATGGCACACTAAGAACGGTTCGAAAATGTGAAAATTTAGTAGGCTCTGTTTAATCGAAAAAGTATCGATAAGAAAAATCCTTACATCTAGATATTTCATGTTTCAGATAACAAGGGAAGTTAACCAAATTCTCCAAGCCAAAGGCTACCCTACGACGTGCAGGGGAGCGATAGAAGTGAAGGGCAAGGGCTCTATGGAGACCTTCTTCCTGGAAGGAGCTGCGAGAACTCCCTCGGGACCTAATATAACTGTGAATCCACTAGCTAATGTTAACGCAGATAGTAAAATATCTCAATTTGAAAAACCTATGACAACTGTGTTAGGAACAATTTCCGAAAAGAACTAATTTATTTATTTTTTATTTTGTTTACTACGGCGAAATTTTTAGCATAAAATTAATTTCATGTCGTACAAATTGACAATAATCACAAAAATAAAAAAATTATAAAATGTTGGGGGACGAAGAATGAAGGGGAGGAGAGCTATCGAATTTTATGCTAAAACTTTTGTTCGTTTGAAATACTCCTGTAAATACTGTTATTTTCAAATTTATTTTTATGTATATATTATTTTTTAATAAAAAAGAAAACTCTTATTTGTCGATTATTTTTCCTCTCCACTTATCAACAGTTAGCTCCACGCAACTGGTTCAATCAAGCATGCAGTCAGATATTTTAGAGAAATTGAGAATTTTTGAAAAATTGAAAATTCAGCTAACGAAACTTTCGTTGGGATAGGTTGTAATACTTATAATATACCTACCTATTTGATGAAATGAAATATGTGCAATAACAGGATTTTTCTCCAGCTCCAACGGGCTGTTAGTTCATTGAAGTGTTACAAAATGTAGGCCGAACCTTACATTTTGGAGAGGTCACGATTTTATTTTTTTGATGTGTGAGTATTTGACCGCCATCTTGAAAAAGAAGTAAACAGTTTTTCCGCGATATCTTGAGAACCGTAAGTCTCGCAAAAAAAAACGTTAAAGATTATTCTTGTGGAGAATTGAATTCTCTACAATCTTGCTCTATACACTTCTTACCGTAAAATTGAAAATGAAAAAGTTATAATTAAAAATAGGCAAACATTTTTAAGAAAAATTTAATTTAAGGTATTGGAACATATAGACAACAAGCCCCTGCTAAATTTTTAGGGGGATATATGACACCGCTTGAAAAGGTATAATTTTTGTAGTCGTACAAAAATAAATCACTTTGAACCCTATGCCGTACATTTTAGGGGGGACATAGGAAAGCCGCGGAAAAGTGAAAATCGTAACCCGCGGAGCTGCATTTTTTCAAATGACACTGTGCGGCTTACGTTTATTTGGGCTGTATTTGTACCTGTGACTCTTAAAAAGAAAATGCCGTACAAAAATAATGGGACAGAAGTACACGAAAAATTTTCGTTTCCCAAAAAGTGACCTCTATGTAGTAAGGTGATATGACACCGTACGGCTTTTATAAAATTCGATTTTTATGTTAACGATGAATTTTTTTGCTATGCCGTAGAAATCGGTTGGACCATGGGGTGACAAACGCGAGATCAACCCCCGTCCTAGACCTCTATCAAGAGTCGTGATTTGACCCTGTACGGCATCAATTCCAAAAGATTACACGACATTTCAAATCTTTAAAAAACCATAACCCGTCTAAAAAGAATGGGTATTATCAATGTAAATAAAAAAATCACTCCCGAGAAAGGAAAAAACTCACGTTTTGTAGGGTAACTTTATTTGATACTATACGGCCATTTACTTTTTTGGATTAATATAAGTTAGAATTTTTATTTTATTTAGTAGCCGTACAAAAATAGTGGACAATAATAAAATTAGAACATTGCAAAAGAAGCGAATTTTTTTAAAAATTATGCAATTTAAAAAATTCTCAATTTTTTAATACAATGGATAGATTTTCAACTTTACATCGTTTTTCCTTTCTTTAACTATAAAAGAATACAAATGTGTCCATGCCGTCCGTACATTTTCATTGTTGGGATTTTAGACACTAGATTACGTTATTCGTGCGATTTACACGACCCTTAACAGTCATTAGATACCGTACGGCGGCGTTTGCAAAATATTGAAAATAGCAAAACCTGATAAACAATCACAAT
This sequence comes from Stenurella melanura, assembly GCA_963583905.1. Classification (NCBI taxonomy): domain Eukaryota; kingdom Metazoa; phylum Arthropoda; class Insecta; order Coleoptera; family Cerambycidae; genus Stenurella; species Stenurella melanura. The sequence continues at coordinate 170,947,773 of OY757311.1, forward strand.
GTCGTACACTTTGAATCGGCCACATTTAAATACTAGAACCAAATATATATTTCAAAAACAATTTTTTTTTTTTGAAGTAAAGCGGGAAATTGGTATATACCACTTTTAAACTTTAAAATCGAATATAATATTAATTATAAAAAAATGTGCACAAATTAAAAATTGTCTTGTTTTGATCAACGTTTTTTGAAAACTTTAGGGAAAAATAGTGTGGCTAGCACCAGCGAGGGAAGTTACGGGCAACTAACTTTGCCTATATTTTTTTTATAACGAGTTTAAAACACCAGGAGGAGATTTACAGTTTCACTGCGATATTATGTGTATTGTGATTTTGTCGTTGTACATGTCAGTACTCAGCATTATATTCTGGAAATAAATGTATGTAGATAACATACCTAGATAGAGAAGTGGAGATGTGAAAGTAAACAAAATGCTCTCCTTTTTTATTGAATCACCTTTGTTCCAAGTAAATAAAAAATAATATCTTTCAGCAGCTTTTCTTTTTCTTTCTCTCAAGATATTTGCCCTTAACGATTCAGTGTTTTGGCCAAGCAGCTTTTCTATTTCATCTTTTATTTAAGTCATGAAAAATATCGATAAATATTTATTTTTATAAAGCATAATTTATTTACGCACTGTTTCGACATAATATAGCGGAAAATTTTCGGAAAATCATTTTACATTTTAGGTCCATAATTTTGAATAATAGGTTTAGAACAATTAGAATATCGAGTATTGCCCAAATTTAATAAAGTCTTACAATAATTTTTTATTCAGAAAACCTCACTTTGGGACGAAAAATTCAATTTTCCAGACACATGTACTAAACTAAAATGTACGGCATGGTAATAAAATTTTTATTATACAAAGTAGTATTAAAATAATCAAGATTTATGTGGTGTCAAATCCCCACCCTTGATAGAGATCTAGAACGAGGGTTAATCTCGCGTTTGTCACCATGTTCCAACCGATTTGTACGGCATAGAAAAAAAATCATTTTTGTTAATATGAAAATCGAATTTCATAAAAGCCGTACGGTGTCATATCACCTTAGTACATAGAGGTTACTTTTCGGAAAACGAAATTTTTTCCTATACTTCTGTCCCATTATTTTTGTACGGCATTTTCTTTTTAAGAGTCACGGGTAAAAATACAGTCCAAATAAACGTAGGCCGTACAGTGTCATTTGAAAAAAATGCACCTCCGCAGGTTACGATTTTCACTTTTCCGCGACTTTCCCATGTCCCACCTAAAATGTACGGCATAGGGCTCAAAGTGATTTATTTTTGTAGGACTACAAATATTATACCTTTTCAAGCGGTGTCATATGACTCCCTAAAAATTTAGCATGAGCTTGTGGTCTAATATTCTTTAAAAGATTTTGCAAAAAACAGAAAAAATAACTAGGGGAATAATTTTCTCTACTTATTTTTTAAATTTCTTTTCTTTGGAGAGGTGTTAGAACGCTGCAGAGTAGAGTAAATAAATATTTTTTACCAATTTACCAAATAGTGATGGTTTTACTCCTGAGTTAAGCATAAATTGTTTTTGTCCGGCAGTGCCCATTCAACCGAAATTTGAAGCAAGAAGTAGAAAAGTTATTTCTACCAATTTTTTTAGTTTTAAGTCGATATAGGGGTGGTTTTAACCCTCTCCCATTGTTCCTAATCATATAATTTGGCTATATTTGGTATAAATCAACCACCTTTGCAAATTAATATTAAAAAAAAGGGGATTTCATAGAATCCATTTTGATTTTTATTGAAATCATCGTGAAAACCCCTCTACAAGGAGTGCTTTTTTGGCATTTTTAAGGGTGCTTTCCAACTTTTAGGATCACAGGACCTCGATTTTCGTAATCAGCGAACCAAAAAAGTGTAGTCAAAATAGTTTCAGACCGGTATTTGGTTTGATCTCTTTGCAGCGTCCCAACACCTCTCCAACGAAAAGAAATTTAAAAAATGAGTAGAGGAAATTGTTCGCAATAAAATGATCTGATATGTTTTTTCAATAAAATCAATAGAAAGAAAGTTATAACCCTTGAATGACATTTCTCTTGAAAATTTTAGCATTTCTAATTATAACTTTTTCATTTTCAATTTTACCGTAAGAAGTATCTAGACCAAGATTGTAGAGAATTCAATTTTCTATAAGGAAGTCTTAGAAAATTTTTCTGTGAGACTTTCGGTTCTCAAGATATCACGGAGAAACTGTTTACACACCTTTTTCTAGGCAGTGGCGAATTGGGGGGCGGAGGATTTCAACCCCGAAAACCGAGTTTTATACACACACGGAACCCTCCCTACACATCAAGAAAAAAAAATCTTGTCCTACCCAAAATGCAGGGTCAATGTAACATTTCAATGTACTATGTACAAATTCTAATATAATCGAACTTATCAAGTTATTGCCCTTAAAAAAAAAGTTAATTACGAAAGAGACGACAACTATCGTGTAAATCAACAACGTGCTGCTCTGGTCTGAATTCAGAGCCGTAGCTTTAGTTCCCAACAGACCCATTATCTTGATTTCAAGGAAAAATTAAAACTTTCTTATTCGTTTACTTGCCACTTTTTATTTTAGATCTCAACTGGTACGGTATTCCAAACAATAGGTACAAAATCGAGTTGCCGATGTGTCCCCACATTCTGACAAACGATCTCGCTCTACCTTGGACGTCCTCAATCAATGGAAAGGGAGAATACATTGCGTATTGGCTGTCGGAGAGATCATCATCCTCTTCTTTCTCTTCTCTGATAAACGTGTACATATAGCAAGCTGGTACCTTGCCAACCGTGTGGATCTTGTGGAAAAGTCCGACCTCAACAGGGATACTCTCACCTTTCTTTAATGACACGCCTACAGACTGGAGGCTGTCTTGATCTTCTACCTCGTAAACAACATCTCCTTCTAACACTGTCAGACTAACGTTACTTAAATCGTCGTTTATAAAGTTTTCCAAATAGAGACCTGAAAATAATAATAATAATAGCGTCTTTGTTTTCCATATGAAATAATACACTCAATTAATACTATTTAGTAAGTAAATGGAATAATAGGCGAAGTTCAGAAAAACAAATATTAGAAACAGTAATAAAAATATATAAACTGAAAAATTAAACTGCTCTTCTACTTAATTTAATTCGCACATTGCATTCAATGAAATAATTCAGTAATATTACGGTCCAAATTGCGATACATCCGACAAAATTCATAAAGTTTTGAAAATTGGTGGAAATAATCAGGACAGCATATGTAATAATAAACCGAAAAGTTCCCACCCCTAAATTGTGTGCTTCATCCCCTACGACGTAGTATTCACCCCAATTTTCGCTTTTTTAAAATCATCCATGAAATGGTGCATTTTACGACAAAAATACCTATGTACAAAAGTGTTCTACAGGAAATTCTCTACAAAAAAGGTTTTTAGACCATTTCTCCTCAAACGAATAGTACGTTGGTAAATCAGGGCCGTAATTAGCGCAAGTCATATAATTCGTTATCTATTTACCATCACCGAAATGTTCGGCGTTACTATGCAGCACATCATTCCGCACTTCCATAGGTCATTGCCCTTTGCGGGTTGGTACTTCATCGCAGATGCAATAGTGAAAAGGTTTAGAACTGAAGGTATAGATGTGTTCGTTGCTGCGGATGACGCCGATTTATTAATAATACAAACTGTTATAGAAAAATGTAAGAATTGCGATACAGCTGTTGTCGTAGGGCAAGATATTGACCTGCTAGTCCTACTTATTGCACTTTCTCCTTCTGACAAAGACATTAAATTTTTAAAAGAAAAACAGGGTAATACCTGTAAAAGGATTTACAGTTCTCAAGATTTACAATCTGCAATTTTCTTAAAAAATTGCAAATCCGCCATTTTATTTGTACATGCCATCAGCGGTTGTGACACAACCTCGGCGTTTTTTTTCCAAAGGGAAAGTGAAAGCAATCAATGTATTTAATAAAAGAAGTGATTTACAACATATTGTACAAACTTTCAACAATGAGGAAGCTACTCATGAAGAAATTGCAAACATGGGACAGCGATTTATTTTAGCTTTATACAACTGTACCTCGGCAGAAAAAAGTCTAGATGAATACAAATTTATGTCTCTTAACAGACTAGTTGGTAAAGCCAGCAACACTGTCATGTTGTCAAAACTTCCACCAACTTCTGCTGCCGCTCGGCAACACTGTTAACGAGTTTTTCACCAAATTCAAACATGGAAAAACGTGACGCTCAAAGCTACCGATTGGGGGTGGAAAAAAGTTGGCGGTATATTAATCCCAATAATGACTATAAAAGAAAGAATCTGTTTTAACGCTTATTTCATGTTCATGTTCATGTAAATTAGGCTGCGAATACAGGTGTAGTTGCAGAAGAGCAGGCTTGCGTTGCTCTACAATGTGTTATGATTGCCATGGACAATCATGATTGAATGTTGAATCTGTGGAAGACGACCAAGATTTATAATTAACATTTGATAATTAGTGGATTAGGCCTACAGGGGATACCACTTAAAAAAAAACGCGCCAAGTACTTTACCCTCTAGAGTGGCGTGGAAATAAGTACAACACGGTCTTTTTATAGAGGTGAGGAGGTGGAAGTTGTATATTTATTAAAATTGTAAATAAATTTTAGTGCCTACTGCTATTTTAAGCGTTAAACGTTAAACTTTAAGGTAGATCGTACTGTAGAGAGTGCTAGTCGGAACCAACCCCTATGTTTGCGCCATATTTGCCACGTTATTATTAATTTTAGGAAAAAAGTGGTAAAAACCTTTTTGATAGAGAATTTTTCAAGGAACAATTTTGTATATAGGTATTTTTGTAGAAAATTACACCGTTGCCGAGATAATCTAGAAAAACTCAAAATGGGGGTAGAAAGGATGTCCTGGGGGATGAAGCACACTATTTAGGGATGGGAACTTTTTGGTTTAGTAATCCTTATGCTATTCCCAACATACCCACCAATTTTCAAATCTTTATGAATTTTGTCGGAATAAAAACGTAATATTCCTGAACTAAAAGTAAGTTAAAAATAATTACACCTATGGTTAATACAAACAAAAGAAAACATTCAACTTAAACTAAGGGGCTAATAACAATAAATATGTTAATTATAAATTAATATTTGTAATTTTTTCCTGAAACAGTTTACATTAATTCCTTTCAAGTTTGCGGGTAGAGAGTTACCTACATATTTTGCAAATCTGATACCTAAAGGAACGTTTAAAATGCTCTGTTCGGTGGACAGGTGGGGTTAAAAGGCCTTTGAACCTTAAATTAAGGTTGTGTACATCTGTACGAAATTTTATTTTTTATATAAGTATTCGGGAGATTTCTTTATTAAAATTTTATGATATAAACATGCTAAATGAAGTAGTCTGCGATTTACCATGTTCAGCCATGTTCCGTACGGGTAGTGAAAAATCTAACAAAGACAAAATCAGGCTTTCACATGAGATCACTTTGACTTTTTGAGATAAGTAGTGCCTATTCCAGTAAATTAGTTTCATAGAATTGTATGCTTTTTGTGTAAGTTTATTTACATGTTTTTCAAATCGGAGGTCACTGTCAATATTAACACCTAAATTCTTAGCATAGTTAATTATTTCAAGTTCTGGTTGATCTACAATTATTTGATTATTTGAACCTGATTTTTAATAAGTTGTCGAGATTTTTTAAAACCAAAAATTAAAGCGTTGAATCTGCTAGTATTAATAATAAGACAGTGGTCTTTTGATACATTTAAAAAGATTTTAAGTCTTCGTTTATACGTTGACAGGTACCATCAACGTCAGAAGTGTTAAATGAATAACGAAGCTGAGTATAATCAGCATATAAATGACGTTGACAATGTTTTAAACATGAAATAAACTGACTGATATATAATGTAAAAAGTAACGGTCCCAGGATAGAACCTTGTGGTACACCTGATCTCAGTACTAAGTCTTCTGAGCAGTTTTGTTCAATGCAGACTTTCTTCTGCCTATTTCGTAAATAATTTTTAAATAAATTAACTGCTTCATTTCTGCAAACTGAATTTAACAAAAACGTGATAGAGTCATTTAGCGATGTAGCTTCCCATTATATATTTCTCGTTATAAGATATTACATGCCAGTAGCGCCAGCTCAGTTGGATTAATAACAACAGAGATATTCGCATTGGAATAGAAATAAATTCGTCCAGCTGAGGTCCGACCAAGTGACGTCACATCGCGATTATACCCATATAGTCCGTCAGAAATGCGCGCCAGCGCTGACGTTTGCTAATCAAAGTATTTATTAATTGGCTAATTCTGCAAGAAATCGATTTTAATTTCAGCTTCTTGGAAATGAAAGATTCTACTTTAAAGGTACTATTTTCAGATTGATTTGAACCTTTACTACGGTTTAAAATCCCAATGTCTCCGTCAGTTGCTCTACGCACAAATTCACTCTGCATCTTCAGGAAGTAGTTCTTAACAGTTCCATTCAAATTGTTTTAACAACTTCACCCATTATCAAAGTAGAGCCCTACTCAATTTCATAATAATCTGTTGAGTACTTTAATCATTAGATAGTGTAATATTATATGAGCGATTATGGTAACCATTACTCACGAAGATGATGTTTGAGCCCACGAGCCGTAGGCGAGTGGCGCAAATCTTCTGAGTCAATAATGGTCATAATCGCGAATGCAATACTATGCTTTTTAAACACATAAATTAGACTGAATAGCATTAATCGGTGGTACCTCCTCATAAGAAGTGGAAAACGTAAACAAATAATATGGCAATACACTTGGTTGTCTCTGTTAGCAAGTTGATTGTCAAGCGGTAAACTTTTGAGGCGATGTGACGTCACAACAAATAATCTAGAGACATTAGATCAGGAAATCTAGCTGACCAATCTATTAGAAACCATTAACAGTCCATCTGTTATTATTTGTGTAAGCTCGATTTCTGAATATATTTCACTATCTATTAATGTTTAAGAAAAATTTCATGGTGTTTGTCACTTTGTAACAATCTTATCGAATTTATTATATTTTTTACGAACGCACTGTATTTTATAAAGTATGTCTCACGTTTCATGACTCCTATATCACAGCTCTCTTATTAACAATGAGATTTTTTTTTATTTGGGTAGAAGGTACTCACCCATCAAGAGATTGTGTAGCGGTAAAATTTGTCCACCAGCGGCGTCCATCGTTATGAAGAAAAATGTACCTAATTTTTCAAAAAAAGATGTTAGGCAATGTTTTAACTGTAAAACAATTTCATAATGTTATTCGTTGTTATTTAAAAAGTCACTAATACCGAATTTCAATAAGATGAAAAAATAGAATTTTCCTCTTTAAAGTACCAATTATTAGCCATAACTGTATTTTAAGACGTAATTAAGCAGAAAAAAGAGGGAGTTAATCACAAAATAAATGTGATTTAGTTGTCTATGTAAATATTATTATTAATTGAAATGGTTCATAAATGAAAGTCTAAAATTGATTTTTTTTTATTTCCAAGTCAATTAGTCTTTGATTTTGACTGTTAAATAAACTGAGCGACGTCACGTGATTAACTATAAGTAGAAAGTCTGTCTCCCTCCAGCTTAATTAACTAATAATTACGTATAGAAATAAAGTTATGATTGTAATATTTGGTACTTTAAAAAGGGACGTTTTATTGTCCGATTACGTGAACACCAAGTACACTATCTTCTTAAAATTCGGTTTTAGTGAGTTTTTGATAACAACGAATAAAATTATGAGTCTGTTTACAGTTAATATTTTGCCTAATATCTTTTTTTGGAATATTTGGTATATTTTTGTCCATAACGACGGACGCCACAATCGCATTGTTAATGAGAGAACTGTGATATGGGAGTCATAAAAAGTGAGACATGCCGTATATTTCAGTAATTACGTTATTAGTACTACCAAAGAAATCGCTCCGGATATTATTCCCCACTAAACTTTATGAATATTTTACCTGGATAATCGGCAATGAACAATACATCGCTTTGGTTCGACCAGGAATAGACTTCTTCGCTGATGTCGTTCATTGTCGACCTGAAGTCGTTGTATTCTGTTAGAACAGGCAGCAGCCACTCTACGGGCTGGAAAAGTGACCAGTTGGCTTTTAGTAAATCGTAATTTGGGTCATACATCCGTTGCTGAAAACGTTTATTTAGGGAACACCATACGTCCACGTAAATTGATATATTCTCGGACACGATATAAGTGGAAACCTCCTTAGAATCCTGGTTGACAGATTGAGTTTGCTCTGAAAATAAAGAAAAATCGTGTCAATTTGTTCGGATCATTATCTCAATAATGCCCACGTCTTTTACAAAGTAACAAAACCCATGCCTTTTAGCGTAGACTCCTAACGAGAAGTCACGTGATATACTTCTCTTAGACAACTCAGCTCATACTGTTTGGTCTTATATATTCAAGATGGGGTGTGTCACAAAACGTTAGAATAAACTATACGATAGAGCCATGAAATTTACTTAAAAACATGCCACTTACTCCTAAAGTCCTCTAACAAGTTCCTCCTCAAACATTGTGCATACTGAACGCACATATGGGCGTGTTTGTTCCACCTGTTGTTATGAGTCCAAGCCTCGGAGTCTATAAAATGTTCCTGACCCGAGTCGTTATCAACCACCTTCACCACAACTAGGATAGTATCCCAAGAGTGCACCATCATATCCCATGAGTAGCCGTACAGACCGTTCGTCCAGTTGTTGAAGCCCTAAAACAAACGAGTCACATGTCAAAAATGGTGCATTTATTATACATTCTAAGAATAAAAAATGTGTTAATAAAAAATGAAGCAAGCTAGCAATAAACGTCAATAAATTTGATGTAAAAAATAAAGCAACAATCCACTATTTTTCTCTACCATGCAATTATCTAAATAAAACGAGAAGTCTTTCACAATAAATGTTCAAACTATTCAAATGAAACGTAAAATCTTCTTGAACTCGTTTATCACTTGGAATTATTGTACTATTTGTAAATATGAAAACGAAGAGTATACTACATTTGATAGATACATTTCTAAAACCGTAAATACCGTTCATAGACAAAATACATTTTCTTCCTTCTTTAATTCTTTGGAACTTCCTGCCACATGTATGTTTTCTGTTTAAGCGGTGCTAGGGGAATCTACAAAATATATCACAATTAACCAGTATGTTACTGGTAAATAACCTCTACCCCTGTAACGTTTACGTCAAAGGATCAGTTAGAGGTTGGTTTTTTTAAATAAACAACACAAATAAGTATAAAAACTTGAAATTAAATATTTCGCCGACGTTTCGGAAATCTAATCTGTTTCCTTTTTCAAGGCTTTTTTTGAAAAATCTTTTTTGCTGTGTATGACAAATACACAGCTCTAAGAATGTTTGTTATATTCAATATCCATAGATACTTACTATTTACATAGAACTGTTGATGTAGTTAACAGTTTTTTTAGTTTTTATACAATGTTAAGTTTGTGAAGTTCTTCTTTTAACATTGGCAGCCAAGTTCTATATACATCTACGGAACAATTCGACAAGCAACTATCCCCATTCAATAATATTATCGCGGATTCTTTAATTTTACTTTTTTTGCTATCTGCCTCTTTTGTTAAAAATTTTTGCCGAGTCCCAGTTTATTCTACGTCCGTTCTCCCACGCGTGTTCGCAGATCTTGGACCTCTGAATTTCATTTTTTCTGATACAATTTCGATGTTCGCCCAATCTTACACTAAAAGGTCTGGATAACTCACCCACGTATTGTTTCTTGCACTCACGGAATACTATAAATGCAGTTTTCTGAATTTTGCTCGTGGTTCTTCGGTTTCGTATATAAAAAATAGTAAACATTTTATCGAAAAAGTATGAAAACAATATTCATAACACACATCTGATGGTTAGTTTTGACGTAGTTAGTCTGTTTACTAACGTCCCAGTAGACAATACTTTAAAAATAATCAAAGACAAATTGTTAAATGAAAATAATTTGCAAGGTAGAACTAAATTGAGTGTAAATACCATAATGGAACTTTTAACTATGTGTATAAAAATAACTTATTTTCAATTAGAAAATGATCTCTATCAGCAGGATTTCGGTATGGCAATGGGTTCTCCATTGTCACCGATTTTAAGCAATTTATTTATGGAGCATTTTGAGACTAGGCATGTTCAAAATTGTGCGTACAAACCGGTTATCTGGTGGAGATACGTAGATGATATCTTTGCAATCTGGCCTCATGGTATTGAGTTACTAGATGGTTTTTTGGACCGTTTAAACAATAAAGAACCTTCTATTAAATTCACTTTGGAAAAGGAAACTAGAAATGAATGACCATTTTTAGATGTTTTAATTAAAAGAGTAAATGGTACAATTGAAACAAGTGTTTATAGAAAACCAACACATACCAACAGATATTTAAATTTCAACTCAAATCAGTCGATGCACGTTAAGAGGGGTGTTGTAAAATGTTTGTATGATAGGGCCAAAATCATTTCTTCTAATGATGAAATACTAAACAATGAGAAGCGGTTTATAAAGAAAGTTCTTATTAATAACCAATACCCTGGGAGTCTTGTTGATAAAACCTTCATAAATATTGAAAATAACAATCAGGTACGACAAAAACCTGAAAAACGTTACACAGCGTTAATTCCTTATGTATGCGGATTATCCGAAAAGTTGCGCCGCATCGGTGATAGATTTGATATTAGGACGGTATTTCAAACAAGCAACACTTTAATATCTATTCTGACAAAGATGAAACCGAAGAACCACGAGCAAAATTCAAAAAACTGCGTCTATAGTATTCCGTGTGAGTGCAACAAACAATACGTGGGTGAGTCATTCAGATCTTTTAGTGTAAGATTGGGCGAACATCAAAATTATATCAGAAAAAATGATATTCAGAGGTCCAAGATCTGTGAACACGCATGGGAGAACGGACATAGAATAAACTGGGACTCGGCAAAAATTTTAACAAAAGAGGAAGATAGCAAAAAAGAAAAATTAAAGAATCCGCGATAATATTACTGAATGAGGATAGTTGCGTATCAAATTGTTCCGTAGATGTCTGTACAACTTGGCTGCCAATGTTAAAAGAAGAACTTTACAAACTTAACATTGTATAAAAACTAAAAAACTGTTAACTACATCAACAGCTCTATGTAAATAGTAAGTATCTATGGATATTGAATATAACAAACATTCTTAGAGCTGTGTATTTGTCATACACAGCAAAAAAAAAATTCAAAAAAAACCTTGAAAAAGAAAACAGATTAGATTTCCGAAACGTCGGCGAAATATTTAATTTCAAGTTTTTATACTTATTTGTGTTGTTTATTTAAAAAAACCAACCTCTAACTGATCCTTTGACGTAAACGTCACAGGCGTATAGAGGTTATTTACCAGTAACATACTGGTTAATTGTGATATATTTTGTAGATTCCCCTAGCGCCGCTTAAAAAGAAAACATACATGTGGCAGGAAGTCTCAAAGAATTGAAGAAGGAAAAAAATTAAAATAATGCCGTAAATAACATTTAGATAAAATATTTATTTTGTCTAAATGTTATTTGTGGCATTACCTTAATTTTATTGTATTGGTAATCGAATTCTGAACAAACTTTCACAACGTCTGTCCGTTCGAATGTCTGTCTGTCTGCCTATTTTCTTCTAAGCGTGATAACTTAAGAAAGATAAGTCAGATTGTATTGTTTGGAAGTAAATTAGTATTCTCTAGTGATAGAACCCTATCGTTTCTGAACAAAATTAATCGGTAAATATAAAAGTTATCCATTACTTAAATTTAAAAAATATATATTTTCTATGTTTTATAATTGACCAATATAATACATGTGGATTATTAAAACATGTTTACTAAGGAATTTATTTATGTCAAACCTTAAGTAACATACTGTGTATTCCGCGTGGGTATATGTATAAATTTGAAAATTGAGAATTTTCTATATAAAATACGAGAATCTATATTCCCCACAAATAAACCGAAATTAATGAAATTGACAATTGCCGGTATTGTCAACAAGCCTCTTTACTTTGGATATCTTGATTTCTTTTATTTAGCTCTCATACCGAAGAGAAGTAGGTATTGTATTCGAGAAAAAATCACCCTTCGAGATTTTTGCGGATTTTCACGTTTCAGATCATGTAGATTACGAAAATGTAGGTTCCTCAATTCCATCTGTCTGTCTGTCAGTCTGTTGTCTGTTTCTTGGTGCATTAACTAAAAAACTACTTGACGGAGAACAGTCAAAGGTAGGTAGTTGACGCTTCTGTCGGCGAAGAAGTGGTTAAATTTTATCTGGGTGGACTGTCTAAAGGGAATGGATAATGAAACAAATTTTCTTTCGCTCCAATTTAAAATTTCTACGTTTCATGACATTCTAAACCTATTTAAAAAAGGCACTACTATACTATAATGTGACAGATGGCAATAATATTAGCAACGAAGGCACCTATTAGAGTTTAATTGAAAAATATACAGAGTGGTCATCCTAACAAATAATTTAGTAATGGTAGAAATTTGAAAAGGTCTTTACGCAAGCCTTCCATATTCTGCACCATTTATTTAATATTGAATTTTTGCTGTTGGGTGATCATTCTGTATATTTCTTTTTGACCAAAAGTTATCGGGTTTTCTTTGTAATAATAGTGATAACGACATTCCAATTATTATTCTCATATGTCGTTTCGTAATTAATAATTTTCTAGAGCGACCGCTCTGTATAAATACTTGTAGCGATTTTTTTTATCACAGATTCGAATTCCACGAGGAAAAATACGTGACTTATTATTTTAGCGATTATTTCTAGAAATGCATCGGAAGTATTGAATGTATTCAAGAGAGTAATCCAATTATGCCAAAATAAAGCCGCCCCTGTCCCATGGATTTATTTTCAAGTTTGCAACTAGCAAATTTTTATTTAGTGTATCGGAAACGCCCGATTGCAACTTATACTCGTTTTTCTTGAACCACTGCTCAATTTTTTTTAAATAGCTTGTAACTTTAGATTACTTATACAGATTGATTTTTCTGGAACAATCATAAATGGTAAAAGAAACTACGTTCTTGCTTTTCCGATCGTGCCTCTTTTAAATTTCCTCCTGTTTTAAAATTATAAAAGTTATTTAAGGTACAAAATCTAGAGCAAATTCAGTTACAACCTCCAGGCAACGGTATAAATAGTTAATGAACAATAGGATGTACCTAAGAGCAGATCCGAGATCCCTATAACGCAATTAAAAAATAATTACCCTTAACAGGGCAGCCACAGTACTGACCTTCGTGATAAAATGAGAATAAGGTAGGAAGATCTGTAATCCACAGTGACAAATTAGAAGCGCCACAACGAATTTGTGTTTCCATTTCACATTCTTTTGTAGAGAGTTATCTTTGTACTCGTTTGTTTTGCTGTCCGAATAAATACAGGAGGCGGACGGTGACGGCTCTAAATTAGTTTTTGTAAATAAACTCTGGACTTTTCTAGGCCAGTTCTCCTCACAGAACAAGGGCATCGTCGCCAGACACACGTAAGGGAACATACCTGGAAAAGTAAATAGGGGTTAGTCGCAAAAGCATTACAGTCCAAGAGCGCTCAAAATACTATCTTATAAGATATCAGGATGAGACATGATCAAGTCAATAATATGGTAGTACAAAGAATGAACATTTCATTGCCTTGCCAGGGGTCCCTTAGTGTTACAACCTTGGGCCACAGGTATCTCTCATGTTTGTTAATAGTTTAACTGAAATAATTGAATCTACCAAACTTTTAGTCTCTGCTTATACTTCAAAATAGCTTAGATAATAGTTATCTACCGGGTGTCCCACTTAAATTCCCGGGGCTATTTTCTCGATAATGAGACGAGATATTTGAATTATGTTAAATGTATTCACTAGAATAAATAAACGACTTCAGCTTTTAGTAAGAACGGACTTTCTACAAATCGAAGTATTGATGACGTTGTGATTCAAAGAAGTTGTTCGATCCTAGGAACCTTGAAAAGAGGTGCAGGTGATAGAACGTTACATTCTATATTAGATCTATAATACAGACAATTTTATAAAAATCTCTGATTTTAACATAATTTTTTTAAGTAACAAAAATCGCCATAACCTTTTTAAAATTAGATAAACACTTTAAATATAATGTAATTTCCAATCAAATCAGAAGTTGAAATAAATTTATTTCACTACAATCTAGATAATATTTTTTATTATGAAAAATTTCCTAATGAACATCGTCTATAAGTTATTGTTAAGGAGTTTTGGCATTTTTGTTATTTAAAAATATTTAACAATATAAACATCTAAATATTTTTTGCTTTGAAGTAATAATTACATTTACTACATCAATTTTAAAACTGCATTAATTATAAAACTTCTTCTAACGCTCTAGAACAAATATTTACTAATTTAAATGATACTTGGGGAGAAGATCAAATTTATAACGACATCTCCGTATATTATATTTCTTGAAAAATACAAATACTCAAATACAAGACAATGTGAGCTATAGAAAATACACACAATGATTAATTTTCATTCGCAAACCAGTGCTTAATCGGACTCCAATCCGGACCCCTAAAATTACAATTTAAACTAAATTGAAAATTAATTCCCAATTATAATCTTCTTTTTACTTGATTACTCACTCTTTATACAACAATGCTTACGAACGAAATCCTTTAAGAAGTATCTGAATTATAAATGCTCGAACTTAGAGAATTGTTAAGAGACAAGTTAGACCTCAAAAAGGCTAAGCCATGAACGTCAGTTTAGGCTCACGAAACTAAAGGAGACGGCGACACAAATTACACCGCCTCATAATGGTATTATCTTCCCATGTACCAGAACTAATGTTAGCTGTCACTAGTAATGACGGGAATATCGAGTTCAATGCATGTCAAGATGAGCTCAATGCCCGTACGCACCTTCAATTGCCAGTTTTTGAGATGTTATTTTTCTCCTTCCAGTGGTTCGTTTAATAGATACCCATTAAAATAAGAATTTACATTTTAATCATCTCCTGATGATGCCAATATGGTTTGCGAAACTCTCGTTGAGTATAGTATTCAAGTGTTTCAGTGTTTGTAGAAACTGTTTCATCATCAGTGTCACACCAAAGATTTTCACTTGACCTCTAAGAATTTATGTTCATCGTTGGTACTTTCTGAAATTAAGATCCACAAGAACACAGGTTTATCACTTTCTTAGTGGGATTTAAAAAATTAGATTTGATTATTATCCATTCATCGCGAAATAAGTTACAATAAGGCAAAGCACATGATGAAATTGGAGTAGATGGAAAAATCTGCATTTACAAAATTTGCTCGATGAGTTGAGTATAAAGTATATGGGACAAGCAAGACGTCTAATTACTATTAGATTTGAGGAGTACATGCCGCCCTTCCAAACCCTCTCTTAAACTTGCGTATCTTCTACGTATACGTTGATATACAAATCGTTAGAAAATAAGGCAACAACGCTGTATTTCTCAAGATATTCCCCCATTCTGTAGCATTTGAAAAAGCTGCATTAATAATTTCAGTTTAAATACAGTAAATTAACCCATTAGTTAATTTGTTTGAGTGGAGAGGTAGGCAACCACCCGTACTTCAAAGGGGCATAGCAGGTCGCATATCTGAAATTCTCAACAAGGAAAGAAAGCGTGTTTTCTTTTATGTATTATTTTTGAGTCAGAGGTGTTACTCACATGTTCTTGTTGTTGGGATATTACACAATGGTGTAATTCAGTCTTTAAAATGCAAAGCCCTTTGTTGGCGCATTTTTATTGGCTAGAGAAAGTGTTCTCTAGATGTTCAAGTTGGCAACGCGGAGAACTGTCAAGCGGATTTCCGTCGTGGATTCGTCTTGGAGACAGCCACGAGTCGACAGCGACGAGAGAGCTGGAGGCGGCGGTCCCGGTTTTGTGTTGAAGAATTTGGGTTTTACATCGCTTACACTGAAAAGGGATTTGATTTGATGTACCCAGTGTTTCTTCACCGTCCTGCCAGAAGCATTTTGTAAATTCCAGGAGGGAATTCTGTTGCTTGTCGTAATCTGATCGCCACGTGTTTCGTCAGGTTATACCATACTCTCTATACAAGAGTGTTTTGGAGAGGCTTGTGTTTGGCATAAACATATATGTTTGGAGAGGCTCACAATTGGGATAAGCACGTGTTTGGTGCTGTCATTTTGGTTATGTAAGGGGGCCCAGCATTTAGAGGAGTAATAGGAGGAAGTCTATTACTCAGATGTTTGGTTTATGTGGGTTCTGCTGACATTTTGAGAAGTTTTGGTTGGAAAGTTGTACACTATGTACACAGCAGTCTCCAAGAGATTTGGGCCGAATTTTGGGAGCGACGCGGAGTCGTAGTCGTGAGCAACGTAGAGAACATCTTAGAAAGTGGTGACAGGTCACGCTGCAGTTGTCAGAGAAAACGCCAAGGCCCTAACCAGGTTTTACTGTTTCATTTTAGTTACATAATTTCAGAGAAATTTTTATAGTTTCATTCAGTGATTTTTTGTCAAAATATTAAAGTAAATTACACAACGATTTTGTAACTACACACCTAGTATATGAAATATCTTAAGATTTTTTACTGTAAGTAGCGCATGGTACCACGTGATACTAATTTACCTTCTACTATGTCACACATGAAGTATTTTTAATAGAATGCACTTGAAGCCGTAGTTGCATTTCTATAAAAAGGTGTCAAATCACTGAAATAACTTTAGAAGGGGTCAATTACATATTTTGCATTTCTTTTGCATATATAGATTAAGTTCAGGGGACAATTGGGAAACTATTTGTCTTTTATTGTTGTATATCTCATGTGTGTTGTAATAAATGTCTAATGTCTACACGTTCTTATTATTTGCACTGGTACTCCTGATATTTGCTTAAATTTTGAGATTTAATAGAGTAAAGTAGAGTTTTGATATCACAGATATATTTTGAGTATTCCATCGCATGGTTGCTAGTAACTTAATTTTGTTCCGAGCTGGCAAAATTATTTAAATCATATTACGTAACATACAGCCGGTGGCGCCCTTTTGAGTGTCCACACACAATCCTAACCCACGACCTTGTGCTCTCCACCAAAAATCGGCTGCCGTTCGCATCGGGATAACATGTTTTAATATTTAGGTATCAAAATATGTTACAATTCAAGTATCTACTAACCGAGTAGTCTAACATTTCCTATCGAAATATGAGTATAGTTAAGACGCGTTTACGCTGGGCCCTGAATATTTGTCTTAAATACACTTGTTTCCACTCTGTGGAATTTTATCAATGTTTTAAATCAAATTCGTTTCCTTAAACTCCAGATGTTCCTCAAGGATCAATTTTAGGACTCTTCTTCTTTATAATATGTAAGTATTATATAGAAGATATTGCAAAAACATAAAGAACGACGTTGCTAGAGAGATTCTTATTCACTAATTCCCATATGCCAATGATTTTATATTATACAGGGTGTCTCACCGGAAACTAAATCGATCGATGTTGGGGAAAGCATGTAACAAAGAATTTCGAGAATTTTAGCAGTTACTTTTCGAAATGATCACGAAACTCTGAGTCGAAGCATGTAGCACACCCTATACCTAAACCCAACAGTTTCGGATATATCTGACGTTTTATAAAAAATTGGTGCAGCGGCTTGCAATAACCGTTATAACTTTCTTCGTGCAGGAGATCCTCAAATGCTTTTTGGCACGTAGAAAGAACACAAGATGAGCTAGTCTTTACAACAAATATATATTCCATAATGGTATACTAAGTGTTTTATTTTTCTCGTTACATTTTGTCCAATTCACACCTCAAGAACTTTCTTATTTCAAATGGAACACCTTATATTTTTTTACAATCAATCAAATGATGTAAAATTAAATTCCCTTTTTTATAGTGCAGGCACTGTAGGAGTTAAAGTTACAACTTTTTGAAATATTGTCGATTTTCTGAAATTATCAAGAATTTTGAATAAAAATTGCCATCAACTTGGCCATGATTAGAAACAATCGTTAATGTCAGTCATTCTCTTATGCCAAAAAAATGATAAGCACGTTTGAATTGCACCCACGAAGACTTTTTAGATTTGTTTATTATTTATAGAGAATGTGATAAAGTAATATCAAGAAAATGTAACACATTTGCTACTCGATATCCACAAGAACAGAAACCATCACAATTCAAAACAGGAAGTCTATTGTTGATGACGATAACAGAAATAGCATTTCCGATTATGCCATTAAGACAAGCTGCTTTGGAATTAGGTATAACCGGAAGTATCACATGATTGTAATTATTTTAGTTGGTTGGCCACACTGACTTTAATAACTCCCAAAATTATCAACAATTTTATTACATACTTTTTCCAATATCGATCTATTCAGTTCCCGGTGAGACACCCTGTATTGTAGGATTTTGAGAACATTGAAAGAAACTTTACTATACTCTCGACAGTTAATGTAATAACAAACTGTCACCCAGTGCAACAAGTGCAACGTTATGTTTTTTTGCTGCAAAAAGTCAACCCTTTTGTTTGATTATATATGTCGGAGACGTCCCCTTTACGTTCCCCGTGCGGACGCCTTCCGATACTTTCGTAGACGCCTTCGATAGTCTTGTGGACGCCTGCTAACTCGTAATTCATTGAAGTCAAGAGAACGTTGTCAACAAGTACCGATTGCATTAATGTAAACATCTCGATATGTGGTCGTGTGAACCATCAGTCTGGAGTCCCTGGAACCCTCTTCCCGGCGAGCGGAACAACATGCCTGAAAGTCCCGTAGATAAGTACCTAGTCTTAAGATAAACTCGGTAGAGAATAGTTGAAATCACGGGACTGGCAGTAGTGGACTGCTAGCTCCAGTATTTTGGTGGTATTGTTTGTATTTTCAATCTTGAGACATTTACCTGTTTCGATAAATCATAAATCATGTGATTTTGTTATTTATGCGACTATTATTTAAGTGATTTTATTGTGTTTACCAATGTGCGGCCTAATCTAATAGATCCGCCCTAAAACGCCCCTCCCCTTGCCGTCTTAGACATATATTTATTGACGCAGTTTTGTATTTAAATATTATCGAGATTTTAACAGAGTCGCCAGAAACAAACGTCTAGCAATTAGTAATTAAATACTTTCAAAGCTTATGCTGAATCTTATGTTAAAAGTTAAAGATTCGACATGGCAAATCCAATAGGGCTGCGATAATTTGGATAAATTTTGCAGATTTACATGAAATTAAACCACTAGAAAGAGTAAAAAAAAAGTTTTGGTTAATTAAACTTTAGTAACGAACCTAATATCAATTTTGAGGTCAGTGTAAAAATGAACAAGTAACAAAATCAAACGAATTTTTAAGCAGGCGCTTTCCCTTTGGATATTTTACTGCAATAAATAAATAAATAAATCTGAACTTTATTCCCAAATTCTTTATAGTTGATCTAGCGACAGCCCTGGCAAGTCTGAATTGATTAAAAGTTACGTGCTCTGCTGTGTCTGTCGCCTTAAAAACTTTAGAGCTTGCCAACTTTGATTATTTATGAATTAATTCTAAAGAAATTCGTGCAGTTATCGTTTGTTCATGAAACTTGATTTTCTATTTTCTGCACTATATACATGAAAGACCTTATCTTGGGATGAATAGAGCCCAAAGCATTTATCTGTAGAGAGAACGAAAATTCACGTAATATAATACACAACTCTAAACTAAATTAAATATTTGATAACTTTTGAAAGCATCCCTAGACTCAGTCATAAACAGCAGTAAACTTCGCGAACTACACCCTATAATATAATACATATAACACTCAATTACTGATCATATTTAAAGTTTTGACTGTCTCGCGATAATGCCTAGGATAAGTGGAGTGAGCGAATGCGTTCAGAAAATTAGTGTTAATAAAAATGATTTCAGTGAAACTGTGTCATCACAAAGTATAAAACAAAGCTTCGTCCAGTCGCCCGGGTAATTGAACCTCATTACCTAATATCGATATTGAAATCGGTGAAAAGTGCGTTATGGTCCATGGTACATAGGAAATATCGCAATTAGCTGACGTATTTGTATCAGCTAGGGACAGTAGGGACATTATAAATCGTGTTTCTTAGACCATGGCAGACAAGGATAGTGATATGAAAATATGAAAACAGTTGTGATCTTTAAACCGTACAGAATACACCTACAATATATTTTTTTCTTTTCTTTATGGAACATATTAAAGTTAAACTAATATTAAATGAAGCCATAAAAACGTTTCATTTCAATGAAGCAACACGATAATAAAAACCACTATACATCCCATAATCCTGTTCAACGTTCGTCTTTCTTAAAGTAATTCTATTACGGCCGCCTGTTAACCCAGATAATAAAGCACCTAGCGTTTTATCACCATCTCGACAATAAAGCATATCTACAGGGTATCCCGAAGTGCATAGGCTTCACTAAGTAATACAACTTTTCAAAATAAGAAAAAAAGTTCCTATAAACATGGTCGGTAAGTGATTAGTTTCCGAGATACAGGGTGTTCAAATAATTCTCCTGAAAATGTTTCTTTAGGAATATTTTCGAAACGTCTAAAGATAAACAAATGATAATTTACATAAGAATTTAACTTTTTATGCTTTTTATGAAAAAATGACAACTATGTACGAAAATCATTCAGGAGCGGGTGGAACTGGGGGGCCTAGGTATAATTTAGCCCCAACTTTATTGTGTGACACTTTTAAATTAATTTATGAGCAGAACTTAAAAATGTGAAGTTTTCTACACAAAAAAGTCTCTTGTGTTTTTTCTCTAAAATTATCAGTTTTTGAGTTAATCTTATCTGAACTTTATTAATTAGTAACCATTATTACCAGCATTTCTGGTATGCAGGAGTGTGCCGTGATTGTAATGTTACTAACAAATGAAAAACAATCTAGCATGCAATGCCAGAATGCCAATAATGACATTGTTGTTTTTTGGTTTTCTGTAGTTTTATTATTTCCTTTTGGAAAAAGTGTTCTACTGAAAAGTGAAAAATGAAATGAAAAATGTTTAGTAATGTGGAGTAAGCAGAAATTCATTTTATTTATGGATATTATAATGGAAACGCGAATGCCGCGGTACGCGAATATCGCAGATTTCCTAATAGAAGGAAACCGTCTAAATTTGTTTTTATTCGAACCCACCTAGAATTTAGAAATCTTGGACTTAAAAGAGGCCCAAGAAATGAAGAACAGCGAAATGGGCGATTTACAAACATAATTTTGGCCAAATCTAACAATAATAATAAAGTATGAAGAGCGGTCCAACAGCTGCGCGCGCAAGCGGTGTATGTGTGCATGTTTCCAAAAACAAAGTTTTTCGGATTCTGAAAAAAGACCACAGAAAAGCTTTTCGAATGCAGCCTTCAACCAGGTGATCCCGAAAGGCGTATCAATTTTTGTAATTGGTTTATAAATGCCATGGAACAAGATTCCGATTTCGGAAGTAAAATTATTTGGACTGATGAAGCTACCTTTAATCATAATGGATCGGTTAATTTTAATAATTTAAGAATCTGGGCTCATCAGAATCCTCATATAATTCGCCCTAGGGCATTTCAACAGGAGTTTAGCGTTAATGTATGGTGTGGTGTTATAAACGGGACTTTTTGTGGGTCCCACATCCTTCCTCCCCGTTTAAATGGACCATTATTTAATGATTTTTTAAATAACCATTTTTTTCAATATCTCGAGGATATTCCTCTTAATTTAAGAAATGAATGCTGGTTTGAAATGGACGGAGTTCCCGCACATTTTGCTGTTGAGAACCGTTTATGGCTAAACAATAATTATCCTGAACGGTGGATCGGTCGATTAGGTGCAAGAGCCTGGCCACCCCGTTCACCGGATTTAACTCCAGTTGATTTTTTGTCCGGGGCTATTTAAAGGACAAGGTCTACGCAATCCCTGTAAAAACGAGAGAAGAGTTAATAGAAAGAATTCTCGAAGAATGTGAAAATTTGCGGGCTAATCCTGATTTCATTCGTAAAGCTACACACTCTGTACGGCGCAGATGTCAGAAATGTGTTGAAGCTGGCGGAATGCACTTTGAACAACTCTTGTAATTTGTAATTTACCTTACTTTAATATAATTCATTGTTGTCTAATAAAAAACAATGTAATCAAATTTTGTTTTACTGTCATTGTTTTTTGTGTTTCTGCTAAAATTATGCATAAAAAACAATTCCCGAATAAAGTTCAGATAAGATTTACTCAAAAACTGATAACTTTAGAGAAAAAACACAAAAGACTTTTTTTGAGTAGAAAACTTCAAGTTTTTAAGTTTTGCTCATAAATTATTGTAAAAGTGTCACACAATAAAGTTGGGGCTAAATTATACCCAGCCCCCCCCGTTTCACCCGCTCCTGAATGATTTTCGTACAGAGTTGTCATTTTTTTTTAAATGCATAAAAAGTTAAATTCCTGTGTAAATTATCATTTGTTTATCTTTAGGCGTTTCGAAAATATTCATAAAAAAACATTTTCAGGAGAATTACTTGAACACCCTGTATCTCGGAAACTAATCACTTCCCTGCCCATATTTATAGGAACTTTTTTTCTTATTTTGAAAAGTTGCATTACTTAGTGAAGTTTGGTCTATGCAATTCGGGACACCCTGTAAATAGATGCATGAAGTACGATTTGAAAATGTTAAAATAAATACCAGAGGCCCTTTACAAATACTGGTTTTGATTTTCGATATCCAATTTATTAAACTAGATGCTGCCAATATGAACTTTTATACTACTTTAATTTAATCTACATAATTTACCTATGCTGAAAAGTCGGGAGTTCATCAAGTGAAAGCATGCACAGAACAGCATCGCCACAGGTCTTGTGAACTCCACTAGCATCCAAAATCCTATCGTCAAATCCAACAAGAATCCGAACCAATGTACGATGAGGTAGTCGATATTATCCGGTGACAGTATTAATCTGTAAAAATACAAACAGTCTTATGATAAGAAGATAGACAATGCATAACAGGAATTGAATTCCTTTAGGCAGGTACCTAATTGTTTCAAAACTAGAGTATCTCATTGGAAGTATCAATACGAAAATCAATGTACTAGAAAAATGGTTTATTATTTTAATTGACATTAAGCAAAAGTTACCTTAGACCAATACAAAAATCTGTATCAAAAGAGAACATCGAAAAGTATAGAACAGTTTGCAAACAGTCAGATATTCCAAAATAATTAGATTATTTAGTAACCAAAAACATAATTGTAAATCAGCAACAGGGTTTTTCTCAGGGCAAATCTACACGTACCTATTTATCTATTTATAACAATTTTATTCTCAACTCCTCGGAATATACAGTTCAGGTTGACTCTGTCTATACTGACTTTTCTAAAGCATTTGACACAATTAACCATGATTCACTTAATCTCGATGAATCTCGTCTTATAACATTTATATATATATGAATAGTATCAAAGTCATTGAAAATGGTTGGTTTCATTCAAATATCTGAAGCAGATATATCTACCCAGAGTCTAAAATTGTTATACTGTTCATTGGTACTTTCTGTATTGGAATATTGCTTGTAATAATCTGGTGTAATTATAATATTCATATTAACACTATAGAAAGTGTTCAAACGAAATTCTTTGTTTTGTGCATTTAAGTTGGGGTATTTGACAGATGAATATGATTGTGATGACCTTCTTGCTTGGCTTAATATTAACACATTAGAACATAGAAGAGGCAGATATGTGTTTTCTGCACAAAATACTTAATGGTTATATTCAGTGCCCTGACCTTACTAATCTGACCAAATTTAAAGTAAATGATAGAAGAAATTGTAATTCGGATATATTTCATGTACATTTTGATCATACCAATTATGACCAAAATGAGAAGGTAACTGGATTTAAGGACTTCTAATAAAATTCAAAATAATGTAGAACTTCTTGAACCTACAACGTATTCTTTTAAGAAATCAATCAAAGAAGTGTAATCACTTCTATACTACTACTACTAGTACTACTACTTACACTATGTTATTTTTACAATGTCTGATATATGTTATATATTCAAACCACATCATTCTAAATAATAAACACTGTATGTTTTTGTAAAAACAGCTTATCCCGTAGATGAATAAACAAATAAATAAATGAATAAACAAATGAACAGATAAATAAACAAATTGCCATTAATTGATCCGTAAGAGAAAGGGATGCACTTGATAGGGTGCGCAATTAATATGAGTTTAAGTGATTATTAATAACAATTTGGTATTTTTGAACATTATGCATGTTATATTAAAAAATAACAGTACGACACTGAGTTATAAGTAAGCTCCTCAGTGGTATCAAGTTACATAAGTTGATAACGACTTCTCTCGGTAATTGCTTATCTTACGTATCAAGTTTCACCTATTGTTTTGTATCCGTTCTCATAGTTTATGCCAAATGGCACATTTGCATTTCCTTTGTTCTCCGTCTAGCTGACACTGCTTTCCTAATATTATAAATATGACCAGCAGACGCATTTGTATTCAGTATTATACTCACATTTACATTAAACGTTTAAACTTATAATTTTATTTTTCATTTAAGAGTCATCGATGACTCTATGTAACAAATAAATATTTTTTAAAAAGTCTATTTCAAAATAACAAATATAACAGTGGCGCAGTCGTGGTAGGATCTTCAAAACACCCTGTTGACGGAGCCTAACTCGAGGAAAACTACCCAAAAGAACAAGGAGTTCATCTGAAGAAGGTGCCTAACTAGTGGGAAAGCCCGAGAGAACAAGGAGTACTTCAGGACAGAGGTGGTGGATCCCAATCCTTTAGAAGAGAAAAGAATCTACGAATGAAGACAATAACGTAAGTCATTTTAAGAATCATCTCGTTTTATTTTATTATTTTTTCACAATTATTTTATAAAAGTGCTATATACACTCAACGAACAAAATACAGTTCTCTTACCAAATATAATTATACGCAACAACCTTAATTTAATTTTAATTAGCATAAGAAACGTATTATACTGCTAATACGTCACCGTGTATTATACAGTTAATACACAAACTGCCTAAATAATTTTTTATTAAAACTAATTTCCTCTTCTAAAAAGGTCATTTTTTTAAAAATAATTTCAAGTTAACATTTAATTAATTTTTTTTTGTAATCTCTAAACAAAAGCAACAATGCCAGAAACTTCGCAAACTACGCAAACAGTACAAAGTGCAAGGATAGAGCAAATTGAGCCTTACAAGCTCTCTGAAATTTTCTCCGTCATACCGGAATTCGATGGCAATGCCATTAATTTACAAACATTTTTAAATTCTTGTATTTATGCACAAGGCATGGCAATCAATGATCAAAAAATATTACTAACTCTCCACATTAAAAATAAATTGCGCGGCAGAGCTGCCGAATTAATAAATTCTCGCAACCCCGATACATGGGCAGAGATAAGAGTCTTGCTCGAAACTCATTTCGGAGACTCTCGCGACTTAACATCTTTAATCCAGGACTTACAACGCATTCACCAAATGCCAGGTGAATCTGCATTAACTTTTGTTGCGCGTCTACAGACGCATAATGCGAAAATGCATGCGGCTATTCAGAAGCAACGCCTATCTGGAGAACAAAAACAATCTCAATCGGAATTAATAGAAACTATGACCCTGAACACTTTGTTGACGGGTTTAGAGTCAAAACTAGGCCAAATAATTCGTGCTGGAAACCCAACAAGTATGTTACGGGCAATTAATAGGATTAGAAGAGAATTACAACTCTCTTACTTTGAATCACAGAAATTTTCAAAAAATAATAATAATAATGTTAAAAATCCAGTGCCTCCTCAACAAAAACGACCAAACGTAAATTTCCAACAAAAATTTTGTTCATTTTGTAAACGCAGTGGGCATATAATAAACGAATGTCGCACAAGGCAACAACAATTATTTATGCCATCAACTTCACAAAATTTCCAAAGACCAAACTTTCAAGGTAATACAGGTTTTCAAAATTTTGCACAACAAACTAGTCAATTTAATTCTAGAACTTATCCGCAAAATAATCAAGTTAGTCAAACACAACAGAATAGGCCCTCAGCAATCAGACCGAATCCTAATTTTATTCAACAAAGGCCATCAGCAATACAACCAAATCCAAATTTTAACCGTTTCAATCAACAAAAGACTCATCATTTAAATTATGAACCTTATGATGACCAATATAATTTTAACCAGTATGAAGATTATTCTGCTGAACACCAAAATGTAAATGAAATGTACGATAGTTTTAATTCAGGAGATTGTCAAAATTTCCCTGAAAATACAACCAATTTGCCAGAACAGTACGAGAATTATACTGCTAATTCTCACTTACCACAGGAGGATTATACTGCTAATCCTCAGGATTTTTACAAAAGTCCGGAGTATCTCACGGATACTCCAACAGCGAATTGCGAATTGAATCAAATTTCCCACCAAATTCAGAATATGAACCTCAACGACAATTTCGACCCGTTTCTGAACTTCCCAGAACAGAAGTTCATGTAGAAACACTTTCACATGCTTTATTGACTGTAAATTCAAATAATCTTTATTATATCAAAGACATCACAAATAAATTTAAAATTCTTATTGATTCTGGTGCAGGAATTTCAATTTTTAAACCAAAAACGGCAGAAAATTACAAAAGGAGATTTTCTGAAAATATTATTATACAAGGCATAACTGAACAAAAAATTAACATTAACGAATCTGTTCTTATACCATTTACCGACAATAATCCGCACAAAGTTTACATTCATAATTTGGATATAGAATTCGACGGACTACTAGGCGCAGACTTTTTAGAACACTATGAATGTATGGTAGATATTAAAAACAAGCGACTAATTACGAATTTCAAAACCGTACCGATATTTAAAGCTACGGGTGACGAAAAAACACAAAATTTACCTATGCAACCAACTACAAATTCCAATATTAACAATCAAATTCGGAATCAAATTCCATGCAACGCGAAAAATCAAAATTTAATTTCAATCGAACCACGCATGGAAAAAATATTTAAATTAAAATGTAATTTACGAAATACCGAGGCTATACTGATAGCCCAGGAAAATGAAAAAGTTCGCTTACCAAATGCAATTGTAAAAATCGACGACAACGGGGAATTCTTAACATCAATAATAAACGCTAATGCCATTCCCAAAATAATCGATTTCTCGAATCTTAAACTTGAACCAGTTCAAAAATTTAGATCAATTTTTAATTTAAACTCTCAGAATCCGGACAGTCCTCAACATACAGACAGAATTTTCGAAATTAGAAACCAACTACGATTAGATCATTTGAACGAAGAAGAAGCCGAATTAATAACAGAACTTTGTCTAAATTTTTCGGATATATTTTATTTAGAAGGCGACAATTTAAGTTTCACTAATGAGATTAAACATTCCATTGATACGAACGATTCTAAACCAGTTTTTACAAAATCATATCGCTATCCTCACATTCACAAAGAGGAAGTTAAAACTCAAGTCTCTAAAATGCTAGACCAAGGTATAATCAGACCATCAATTTCACCCTGGTCATCCCCGGTTTGGGTTGTACCTAAAAAACTTGACGCCTCCGGTAAACAAAAATGGCGAGTTGTAGTAGACTACAGAAAACTCAACGAACTGACTATTGACGACAAATATCCACTTCCAAATATTTCGGATCTTCTTGATCAATTGGGCAAGTGTCAATATTTTACTACTTTAGATCTTGCCTCCGGATTCCATCAAATCGAAATCGACGCGAAAGACATTCAAAAAACTGCTTTCACAGTAGAAAACGGTCATTTCGAATTTGTACGAATGCCATTCGGACTGAAAAACGCTCCATCAACATTTCAAAGAGTGATGGACAACATTTTATTAGGTATCCAAAACGAACGATGTCTCGTCTACATGGATGACATTATTATCTATTCGCCTACCATTCATGATCACATTTCTCGACTAACGGAAGTATTTAAACGTTTACAAAAAGCTAATCTCAAAATTCAACCGGACAAGTGCGAATTTTTACGCAAGGAAGTTGCATATTTAGGCCATCTTATTACTAAGGACGGTGTAAAACCAAATCCCGCTAAAGTTGACGCGATTCTAAATTTTCCTCAACCGAGAAACCCTAAGGAAATAAAATCATTCCTAGGCTTAGCTGGATATTACAGACGTTTTATACCTAACTTTTCAAAGATTTCTAAACCTTTAACAAAATTATTGCAAAAAGACATACTTTTTGACTTTGACAATGATTGCTTAAACTCCTTCGAAAATTTGAAACGAGCGTTAACAACAACTCCGATTCTTATTTATCCTAATTTTGACGATGTTTTCATCCTAACTACTGATGCTAGCGCATTTGCCATTGGTTCCGTGCTCTCGCAAGGAAATATAGGCAAAGACTTACCAATAGCTTATGCATCTCGAACTTTATGCGCGGCGGAGACTAAGTATTCGACCATAGAACGCGAGCTATTAGCCATAGTATGGTCAGTAAAACACTTTAGGCCATATCTATTCGGAAGAAAGTTCAAGTTAGTAACCGATCATCGACCACTTACCTGGCTATTTTCGATAAAAGACCCAGGAAGCAGACTCGCACGTTGGCGACTCAAATTAGAAGAATACGACTATGAAATCATCTACAAACCCGGTAAAACCAATAAAAACGCGGACGCGCTATCGCGAGTTAAAATCAATCACTTTTCGGAATGTTCCAAATTTTATTCAAAAATTCTAGCCGCGAACGAGGACGACGAATCAGAAGATGACGAACCAAACAATGACGAAAACCCGAACAATAACAACAAAATCACTAAAGAACAAATCTCTCAAGAATTTGATATCTTTTGTAATTTGTATAAGACAAAATCCTTAATAGATTATTCTAAAATTCAAATTTCAAACAGACAACTTCTAGACAAGGAACACAAAAATATTATAACATTCTTTCAACAAAATAAATTAGAAGATTTGCATCACAAAATCATTGAGGACATGTTCGAAGAACACCCCGAATTTTATAATAACACTATTAACATTGTCTCAAGCAAATCGGTCAGGCATAGAAAATATTTTATTGTTCCTTTACCTTTTGATGTCGATTCAATAAACGAACATTTATTCATGGTATTGTACAAAAGACAAGACATTTTGGATCTTTCTAAAACATACTATGTAGAAAATAATCTAGATCTTCCCATACTCGAAATGCTATCATTTATTTTTGCAGAGAAAGATTTGAAAATAGTAATCTGTCAAAATATTGTTAAAACCCCCGACGAAGACGAAATTCCAATCATTTTAGATCAAAATCATTCAGGCAAAAATAACCTACATCGTGGTATTAATGAAACTATTAGAAGAATTAGAGTAAAATACAATTGGCGAGGCTTAACTAAAGACGTTGAAAACTTCATAAAAAATTGCGAAACATGCGAAAAGACTAAAGTCTGTCGTAAAAATCTTAGCAATCCTTTAGTAATCACCGAAACTCCAAAAACGCCATTCGAAAGAATTAATGTCGACCTATTCGAATTTCCCACGCGAAATTACGCTGTTACAATCCGCGACGAATTAACAAAATTTACTCAAGCCTATGCTGTTCCGGATAAATCCGCGAAATCAGTTGTAAATACCTTATTGCTTTACTTTCAACACTACGGTACCCCGTTGAGAATTCATTGTGATTACGGCGGTGAATTTGACAATAAATTATTAAAAGACCTTTGTACGCTCTATGACATAAAACTGACATACTCAAGCGTAGGACATCCCCAATCCAACGGATCTCTCGAGCGATTTCACGCTACATTAGCCGAAATGATAAGAGTCCACAAAACTGAAAATCCGAATGAACATCCATTCACAATATTACCATATGCAATTATTTGCTATAACAATTCGGTTAACAAAACACACGGCTTCACACCGTACGAACTCATTTTCGGACATACGTCTATTAGACCGCCCGAAACTTTGTACAACCAAAAAGAATTAATAACGAAATATATAAGAGATTTAAACAACAGAATATCTCACTATTATAAAATCGCCCGCAGTCGAACGCAATCTCAAAAGGAGAAAGCGAAAGTTCGCTTTGACAGAAATGTCCCAAAAAATCGACCTGAATACAAAGTTGGTGATAAAGTATATGTGAAAGATTCCCAAATTAAAAACAAACTTCAAAATAAATTTAACGGTCCTTTTAAAATCATAGAAATTTTCCAAAATTCTGCTACCTTATTAAATCTTGAAACAAATCAAGAAACTAAAGTAAATTTCGATAGAATGAAACCATATACTGAAAATTAAATTTATTTTCAGGTTTATCCTGCTGTTCGGATCAGCACTCGCACAATATAAAATAATACCAATAAACAACACTATTGGTGTATTTTACCACAAAGACACGGACATCGTTGTGACAAACGAAAAATGGACATTATTGGTACATAAAAATATATCATCCCTTAAACTAGCTTTCGACAAGAACCAACAAATTCTAGACATGATATTAAATACTCTCGACGGTGCTCATCAAAAAATGATCACGTTTAGAAGCGAAGTCAAAACAGACCTTAACCTTTTGACACAAATTTCCAAAACTATACAATCCAAATTTGATGAAGTATTTCTAGACACAAAAAGATATAAGCGCGGAATATTAAATGGTATCGGCACAATTTTTAAATCAATAACCGGAAATCTAGACGCCGAAGATGGCGAATATTACGCTAACTGTATTAATAAATTAAATAACGACGAACATCAATTAGAAAATTTAATAAAAAATCAAATTTCAGTTACAACATCAGTAATCAAAAATTTCAACTCAACTATTCAAAAATTGCAAATTGACGAGGAAACGTTTAACAAAGACATAAAAGAGATCGAACGTACAATCGATACCATGACGCGAAACATCGAAGCTGTAGAAATAAAGCTAAAATTCTTACACATTTGTGAACAATTAATGGCAAGCTATTTGTATCTTGAAGACAACTTGAATGACATTTTAAACTCAATAACATTTGCTAGACTAGGAATAATTCATTCGTCGATCATAACTCCCGATCACTTAGTAACAGCATTACAAGAAATTTCACAGAGTTTGCGAAGAAACAATTTGCCTCTTCCAATCAAATTATCGGCAGTTGCTCAATATTTAGATATTATTGAACTAAAAGCATTTCAAGTAGACTCCAACTTAATATTTGTTTTAAAGATACCACTTGTTGAACCTCAAAACTATAATACCTACCGTTTATACCCTATCCCAATATTTGATAACAGAACTGGTCTTCATCATATTTTATCTATTTCTCAAAAATTTATCGCGAGAGATGATGATTCTTTAATGTACATACCAATAACAAATCTAAAAGAATGCAAACCCCTCTACTTTGGAACCAAACTTTGCTCAAACCTGTTTGCATATCCTATTGATCAGAATGCCATATGTGAAGCTAGGATTCTGAAACAACCAATTAAACTTCCTGAAAATTGCCAAACCTCCTTTATTATTAGTCAAGGGTACAATGTTCAAGAACTCGAAGAGAACACGTGGCTGATAATAAATTCCGAACCTCTCCATATTACTATTAGCTGCCCGAAGAGAGAACCAGCAACGGAGCTGATTAATAAAAATTCAATTATAAAATTACAACCTGGATGTTACGCCTTCGCAGGTATTACCAGGATACAAGCCAGTGCCAAGGACCTCTCCGAAATTAAAGACAATTCCCATCCTGTGCAAATCCCATTTGAATGTTGTAACCAGATGCCCGACAAAATTCAACTACCTAAATTAAAACCATTGAAACTCAATAATTTAAATATCGAAGATTTGGATATTGCTAAAAACAAATTGGAGCAATATTCTAAGGATCTGGACGATCTCATCAACGAACCTTTCGTGACCAAACATATGTCCTGGTTCACGTATTTCACCATCACATTCATTATTTCCATAATTCTACTTTACGTGTTTTGTAAATGTAGAAGGAAGAGACGTCTACTGAAGATCGAACCCTCTACAGGCGATTCTCCTTCACCTCCTCCAGGACGAAGCAAGAAGTTCATGGAATTCCCCAGTTTAATCCCTCCAAGAAAGCGACCCGGTATCAAACCTCAAGAAGAAGATATCGAGTTATCATAGACTTTCCAGTGAACCACTAATTTTTGTTTATTGACTTAAACTTTTATTCTTTCTATTTTATGCTTATTATTTTATTCACTCAATATTTTATTATTATCTTTGCATTATATTCATTTTGTTTTATTATTACTTTTATTCAATAATCATTTTATTCAAAAGTTGTTGTATAACAATCAACTTTTTTATTAAGGGGGAAGTTGTTATATTAAAAAATAACAGTACGACACTGAGTTATAGGTTAGGTTAGGTTAGGTTGACATGTGAGTGGGCTCTTGTCAGACCCTCCACTGCGACCATCAGGTCTATTGTGGCTCACTCCTAGTTATAGTTCACCCAACAGATTCAGCTTTTTTATAAAGCCGATAATCTTGTTGGGTGAGAAACTGTCCAGGTCCTCTGGCGCCAGTTGCCCTTTGCCAAAAAGTGAGAACCTGATTCTTTCTGCTGCAGGACAGGTACACAAAACGTGTTCTGCCGTTTCATCATCCTCCAGACATAGACGGCATTCGGTGTTTTCCACCAGTCCAATTCTATGTAGGTGATGATTTAGTCTGCAGTGCCCAGTGTATAGGCCAATTAGAGTTCTTAGGTGTAACCTATTTAACTCTAATAGTTTTTTAGTTCTTGACTTCAAGGGGTATGTGATAAACTCCTTTGAGTGAACTAAACCTGGTAGTTCCTGCCAGTGTTGAATTGTTTTCAATTCAGCCCAGGTCAGGATGGCAGCCTTGGCAGAGTTAGCAGATATGCCAAGTGCCGGTTCTGGACCTATAAATTTGGTTGCCGCGCCTTCTCTGGCCAGGGAATCAGCAACTTCGTTGCCCTCCATGCCAGAGTGGCCAGGTATCCAGATCAGAGTCAGTTTGTTGTCTCTGCCCAATCGGGCAAGAGCTTCCTGGCAATTCCATACCGCTTTAGAATTACAACGGTAGGATCCAAGGGCTTTAAGAGCCGCTTGGCTGTCTGAAAATATTTTTATTGATTTGTGTCTCGGCTGCATCTGTTCGAGCCTCCGTACACACAGCTCAATGGCATGGATTTCTGCCTGAAAAATAGTCGCGTTATCACCAAGGCTTGAAATTATCTTTACCTTTGGTTTGCGACTATATACACCAGCTCCAGTTCCCTCGGGGGTTTTGGAGCCGTCTGTGAACCAACAGCTGTCTGCCCTTTGTAGGTCGGTTTTGTTCCGATCCCATTCGTCTCTTCCAGGAAACAGGACTTTAAAGGGCAGTTCATGATTGATCAAGGTAGGCATCACATCTGAAGGCATTCCCAGGATGCTGTGACCGTTTAAGTCGTCCAACAGCCTGTTGTGCTCCATGATGCTAGCCTGCGGCATATTAGTTACCGCTTGATGGATTCTGTATGTTGCCCACCTGGCCTCTCTCTCCAGGTAGATATGAAGAGGAGGTAGTTCCAGGAGGACTTCCAGAGCAGCTGACAGTGTGGTGCTTATTGCACCAGTTATTGCCAAGCATGCTTGTCTCTGCAATCCAGAGAGTTTGGCTTTGGTCGTTTGTTGCAGCCCTTTCGACCACCAAACTATTGACGCATACGCTATCATTGGTCTAATGACCGTAACGTATATCCAATATATTTGTTGGGGACCAATGCCCCAGGATTTTCCGCAAATTCTTCGACATGTCCACAGGGACAGTCTCGCTTTGTGGATTACCTTTTCCAAGTGGGAATTCCAGCTGAGTGACTTATCTAGGGTTACACCTAGATACTTCACTTCTTCCGCAAATGGGATGATTTCACCTGATATGGAAGGTGGTTCCAGGTTGTCCAGCTTCCTTTTTCTGGTGAAGGGTATAATTACCATTTTGTGGGGGTTGACAGACATCTGCTCCCTCTCACACCAGATATGAATGGCATCTAGTACCTCTTGAAGGGTATCAGAAAGTACCACTTCAGATTTTCCTCTAACCAGAATGACTAGGTCGTCAGCATATGCCTGAATCTCGACTTCCCACAGGGAGATAATGGCAAGCAGATCGTCCACAAGAAGTGACCACAAGAGCGGGGAGAGAACCCCGCCCTGTGGGCACCCTCTTGCGGCCCTAAAGCTCACCGCTTCCCCCCTTAGAGATGTCGTAATGATTCTGTTTTCCAGCATAGCCCGAATCCAGTCAGTTATGGTTGGCTCGATTCCTCTGGCAGCTGCTGCTGTATATAAGGAGTCGGGCAGTGCATTGTTGAATGCTCCTTCGATGTCGAGAAATGCTGCCACCGCAATCTCCTTTGCTTGTAGAGATTGGGTGATTTTCCCAACCAGGTTGTTTAGTGCTAGTTCTGTTGATTTGCCTGGTTGATAGGCATATTGGTGGACACTGAGAGGACGTATACTCAGGATGTTTCCTCTGATGTGTCCATCCAGTACCTTCTCCAGACCTTTCAACAGAAATGATGTCAGGCTAATGGGCCTAAGCGATTTTGGGTCAGATTCTGTCCGACCCATTTTTGGTATATAAACCACTTTAACCGCCGCCCAACTGGATGGAATATAGTTCCATACCAGACTAGCTCTGTATAATCTGATGAGGAAAGGTAGCAGTACCTCCAGTCCATTTTGTAGTAGCGCTGGAAATATGCCATCCTCACCAGGCGATTTGAATGGTTGGAACGATCCAATAGCCCATTCTATCGCTGAGGCTGTGACGACCGTTTTTGCCACCTGCCAATCGTTTTTGTGGGGACGTTTTTGTCGCCCTCCCGATGGCGGCGGCAGTTGGTTGTCCATCAGAATCGAACTACCTGGGAAGTGATTCAGTGCAAGAATTTCTAGGGTTTCTTTTCCAGATTCGGCAAACGAGCCATCCGGTCGTTTTACCATACCAAATGCTCGAGCCGGTTCTCTGGAAATGATCTTGTGGATTCTAGTGCTGCCAGGTAAATCGGTAATACCCTCGCAGAACTTCCTCCAAGATTCCCTTTTTGCTTTCCTGATTTCTTTATTATAATCTGTTAGTGTAGATCTATATAGCTCCCAGTTGCCCGAGTCTTTAGCTCGATTGAAGAGGCGTCGAACTTCTTTTCTCATTTTATCTAGTTTTTTGTTCCACCATGGTGCCCCTCTGTTGTCCTTTTTGGATTTTAGTGGAGAATTTTCGTGATAGGCTGAAATAGCAGCATTCCGGATCTGTTCTGCTGCAATTTCTATTTCATCACGATTCCTGATTGTGATGAGAGCTGATCCCAGGTGCGACTCGAGGGACTGTTTGTATCCTCTCCAGTCTGTACATCTGGGATCCCGATAACTCACCACCGGTCTTGGTCCAACTTCTATGTTGAATTGGATGTGTCTATGATCTGAACATGACGGTTCAGAGGATACCCTCCAGTTGGATATCTTATTGCTCATAAAAGTTGAGCTGATTGTCAAATCTAGTACCTCTTTCCTATTTCTAGTGACAAAGGTTGGTTCCGTTCCAATGTTATTTACAATTAGTCCTTCACCTAATAAATAATCAAAAAGTGACTCACCTCTTTGGTTGATGTCTGTGCTCCCCCATGTTGTATGATGGGAGTTTGCGTCACATCCAATGACCAGGTGAATGTTGTTCCTCTTGCTGTAGGTGATTAACGACCTGACTGCAGATGGAGGAGGTTGTCCTGCATCCCTGTCTCCCGGGAAGTAAGCAGAGCAGGCTATTATGTCCATCCTGCCCTCTTTCACCGGTAGCGTTAAATGAATGGCTGCAACATCCTGGGTGCAGTAACCTGAAAGTACAGAGTATTCTATATTGTTCCTGATTAGGATACAGGCTCTGGGTCTTTCACCGGAGCCAATGGATATTACCTTACCAGAAGTATTGCCTAGTCCGTTTATTCGGCCTGTGTTGGTTGTCCAAGGTTCCTGGATAAAAGCAACATCAAATTGCTCTTCCTTGAATCGTTTGCCAAGGACGTATGTGGCAGCCTTGGCATGTTGTATGTTCGCTTGGATGCACCTGATGTGGGTAGTCATCAGGTTAGGATGGGTATTAGGAAGGGAAGGGAAGAAGTACGGAAAGCTGACGGTAGGGAGGAAGGAGGGGACTTTGTGTTACTGTTTTTTGGGAGTGTGGGTGGGGGGGTGTTTGAGGAGGGGCGATTTGTTGTCCTTCTCCTTAGAAGGTGGTATGACACCCCGCTTCTTCAGAGAAGGTTTGTTTGGGAAGGATTTTCCCTTCCCGGGTTTTTGGGACTTTCCCTCTTTAGGGGGCAAGACTGGCTTGCTCCCTTTAGAGGGTTGTTTAGCCGCCGGCTTCAGTTGCGGGGCGGATACATTCCCCCCTCTGGATTTCAGGCGGAATTGCACCTGCCCGTATCCAAAGAAGGGCCTGTAATCCAGCCCCTCCAGTGTAGCCTTAGACATTTCATCTATTGAAAATGTCCAAGTCTGCCCCGGACCTGATTCTTCCCGATGTAGGATAACCCACTCTCGGGTGTTTAGACCATGGTTCATGTTCCGTAGCCTATTTAGTACAGTCTCAGATGAGAGCCGATTTCCGGCCCCATCTGGGATGTATGCCACACAGATGTGTGGCTTGGGAAGGTCCTGTCCCTGCACAAATTTAAGGCGAGCTCCATCCCAAGGTCGGAGGGACTTTATTGTCTCCTCCAACCATGAGACGCTCGTCTGGTCCGCGCAGGAAATCAGGAGGTATCCAGGCCGATGGGTACAGCCATGGAACCTGACCTGAGGACTTCCACATGGGAGATCATCTACAGACTTCATGATTGAATTCTGCAGCGTCTCCAACTGGTCGTTTGTCAAGGTCGTCCCAGGGTAATCAGGGTGGATAATGCCCACCCTGATTGACTCCGCAACGGCCTTGAAAGACGGTTTGGCAGTTTCACCATCCCGGGGCCTTTTAGCCTGTTGTTCAGGTGAGCTGCCGTCAGAACGCAAGCGTTTAGCCGTTTCAGCACGGCCAGAGGTGGATTGTCCTTCCTCCGGTGGCTGGTTGGTGTCACGCGCTTCCAACACTGTTTGCAAGGCAGTGTCATAAGGGACACCGCTCTTGATTAAACGACTGAGGCGCCTTTTTCTAGACCCACTCAGTCGCTTTCTTTTCAGGGTAGGATTGGGTGTTTCCTCCCCTGACATGCCTTCGCCCTCAGGATCAGAGGTCGGGGGCCTTGACGGCTCCCTACTCTGGTCCTGCGGGATCAGGCAAGTTTCTGGAGTGGGATTTACCCCAACCTCCATAAGTTCTCCATGTTGGAGATCGAGGGTTAAACCCCCCTCGTTGGGTTTTGTTGTTTGTACTATGTCCATATGGTTCCCACGAGTAGCAAGGGAAGGGTAGTCCGCCACAGTAGAGCCCCGCATTGCTGTGGTAAGGCAGAAGTACTCCGGAAGGTTGCCCGGTTTTCCGGAGGCCCCGTTAGAGACACCTTTCACCCCGGTGCCATTCAGCCTACGGCACGGGTCGCACAACACCTTGGCTTGGGGGAGTTTATCGACTTAACCTTGTCTAGATCCGCCGTGTTTAGCCGAACGCAGGGTCACCTCGAGCAGGATGCGACATTGTGTCGCGCACGGACGGTCTAGGGAAGAGCTTCCTTGAGGGATGACCATCTCCTCTCAGCTGTCCCCCTGGAGTCAGTGGCCATGAAGCTGACTCCTTGACCCCACACACTGAGTTATAAGTAAGCTCCTCAGTGGTATCAAGTTACATAAGTTGATAACGACTTCTCTCGGTAATTGCTTATCTTACGTATCAAGTTTCACCTATTGTTTTGTATCCGTTCTCATAGTTTATGCCAAATGGCACATTTGCATTTCCTTTGTTCTCCGTCTAGCTGACACTGCTTTCCTAATATTATAAATATGACCAGCAGACGCATTTGTATTCAGTATTATACTCACATTTACATTAAACGTTTAAACTTATAATTTTATTTTTCATTTAAGAGTCATCGATGACTCTATGTAACAAATAAATATTTTTTAAAAAGTCTATTTCAAAATAACAAATATAACATGCATGCATTTTAATTGCAATCTTAAGATGGGACTAGTAACACATTTTTAACATTAGAAATGTTTATTAAATCTGTAGTGTAACGCTAGATATTGTCTATAATTGTTTATTTGTGACATATTCAGATTTTCTTACTTTTTGTTGAGTATTTTGCCACTGAAAATATTTAAAAGTTTTTAATGAAAAGACCTCTGCGCCAAACAGATTGGACAGAGGTGAATCATCTAGACCTGACAACGTAAGGCTTGGTGAACATAAAAATTACGCTAAAGGGAAGAATTTGAAAAATCTAAAATTTGTGAACACGCGTGGGATAATAATCACAAGATTCAATGGGACTCGGCGAAGATTTTAGAAAAAGTGAGTAACGGAACTAAAAGAAAATTTAAAGAATCCGCGATTGTTTTATTAAAGGAGGGTAGATGCGTTTCAAATTATTCACTAAATTTTGTACTAGTTGGTTACCCATCTTTAGAGACGAAGTAAGTAAAAATAAGACAAATATAATTTAATCTCTCACGTGACTATGGAAATACATAAACAAAGAACTGTCATGGTTGACGGCCAAAAATATTTTGAGAATGGAAGTAGATTTTCTTCCGAAACGTTAACTGCCTATAGCTTTCATTTTCATTTTTTAGTTTATAACATTGTTCTAGTTTAAATATATTTTTAGATGTGAAACTTTTAGAAACAGTCAAGTATTCAAAAACCAACCTCTGCCTGAACCTGCCGCAGAGGTTTTTTATTAAAAACTTTTAAATATTTTTCAGTGGCAAAATACCCAACAAAAAGTAAGAATAACGCTAGATGTTAGGAAAATATGTGGAATCTAATACGGGAATCGTGGAAGAAGCTATATGCGGTACCTGGTCTAACACCCAAACTATATAAATATTGCTAACTCTCTTTCATAAAAAAGCCACTTTTGTAAGCTGCCGCTCACTAATCATACAATATTGTCAATGTGTTTCATTTGACTAGTATTTAGGTACACTTCTAATGAAAATTAACATAACTGAGTGTAAAGGATGAGATAGTGAATTATGAATTATTGAAATTAAATTAGCCCCTATTATTTCAATTAATGACAGTACTTAAAAAAGTTGCATTTAAATAAATAAAATGTTGTTTCATTCTAATCATTCAAACCATTTTTTACAGTTAGACAACAATTTGTTAATATGGGCGTCTTCCTTCGTAGTATAAAGTTTTCGGGAGATTCTTGGTTGTGCACGTAATTAAAAATTAAAAATGAAGACTGTTTACTTGTGATGTTTGTGAAAAGTGCTAAAAAAATGTATTCCAGCAAAGGCGCTAAGACGTCATCATTATGATTCCTAGATGGCATCTTGAACACAACTTTTGCAATTTAGACAATTTGTGGAAATTGCTTGTATAATTTTTTCGAAATTTCATTTTTTAACGTATAATAAATTAGGCTATATGGAGTTCAAGTAAATTGGCTCTTGTAATTGATATTAAGAAACTGTGTTTTATTTCAGAGGAAGTTGTAAACAGTTTCATTTTGTAATAGTAGGGGAGATCGCTAATAAAATTTCGTGTAATCACGGCATGGCTAAATTCATGAAAAATGTTTAGTTCCAACCAAAACAAACAACTTTTTTCCTAGCAGCAAAGTCCCAAAGCATCGCGAAGGGAGCGAAAATTCATTTTCAGTCGCTTTCAGTCCGCGCAAAATTCACTAGGCGTCAAAACAGCTCATTTTTTTTCGTTCATGTCGAGCTGAATTTTAGATTTTGACCCTGCAATTTACGATATCGATACATCACCGATCTTCCTCTTTGGATAGAGACATAGAACGAGCTTCCACTAGAAATATTTATTTAGCTACGAACGTTTGAATATTCCATGTTTTTCAACTTTTTGGGTTAAATTTCAACATTTTCTGAGAGGTCTATATAGGCCATTCTTTTTCACTCGCCGAGCCGAATTTCCGATTTTGCTGATACAATTTGGTATCAGGATAAAGCGTTAATCTTCCTCTTTCCATAGAGGCGTCGAGCACCCTCATACTCGACATATTTATTTAGTTATAAATTTTTCAAGAATTCATGGTTTCGATTTTTATGAGAGACGCCATTTTCTTTGGTGCTGAGCAGAATTTTCGGCTCAACAGTTGCAATTTGGTATCAGAACAAGACGCCAACCTTCTTCTTTTCATGGCGACCTAAAACGACCTTCCATTCAACGTATTCACTTAGTTATGAACGTTTGAAAAATCCATGTTTTTAATTGTTCAAACTACCGACAGGGTAAGGGTAAAGGTCCTGAAAAACTCTCACGTTTATACCATATACAGGATGTGAAAAAATTACGGAAAATTGCATTAAAATAATTTTCTTATTTGTCGTCCGATTCCGAAAATAACTAGTATGCGGGGGTTTTTGACATCGCTGATTGCGAATATGGCATCGGAATTGAGAATTTCAAAATGGCGGACGATTTTTCGTTTATGGTCCGATTCGGCTGAAAATTGGTATGTGGGGGTTACTGAAGTAGCAGGTTACGAATATGAAATCGAAATTGGGAAATTCAAAATGGCGACACAACTATTCGGACACATTTTATCATTTATTGTCCGATTCGTTTGAATATTGTCAGCTACTATTTTTCCTAGGCTTTCTGGCACAAAAAGCATGTATTTATGTGGGCAACTGACGTGCCGTGATGACAAGATTCTACAAGTGTTGGAAAATTGGAAATTTTCCCCCACTAGAGACGCTGGCGAGGCGGCAAATGTCAGATATTATGTTTCCTACATTGTCTAACATTACGTTTAATAGAAAAACAAGGAAACTGACGTGCCTCAATAAAAAGAAATGGATCATTTATTTTTACATGTTCGATAAACGAATTCACCCCTTTAGCAATGCCAGAAATGTCAATGGTAATGGAACTTTCTCTTCAGAGAGTGATAAACTATTGGAAAATAAACGAAATCTTCATGCCACGATGAGGCTAAAATCCTGGTCGAGGGATCCTATGCTATAATAGTAATTATTATTAACATTATTTGCTTCTATTTGATTCGTATTCAATTCAGTTTCAATTGGTTTTTAAAAGCTTGTTTTTTATTTCTTTTTATTATTTATTTATAGTAAGTTTGTCCCATACTTTTAAAATTCACCGTATATTAAACATAAGCAATTAGTATCAAAAAGTATCGGATGATCTAAATGATCAAAGTTCAAAGAAATGGATAGCAAATAATCCACTATTGCTATACTTTGAACTCCCTTTGAAGCAATATCCTAAGAATCGACTATATATCAATACCGCGTTCCACCAACAGCAATAGAAATGTTAAGAAAGGAAGTTTTCACAGTAAAGTAAGAGGAGTGTGGAATATTTAACAAATAACTAACTGATATTAAACTTTTCACATCTTCCAAAACACAGACTTGAACTCTATAATGTTGACATCATGTGAAACCTCGGTCTTTCCATTATAACACATTTTAGTACGTCGGAATATCCATCCTACATAGTTTACCAGATATTAATGAATCAATTACAAAATCGAGGATATTTAAATTTCTGCAAAAAGAGTAGACGTCAGGACCGGCCCTTTTTGACCATGAAGATATGATCATAATAGGACGAAAAATTTAGTTTTTCGGGCGACTACGAAACATGGCCAGCCGAGACGCAGTCGAGGCTGACAATTCGTAGGAGTCCGAAAAATATTTTTTTGGACGTGTGTCATACAATATTTTTTTATTCGAATGAG
Source organism: Stenurella melanura (assembly GCA_963583905.1). NCBI lineage: Eukaryota > Metazoa > Arthropoda > Insecta > Coleoptera > Cerambycidae > Stenurella > Stenurella melanura. The sequence continues at coordinate 170,989,764 of OY757311.1, forward strand.
CTTATGGTTATTAAAATGATAGGGAAAATTAAAATATTATGTTCTTAAGATTTACTTGCTACCCCGCAAATGATACAATTTTCAAGTTTTCTTATAATAGACGGCTGTGAATTAAGGCCAGATATAATAAATAACAACAAGTTTGCTTAAAATTAGTATCGAATTCATTCAATTTATATATTATAATATCGAATTTAATATCTCTTATTTTATTCAATTAAAATTGCCTGAATTGAAATGTATTTGCATGTGCATTACCATTTTACGGTAGAAAAGAAGGGCCAGCGTTTTAAAAAGTAGGTAACTAAAAACGCTTAATCATTTTGGCTGTCACTTTTCCGGCCTAGATCGGAAAAGTCTTTTCAGGACGCTTACTTGAAGTAGATAGAAAAGTTCTACCTTTCGCTTTTGTTTTCTAACCGAGAAACGTCATTTTTTGACACATTCGAATAAAAAATTACTACTGAATACCTATCTAGATAGGTGAAGTATCGATTATGTATGTTTATATTTACGAATGGTGTTCATTAATTGCGTACTAATATTTCAGAGTGTGATTCCTTAAGCCATTTTATGAAAAAAAGTTCATGCTTAAATTTTTTGCTGCGGGGTGTTGATTTTTTTTAATCGTAATTTTTTAATATCTCAGAAACTAATTTAAATATTATTTTCAATTTTGTTATGTGTTAATAGGACATACAATCTCATATTTCAGTTAGAAACATTATTTTATCGTTTCACCAGCGGCGTCCCTGCGAACATGTCTTCTGATATATTTTACCAAAAAGTGGTACGCCACTGTAATTTTTCCATGTGGATATTTCTTCTGATTAACTTGCTCAATTATACATAAAAACGGTCTCTTGCGTTTTTCTCGTCAGACGCACAGTTCTTAATTGAAACAATTAAATTCAAATTGCTTCTTTTAGCAGTATTGACTAATAATTTTTGAATACATCGTTCCTACTTTTGCAGATTTTCGTTGTTTATTTTTCTATTATCAGTTTTTTGTCTAAAAAATATTTTTGTTTCTACTTACTGAAAAGGTAGAAAAACCCAGTGCTGGCCCAAATCTTTCATCGAGTACCCCTCCAGCCACTCCATGTCCGTCTTTTTCAAACCGGCAAGAAAGTACAGCATAAAGAACTGAAACTTGAGTATAAAATAATTCCAATACGGTACGTGCTTATTTCTTTTTGATTCGTCAAAAAGTCCATCCATAGAACTGAAAATTGTAATTTAAATAATTAAAGTGTTCTCAAACGCATTATTATAATCATGCAGGACCAAATACTTCAGTAGATAATGCTAGAGAAATTTTAGAATCTAACTGCAAGATGCACGAATTAAAATTTCTAAAAAACTATTGAAGATCATGGACAATTTTATCACTATTCTATGTTTCCAGATACTTAAATCTTTCTACCTACAAGAAATGATTGGCTGATGATCCCATGAACAATATGGTTACCAGTCCAAACAGATAACTGTGGTTGTTCCAAAATGATTTATCTAATAACATAATGTACCAATAGGGTATTCCAAATAGGAAAACACTCAACCTAAATTTATATCCTAGCATGATTCCACAGGCACCTAAAAAACTCAAAATATTTTAATGTTCATATTTGTGTGAAAATTTTTAAAATATTTAGCCAAAGCTTTAACTACATTCTCGTTGCTTACCTAGCCACATCACACAGTATAGCAGAGACATTTGTGGAAAACTGGGAGGCTGGAGTATTGGAAATAATGGAAAATGACAGTCTCGGGGGTCTCCCCATCTTATATCTATATCAGAACCTCCGCGTTCTTCTGGTAGATCTACTAGCATCAAGAAACCTGCAAAATAATAACATTCTCAAGTGGTGTCTTAATCCCCTCTCATAAACACCGCCCCAATTAATATTCAGAAATTTACCAATATTATAACATTTCCATTTTCTTAAAACACCTCCTTTCTTGTTTCTAAAATTCTCATTATTTTATTCAATAAGCTAGTTAAGCAGGCGAATCATTGTTTGATAATGACGTAGCTGTCGAAATTACAGTCATGACTTTGTGTAATAAAATAAAGTGTTGTCTATAATTGTTTATTTGTGGCATATTCAGATTTCCTTACTTTTTGTTCTGTATTTTGCCACTGAAAAATATTTTAAAATGTTTAATGAAAGAACCTCTGCGCCAAACGGATCAGACATAAGTTGGTTCTTGAATACTTGATTGTTTCAAAAAGTCTCACACCTAAAAATATATAAACTAGAACAATGTTATAAACTAAAAAATGAAAATGAAAACTATAGGCAGTTAACATTTCGGAAGAAAATCTACTTCCGTTCTCAAAACTTTTTTGGCCGTCAACCATGACAGTTCTTTGTTTATGTATTTCCATAATTTGGCGAATAGAACTAAGTTAAGCATTGAAACTATAATGGAATTACTTACACTTTGAATTAAGACAACATACTTTCAATTAAATAATGACTTCTATCAACATGACTTTAGGATCGCCATGGCTTCTTCATTATCTCCAATATTAAGTAACATTTTCATGGAAAATTTTGAGGAAAGCATATTTAATAATCTAGCTCATAAACCCATTGTATGGTGGAGATATGTAGATGACATTTTTGCTATGTGGCCTTATAGAGAAATCAAAGGAGGGAATAACCTATTATGGTCCTAAGATGTTCAATCTTTTGCCTCCTACCGTGAAGGTATCAGTAAGAAAATACAAAACTGTGATAAATAAACCATTTAATTGACAAATGTTTTTATTCCATTGAAGATTACTTTAAGAATGCTTTTAGTGATATAAGTATTTAAAATTATGTTTCATTTATTTTTAATCTGTTTTGTATAAACTATAATATTATATATTTTATTGTATATGTCCTGTATTGACTTGTGTAAACTTTTATGGTATTAGCACCAATAAACTTACTTACTATAGTAAAAAAATGTTGAAGTTATTTGTTGAATCAGATTAACGAAAAAGAAGCTTCAATTAAATTTACAATAGAAATGGAAAATAATAATGAATTACCTTTCTTAGATATTTTAATTAAAAAATTAGATAACACATACCAAACCAGTGTGTATAGAAAACAAACACACACAAACAGATACTTAAATTTCAATTCAAATCAACATATCAGTGTTATGAAAGGTGTTGTTAAGTGCTGGTATGACAGAGCCAAAATTATTTCTTCAAATGATGTAATATTAAGGAACGAAAAGCAATTTATAAAAACTTGTTAAATAATCAACATCCTGGGAGTTTTGCTGATAGTCAGTTATTGAACATTGGTAGTAGAGATAATATACTATTACAACCTGAGGTATTTAGGTCAATGGCAGTAATTTCATATATACAGGGTTTATCGGATAAATTAGGAAAAATTGAGAATAGGTTTTCCGTACGAACGGTTTTTCAAACGGGCTCCATGCTAAGATCGGTTTTATCAAAAACCAAACCTCTAAATATTGTTCAAAATTCAAAAAAATGTGTTTATAGTGTTCCGCGTGAGTACGGAAAACATTACGTAGGTGAATCATCTAGACCTTTCAACGCAAGGCTTGGTGAACATAGAAATTATGCAAGAAGGGGAGAATTTGAAAAATCCAAAATTTGTGAACGTGCGTGGGATAATAATCACAGGATTAAATGGGACTCGGCGAAGATTTTAGAAAAAGAGAGTAACGGAACTAAAAGAAAACAAAGAATGTCATGGTTAACGGCCAAAAAAGTTTTGAGAACGGAAGTAGATTTTCTTTCGAAACGTTAACTGCTTATAGCTTTCATTTTCATTTTTTAGTTTATAATATTGTTCTAGTTTATATATTTTTAGGTGTGAGACTTCTTGAAACAGTCAAGTATTCAAGAATCAACCTCTGTCTGATCCGTTTGGCGCAGAGGCTTTTTCATTAAAAATTTCTAAATATTCTTCAGAGACAAAGTACCCAACAAAAAGTAAGAAAAAATAAAGTGGTGAAACATAGCAGTTTTTTACTTGTTTTCTGTGACACTGATCTACCACATGGCAACAGCTTCTTCGATGAATGTCTTATTTTACATATATTTTAAACTCTTTTGTTTTTTAACAGTTTATTAGCATTGAATTATCTTTATGGTTAACAAAGTAATTAATTGCTTTTCTCTTTATTTTTATTCTAACTAGTCGCGTCATTTTGGCATTTTACTTCTAAAATTGAAAGTACAGGGTCAATTGACTTCAGTTTTGTAGCAAAGAGTTCAGAAAGATATTTAGAAAAAACAGTACCTTTTATTTTTTGGTGGGTATATTAGATTTCATTTTTTTGTCCAACTATTGGCAAATTTAATTAAATCAATTGAGAAATTTGTTATCATACACAATAATATATCATGAAATTAGACGGAAATGGTCACTCTGGGGTTTTTGTACTCGGGGCGTTTTCGAGGTCGCCGATTATGAATTCGAGGCCTAATTTGATAAATTCAAAATACGTACTGGAAGTAGAGTCACTTTCCACAGATTTATAGTGGAAGTAAAAGTTTTTAAAGAGTAAGTAAAAATTTTAAAGTTTAATAATTTCTTAATTTTGAAAATACTGTGATAGAAAATATTACTTCTGATAGTGAACAAACTTAATAGAAGAAGACAATGAAGACGAATACGAAAAATATAAATTGAACAAACAAAGCTTTCCAACGTTTGTTTCCTATTTTTATTTTTTTATTTTTACTCAAAATTATAAAAAATATGGTAACATTTGTAATCTTACATATTGTTATGTAAACAGTTTTAAACAGAAAAATGTAAGAAAATAAAAAATTATACATACATTTTATTTTTCTACCTTTTTAAATTCTATTCTACCCAAAAACTAAGGAGTATAATAGCCTAAAACATAAACCCGGCTACGAAATTATTGGTGTACTGTTATCCTACTATGTATATAATTTAAAGGCAATTTTTATATCATCCGAAAAATATGGTAAGCAGTGGGTGCATATTGAATTTTTTTTATAGCCCACTCTTGACATCGATACCCAACGATAACTCCATTATAAAGATCGGTCCATCCATACCCACCCACTTACATACATATAGAGTTCCAAAATTATAACGCTTCCTTTTAGGCTTTGCCATAGTCGGGTGGAAGTACCATGAGATTATTTTCGTTCTAAATTTCTCTTTCCTTCTTCCTTTTTTTGTCCTGATTAATATTTTCGAGATATACTATAAGGAAGAACAATTTTAACTGAATTTTTGCATTGAAATGTTAAAATTTTGTCTTTTAAACAGCAAACTTTAAAAATACTGTGTGTCAAATTTCAGCCGTTTTTATTTTTCCGAGGTTCGAGCGATGTCTCTTACTGTACATTTTATATGGATTTGTGAACGAAAATACATGAGTTACTTTCTCAAGATTCCGCTCATTACCGGTCATTGATCAATATTTTTTTTATGTTTTATTAATTATAAGATAATATTAAGTAAACAACAACACACATAACTTACCAAAAAGAAACCGTATTACCCCTAAGCTAGCAGGATCTGTTGGCTGATACAAGTACCTCACAATATCCTCAAATGTTACATATCTCACTTTTCGCAATGACTCCATAAACTCGAACAGGTGGTGTACACGGCGCTTTATTTTTTCTTCATCCTCCATGGCCCTACATTGAATAACTTTGATTTAAACACTATACCGTCTGTTAATACATATCTCATACCGCTGAACTCGGTAGGCCTTGCCCAGTCGTTCACATATTAAATTCTGAGCACTGCGATGCTTTCATGAGATTATCTCTCGAAATGATCGTTTGAACTCTGACTTCAATCAATTTAGTTAATACTGAACCTTGTTTATATGTTGCACGGTTATTTATTATTTCTAAAGATTTGTCTCCGGCTGTGTCGGGACAAAACATTTAGTTGCTATCTATAGTATAGTATAGCCGGCGCCCTACTTTGACTTGGTATGAACAGTAATGTTAAATTTAATTAAGTAATAAAGCAAATTCTATTGTTAACTGTGAAATGTCTAAAACACCAAATTATATATATAAAAACTTTTACTAATATGAGATAGGACACTTTACTTTATTTCTATTACCAGTTTTTAATTTATTGTAACACGTTACTGCAGTTTCGACATTTTAAAGTTCCATTTTCAGGTTTTATCGTATCCTACCCTATCCCTACCTAAGAACAAGAATTAGGTTGACCAAGTCTTAAAAATATGAAATTAGTTAAGTATGTTTACAAGGAATTAAAATTTCAATATATTAATGAGAGTAGATTGATTTGGGTCCAATTGTAGTAACATGAATGATAAAATAAGGTAAATTGTTCTCTCTCATATTATCATGATTGACTATTTAACAGTGAATTATTCATTATTTGTTTGCTTATATGTCAAATAAGAAATTGGACAAATTTATTTTAGAATTTTTGATTTGCTAGCATAACCAGAAGTCGGGTTATCGAAAGAATGCAAAGATTTCAATAATATTTTTTACATATAGTTTTTCTTTCAGTTCTCATAGATAGTTTTTTTCCGCTGATTGCAAAATCATATAAAGAATACGTTTCATGATTGACTAAGGTATCCACAGTCGATTTTTTTAATCCTTTAATAATTTACATTACTTATTTTTATAACTGTGTTCTAATTATAACTAACTAAAATTGCCAACAAAAAAACTAACTTTTGTGACAGCTGTGTAGGTACGTACAGATTAAAGATCCATGATATTGGAACATTTAGAAACTTTGACAGAGACAAGGGAATTATAAAAAAATAAATACTTTTATGTCCATAGAACACCCTGTATCATATAGCAATCAATTTTTAATTTGTGTATTTAAAAAGATAATCTAAAGGAAAAAATGGGAGATTAATGAAAATTCGGGAAAATGTTAAATTTTACTTCCTATTTTAAAAACCGGTATGTTTCTAGCTGAAACTATAGCAACTTTCTTTCGTACAGAAAAAGAAACAATAACTGCATTTTTTTTTAATGTACCTATAGTCGGCACAAATTATTGACAGGCCTCTTGAGGTTGTATACTATAAATATTAAAAAGATCGCTGCCAAAGGAATCACTACTTCAAATTTTCCGTCCAAGTCTCTTTGAAAGAAAATATCCTGACTATGTTTGCATTCTAGTACGTGGAAATAATTGGTCATAGATAATATTTGAGGCAAATGTCTTTAAAAAAATTTAGGGTTGGTTTCTAGCATATACTTACATCAAAAATACACATTTTGGACTCTTATTAGCTTGCTTTATTTACAGTTATATTTTATCAATCCTTTTAATAATGGAGTGGGGGCGGAGGGGTAGTTGAAAAATATTATAAAAAATTTGAGGTCTTTGCTTCTAGTATATACACCAAATCCCAAATTTATGCACTCTTACCAGCTTGCTTTACTTATTTCCTCCTATTTACCCCTACTTATCCCTCAGCCCTTCAACGGAATCTCAAAATAATAGCGATTTTTTTTTGTAAAATCAAACTATACCACTGGATTCAGAAACGTCTCAAATGGGATAAATCCAAAATTTCGTGAAAAAATATTAAATAATGACAGGTTTATGACAAAATTAATGTAGGTAATATTTTATAAAAACTTTTACATGATTTTTTCTAAAAATCGAAGTAGCCCATGAAAAATAAACAATAGAAAGATAAATTAAGTGGATAGTTTTAATAAATATAATAGACGGAGAGCTGGCTACGGAGGGGTAGGGGTGACTCGGTGCATTGAAAATTTTATCATTTACAGATTCGATTGTTACCGATATAGCGTGAGGCGAGCCGCCCTAAGGCACCCTGGAAGAATAACGCGAGGGTAGGGGGTTAAATATGCAATTTTTTTACGTAAATTAATTGATAAGGTGCAATGCTGAAAATTTGCAGAATAATACGAGATAGTACAAGTAAGTAGGGAAAAAATTGCCAGAAGACTAGGCGGAAGATAAAGAGCCGCCAGAAGGCGCTAATGTTGCGAAAAATTTTGCAATAATTATGTGACTCAGTGCACTTCTGGCAATTTCTATACTTATTCTGTAATTCAAAACTAGATTACCTGCAAAACGCCAGACAGCTAAGTGGAAGAATGACGGAGATATCAACGATATTAAGAGCGTCGGTGGCCCACTAGATGGCTCAATTATTCTTATATTTTATATTTTCTTTCATTAAGTGCACTTCTGGCGATTTGTCAACGTTTATGAATGAAAATATATGACGATTAATTTCATTTCTATCAAAATGACATTTATAATTTTGAATATTTGTCGAATGTAATTATTATGTCATGTTTGAATTTTCAATATGCCCTATAATATAATTTTTATTTCTACTTCTAATACAATATATATCTTTAATGCTACGAATATTGATATTAATTTAATATTAATTGAATACAAAATTATTCCGTTGAATAACCCTCAGTTTCTATGTCGTCATCAAATTCAATGTCCTCGTCGCTATCATACATTGTGTCATCATCTTCAGCTGAAAAAGGAAATCAATAATTTAATAAAATTGATAAATTATCAAAATCGAATTCAAAATTACCTTCCGAATTATCACTATCAACGACAACGTCTTTGACAGATGGTGGTAATTGTGGTGCAATATCCATCCGCAATTTTCCGCTTCTAATTCGTATGGATCAAATAACGTTGCATTCGTCCATATATTTGCAATGTAGTGTGTTCTTTCCATTTGTTGGCGTAATTCCACGTAGCAAGGTGGCAAGCAGGAAGCGTCGAAGTTCTTTAATTGTTCTTTTTGAAAGGCTCGTTTACATTTTTTATCGTGTAATTTCGATGGAACAATTCGTATCGGAGCTCATTAACTTTGTCGCAAGATTTGATACCATACATATTGCAAACGAATGATTCAACAATGGAGAAAGTATTTTCTTTATCTACATCTGTATTACCTAAATCAGCGAATGCATTTTGATATTCTTTTCACTTCAAAAACATTTTATATGGACGTTGTTTTCCTTTTCTGAAAAATGCGGGGTTATAGTCACATCCCGTTAATGCATGAAATCCCGGTAATGCTTTGCATATTTCTAATCCCAGGGATTCATGAAGCGCATTGACATCGATAATGTGCCGTTTGCCGAAAATTCCGCACTCAATCCAAATTTTCGATTTAATTTTGTGTAAATTTGCTAATAAAATAACTACAATATCTGTATCTGAAGAGAAAGAAATTGACCAAATGTTCAAAAGGGACCGTATACGTGGATCTGTGGCAGCTAACGACGACAACGCCTGAGAGTGGAAAATTTCTGAATGTGAATGAAAAATACATTATATAGTTATAAGGACATACTGAAAATTCAAACATGATATAATAATTACATTCGACAAATATTCAAAATTATTAATGTCATTTTGATACAAATAAAATTAATCGTCATATATTTTCATTAATAAAATTACGGCGTTATATATGTCTTTCAAATTTACTGCTGGCATTTGTCCAATGGTGTCATGAAATATCCTAAATTATGTTGACAAATCGCCAGAGTACACTTAATGAAATAAAATATAAAATATAAGAAAAATTGAGCCATCGAGTGGGCCACCGACGCTCTTAGTATCGCTGATATCTCTGTCATTCTTCCACTTAGCCTTCTGGCGTTTTGCAGGTAGTCTAGTTTTGAATTACAGAATAAGGATGGAAATTGCCAGAAGTGCACTGAGTCACATAATTATTGCAAAATTTTTCGCAACATTAGCGCCTTCTGGCGGCTCTTTATCTTCCGCCTAATCTTCTGGCAATTTTTTCCCTACTTACTTGAACTATCTCCTATTATTCTGCAAATTTTCAGCATTGCACCTTATCAATTAATTTACGTAAAAAAATTGCATATTTAACCCCCTACCCTCGCGTTATTCTTCCAGGGTGCCTTCTGGCGGCTCGCCTCACGCTATGTCGGTAACAATCGAACCTGTAAGCGATAAAATTTCCAATGCACCGAGTCACCCCTACCCTCCGTAGCCAGCTCTTAGACTATAATATAAATATTGTCTTTTTATTGAGTAATGACAGATAATTATAGAGTGCCATGGAAAACAAATTTTGAAGTCAGACGTCAAATCTTTAAAATATGCATATACTCAGAATCTATTGTTATTGAAATTATAAAATTGATCAATAATATTATCAAGTATAAGTTTATTAGTTTGAAGTTAAAATTATCTCTACTCTAAATGTAATAGAAAAAATTGAACTTGTGCGCCTTAGAGGAGATAATGACAGAACTTTGGGAGAGGTATGTGAGATATTTAATAATAGGCACCCGAATAGGCCCAACATCCCAAAAAGGAGCGTTTCTGAAATAAACAAAATTTTTAATTAGTGTGGCGCTGTGACAAGGCGTATTATTATAAGAACGGATAATGTACAAGGAAGACCCAGGTACGAGCAAACCGTTTTAAATTATTTTAACAACAATTCAAACGGCAGTGTAAGCGTAGCTAGCTTAGATTTAAATTTACCTAGAGAAAATATTCGCCGACGCCTTAAAAAGAATAAGGTAAAACCATTTAAATCCAACTTTTTACAAACGCTGGAACCTGGTAATGATGACACACGGATGGAATTTTGCTTGTAGGCTCAAAGAGAGCGATGAGGCAACTTTTACCACAAATGGGATGGTATCGTCACAAAATTGTAGGTTTTGGACTACAGAGTGGGTCATTAATTGTAAGAGACAATATTCCCAAAAAGTTGATGTTTGGTGTGGGCTACTCAATGAAACAATCATTGGTCCTTTCTTTTTTGAAGATAATATGAATAGCATGCAGTTTTTACAGTTCCTAAGAAACGAATTTTGGAATATGCTACATGAACTTTCAACACAAGAAAGAGTAAATCTACACTTTCAATTAGATGGCAGGCCTGTCCATAATGCAAGAGTGGTTACCAGATGGCTTAATGCTAACTTTCCTAATCGATGGATCATAGGTCGAGGTAGCCCGATAATTGGATGACCACTACGATCCCCGGACTTAACACCGATGGACTTCTTTTTATGGCGTTTAATAAAATCTAAAGTTAACAGGTCACGCCCGAGTAATAGAGAAGATTTGTGTGCAAGAATAAGATAAGCTTGTGCAGAAGTTACACGGCAACAATTACAGAATGTCGTAAAGAATATTAAAAAACGATTCGACAAGTGCATCGAACTAAACGGCTTCCTTGTAGAGGCTACAAAAATTTAAGATGAATTGTATTATCGTGTTTCAATTTTAGTGTAATGTGTAATGTGTTATTATTTTGTTTATTAAATACCTAATTATTATTACTTTCAATTATTGTTCATACATGTTTTTAAGTCAAATATGATTAAGTTTGTTTAAAAGACAATATTTATTAAAACTATCCACTTAATTTATCTTTCTATTGTTTGTTTTTCATGGGCTACTTCGCTACTTCGATTTTTAGAAAAAATCATGTAAAAGTTAATTGATTGATTGATTGATTGATTTCCCAGAAAAAATCATGTAAAAGTTATTATAAATTATTACCAATATTAATTTTGTCATTGTCATTATTTAATATTTTTTTAGAGATTCACTTGATTCACCCATAGGTGACATCTGATTGAGATGATTCCGTTGAAGTGATGATGGGGGTATAAATTGGGGAAATACGAAGAGCAAGCCAGTGAGAGTCCAGAAATTTCATTTTTTGAGTATATGGCAGAAACCAGCGTCTCAAATATTATTAGAATTCTATGACCAACTATTTCCACATACTAGAGTGCAAATATAGACAAGATGTTTTCCATTCAAGAAAATTGGATGGAAAATCTGGATGTGGAAGTAGTGATTCCTTAGGCAGCGGATTTTTATTGCAGGTATTAAGAAACACGGAAATCGAGTATCTGAACGGAGCGCCGAAAATGGATGTTTTTATTAGCTTTAAAAAAAAGTTTAAATGTTTTCCGCTAAAACCATTATTTTTCGAGATATTTTAAAAGATGTAATTTGGCAATTGACACATACGGCGGTAAATTTTGTGTAGCAGCTTTTCTGGTGACTTTATCCTAAGATATACAACGTATAATAAACAAACAAACAAGAATTGTGCAACTTGTAAGCAATTAAAGACAGCATATTTCGAAATGCGCAATTTTTCACAAATTACTTTGTACAAAAGAGAGCAACAAACATAGATACTTTTATAACTATTGAATAAGTATACTACTTTTACACTCTCATTGTTATTATACTGAATTGATTTTTTTGTATATTTATATTCATAAATTTAATATTACAAAAAGTTAAAGTTTTAATATAAAAAATTACTCTATTTTTAATAAAATGTTAAAATCGTTCATTATATAGTAGATTATTATTAGAGAGAACTTACCTTTCTACGAAGGAAACAAGTGGTTGTGTGTTTGAAACCTGTCGAAGATGTGGGTTTTATCTATGAGATGGTTACCATAACAACGCTAAAATAAGCGATTCTTATCCAATCGATACCTGTAATTTGTTTTTGATGCCGAGATTCGAGATTTATTGTTTACCTCTTTGCTTTATTAGGTGAGCCCGAGGAGCTAGGTTGCACAATTGAGCGAATTCCCCGATTTATGATTTAATCAACACCGACACGGACCTTTGTTAAAGTAAAAGCTGCCAGATTTTCCTCCTGTAATTAATTGATGACGAGTGATGGAATACAAAATGCAATAGGGGAGAAATAGTAAATAAATTGAGAGCGGATAGAATTTTTGACAAGGTCTGCTCCATATTATTGTTAATACAATCAAAATAGAGACCATAAAGGAAAACCGCTGCCCAAGAACTCACTACTTCCACATCCAGATTTTCCATCCAAGTCACTTTAAAGGAAAACATTTCGACTATATTTGTACTCTAGTATGTGGAAATAATTGATCACAGAATTTTAATAATATTTGAGGCAGATGTCATAAAAAAATTGAGGTGCTGGTTTCTAGCATATACTCCAAATATTAAGTTTCTGGACTCTAATTAGATTGTTCTATTTATTTTTCCCAATTTAGAGCCCTCAGATATCATTACAATACATATGTGCATTAACTTTCAAGTGAATATCTTTATTTTATTTTATCAACCCCTTTAACAATGGAGTGGAGGTGGTGTCGTTATGGTACATAAGTGTACCAAATTTTAAATCAATATCTCAATTTAATTTTATCAGCCTCTTTTATAAAGGAAGGGGGTGGTGGAGGGGTTGAAAAATGTTATAAAAAATCTGACTGTCTGGCTTCTATTACATACGCAAAAACCCAAGTTTCTGTACTCTTACTCTTACTGGCTTGCTTTGCTTATTTTCCCCTGTTTACACTTACCCCCAACCCTTCTACGGAATCATCTCAAAAAATAATCTAATTACAGATGTCGTTATGATACATACATGTATCAAATTTCAAGTGAAAATCTCAATTTTATTTTATCAACCTTTTTATTAATGGAGTGGGGATGGTGTGGGGGGTTGAAAAATATTATGAAAAAATCTGAGGCCTTGGCTTCTAGTATGTACACCAAATCCCAAGTTTCTGTACTCTTACCAGCTTGCTTTACTTATTTTCCCTTATTTACCCCTATTTAACCCACAACCCTTCAACGGAATCATCTCAAAATAAAATCTGGCTCCACGTGTCGTTATAATATACAGGATGATTTTTTTAAGGCGACCATTACAATATTTCCCGCTTACAAATATGAGACAGACATTTGAAATTTGGTACCCTATCATAGTCGACCATTGCGAGTCCAAGAATAATAATTTCAAAATGGCGGGATATACCGAAAGTTGATGTCATCTTTGTTTTTTAAATGGACACACCCAATTTTTCTACCTTTTTTTAATTCGGCATTAAATTCTGAGTATAAAGCGTTCAAGTTGTCGGTACTTACCTGTAATAGTTTTTGACATATGTCAATTTTAGTATTGCTGTACACTTACCTAAGTTTATTTCTTCGCAAATACAAAACGAAGAGTATATTGCATTCGATAGGCACATTTCTAAAACCTGTAATATTGCTCGTAGATAGAAAAAATTCATATCACTGAACCCTATTGTTTTTGAGCACAATGGATCGATAAATAAAAAAGTTATAAATTTATTTAAATAAAAAATAATTTACATTATTTTTTTAATGTTTTTTAATTAAACTAAAAATGTCTGAAACTAACACTGTTTACAAAAAAACTGCGAAGAATATCCTATAGAATGTGCAATAATTATATAAAAAGTGCAGTAAATTGGCGAAGAGTATAACGGTTAGCTTGTTTTTTGTTCTTTTCTTTCTCTTGTTTCAACTGTTCCATAGACTTCTATGTTTTTCTTTGGATAAATTACAATTTTCAACAAGAAAATTGTGAATAATTCAAAAAGTACATGTGTTAGGTACAAGACATGCGGATATAGGTCCACCTCAAATCTAATTCTACATCGATTGCCATAATAAAATTTGGCACGTGCCATTTGAAAAAAATGGAGTTGTTGACATTATTTGATTGTCATTTTCAAAAAATCACAACAGCCACTGGAAACTTCGTTGGTCCTATCGTGTGGTCACTTAAATGATTCCTTGAACGGGAATCGTTTGAAAAAGAAACTTATTTACCTAGCCTGAACGGTCTAATTAAGAGATATAAATTTTTAACGGATCCTTGCATCTCTAAAACTTAAGAGAAAAATTGACATATGTCAAAAACTATTACAGATAAGTACCGACAACCTGACCGCTTTATACTTAGAATTTAATTCCAAATTAAAATAAATAGAAAAATTTGGTGTGTTCGTTTAAAAAAACAAAGAAGGCATTGACTTCTAGTCTTTCCGGAAGTACCGATATTTTGAAATTGCTATTTTCGGACGACTATGGTATGGTACCAAATCTGAAATAATGTCTATCTCATTGTAAGTGGGAAATATTCTAATGGCCACCTTAAAGTAATCACTCTGTATACATGTAGGAAATTTCAAGCGAACGTCTCCATTTTATTTTATCAACCCCTTTAATAATGGAGTGGGGGTGGTGGGGTGATGGAAAATATTATAAAAAATCTGAGACCTTAGCTTCTAATATCTACACCAAATTCCAAGTTTCTGCACTTTTATCAGCTTGCTTTACTTATTTCCCCCTATTTACCTCCAAACCCTTCACCGGATAAGTTCAGAGAACGATTCAGGTCCAGATCTCGTTATAAATCATACGTATATAAAATTTCAAGTCAATATCTTGAACCATTCCAGAGAAAACGTGCGCACAAAAACAGTTACAGGCAGACAGATAGACCGACAGACAGACATACAGACATTTTTCTTCACTAAAATTTAAAATATCGACGTCTCATAACATTCTAAACCTATTTCCAGTCCACTACATGGATGTGGAAGTAAAAACTGGAAAAATTTGAGCTGTATTTAAAAAAGTAGTCGTTAAAAATTATGAAATAATATTTCACCGTTGTTCAGTTTGATCCTTATTACCTAATATCAATTTTGAAGGTATATCAGCAAATTTCGCATTTTACTATCTACTGGGTGCCCATGAAACCAGGCATACCTCCACCTGTTTCATTATTATTTTTATATTTTATAATACAACGTCAGAGGTTGAAGATCACATTTTGATGATTAGATATTATATTGTTATGAAACACATATTAAATAGTTTTATGGCTATAGTATAATAATTTGAAATTCTACTTTCTACGAGATATATTTGCGGTTTGAAAATGTGCCGACCAAATATACGATATATACTGTTCGTTTTCGTATTTACGAAAAGTATAGTAATACAGTCAATCTGTATCCTGTTTCTTTAAAATTCAAAATATGACAATTTATAAGTTACTTACAACTTTATCAATATTTCTTTTAGTTCCTAAAGAATTTGTGAAACCTGTTGAGAGGCAAGCACACTTTACTCTTACCAGGAGTCCCGGCACAGCATAAATATTTCTTATGCTGTGGTCCCGGCTGCGTAATTTCAAAACATACTTAAGCACAACGCCAGACCCGTCCATCCAAGCGCTCATTGGTTATTTCAAAATATACTTACGCACGACGGGTTTCTGCAGAATGTACTTCGTATCAACACATTTCATAACGCACAACATTATCTGCCAAAATCATATACTTATTAACTATATACTGTGAGTTTCGTTCCCAATTTGACGCCAAGGAAAGCCTGTCTCTCTATCCTTTAAGAGGACTTGGTATTGTGCGCATGTCTTAGTGGGCGGAACATCGACGCGAGAATGTGACAGTTCAACTAAATATAGAAGATGAGTGGTCACAATCTAATCGGAGAAATTGTGCACTATAGGCATTATATCAGTGGTTCCAAGTTCCAATTACAGACATTAATATTATAAGCGCTTGTGTGTTCTAAGATTGTGAAGTTGTTTTATGTATTTTATTGTTTATCAAAATAGGGATTTGTATTTACATGGTGTAAACCTATATCCACAAAAATGAAACGGTGTTTTTTGTGTAAAAGCCAGCCGAAGCAGGTCCCTAACCTGTCATATCATCGGTAATAAATTTTATTTAATAATCCAAAATCTAGTTACATGTGCTAATCGTGAAATGTTTTTAGTTTTCCCAAGAATATTTTTGTTCTATCTTTGCATAAAGTGCGTTGTTTTGGGGTTAAAAATTCTCAAAATTTTAACATTGAAGATTTTTTCACCAAGTTTTACTGAAAAAGGTTGACTTTTTAGAAAAAATATCTAGAACAATTTTTTTTTACTCAAAAAATAAGATGCCGTTCCAAGAACTAAAGAAAAAAAATATTTACCATTTCTTTCAATGTCAAATTGTTTTTTAACAATCTTGCCTTTTTACGGCTGAATCACCCATAAAACATAAAAATATAAATTGTGCCACTCATATTCGTAAAGTAGAATTTTTAGCTGAACATAGAAACTTCCATTAGTACCCTAAGACCCACTTTTTTGCTAATTCCACTGGACTATAAGTTTTTCTAATTGCTGCTTAGGTATTCATTTATTGATTAAATAATTTAAATACCAAGAAACGAAAGCTTCCTAATAGCATGTGAATCATTCCAAAAGGGTGGTATATATTTTACCATAGTATACGAAATCTCCGTTTTCTACGGTTGCCGGTAGATTTCTTTGTTTTGGGACCACTGACCTGTTACAGCGCGCGCTTCCTTCTTCATCAGATCGTATCGTCAGAGTCCTCCATAGAGATAGAAAACTATCTCGTTCTCTAGCCTCAAATCCGTACATAGTGGCTTATGGAGTATTACCAGTATATAGTTAATAAGTATATGGCCAAAATATACGCCAGCACAACGAGACCTTTCGAAACATACACCGTTACAGCGCTTCCCAACTGATTGCGCTAATACGGCACTGTTATTCTACCGCAAAAATAATATAAAATAAAACATTGCAAAGTTATTGACAGCGTGGAAAAGTATCGCTTGTATTTGTTTAAGAGAATTTTACCAATCATTATGGAAACATTAAAACTTCTTTTAACTAGTGTTTTCGGTAAACAAGGGAATGTGGAAATATTAAAATTTAATGGTGAGTCCGATTATAAAGCACGCTTGATATGAAACTGCAAGGATCTGAAGACAATTATAATAACCAGTGTAACGTGTGGGTCCATAAATTTTCTACTGTATCGAAAAGCCAATGGGTTGTACAAAATACGTGGCCTCATTTACAAAGAATCGTATTTAGAAAAATGTATTACTGCCATCATACAGACGTTAATAAAGTAAAACAAGAATCGCGTAATAGACAATTTGTTAGACAAAATGACGAAACTGTGGGTCCAAAGCACTCCCGTATTACCAATATTTTAAATAATAGGCCAAATGCTAAAATACATTAAGTATTTATCTATTTTTCATGGTCGCCTTTAAGTTTTGTTAAAATTGTAATGTCTTTCAGTTACTTGCTGTGTTTTCACTTTTACTCTTGAAAGTATAGAAGATACTTTTGTCTCGAACGAATTATTTCCAACTTGTTAGGAGAATTTTTAATTTTATAACAATATAAAGTTGCAATAAATTGATAAGATTTGGTTTTACAGTCAGTTCCATAATCATTTAAAAATGAGCTTTTGCTAAAGTTGAGGTTACAATGTCACCATTTCACTTCCCACAAAGTATTTTCCATTCTAATTTAACTTTTATTAAAACCTCCTTTAAAGCTGATTATGGAAATGGCTGTCAATGTTTTTATTATTTAAGGTTTGCCGAGACGATTTTTTTGTGCTGTAACGGTGTATGTTTCGAAATGTCCCGTTGTGCTGGCGTATATTTTGGCAGATAATGTTGTGCGTTATGAAATGTGTTGAAGCGAAGTACATTTTGCAGAAACCCGTCGTGCGTAAGTATATTTTGAAATAACCAATGAGCGTTTGGATGGGCGGGTCTGGCGTTGTGCTTAAGTATGTTTTGAAATTACGCGTCCCGGCTTCAATTCGCGTCCGGTGTACTGGGATTTTCTCAGTAGTTAGTAATAAATCCCATTATACTCGCACAATAATAGGTATCTGCATAAGAAAAAGACAGCAGAGAAACTCTCGCCAGAACCGTTGAATTTTCAAAACTAAAATCATTGACCTTGAAGACGCCATTTCGGTGTAAGAATCAGGGCTGGTTTCGAAATAATTTCATTTCACAAATATAATTCCGACAGGACAGTATTACACAATTTAAGTTAAACATAATAAATAAAGGTTGATGTAAAAAAATATATTTTGAATTTGAACTTTGTTTTATAATAATTAATTAAAGTAAAGGCTATTTTGAACTTAGTTACAACAAATAAAGGGAACAAATAAACGAATAAAAATAATAAATGTCTTTATTCGTACAAAATTTACATTTTACAAAAAAAAATTATGTATGAAAATGCGAAGGTCGGAAAGAGATATATCGCCATTCCACTAATAATAATTTTAGATGGAGTACAATATCTAAGTCTATAGGGGAAGATGAAATACCAGTAAAACTTCTGAAGCATGTTGCTGCAGAAGTATCTAATCTTCTGAGTCATATAATAAATTTATCGTTGCAAACTGGAATATTCCCAGAAAAGTTAAAGATTGCTAATGTAAAAGCTGTATATAAGAAAAAAGGGGATAAGATTTTTTTTTTCCTTCTTCAATTCTTTGGGACTTCCTGCCACATGATGTTTTCTTTTTTAAGCGGTGCTCGGGGGAATCTACAAAATATCACAATTAACCAGTATGTTACTGGTAAATAACCTCTAAGCCTGTGACTTTTACGTGAAAGGATCAGTTAAAGGTCGCTTTTTTTAATTACATACACAAATAAGTATAAAAACTTGAAATTAAATATTTCGCCGACGTTTCGGAAATCTATTCTGTTTCCTTTTCAAGGCTTTTTTGAAAAATCTTTTTTTACGAAATTTTTAATTTCAAGTTTTTATACTTATTTGTGTTGATCCTTTGACGTAAAAGTCACAGGCGTAGAGTTTACCCGTAACATTCTGGTTAATTGTGATATTTTGTAGATTCCCCGAACACCGCTTAAGAAAGCCACATACATGTGGCAGAAAGTCCCAAAGAATTGAAGAAGGAAAAAGAATTAAGATAATGCCACAAATAACATTTAGACAATATTGGGATAAGAATGTTATTAACAATTATAGGCCTATTGCTTTACTCTCAAATATAAGCAAAATTTTTGAAAAAATAATATACTCAAGATTAATAAACTATCTACAGGTGTATTCTCTAATTTTTTTGATTAAAAATAAACGCCCTGCTAAAATTTTAATTTTAACGGAATGCTAAAAATAATAACTGATTTTTCTATTCTCTATGCGACCATTTAACGGACCTGTTAAAGTCATAAGTTTTTAACGACCGGTTATTTCTTTCCCTTATATGCTCAAGATCAAATTAAAAACAAACCTAATGTGAGCAGGGAAGTCATTGAATGAAAGTAGTTAAGACAATCAGTAGAGTATTAAGTTAAGACGGACAATAATCCCACAAAATATATAATACATGCAGATAAAATTGAATACCTACCGCATGAAATTATCGTCAAACAGGACCCGCGCTTCTATTTGAGGTTATGATCACGATTATTTGAAGGCGGAAAAATAATTACTGGATATAAACGAGAAAATGGGTCGTCAAAAGAATCTCAAACTGATTGACAAACATTTTATTCTAGTGAAAAGTCAAAAAATTTCTGAAGTATTATGTTTTGTCTTCGGAGTTATGCAAATAATTTTTCGGTTGGCAAATCAAAGTTTAGATTAAATATTTTGTTTCTGTATTTTGAATGGTCCTGCCAGTTTCTTAAACAAAATGCCATGTACTGAATGATATACAAAATTGAAAATGAACCAAAAATAAAATACGGTGTTTTTGCCCCTTTAACGGTACCGTTAAATTTTAGTAGCAGGTCCAAAGTCGCCTCTAATTTTAAACGATGTTGGTTAAATTTAACCTTAAAAAAAGTATACAGAATACGACCGACCGTTAACTTCATTTCGGTATAATTATTTTAAGTGACCTTAATTGCCGTTAAAACTTAACAAAAATGTTACAGAATAGACCTGAATATCAGTAGGGAACTTAAAAAATGACTTTGCAAAAATAACTTTTGTTTTGGCAATGTTTTGCAGCACGAACAAAACCCATGTTTTAAAACAAGAACAGAGAAATGATCCTAGACAAACCGCACAAAGCACGTCTATGAATGCACTAAATTGTATGCTTTAACCGCCCTCACTGTTTACAAGGTTTTACACCTAAATGGCGTCATGCGCGAACGATCAACGCAAGCCGTTCCCGCCTTTTAAGTTTCCCTGCTGTCTTTTATTTATGCTGTGCTTCGGATCTGTGAGAACTTTAAACAGAAAAGGAGAAAAAGGAATACAGATTTGATAAGCTTCAAAAAATCTAAAACCAAAAAGTTTTTTCTTTTGTTGCGCCAATCCGTGGACACACTGTATATTGTGTGTAATAATTCTAATATTTTTTTAAAAAGCTGCTTAGTAACGAATCAGAAATAATATTGTTGCACAATTTGTACGATTTATACAGGGTGTAATTAGCTTCACGTCATTTAAAAAAACTGGTAATAGGGATCGACTAGACAAACAAGAAACCTATATGACTTTTTTCTCTAAAGGGCACTTTGAAAAAAACTGACCTGGGTTTACATTTTTAATGTTAACTTAGGAAACATTTGAGAGCCACTGTTTTTCAGGGTCAATGGATGTTATACTTCCGAATATTAGAAATAATAAAAAACTGTAATACCCGACTTCTGTTCCCGCTGGTAGAAGTGCGGCATTTTGATGGGATTATTTGTACCGAACTTTTTATACCACTAATTATGAAAACGTAAATAATTCCTTCTCTTTCAGCACAACGCAAGCCTCAGGGGTTTAAATAGGATTTGTTTACATGTGTTTTATAATTTGGAACAAAGTTATTGTAGCTTTTATTGTCGTTTATAAGAATTTATAAAATTTGAAAGTGGTTTATTAACATTTGTAACATTATGTTAAAAGCTTAAAAAATTAATGATTATTTTATGAAATTGGAAAACGAACAGTTAGACGTCCGAGATACGATAACAGAAAATAGTTGTGTATTTTAAGTTCGGAAAAAATCTGATTTTTTTAACGAATTGAGCGCATGATTTTTCCCAATCAGGTATCGAAAACTAAAAATCGAGTCTTTGGTGTCTATGAAATTCAATGTAAACAACAAAAAACAGATCAAAACAAAACAGCGAATACTAATAATAATAATCATACCTTTAATGCCTAATAGGTAACACCCAATAACTGAACTTTTCTTTTGAATTTTTCACAAAAATTGTTCGAAATCACCTCATCGACCTCCATCTCCATGTATACTCGTATACACATTTCGGCACGTCGAACTAAGGACATACGAACTCCGTTCAATTCATTTGGTAAATTAGGATCATTTTTTATGGTTTCTATGCACATTTAAATATTCTAAAGCTCTTCCGCACCAGCTGCATTTCCACCATTTTCTCCATACACCAAGTGCATATCCGCGAGTTCTGGATAAGTATAATCTTGAATAATTTCCAAAATCTGCGTTTTAAAACACCACACTAAACTGTGAATTAACGTTATCAATAAAGAAAACAAAAAGAAAAACTTAGTCCAAAATCCAAAAAAGTAACACAAAAAGCACGAACGGGAAGTAGTGTCTTACACGTAACCCATTACTAACGACTTGAACGATAAGTCAATAAAATAAATCTTAACGTAAGTGGCACAAAATTCAAAAAGAACAAAAGCAACAGACAAAACGAAGGAACGGGTAGGTCGCGTCGTGTGGTACGTTATTTACCAAGTAAGGACACAAACTGAAATTATTACTTGAGAATATTACAAGGGAGAGTATACCACGCGTAATAAGATACTTTGGCCGCGAAGAAGCAAAAAACATGGCGGTGTCCTCCATCGGTCGCTTTTAACTGCTTTGTCGGCATGCTTTTCGATGATCTCTTAGGCGCACCATACTTATTTGCACGAATGTCAGAGTATGACAGCAGTTCTCAAACTATGTTATTAATTATTTTGGAAATTTTTGTTTATTTTTTTCTCCAAAACTATGAGCTTTAGACCCCATGTTATATAAGGTTTTTTTGTTTGTCTTGTCGTTCCCTACCACCAGTTTTTTTTTTAATGACATCAAACTAATTACACCCTGTATTAAAGCGGCGGCAAATAAAATTATTATGGATTCCCGTTTAGGAATACCAATTTGTATTCGATTCAGATATCTATCTTTATCGCGTCCTCCGCAAAAAGCAGTAAAATCTGGGTTGAAGGGTAATTTCTTATTCATATATACAATAAATTAAAGCTGTTTACCACTAGTCTGAACAAATCAGTGTTACGTACCAGCTAGCTTAATATTTTTAATATTTCTGTTCTTTAAATATAAATCACAATATTTTATAGTAAATCATAGCAATTTATTGGAAATATTGAAAAGAAATTAAAAAAAAGTATACATACAGCGTGCCCCTTGCACAGGGCGGTACCTTCAAATTTTCGTATACGGCCAAAGTATAGTGGTTGTTATACTTTATTTATTTACGAAAGAAGGAGCAAGGATAACATTGAAAAAGTGTTCGCAAACTTCACACTAAATTCACACTACATTCTACGTGAATTTCGCCACCAAGTTGGTGGTGGTCATCTGGAGGTCATTAAAACTGAGTTTATAGCAACTTCCATGTTATATATTCCGCCTACCACCTACCTCTACTTAAATCTCGCAGATGATAAACGTAAAACTAACTCTACGACGTTTATGCGAATGTCTATAAATGCTTTGTCACACAAAATATGATAGTCTACAAATTACAACATACTTAATTCCCATAGTAAAAAAATCTGTGTACAAAACGTTTCTCTTATATGGCACCTGCTATTATAATTATTTTCTTTTAAAGTGACCATTTAAAATACATTTTTTTCCCAAAAGAATATTTTAGTTATTTTCTTTCTTAACAACGTATTTCAAAAATTATTTTCCTTTCTCGGCTTTTAATTAATCTTTTTAAGGGACTATCCTATTATACTTCAGTAAAAGTATAAAGGTTTTCGTCCTCAACAATCGTATCATGTTAACTACACGCTAAATATTTTTTTCATTAATATAATTTTTTCCATGAGAAGGATTCGTTGCGCCACGGGACCCTTCACGTCTTCAAAACTGGGCTAGTTTAAACCTCCGCCGGACATCAGCCAGATTGGACATGGGACATGGCATGTACCAGCAGCGAGAGCCACATGACGGATGATGTACGAATTTAGGATGGGGAGTGTAGGTGTTTGTGAGATGCTTCTTTTAAGTTTCCATCCATCATCATCTCCTTGTTTATTCTTCTTCTGAGTCTCATGTTTCTGAGTCTGAGGCACATCCTCCTGCCTGCTTGCGTCCAGATGTGGTTTCATATTTCCTAGAAATGTGTGTTTTCGTTTCAAGGTCCTATATTAGTGTGTCCATTTTGGAAATGCAAGGAAGTACCCTGAGAGAACATTTGAGACACTTTGTATACTGATCTGCTAAAGTAAAATATGTGAAAAAAAGAATGGGGGAGAATAATTGGGACGCTCTATATATTATTTTTATGTGGGGCCCAAATCAATATTTTATACAAGGGCCTTGCGACTCCTTGCTCCACAGTTTAATTGCTCCTCACTTTACAGACCATTTCCCGTTAGTTAATTACATAAAATTTAAGCATTTTCAGAAAAAAGGATTAGTATATATAAAATATTAATTTAATTATCAAGCGTAAAGGATAATATTGCAAGTTTGCAATAATATTATCTATTTCGCTTGATAACTAAGTAAGTTAATATATTTGATACATATCAATTATTTTTTCTAAAAATGTTTATATTTTATATACCTAATTAACTATTTGAATAAAAAAAAATTAAATACGTTTACAATAACCGAATAAACATGACGTCAGAGTTTTGAGAATAAGTGCAAAATTTTAAAATAAAAAATTATGAAAAAATTTCCTGATACAAAAAATGCCGTGCTTTATTGGTGTCTAAAATGTTATTTACACAGTATGCATATTTACCAAAATATAATGGATTTAAAACTGGTATGGTCAAAATTTCCTTAAAAACTAGGACATTTTTCAACATAACTTAGCAGAACTTCCAAAGTCTCCAATGTACATTACTTAAATTTTAGTGATTGATTTAGAATAGATTCATAATGAACACATAATTTTTTCAATTTTTTCCGCTCCTCCGTTGCTCCGTTTCTGAGATAGTCGCTGTTAAAGTGAGGGGTCAATGTCAATACATTTGAATCGTATATTCGTTCTATCGAGTCCAAAACATAAAAATGCATTTTATAGAGCAGCTAGTGCCATCTATTGTGAATAATGTATGACTAAAGCCACCATGATTTAACTCTGGGTTGTTGGGTGAAGTATTCTCTAAGAAAAGATTATATTACTGCCATTCGGCGCTAGATGGATAATTTGGATTGATCCTCAATTTAAGGTATTTATAACATGAAACATGACCACTCGGGTATCTATTGATTAGGTACGAAAAATAATAAAAGCCTACATGACATTATTTTTATATTAGTTTCTGCTGCTTATGTTTATAATAATTAAATTAATTTATAATAACAAAATGAAATTATTAATAAATCGTTACTTTTTGCAGATCGAAATGCCAAAAATTAGAATTAGTTGAGGCTGTTTCGCAAGAAAAAAGGGTAATAAAAAATTTGCCTTTAATGAATAGAAATAAAGAAACGGGAAAAAAAACGGAGTTTAGCCCAGAGGAGTATTTTGATTTTTTCTTTTTTTGAAGAGCAATTTGTAAAAAGAATGTGTTAGTTACGATGATTTAAAAAAAATTTATTTATGGAATGATACACCATAAGCGACAGTGATGACAACTGCACGCATGAAATTATTTAAATTTAGAATATGACAGAAATTTTGGAACTTTAAACCCTAATATTTCTATAACTATATACTGCGCCACCGTGTTCAAGTTTTCAACTTTGAAGCTCAATATCACGGATTTTCACGACTCAGATCATGTAGATTTAGTGGAGTAATACTATTACTAGGGAACTGTCTTACTATAGCAATCATTTTGCTGGAACTTGTAAGCATACTACAAGAAGTGTAGTAAAGAGTTTTGGATTAAGAAAGCTTTAGTTTAAAATGTTCAATATATATCGTGTTTTTTTGCAGATTTTCTTAAATATATCTGCTTGTATAACCTGTATCGCAATAAAGTAACAGACAAAAATTATTCACAATGGAATTGCGAAGAAAACTAAATTTGTCTGAAACTTTTTGGTCAATATGCCAAGTCGCAAAACATGAAGACATTTTAGGAAGGCCATTTTTAAACAATTGATAACTTTAACAATGATGCACATACTTTAACGAAACTTTATAATATTATACCTCTTCAGAGCTAAACCAACAAGCCAAGTTTCAAGTTTATTATTATTATTACTATTATTATTAAGATCATGTCAATACACAAATAGTTTACATTCGTCAACAACAACAGAGATGGTTAAAATGTTCATAATAAGGCATAAAACAATTGCAAAATCAAGAATTGAATCGCTGATTGTTTAGGGGCATCAAGTCATACATTAAAAAATTTTATTTCAGATTATAGATTTTTTGGTTCTTTTCGGTGATATGAATGAAAATAAATTTTAAATTTTTTGCTTTATTCAATTTTTCCAATTTTTTAAAAAAAAGTGCACTTTACTCATTAATATTTTGCCCAAAAATAATAATTATCAGTATGTATTAAAAGTACACAAAAGTCGAACAATTTAAAAGAGAGAATTTTTATTTACACCAATTGGGATATGTTATTTTTTGTTATTTTTTGCATTATGGACATTTACAAACGAACTAAGAGACACCATGACGAAATTTTTAAATAATAATAATAATCTTTATTCTATAAAAAAAAAACTAATGGTACGCCAGCCTGCTACCAAGATTTGAGAGTTACTTTAACGAAGATAATTCCAGCGTTTCTCATCAGTTCTGGGAGAGCTGAGAAGAAACGTTCAGGGTGGAACTTTTTACCTGTTTTAATCGGTTCAAATCGAGCTTTGAACATTTGAGAAACCGATCATCTCGATCTTCGCAGCGAGGCAGTTTCTTTTGTCTTCTTGTTGAGGGAAGTAAATATATGAAGGGGGGAAATTGAGAACTGCCCTTTTGACTGATACGCCGAGTTACAAAGACTGAAATAATGACAAAAATTTAGTTTGAAAAATATTTTCTTTAAATTTGACGTTGATTTGTCAACTTAATTTTTATATTTGTAACAGTTTTAACTGGTTATGAAATGGTTGCTATGGTGTTAATTGTTAATCCAGCATATTTATGCAACTCCGTTCGATTTTGCGCAACTGCGGCCAACGTAAAACGACAGAAAGTCATTTGCCAGCCGCCAGTATTGTTTTCCAAACTTTTGTCGTGTCAAAAAGTGTCTTAAATTTCATAATCTATAAAGTTTTCCTGCGATAAAGCTCGCTGCTTTGATAGGGGTTTTTGGTTAACGGACTGCCATACTATAAATAGGTGCAGAATAAGTAAAAAATTATAGTATAAACATAGTTACAATTATAATACCACAAAATAATAATTATACATAAAACATCAAACATAATAGTAGCAGTAGTTATAAAGCTTTATTGGAAATTAGGTGTTTTCACTATGTGCAAATTTGCTTTTTTGATATTAATAAAATGAAGTACTTGTTATACTAAAGCACTCATTGATATTTAAATAGCATTCTATCGTCCATCAAATTAAAATTTCAACAAATAAATAACAAAGTTTTAGTAATTAAACGAGTACGCAAAACACGCGGTGACATCATCGGTTATATTAGTTTCTTAAATCGCGTTTAAAAATTGTTAAACACAACATTTTATTCACTTTATTTACGTTTTACATGTGATTAAATAAGTAACACCTACCTAATACGGGATTTCTAAAAGCTACTTTAGGAAATTTGTCTGCAAAATAACATGTTTATAGCACAAGATGACACTGACAATATAACTGATGGCGTCATGAGTGCGTAGTAAATTGATGTAGTGTTTTTGGCAAAATTAAAATGGCTTATTTTAAGGTATTATTCGATTATTTCGCAAAATTCAAGTGTTTTTAACTATAATGAAGCATTATCTTCACAGTGAAAGTGAATTTAAAATTTGTGAAAACACCTAATTCCAGTCATACTGATTTTTATAACAAATATAACACTTGTGTTTATAGTCTACTAATATTATTAATCACTACGTAGCAATATAAGGGATTCGTAGATTGATTACATAGGGAATATTCTTTTTGGAGGAATGTTGGAATTGGTTTGGTCAATTAAAGGATTTATAATTTCGATGTTAAGTGAATTATTGACAAATTTTTGTGATAGTCTTTTGAATCGGGAGAGGATAGGTTCAATACAGGTTTTTTGATATAGAAGGTTGTTAGAGGGATTATGCAAGGGGTTGTTGGGGCGTCCAACCTTCGTAATTTTCCTCAGACTGCTTCTCTCTCCTACTTTGATGTTGTTTAAAGTTGGCTTCCAATAATTTCCAAATAATGTAAAACCACACTCTAGTATTGGTCGACAAATCGTTTTATAAATTTTGCAAGCTGTTCGTGTATCTATTCCTTCATTTTTATAAGTTAACGATCGAAAGTGTTTGGTTCTTGTTATGATATTTTGTTTGCAAAGTCTGATGTGCAATTTAAAATTTAATTTGCTATCAATATTGACTCCTAGGTATTTGCATGATAATGAAGGATGGAGTGTTTGCTGAAGTAGGTTGATCGATGGAAAATTATTGGAAATTTCATGATTAATATAATCAGGTGAGATTTATTTGGATTTGGTATAGTTTGCCGTTTCTTCATCCAGAGGTGTTGTAGGTTTCACTTAAATTTTTTCCATGGGACACAAGACAATTGTCGTCAGAGAATTGCAGGATGCGTTGTGGTCAACATTCTGTGGATGTTCCTGATTGTAATTATATGTCGTAGCAGAAAATATTGCAAAGTAATGGAAGAGAGGAGAACCTTGTGGTAAACCTTGTTCAGGAGTAAACATTTCGGATATTTTGTTTTTAACTTGGATTTGAATAGAACGATTTCACAGGTAGTGTTTTAAAATCCATATTATATAGTCCGGACACTGGATTTGATGTAATTTGTAAAAAACATAATAATATACGAATAAATTTTTAAAATCTAGAAACTAATAGAATTCGTTGTTGAAAAACTCGGAGATGGAATAAAATGCTTTAGTTGTTAGAAAAGTGTGAACTTTTTTTTTGTAAATAGGTAGGTTTTTATAATTATTGGGTAAATTATTGTAAACTTTAATTAAATGACATTCAACACATTTCTTGGACTTGAGATGTGGTTGTCTAATTGTTTTTAATATAACGGGCAAACTCATATATGTACACACTTGGAACTGTAAGTAAGTGTTTTTCCTTAAAGACTACTCTACAAGTTTCTCTCTTGTTTAGACGGATGTTCCCAAGCTTCATTCTGGAGTTGACATATGCATAATATTCACACTTACAGATGTTGATGTGGTTCGTAATGCATATGTAAATGTACTAATTTATTTTAGCAAGATGCTTCCAACTTAACTGTGCATCGATAACAATTCTTAAAAATGTTTGTATAGTCCATTGAAGTCAGTTGTTGTTCACTGTAGTTCACGTCTAATGGAGGCTCCATTCTAAGCCTGAACTTTAATAGCTAAGTCTTGTTTATATTAAGTTTATGATTATTTGTTGCATACTAGTCATTTAGAATATCAATTGACATTGAAATTTCATCTTCAAACTCCGCATTAGTTTCTCCTCTGACAATTGATGAATTATCATTAGCAGATATAGATTGACAACGTTTGACAAATTCTGGTAGGTCATTTATGTAGAGAAATAATATTGGGCCTAAGATAGATCCTCGAGGGACACCTCTTTTACCAATTACCAGTCTGAACTAATATATTTACCACCATCCACCGCTACAATACACTGTTTTCTGTTCTCTAAATTAGACTTCAAAATGTTGCACCGGAATCTCATAATTTCCAATTTTTCTAAGAGTCGATGATGATCTACGCTATCAAAAGCTTTTGATAGGTTTAAAAACAGAGTAGCAACTTTATCTTTACTGGTAGTTGCATCCAAGATTTCGCAAATTCCTATGTATATTGCTCTAACAGTTGACCTTCCCTTTAGGTAAGCACTTTGCATGTTTGATATTATATTACAAAGTTCTGTGAAGACTATTATACAATTCGGTAGAGCTTTCTCAAATATTTTGGCAATTAATGGAAATTGGAGCCATGGGTCGATAGTTTGTGATGTCGTTCTTATCACCTTTTTTATGTATTGGTTTGATAACTGTTCGTTTTAAATCATCAGGGAATTAATATACCTAAACTGAAACACATGTTAATTAGTTGCGATATAGGCTGATACAGTTCCTTGGCACAATATTTCAGTAGTTTTGTAGACACCTCAACTGCTACAGCTGCTGTATCTTTTAGGGAGTGAATTATGATGTATATTTCAACATGTGTTATTTCATACAAAACCATTGAACATTTATTACTGAACACATCTTTAAAGTTTTTACTTGAAATTTGATTAATATCATCATATACATATTGTAGTAATAAACTTAGCGATGAACATTTCCTAACACTTAAACGCTTTGTTAAATGTGTTACAATTTTTATAGTCACAAATCTAGTTTTCATCTCAATTTCATTGTGACTAATTTGTTTCTCTTTCTTTATTGCGATGCGGGATATTTAAGAAAAATTGTATCATTCATAGTCAATTTTTTGATAAACTGTAAGTTACCTCATTCATCTCCTAAACTCTTCAATTGAGTAACAAATGTTCTTTCTAATAACTTGAAGTAACGTAAAGAGAGAAAACATCCTTTAATAAAAATAGAAATTACTGAAAGTTGTAAAAGATCCATTCTACCGATGAGGCTGATCTTGCGCTTTAATACGTGTCATTCAATATAAATGATGACAGGGAGCATGAAAAAGAAAACAAACTATTAAAATATATTATGATTTTATTTACCTATCTTACATTAATTAACCTAAATCAGATATCTAAGGAATTTAAATTATTATCGGTAGTCTTTTAATGAGTACTAAAAGTTCAGAGGACCATTTCAACTTTGGATAATAAACTCAATCGAATGCCATTTCATGACAAAAGATATACATCTGTATATCAAATATGACGTCATTCTGCCTGTATATCGTAGCGTCATTTCATAATTTATGAGGGTCGGACTTAGACATGTCTATAAAAATGTTTTTCCTTTGTATTTACGTATTTCATGTGCAAGAATGATACAATCGTACCTTGTCAATGTGTTGATTCTAAAACTCGGTGCATTATACTCCATACAACACTTAGGACATCAAAAAAATTATTCGTTCATGGTGGCACAATAAATAAAAGTTAATAAGTTAGAGGTGTTATAAATGTCAAATACACCACTGCACGTAACCAGGACATATACTTCTCGTCTATTCTACAGGATTGTTAACGTTTTCATATTTCTCATGAATTACCAAAAGTTGTTCTTCAATCAGTTATATCAGCATTGAATAACTCAGGGTTACCCAAAAATACTTCAACAAAATAACGACCCAACTCATCAGAAGCACATTGTACACAAAGTAATTACTTACCACTGCGAAGGTTCGGTAATGTTCATCAAAGTAAAAACATTCTTATAAACAGGTTTGAGTAAGCCCCTCATAAATTATGACACAGTGCTCTAATATATAAACCCTACTGATCAGTAATTGTACAGATCCTTCAATTTTGAGTCTAATATTTATTTTCGAAGTATTTATAATGATTGTTAATGGAGATCGAGATAGCCACATACCAAGATTTAATAATCGAAATTTAATATTAGGTCGTCAGAAAACCACTAAAACTAAAAGGGATGCCCTTCTACTTTTTGTTATTCATAAACAGAATAAACCTTTAAAAAATCAATGATTAATACCAAGGCCGAATCTTAAAAAAGTCACTGGTAAGATAGGCCCTTATATAATTCAGTGAAGAGAATCTCACAAAAATGTGGTGGAGCACAGTCGAATCACATAATTTGCATAGAAATATAACAGGGCAAAACCGGACAGTTAAAAATCTTCTAATTGACATTTGGCAATTATCCTCTAACAATAAGGAGTTGCTGCAAAAAACCAAAGCAGGTGAACAGTACATTTGATTACCACACTTGACGCACATTTTTGCCAACCACGTGGGCATCATCGGGGGACAATTAAATGTTTTGTCATCTCCCGATGATGGCAACTTGACTGATGAAACGTAATTCGGGTGTCAGTATACTAATGTAGTGTTCAACCATTTGATGTTTGTGGAAACTACTTCAACAGTATATCAGAACATTCCCTATAAAATTTTGTAAAACAGAAAAATGAAACTTCCGTTTTAGGTCAATTTGCTTGTATTTAAATGTTTCACATATATAAACAACCATTACCTTCTCCATACTTATAATCAGGTTGTAACCGTGGAGGGCCCTTTAATCTAAATCACAAGAAAGCTAACTGCGCTCCACTCATAGATACTTTTCGAATAACTTAGAACTACAGTCTGTTGATTGCATCAGGTACTCTAGGGTATTTTAAGTGACAGATTCAAAATCGCAAATGACAGAGAATTGGTGTGTGCCCAAACTTTGCGCCAGCCATTCGTTTTTCAGAACGGCCAGCTTGAGGCAATCCACTGTAAACTCTGCATATAGGTTTGTGTGGACGGCCCTTCCCATGCCTTCTATGATGATCAGATCCACGGTTTGCATCAAATTGCACAGCTCTGAAATGGAAAAGATAAGTTAAAAGTTGTCCAGTTATATCAAACGCAATTTGATTCATGCATCTTTTGGGTTTGTTACTTTGGTGTTTTTTTAAAGGTTAGCTAAAAACGCAGGTTCCGAAGCAGTAGCGTAACTAAGAGTATGTGTGCGCCTGCAGATTTCTGAAAGCGCCCTGCTATTTTGCACCAGTCTTGATCCTTCTTATTTACACTTTGGTAAATAATGTCAGTCGTAAGCGTTTTTTAATTGAAACGTTTATTAAATAATAATAATAATAACTACATTAATATTACAATTTAGAGCAACGATTTTACTGGGCGAGGTTCAGTAAAGCCTAAAGGCATCCTGTTCTTCCACCTTTCAAATATTGTATAAAGTAACTTCTTTGTTGTAAAAATGATATTTCAAAACAATGTCTTGCTATTAAAAAAATAAAAACATATTCTTGGTTAAAACAGATATTGAAGTCGTACTCGGTGGGGTAAAAATGGCTCACCTGGCTTTGGTGCGCCCACTCGCAACACGGGGCTTGCAGAGGCATTATTTATGCTACTGTTCTGAACTGCGAGAACATCATTATCTAAACTTTAAGCATAAGAATTATTTATGTCATTCCTAGGCTTTAATCTTTTTGTGTCATAATTTTTTTTTTTAAGACGCATAAAAAAATGGTGAGTTTTGTGTGTTCTTTCCACATGCACTTACTTTTCGCAATTAGTAACAAAGAAGTATATTGCATTTCATCGGCACATTTCTAAAACTGATAATATCCTTTGTAGAGAAAAAATTTTCATATCACTGCACTGTTGTTGGTGATGGAATTCTGAACAACTTTCAGTCATGTTTTAGTTTTATACACAAGTACTTGTTTTTTAAGTATAAACAGCCCTAGGCTGCCTGCCTTGTATGTACGTAATAATAAAAATAACAAAATATTCAACACTCACAATATAGTCGGGTACAATTTAAGCTGACTTGTGTCATGGCCGCTAAAACGTCTGAACTAAGATTTTATTTGATGTATAAGAAATGCCAGTAGTTCTCAAACAGTTTTCTCCTGTAATAGCAATGATGTCCCTAAATAATTATAAAAAAATAGGAAAGATGTTATCATGAAATGTTAAGATTATTAATTTAGTAAGTTCGTCATTTTAGTGGAATTTTTATTATACCTACACTGTCCGCCATAAAGTTGGCTACATATGGGAAAGAATTGTATTATTGACATTTCTAAAAAACTCTATTGGGGGTTCGTTTATGCATGTCCGACAACAAAAAAATTACATTTTGACACATGTCATGTGATCACCGGTTTGGCAGGACTTTAAAAAATAGTTGACGGTGGTACCGAAAAATGGGTCAAATTGTTAAGATATCGAAAAAGGACCTCATATATCAATTTTGAAGCATATATGAGAAAAATAAAAAGTGCAAATTTTACTCCTACCGTTAATTACTACATGGAAAATCATATTTTCTTGTGTCTATTTCACAAATATTTGATTAGTTTCGACAAAAACTTTATGCATTTTAGTTGACTAAAGGTATTTACATGTAAAAAAAAGAAACGAACCCCCAGTATAGTACCTCAATAATACAAATTTTTCCCATATGTAGCCAACTTTATGGCGGACACTGTAGGTATATAGGCTCTGGCACAAATAAAACTGATAACAAAAAATGAATTGCCCAATTCAGTCAATAACAATGTGTTATCAGAAAAAGAAATCAAAGACTAATATTGTTACAGTCCAGCAAGAACCACGGGGAGGTATGGGGATGCATTTATTGCCAGGAAAGGATAGGATCTTAGTATTAGTAGGGGAAATGATATTAGTAAGAATAAAATATTTCATATCATAAAAAAAAAACTGAAATCTCTATGAGAATAACGAAAATAAATTATTTTTCTTTTAGTGGTAATAAATAAATATTCTGGTTGACAAAATACATATTAAAAAATTAATGACGATCTTAAAACAAATAAATTAAAACAATTCGCTAGTAGTAATAAAAGACACATTTTTGGGGAAAATAAAGTTTTAACAAAACTCGCGGCGTGGCTTAATAAAACAAAAATTTTAGAAAGAAAATTATTAACTTTTAATACAGTTTAAATAAAAAAAAAAGTAGAAGTGAGGATCGAGATTGAACTTGCAATCACCCCATTTACATTTAGTGTTGCTCGAGTATCTTACCGATTGAGCTGTGCGATCCTATGTTCATTACATTCTGAAACGTGTAATACACTAGAAAATTGTAAGACTTAGTGGTTTGACATTGTTCGCTTGACGGATGAATATCCACTATTCACCACTAAAAATAACTTAAAAAGACGTTTTTCATATTTAGAGTGGTGTTAGTTCACGGGAATAAATAATATTCGTCGTCAAATCACACAGTTTGAGAATCGCTGAGCTTATGACTATGTTTCCCACTCCGCAATGTACATTTCATATTTCCGTCTCAAAAGAAGTGGGAAAGAATCTTGGTAGACATACACTGACAATGTCTTTAGGATATTGCTTTAAGTTTGTGTGCAAGAGATAGTGAAAACGTATGCGTAACATTAATTCATACATCGGTCATTTTAAAGTGGACCCGACTCTAGAAAACGTCAGTGAATAATGTTTGTTGTCAGACATATTAGTTTCCATGGTTTATATCTGAGACAGATCTGCTGTTTTTTTAAATTAATTTGCATTAAATATTATAATACAAGATAACGTTTTATGGTTTTTATTTAATCAAAGTAGAAAAAATATTGTTTGCATCTCATGTGCGAAATTCTTTGGTAATCTCGAACGATTTTTTGATCCAGCTGCGCCTCATCAAAAAAGTGGTATTTCGCACCATAAATACAAAAATAACTATTGTCATCCCGAACAAAAGCCTTCATGGCCACAATGCTCCATATTCAGTATTTTGGCTCCTATGGAGCACCAAAGCTCCATAGCTCCATCATAAGTACTACTTTGAGTAGTTTTATAACAATTTTATATCGCATATTTTGATAATTGAAATACCTAACTTTATATTTTTGAGGTAGTCTGAATTCAAATCTAATGTCAAATAGATGACATTGACAGTTGGCAGCTGTCAGTTAGCAATTAAGTACTGGGTGATTTTCTTAACCTGAAGCTTTCAAATATCTCGATTAATAAGCACTCTACGAAAAAATGTTTCAAACAAAAGTTGTAGTATTGGATGGGGGCAGTTCGGCGGTATATGTCACTTTAACTTTGGGTGGAAGGGTTAAGGTCAGTCAAGGTCAAATTAATTTTGTTAAATGGGAATCCTATTTGTTATTGCAAATTAGGATCGTCTGATTAAAAATAGACTACTATTGTTGGAAAGATTTTTTCTGATGCGATATTTTCACTCAAATAAGAAGTCTGGACAAAAATTGCAAGAGGTAAAAAGAGTTTGGAACCATTCTGGGAATATTCTCAAATTTTTTCGGAATTGTCCAATATACTTTGCAGACAAGAGCATTGTGGAGTTTTCGTGTGCATCAAAAAGGGCTTTGGGCAAACTTCATCTTTTTCGAGTAAAAAAATCGCAAAGTTCTAAAATTTTGATTTCTCCTCACCAGATAACTAAAAAAAAATGACAATTTCAAAGAAAACGTTTTGAACAAAAGCAGTCTATTTTTAGTCAGACGATCCGAATTTGCAGTAAAAAATACGGGTTCTCATTAAAAAAAATGAATTTGACGTTAAATGACCTTAACCCTTCCACCCAAAGTCAAAGCGACATACTCAGCAGAACTGCCCCCATCCAATTTTACAACTTTTGTTTGAAACAATTTTTTTGTAGCGTGCTTATTACTCGAGATATTTGAAAGTTACAGGTTAAAATGCAACAATCGCATACAAAATCAACTGCCACATTCATTTATGGATTCTAACGGGACTAATATAACATATACATCATGCTGCTGAGGCATTCAATGCGTTTTTTATTAAATTCATAGAACAGTTAACACAGATCATGGCCATCACTAATACGGCTAATATTGAACCATCACGAACCTCATTTTTTTTGTCACCAATTACTACCGATGATATTAATCATTAAATCTGTATCTTCCAAGAATTCTGCAGGGGATGATGAAATAACTTGTTCACTGTTATTAGGTGTTGTAGATTATATAACTGAACCCTTAACTACCCTAATAAATATGTCTTTCCAGGAAGGATTATTTCCCCGTGTCTTGAAAAGCTCTTTAATTATCCCTCTACACAAGAAAAATGATAAATCACTGTTTTCTAATTATAGGGGTATTGCCCTGCTGTCAGTCTTTTCTAAATTATATGAGAAAGCATACCACAATAGGCTATACAATTTTTTAACATATCAAAAGATACTTACCGACAATCAGTTCGGTTTCCGGAAAGGTGCAGTACTATCCCTATATAATTTCATATTAAATTGTTCTGAAGATAAAAATAAAAATGCATGTGTTTTCTTCGATCTAACATGCGCATTTGAAACGATCCAACAAGACTTGCTACTGGACAAACTTAGTAGGTACGGTGTTAGGGGACCTACTCTAACTTGGTTAAAAACTTATTTGGTAGATCGGCAACAAAAAGTAATTTTGAGCCAAAATGGGAAAAACTATGATTCTAGACCCAGACAGGTAGCTACGGGAGTTCCCCAAGGGAGTGTGTTGAGCCCCTTATTATTTATTGTATTTTTCAATGATGTTGTTCCCTCTTTGCATGACACATTTATTTCCCTATTCGCAGATGACGCAGTTACCGCTGACAGTACGCATTTCTGTTTGTCTTCGTTTGTAATGACTGTTTGTTTTGTTTTTTAGAATGTGTATTATATATATTTTATATATTTGCTTTGACTATATCTATATTTTTGTAATTTTTTTATGTACTATCTTATTTTGACTTGTGTAAAACATTTTCTGTTATATACACCAATAAATATTATTATTATTCAAAGAACTCGATATTTTAACAATACCATTCCTTTACATACTCAGATGTGTCTTCTATGTAAAGTCTCATTATGACAACTATATTCCCAGGGATAACTTTACTGAGCATGATTTAAGAATCAGTCAAAATCTGACGATTCCCCAACACAAACTGTCAATAGTAGCAAATGGTCCCAATGTCATGTCCATCAAGCTATATAATAAACTCCCCAAAAACATAAAAAGTATAAATAGCATTCATCTCTTTAAGAGCACAGTTCGAGCCACTTTAATCAGTCACAGCTTTTACTCCATAAAAGAATATTTAAGTTGTACTAGTTTCCAGGAGCGTACTTAGCAATTCTCATCTTTATTAATTATTCTGTACTCTACATTCTGTACTCTACACTATGGTTTCGTATTTTACTATATTTTACAATGTTTTACAATTTTATGACTATATTTCTATATCCGTAATAGGGTCCTATGAAAATAAAGATATTATTATTATTATTATTATAAAGAAATCACCTGGCTAATTTGAATTCAGCAACCTCAAAAATATTTCAATAATCAAAATATGCGTTATAAAAATGTTATAAAACTACTCAAAGTAGTAAGTTATAATGGAGCTGTGGAGCTCTGGTGCTCCATTGGGGCCAAAAGTACCGAATATGAAGCATCGTGGCCATAGAGACTTTTGTTTGGGATGACAACAGCTGCAATATACCAAAAAAACGATTCTACCGAAAAACAATTTCCATAAGGTTTGTGCAGAGTCCTTTGAGTAGAAGTAAAACACTCGATTTAAGTCAAAGAGAATTGTGCAAATATGCTCTCATTAACAAACATTACAGCGATTTAGATTTCCTAAAATAAAATAAGTCGAAATTAATATTATGAAGATAGAGAAAAATGTTTCAGACAAAAGTTGTAGGGTTCTAGCCATGAAAGGTATCCTCCATTTGAAACTTTTAAGGGATGAATGTCTCGCCATAAACTATCATTTAGCATCAAATTCAAGTTCGGATTCGAGGGCAACGAGGAACACACAATGTTTGGTTTCTTTTTGGGGTCACGCTTTTGAATTTCAAATATATTAAGTACTTAATACTTTAAGTATCTTTACGTAGTAAAAATACATAATTATACTTTATATTGTAGTACCTGAAGAAAGTTTTGTGAGATCCAAACAGGGGCCTTTCTGTCCGTTTTCCACCGTAACTAACTGACCGTTGGATATGGCTTGTTTCAGAATGGGGCAGAACTCGGCGGCTTTGCAGCTATACAGGTTCAACTCGTGGTATGTCACATCATTCAACGCTGGTGCACTATTGGCAGTTAAAATAACTTTCGCGCTTTGTGACAACAGTTCCCTAGCCATAGGCAGGATTCCTAATATAAAATCCACACCAGAATTGTCTACAAATATGGTGCAGCACTTGTAGGGTTTCTTCTAAAAAATAAATATTAAATTAAATTAGACTGCAAAAACACATTAAAAAAAATAAATACATGTACCATGTGGACTAATATTCTTGTTTAAACTCGGGAGTCTATCTGGTTTAATACTAAAGCTAGTTTTAAATTAAAAATATTATTAAAACTTAATAATAGTGTAGCTTTAAATTTGTAAGAAATTAAAGAATGGTAGAATTTTGAGCTTAAAACCTCCGCACCACCTTGTAACATTTATAAGATCCCTTACATGAAAGTTCCCTTGCAAACACCTCGCTTCTCCACAATTAAAAATTGCACTTTTTAAAAAAATGTAACTAACTTAAATTGGGAGGTATAGCTATTTTCCAAACGTTTTGTTGTGGTAATGTTCAATTTTTTTTGAACAATTAAAAAGTGAATGTTCTCACAAAAAAAACAAATTGAACAGAAAATGGCTATCTATATTCAACAATTTAAGTTCGTTTTCTCACAGTAAAGTAATCAACAATATTTTTTAAAAATTGTAATTTTTTATCATTAAATGTAGAGGAAGGGAATTTCCAAACAAAAGTTCATATAATGTCTCATAAATGTTACAATGGGAGAGAGAGGTGGTAAAAAATAGTACGTTATTACAAATATTGAATGGCTTCTAACGTCAATAGCATATTTCTCCATTTTTATCTAAAATGAACATGCAGTCTGAAATTAATGAAAATTTCATAAGCCATAAAAAAGACCTGTTGGTATTTCTTACTAAAATGCTTATTTATGGAAATATTTGCAAGAAACGCAAATCTTCATGCATTTTCCCAACATTCCAGAAAAATCACAGACAATAAATCATACTCGGGCTCATTGTTAAATGTGTGTACGTGATTAAAAAGATTATGATAACATTATGCTATCTTATATATCTAATTACATTTCTTAAGATAATAATCTTTCAGACAGTAGTAAAATCACAGACAATCTTATGATGATGTCTTTATTACCACAGATTAATGATAAAGGTATATTAGTATCTACTGCCACACACAGTAATTTCAATATTCCTTTGTTATCCCATAGTAAACAATAAATCACACTTTTGGTCGACAATAATCAACATAAGAATTGAGCTTACATTTTTGTTTGTACTATTAATGGATAATTATTAGAAATTAGAGATTAGAAATATCCCGAAATCTTGAGATGTTCTAAAAAATAAAATAAATAATTACTCAAAACTTTATCCTCTCAATCCAGTCGTTTATTTAACAAATAAGCTTTAAAAAAGGTTCTTTTTAATATCTCAGAAAAATTTCAAGGGTGCTTATAAAATTACCATTAATTTGTTTTCTTATATATGATAATATTTTCGAAACGATTTGTCTTGATTTGAAACGCTGAAAATTTAAAAAAGAGCAGGTGTTTTTAATAAGTAAACTTTGAACTACGTTTCATTTAAAATGAGAGCATGGCTGAAAACTATACGCCCATAACAGTTATCTGCAATTTCGTTAAGGTATTCGAAATCACCTTACATATGTCATCCAATCATGTATAGAGCCAAATTGTAAATAATTAACATGGGCCTTTTTTCTAGTAGATCTACTGAGACTAATCTTGTACGTATTACACATCTCTTTTCTAAAGAATATTATACAGATTTTTCCAAGGCATTGAATCGCCTGGACCATGGTATTCTATTAGAGAAACTAAATTTGGGTTATCAGCGACACAGTTTTTTTCTATTCATATCTAAAGAATAGATGCCAATACGTGATATATCGTGATTTCGGGTTGTTTGATTTCCTGGCTACCTCTGGCGTTCCCCCGGGATTCGTACTGGGCCCGCTTATGTTTGTTATTTTTATAAATGACATTGAAACTAGAGAGCCTGTTATACATCTATTTGAAAATTTGTGAAAAACTTAAAAATAACTTAAACATGATTAGTGACTAGTGCCTATCTAATCACTTGCCTCTCAACAAGTCGCAACTACTTTTTCTAAAATGCTTAACACCATCAAGTACCATTATCATATATACAGAAAAGGATCTTGAAGTTATCTTTGATCAATTAGCTAAAGAAAAACTTACAGGCCTTGCAAGTGATGGAGAAAATGCCAATACTGACAAAAACAATGGATTCTGGGTCCGCATGAAGAATTATTTAAAAGGGGGTCAGCCAAATTGAGAAGTTGCAAGAAGAGGGCCAGCAATGGGCTTGATGCTCCGTAGTTGTTATAATTATAAGTGTTTTCGAAGTATTATTTGTTTTGTTTACTTCTTGACAGTAGGGGATTACAATTTGGTGAAATGTTAAAAAATTACAATTTCTCTCGCTCCTGTCGGGACGAATTTTTAATTTTGACCCTGCAATTTACGATTAGGATTCATCGCCGACCTTCTCCTTTCCGTAGAGACATAGAAAGAACTTCTACTCGAAGTATTTATTTAGTTACCAGGGTTTGAAAATTTTATGTTTTTCGACCTTTGAGGTTAAACTTGAAAGATCCCAGAAAGCCACTTTTCTTACGTCACTTGCATATAGTGACTTCACAAATGAACGCTCGGTTTTTGTAACTATTACTAATTTCATCTCCTTATATCTCGAGAACGGAAAAAGTTAATAATACGAAATTTTAAGTGCATAATGAGAATATCGAGTACTATATGATAAAGTATAAAAACCATATAAAAAGAATATCATGGAACAAGCCCATTACTGATAACAAGTACAGACAACCTTATCTGGGAGGATTTGAAGACAAAATGATGAATGAACTTCAAACTGTGGAAGATGAAGTTCAAACAAGACGTTTAGTGAACTCCTTCGCTTCTACAAGTAGATGTTGGTCCGCAGTAAGAAACTAAGTTGTACAAAGCTGCAATGAATTTCTAGTTGTGCGAGACGCAAATGATCAGCAAGAAATTGTTTCAAAACTAAAGACATTTGTAAATGTAAGAACTGTTCCAGAAATGATAAGTATTATGCGTACGGCAGTGGCAAATCTTTTTGGTGTGGATTCTGTTAGATCGTTTGATGATGATGTGATTGCCTTACATGTGTCAGAGAAATTTCTACTACTATACTACTACTATTATATTGTACCACTTAAAAGCGTTAGAGTATGGTTCAATGTTTTCAAAGCTCGTACAAACGTACATGTGTTTGACACCACATAGCTCTGGGCCTGAAAGAGCGGTGTTCGTCCACATTATGCTTAAAACAAATAATCATCTTAAAGCAGGAAGACACTGAATTCCAGGATGTATATCGCCCTAAATGGAGTAAGTACTGCATTTTTTTACCCAAGGCCAGCAGTGGTCAGGTTCTTAGAAGCTAAAGAAAGAAGGCGAAGACTTCCTGATGAAGACCTATACAAAAATTATAAGTTCATCAAGAAGTTTGGTTACCTATTGGGAAATGTATCTAAATAGCCATGTGCTTCCATCTCTCCATGACATATTTGATGACTACAAACCTAACTGTTATTAATGACTTACTAATATGGATATTACAACGTACTTTCAATTTCTTGACCCAAGTGTCAAAATGGTCATGAAACCATGGCCTTTTCTGTATAGTTTTCATGGCTTCTGTCAAACCGAAATCTTGGGACTGCTCCAATATATCCGAGACAGCTTTCGCTCCCCAATCAAACACATTTCCGGCTAGCACCCCTTTTGTCAACTCCAACCATTTCTCCTC
This sequence comes from Stenurella melanura, assembly GCA_963583905.1. Classification (NCBI taxonomy): domain Eukaryota; kingdom Metazoa; phylum Arthropoda; class Insecta; order Coleoptera; family Cerambycidae; genus Stenurella; species Stenurella melanura. The sequence continues at coordinate 171,032,365 of OY757311.1, forward strand.
AAAGTTGCATATGGAATCTATGTGTTGAATTCTCGCTTCGAACTCCTTCAAAGCCTTTGCACTTTCGCTCTGCTTTTGGAAAGACCAGGCATCTTTGAAGTGACCGGCACGCAGATTATCTTCATTGAATTCCAGTAGAGTTCGCACACTCAATGGCTTTAAAACCCTGAAAGATTATTCACTTTTAAGTACAATGTGAATTACTGAAATGGTTTTTGCCAATATCAATCTACTGAACGCTAGATTTGAAGAGCCAACATATCACTATTGTTGGTTTTTCGAAAGTAATAAATTAAACTTTTAACAAGTCTTGAAAAAAAAATTACTTATTAAATTATTTAAAATAAATATATTTACACATAAATTATGTAATTATTAAAACGTAAAAAACAAGTTAATAAAATCTTTTCAAGTTTATTGAATGATACACAATAGGTCTCCCTATTACTGTTGGTGGTTAAAAATAGATAACCGCACACGAAATTTAAAGATCAGTTATACATAAATCAACAAAGTCTATTAACTCAGAAGAGATCTAAAATTGCAAATATTTTTTTTATAATAAATGTTCTTTTGACTATCTGAATCCCAACTACGTTAATATAATATGAAACTGACATATCTGTCCACTTATCCAACTTTCGTTTCACCAATATTTGCAAAATTTATAGCCTTATTTTGTCGATTCCATTTGTTCTATTTCTATAGCATGTACTGTTACTGTATTTGACTTGTGTATAACATTTATTGTTTTAAGCACCAATAAATATCATTATTATTATTATTATTATTACACTATATGTACTTAATTCCCATAGTAAAACAAGAATATGAAAAATGCTTTCGTTTACTTACGTTGGATCTACTTTCAGCTGCTCTACGAGGCTGTGAAATTTCTGAAAGCAAATCTCAGCTTTCTCTTTAGCACAAGGATCATCAGGATTCAAATACCCAGCTTTATTCACAAATTTGTGAACCATCTGTTCTAAGCACGGCAGCCAGTAATTCCGTTCCTTTACATTGGTAAATAAGTCGATAGTGTCAGGGTTGTATAATTCTGGATTTTTTAACAGCGGACATATACTATTTGTTTTCTCGTTACCAGTCATTGTCACATGAAGTAGTTGTAAAGCTCTGGGTAATACACTCTAGTGGAAAAAATACTTGTCAAATTATGTAAACACAATTATAACCGGGTTTTTGTTTAGCACTTAGATCATATGTTTTATCTTGTTTATTTTAAAATTATTTGATAATTATTGCTTATAAATTCATTCATATCAGCTGTCGCCGAACACATTAAATATTTTCATATTGTAGAGATGTTTCACTAACCGTATTGTATTTAAGTCAGGACAAAAGGACTTTCTCATTCAAATAATCATGTTCTATTATAAATTCATTGAAAGTTTTCCAAAATTTTTGTACTTGTGTATTCTTAACCTTACACTAATCTCTTTCAGGGGAAAAAAACTCGTCTAATTTCACTATTGGCATTGGTAGCACTGATGTGAACGGTTGCGCGTCATCTATGATAATTTTATTGTACTAACATGTTACTAAATTAACACCTGATTCTTATGCAATATAAAATACACCAACGTTTGAAGAAAACGTGAGACCTGAAGCAATTCAAAATTGTCAAAAATGTGGTTGTTTATAACTAATTGAACGTGGTATAAGTTAACAGGTAAAAAGGGCCGTAGAAGGCCTAATTACCTGTAAGCTGCGTGCCTTTAGGGCTGCTATACAACAATTTGCTAAGCATAAAGGGGAAAAGTTAAAGGCATTCGTTTTCTTAGGTATGAACAGCCAATGACTGAAAATATGTTGTAAATAATCAATTAAATGATAAGTCGGTAGTGCTGATGTTAAGTTGGTCATGAATAGGAAAAAGAGAAAAATCCGACAGGGATATATTTATTATTTTTGCCTCTCTCTCCTTTAACATAGCCACCTTAAGGTTATTGTTATTATTTTCATAAAAAAGGTAACAATCAAACAATGAATTGTCAGTTTTGTCAAAATCATAGTGTCAGTTGAAAGAAAAATTCTTAAAGAAATTTCAGTGGGAGCAAAATTCAACATTGGTAATAATGGGGAAATTGTTACCTGTCTTTGCAGTACTTATATCATTGGGAAATGGAATTCAAATTTTTAAAGAATCAGGCGACGATCTATACCTAGGCTTACTGATACCACATACCATCTTCATATTTGCAACATTTCTACTGTTATGTGAAATAAGACTATATCCAAGATCTCTGAGAAAATTGGGGTGGATTGGCCAAACTATAATCGAGGTAGAATACCACTATAATATATATATGTATGTATTAGTTCTTCAAATAAATATCAAATTTCACAAACAAATTTTTACTTTATGTAGCAATTAAATCATTTTTACTTTCAATATACCATTTTTGTTTATGTTTTGTTACAGTAAATAAATATTATTATTAGTTGGTAGGTATAGATCAATAATATATGTTACAATATATATTTGTCACATTTCTCATGGTAATAATACGGTAAAGGTAATAAAACCACAATATTAACGTTAATATATAATTTAAAGCTTGGTCCATAATCTTATCACACTTGTGACAAATTTATTGCTGTTAGTTGGTTTTGCAATGTAGCAATAAACATTAAGAGCAAAGCAAAACAAAAAAAAAACAACAAACAGGATAACGTTTATTTTATGTATAAAACAGTGATAAAAATGGGTCAATAAAATATGTGTCTTGAAAAAATTCATTTAGTGAATAATAAGCCTTGCTAACCAATAATTTTTTAAGTTCTCTTCTAAATTTATTATTGCTTACAATTTGCCTCAAATTTACAGGAAGATGATTAAATGTTTTTCTGCTATTATAGAGAATTGAGTTTTTTATCTGAGCCGATGATGGAACAGGAAGTGTGATGTTATGAGTGAGCCGTGTGTAGCGAACCGAATCCCCGTTTATATCACATCCAAACTTTTTATGCATGAGGCATGCAGTCTCAAAAATGAATATACATGAGAGCGTCGTAATTCCACGCTTCAAAAACAGTGGTTTACGCGAGTCTCTTACATAAGCCTTACACATGTACTTTAAAGCCTTTTTTGTAGAACAAAAATTTTATTAAATAAATAAACATTGCAAGCAAGAACCCCAGAAACAAATACCATAACCCAAATTTGAGTCTATAAGGGCAAAGTATGTATTTCTTGCTGAGTTCAAGTTTAATTCATTTGTTACCACTCTAATTGCATAACAATTAGTAGCTAATTTTTTACTTAATATTGAGATATGGTTTTCAAATTTTAACTTATTGTCGAAATGTAGGCCCAAAAATCTACATTCGCTTGGTTTTTTATAATGTAGTATACCTCATTCAGGTCACACTTAAATGTAATGATGTTAGTTTTAGATACGTTAAAAGATAATAAATTAACATCACACCAGTCTTTAATCATTTTTAAATTGCTACTCAGGATCTCATGGAGTTCATCGATGTATTTACCATGACAGAGTATCGTGGTATCATCCGCAAAAAAGTGAACTTTCCTTGAATTTTAACGGAAGCCAAATCATTAAAATATATTAGAAATAGTAAAGGCCCAGGTACAGAACCTTGTGGCACGCCAGAATTTAAATAATTAATAACTTCTTTATTTATTGATCCATTTTGTTAAAAAATAGGGTTCTTCCTGTAACTAACACTAACTTACTGTCCAAATTTAACTACAATCCGACTTTTCGTTCATAAGTTTTCTTGCTTACAAAGAACCTGACAGACGGACAGATGAACAAACAGACAGACGGAAAGACGGACAGACGGACATTTTGAAAGTTCGATCACCAACAACATTTTTTCCCTACGAGCGATATTACCGGTTTTAGAATTGTGCAGAGCGAATGCAATATACTCTTCGTTTTGTATTTGCTATGAGTATAATAAAGTCAACCTCATAAAGATTTAATTTAAACATGATTCTCTTCAATTATAAGTGTAAGATTGCACAAATGGACTTCCTTTGTAATATCCATATATATATCAAACACAATGAAGATAATGAGTTCCGTTTACGGAAGTGTATTACACAAACACTTGAAACTTAATTTACCAAAATTATATGTTACTCTTGAACACCCTCACATAATTTGCATTCTAATAAACATTCCCAATTTCCTTTCAGTATTTCACTGTGTCTTTTGTAATGGAAGTGCTCCTTATAGATTTTTGGGCTCCTCTGCAAGGAACATGTGCCAAATTATTAGTAGAGTCTTCGCAGTTCATAGAGGATTTCCTACAGGAATATGGCCTGGATTGTTGGAAAGTGTGTGACAGTTTAGGTAGTGACACGGCAGTGTATATACTGAGCCTCACTTTGAGCTTATTTTTTCTCTTCGCTGCATTTCACTCAATCGATATTTTCCACACCATCAAGATATTGTGGTAAGTTACTTCAAAATTTATTGCCCTTTTCCACCTGATGATTAACTATGTTACAACATTTTGCAAAGTATTTCGCTTCAGTCACTGTAGACAAAGTAAAACATCACTTTATTAGTGCTAATAATTTATCACATGCCTGGTATTTCCAGTGAACTCAATGATCAGTCCATCTTTGTTTATCCAGTTACACCTGATGAAATAAGGCAAATTATATTTGAATTAAAAAATAAGCAAGCTCTCGGTCCCGATGGACTCTCCACTAAGTTTACCAAGTATGCATGTGATTTCATCATGGAACCATTGTGCATTTTGATCAACGCATCTTTTCTTTTCCATCTGCCTTAAAAACAGCTACTATTATCCCGGTATTAAAAAAAAAATGATTCTTTGCAACCAGAAAATTACAGACCAATATCCATCTTAAGTGTAATTTCTAAAATAATGGAAGAAATTACGTTTAATAGAATAATGGCATTTTTTAACTCTTTCAAAATACTGACGGAACGCCAACATGTGTTTCGCAAAAATCATTCTGCTCCGCATTCAAGGAGTTTTTTTACAGTGGACTGTGTTATATTTAACGGACAGATCTTTTCAGGTAAAAATCAACCAAAAGATTTCTAAGTAATATGATGTTATTTTTGGAGTGCTACAGGGCTCGGTGCTGGGCCCTTTGATTTTTTTGATTTTTGTAAATGACTTTACCATCATTCATATCAAAACGAAACCTCACCATGTTTGCCGATAATAATTTCTATATGGCATATCTGCACCAAGCCTTCCGGAGCTCCTTGATGATGGCATCTTATGACAGAATTTGGTGACTATTGCTGCAGAAATAATCTCATACTAAACCTAGTAAAAACTGTGTGCATGTATTTTTCACAAAGAAAATCATTACCTTCCAGCACTCGGTTACATTTTAACAACATGACCCTGCCATTTAGCTCAGATACAGGATTTTTAGGTATTTCAATAGATACAAAACTAAGCTGGGATATTCAAATCGATGGAGTATGCAAAAAACTTAACAAAGCATATTACTCTGTAGGCAAAAGCTAAAGAACTCCCTAGATACTGAGGCTTTCTTGCAACTGTATTATTCAATGGCTTATTGCCACATAGCCTACAATATTATAATGTGGGGACGTGCAAAAAATTTGCAGTGAGTTTTTGTCTGCCAAAAGCACATATTTAGATTAATTTTTAATCTTGATTTTACCACATCATATAAAAACTCTTTTAAAAGTCACAGAATATTAACGGAACCATCCATATATCTTTTTTCTTTGTTAAAGTAGGTACACTGAGGGAAGTTTTTTGCAGTGACAGCCAAAAATCAAGCTACAGCAGCAAAAAACTCTATTTAAATAGGCGCCAGCCAAGAATTTTGTAAAGGCAGTAAAATTCATTTTGCTGAAGTTACTTTACTGCAATAGTAAAAATACTTTATAAGATATTCTTCATTGCAGCCACCGAAAATAAGCTTTACTGTTATAGTAAAGTAATTTTATTGTAGCAAAGTGGAATATATCACTAAATATGCAAACTACCTAGCTAGGGTAGCAACAGTTCTTTTTAATTCTGACAATAATTTTTACTACTATTTAATAGCTTTATTGCTATTGTAGTTGATCTCATTCTTGTTGTACCAAAAATATTTATCAGCTATCGCAAAGTATCTGGCTATGATAGGATTGATTCTTTTCACTTGCAGCAACATTTTTTATTACCACTATGATTTTCCTGGTACTGTAGTTAATTCTTTTTTTTTGCTGTAGCAAAGTTACTGATTGGATAAAGCAAGAATTTGGATGCAGTAGTATTACTGATTATTATTTACAGCAAAAAGTTTCACTACCATTGCAAAATTTTTTACTACCCTAGTAAATTTCTTTTTTATTGTGGCATATATTATTATTCTTTCTTAATTTAGTAAAAAAATAGCCTGCCTCAGAAAACATATTTGGTCACGTCAAAAAGTTTTAGATCAATAACAGTAGAATTTCTTAATTAGAATAGAAAGGTCATTTTGCTACTACTAAAAAGATATCTGCTGTATAGGAATGGGCCATGTGCGTCCCCACATGTAGTTTTCAGGAGAAATGTTTATTCCTATATAAAATACAACTTTACAAAATGCGCAATCTTATCTAATTAAAAAAAAATCTGCTAATGGTGACCTTAAACTCTTAGACGCGACAAACTTCTGTGACAAACGAATGTTTTATATACACGTATACGAATTTTTCATTTGTAATTTAATATTTACTTGATAAGCATTGAAATTAAATGTTACATAATGACATAGATATATAGATACATCACTTTGCGGCTATATGAAAAACATTATTTTTTAAGATTTTTTTTTTAAATAAGAGGAAACGAATAATAAATATTAAATTACCTAAACATGAAAACTACAAGCAAAACATTGGTATACCTTGGACTAACAAATGGTTAAGGATTTGGCCCAAAGAGACTAAAATCAATTAAAAATAAATAAACATTTATTTTCATAGATGATAAATTAACAGATTTTCTTTATAAGTAAAAAACATAAAACATATAAAACATTAAATTGTATTATTTGTTTAAAACAAAAACAAAATAAAAAAAAAGAATAAATAGACATTTATTTTGATACGTAATAAATTAACAATCTTTCCCTTAAAAAAACACATTTATTTTGACATGCTTAAAAGTAAAATACATAAAATGTAAAGAAAACACTAAATTGGTGAATGTCATTCTGGTAATTCTACTGCCATCGGTCGTGGGTCAAAACAACGCATCTATTATATTAGTACTTACTGTCAAAGTTCTTTAGGAGCACTTCCATTCCCCCATTCAACAACCATTTCTTTATACGTTTCTGTCATGGTGACATATCACTAGGTATATCTATTACCTATGGTAAACTGAATTTAAATCAAGTTAATTTGAAATTCCACAGACAGAGCTGCTCCACGCACATGTGATGGGGAAAGCAGGTTATGTTTTTTATGATAAACGAGAATAGCCTAGTTGCTTTGCACTCGCTTGCTCCTATTGCCATACCTAAACAAACATTTTCCGAATCCGTACACACCGATAGAATCGACCCTGCGATTTAAGAAACCAAAAACAAAAAACGACTTGCCCAAAAGTCTCCTGTAATTTTTGTTATAATGAAACACACCACACATAAAAATATAGTACATAATATTCAACCCGCACAAAGGCACAAGTAAACGCGACATTATTTACTTATTATTTACCAAGTGTATCATTGAGGTCACAGCGTAGAATGACGTCGGGGCAGAGTCGGAGTTGACCGATTCAGTCCGATTGGTGTTGTGGTGACGTAATTCAACACAAAACTTTGTAATTCCAACAAAGTTTTTATTTACCACAGTTAAATCTTTCTTTATATTGTCTTCTTTTTAATGGTAGCTAAATGCTCTAGTGCTCTAGTAAAGCAACTAATAAAAACTCTAAAGTACTTTTTAAGGGCTAATACAAACACTCAGTAAAGTTATTTATTCTAGTATAGTGAACAGATATTTCTAACCTAATTAAAATTATTGCTACTCTAGTTAAAAAACGCGTAGCAAAAAATTTTTTGCTGCGGCTTTTCTCAGTGTACCTACATTAAAAGCAACATTGACCAATTCAAAACTGTTGCAAGTTATCATAATTATAATTCGTCATGATGGCTTATTAGCTCTACCTCATCATAATACCTTTGTGTTTCTAATGGAATAACGGAGCTTTTTGCCCTTAATGGGTAATGTGTGAGTTGCCTACATTGACTTGACTATGTTGACAACATTCCGCTTGCATTGGTAGAATACGGAACGTGCAGTCCATTTATAATAAGTCAATGGTTAGGAGAAAGAATAATTATGTAGAAACAAATGCCACTAATAATATAATAATACATTTATCATATTTTCAGGTATTGTGGTGACTGGAAATAGAACCCAATTAACTTTCTGACAGAGATGACGAGTGTGGAGCATACTAGAGATTTCCAGCAAGAAAGTAATAAATGTCAACTAACAATTTGTACCTTGTTATGTGTAGTGTATCGTAAAAATTATACACTTATAAATCTTCCAAATTCTTGTTTCCTTGCTAGGTATTAACAACTGGACTAAATTTGCATAATTTTCATAACACCTGAACTCAAATATAGAAAATATGCCATGTAAATACAGAACTAAATAACATACCAAAACCTCCAATCAAGTCAAACCAAACGCTATCATTGAAATAGCTTTGTAACCATAAAAGTCATCTAAATAAGTCAGGTAGATGTAGGTTACGACATCTGCAGTGAAATAAAACATTCGTTAATAAAAGTTTATAATAAACAACTTATTCTTCTGAATATGTTTTATCACTTAAGAAATGTGAGTATATTTATGATGACTGAAGATTTACAACACCCTGTATAATTTATATATTTAAGTATTCTCATTTCCTATCAGTTTTTCATTGCAACTTATCTAATGGAAAAACCTGCTTGTGGACTTTTGGATTCCACTGGAATTATTGATTCGCGAATTATTAGCAAAGGCGTCACAGATGTTAGAAGATGTTCTGTATAATAATGGTATGGCTGGTTAGTTAATATGTGCAGTTATAGGTGGCGACAGTACTAGCATTGCAGTGTGCACTTTCGTGAGCTTATTTTTTCTTCTCGCTGTATTTCAAGCGATGAGAACGTTAGATTTCAGCAATTTGCGGTAAGTTAACTTAAATTTATGTCCGGAAACATCACAACCGATGGTAAAGATGGACCTCGGCATACATCCATATAAGATACAATGAAATCAATCTCGTTGGCGGACAGACCACCCCAGATGTTTTGCGTACCGTCAGTGGCTTCAGTTCAGTTCAGTTTATTTAGTTTCATTTGACACGTTATTACAGAAAAAAATATCTATAAAATAGGTCAAAGGGGTAAGCAATATAAACTAGATACGTAACATTTACATATTGCAGAGATAAAAAGATAAAATTCTACACTAAGAGTAATAAAGATAAAACTTAAAATTAATTACAATTATTAAAAATCAAGAAATTCTTGGATTGAATATGGTTCTATATCACAGACATATTGGAAAACTTGCCCTCTAAAATCCTTTTGAAGAATTTTGTTTTTGAGAAAATCAGGCAATACATTAAAGAATTTGATTGCGGAATAGAATGGTCGTTTCTCAGTTAGAGTTAAATGGTGCATCGGAAATGCATAATTGCTTTTGTGCCGAGTATCATAGATATGGTGTTTTGAAATCAGCCTGATGATTTTTTAAATATAGTAAGCAGGAGTATACATATAGTCCTGGTATTGTGAGCATTTTGTTTTCCCTAAAATGTCCTCGGCACGATTCATAAAATTTCAATTTGTACATTATTCTAACTGCCCTTTTTTGAGTTTTAAATACTTTGTGGAGGTCCGAGGAACCACCCCATATCTCTATTGCATACTTAGCGACGGAATAAAAGTTTGCATAGTACACCGTTTTAAGAGTCGGCGTGTCAAATAAACGTGATAGAACTCTGAGTGCAAAGCATGTTTTGTTAAGTCTTTTCACGACGGCTTGCCAATGGTTTAATGAACGATGACCTGCTGAACTTAATATTTTCTCTAATGAAGGATGGTGTCTAATAAAATTGAGTTTAGAATTAATGACAATACTTTCTTTTCTGAAAACGATAAAGATTTGGCTGAAAATTTCAATTATTTTTTTTGTATCAAGCATTAATGATATTAGAAAATCAATTCCAAATACTGAACACCTGCTTGGTCTGCCCAATATCTACCTTTAGTTTCATTAGAGTTCTCCAATTTTAAATTGATCACTTTAGGCAAATTAGAAACTATTGTGAATTCTTTGGACAATAAATTTAACACTGTAGACATTTTAAATGAAAAAATTCTAAAAAACATACTTCCGGTGACAGGACATCTATTATTAAAATTCATCAACACGTCGCTCGAAAAGGGTAAGTTTCCTGATGAACTTAAAACTAGTAGTATTATTCCTGTACCTAAAGTTAAGAATAATAATGAGGCACGAAATCATCGTCCGATTAATACACTACGAGCATTAGAAAAACTTCTTGAAATAGCAGTGTACAATCAACTCTATGAATATTTCAGTGTTAACAATTTACTATTTATGAATCAATCTGGATATAGTCACTCGTGAGAGTCTGCACTTCAACTTACGTTATGTAATAACAGTTTTTCTAGATTTCCAACGAGCATTCGAAACTATTGATCGTGCAATACTACTAAATAATCGTAAATATTATGGAGTTTCAGGCACTGTTTTAAATTGGATAGCTAACTATTGAACTAACAGAAAACATGAGTAAAAACAAAACTCTACTGAATCATCAGAAATTAATAATAATTTTGGAGTTCCTCAAGGGAGTGTTCTAGGCCCCCTTCTTTTTATCATATGTATTAGTGATATGAATTACCACATCGATTCTGAATTTCTAAATTTATTTGCCTATGATTGTCTTATTTCTACTAGCAACACAAATTTAACTGCAGCTACTGAGAAAATGAACAGTGAATTAAAAAATATTGAAAAGTACCTTAATATTGGCAAACTCAAACTCAATGTTACAAAAACCAAATTCATGATTTTATCAACTAAACAGAAATATGCACACATTAATATAGATGACATTAACATAAATATATATGATATTAAAATTAAGATGGTATCTGAGATAAAATACCTTGGATTTATTATTGATAACAAGTTAACATTTAAAAGCCATTTTAAAGATATTCAAAAAAATATCAAAGAAATTGTTCTTTTTCTCAAGGGTGGCCACTAATCTGTCAATGAATCCCATAATCACAGTCTATCAAACAATAATACAACCACATTTTGATTATTGCGCTTCTTTACTATACTTGTTGGACAAAAATAGTAAAGCTTCTGTCCAAAAGCTGCAAAATAGGGGACTGAGAATAATACTTCATTGCAACTGATATACTCCCATTAATATGATGCTAAAATGTCTTGGATGGTTCTCCAGTAGAGTTAAGATCTAAATACTTGACCACGGTCTTTGTTTATAAAATTTTAAATAAACTTCTACCATCATACCTGTACGTGAACATTACCTTTAATAATGAAATTCATGACTACCTCACAAGAAGTAGGGATAATATGCATCAGTAGAACCTATAGTAAAAAATCAATGAATTGTCTGTTCTTTAAAGGATTAAATGAATATAACAGTCTTCCAACTAAAATTAAAAGCTCAAAGTCACTAAAATCTTTTAAAAGTAGTTTTAAAAAAATCTTACTTTAACATTTTTTAAAAAGCATGTAAATTGTATTTGTTTTTCTGTATGTATGTATGCACTTTAGATATTTTATTTATAGATGTATTCTCTTAATGTATGATTTTAATTATTATTTGCCACTTTTTATATAATTACAAGTGCATTATTAATGTAAATGTAATGTGAATTAGGTTGCACCTATTTTAAAATAAATAAATCATATTGCAAAATGCGTGGCCTCATCATATGATCACACATAGCCAACTTGTCAATATGGACTGAAACAGAATAATTTATTTTAGAATAATAATTTAAACAGACTGAAAGACTTCGGTCGCTGGCCTTTTATCCAATAAATATTATTCGCTCTCTCTAATTTAAACAAAATTTCAATACCGATTACTCCGAAACTCATCTTATACTACAACTGGCCATGCCATATTCAATATATTTATTGATTGATTAATTTGCCAGCGTAAAGTGGGCATTACTGCCAATTCCGGCATCCAATCTGGATGTTTTATATAACGCAGGACTGGCTGCATACGTTGGATTTGATAGGGACATGCTTATTGCTAGCAGAGAGAGCCACATGACGCATGGGGATGGGAAGTGTAGGTGTTTGCGAGATGCCTCTTTTTGTTTCCATGCTTCTTTTAAGTGTCCATCTATCATCATCAGATGGGGAGTGTAGGTGTGTGTGGGATGCTTCTAAATTTCCATGCTTCTTTTAATTTTTCTTCCAAGTCTAACAGTGTGTACCTCCACCTGCCCGTGCCCAAATATGGTTTCATACGTTTCGCCAGAAATCCGCATTTTGTCCTGGGTCGGTGCGTCCATCTCGTCCCCTTGCCAAGACAAGTCAGCTCGCCGCAAGAAAATTTTATTTATGAATCGTTCCACAGTCCCTGGAGAACATTTGAAGACCCCTGTCAAGATGCAAGACAGGAAAATAAAATCTCCAAAAGCAAAAAGGAGATCTAGGACAACTGGGACGCTCTGTATATCCAGCAGATCCCAGCCACCCTGACCTGAGAAATATAGATAGAAACTTAAGAGAAGCATCTCACAAACACCTACACTTCCCTTCCTATATTCCTACACCATGCGTCTTGTGGCTCTCACTTATGGCAACAAGCATGTCCAATCCGGCGGTATATAAAAATATCCAGATTGGATATCCGGAAGTAGCAGCAATGTCTACCGTAAGCTGGATAATCAAGATTTAAAAAAATGAATTTAATGTTTTATAATTAAACAAAAAATGTCGAAGACCGACATTATTTTTGACAAAACAAAGAGTATCCCCTAGATTCTGTGTTAAAGTAATCAACATTTTAAACATATGTTGGTATTAAAACTAGTGTAGTATTTTTTACTGAGGTGGCAGCATTTTGTTTATGTAAAATGTGAATAAAACTAAAGTAAACTTACTCTTATAACCGTCACAGAATTAAGAGCGTTTTCTTTCCACTGTTTGAATTTCAACAATGTGCAACAATTTATAAAAAGTTCAATAAATCAGAGAAGAGTATAATATTTACTCTAGTTTCTACGTATGTTTTTTAATAACTGTATTTTCATTTTTCACTATTCTCATTGCATCACGGTTAAGTGTTTCATATCACCAATCCTTTTGTGCATATGTATCTTATATTTTGTTCAGTAAACATTAACATTATCATTATTATTATTATTTTGGTACAATTTTTATATTTATGTTGGATAACTGGTCAAAATGATACCTTAAAATCTAGTTTGATTCTCATAAAAAAATGAATAATATTATTATTGAGCTCATTGCTATTATTTTCATGAATAACTTGACAATCTCGTTGTCAATGTTGTCCAAATCATAGTGTCAATACAAAGCAAAATCATAACAAAATTTCTGAAGGGATCTAAATTCAAAATTGTTAATAATGGGAAGATTCTTCCCCGTTTTTGGAGTATTTGTAGCATTGATAAATGGATATCATATTTTCAAAGAACCAGCTGAAGGCCTTACATGGTCAGTAATGCCACGCACCATTTTTTTATTTGCAACATTTCTACTATTATGTGAAATAAAACTATATCCAGCATGCCTGAGAGAAATGGGATGGATTGGCCAAGCTATAATTGAGGTAGTGTACCACCGCATGTATGTAATTGCTCTTTAAATCTACATCAAATTTCACAGACGAACCTTAACTTTTGCACCATTCAAATCATATTTATTTTCATTATACTACCTACATTTGTTTATATTTTGCCATGGTAATAGTATGGCAGCCCGTAACCTAAATTTTATCGACTTATCGACTAATCTTTGAACAAGGATAAAAAAGTTCAGAGCGATGGAAATTTTTAGTGTCGCATGAAGATATAAGGGGTTAAATACTGAAAACTGGGAATAGGTGGAAATTCGTGTCATCGCCAAATGTCGGTTCCGACAATTCTCGTCTATTTCTGAAGTTTTTCTATGACAAAAAAACGTTTTAATCGTTGCATATCACAATACTTGCATTTCAATTCTACGTCTTTTTTTAGGCTAATTTTGGTACTCCCTAATGTCCATTCTCTAATCAAAATGATGTTTTATATAAAAAAACATGTATGAAAGATATGAACGGACAAGAGCGCAAAGTATCATATGGTGATACAGCTGCGTAAAACTTCGCTCCTTGTGTTTTTTTGGGTGCTTAATCGAATGCCAGTAGTCTCAGTACCCCTCACCTCCCCGGACGCACCCCTATGGGATCCTGCTCCAATAACACTTCTTACATCTTCTTCATGCATGTGTAAAACAAATTGTGGAAAAGCCTGCGGCTGCAGAAAATCAGATTTGAAATATTCTGTCATTTGCTGTTTCTGCAATAGAAAGTTTTGCGGAAATGCCATGCAAGTGACGCTCGAGGAATTCGATCAAGACGATGTCTTGGACTCGCCTCCGGACATAGTTTTATCAAATGAGGACGTTGGGGAATCCAATGAATTAGAGGAAAGGGACGTTGACTCTGAAATAGAAAAAACTACAATTGCCGTTGAAGGTACTGTTAGTATTAATGAATCAGGTCCGTAGGGCATTTGCACACTGAAAAGGTTGTAATAAATATGCTGTTGTGGAGTAGGCCTACAGGGGAAACCACATTTAAAAAAAAAGCGTCGTGTACTTTACCTCTTAGGCGGTGTGGAAACAAGTACCTACATTATTAACATTACAATTTTTAATAATCAATATTATAAATTATTAATAAATATTTTGAATTAAATTAATACATTGAATTAAAGATACGCCCTCAGATATGCCACTGTTTTATGATAAAATTGTACAGAGTTTAAAATAAATTGCTATCGGCACTTCCAAGACACATTAATTTCAAAAATCGTTGGCAGAATGCCTCTAGACGATACTAACCCAACATTTTCAAATGTACAACGACTTTTGTGCCTAAACTGTTAACTCTACAGGAAATATGCCAAGAACATTTTTTTATAGGAAATTTCCTATTCTTCATTTTCCTGTCTACATATTTTTTTCTAAAATCGAACAGTTTTTGAGATTTTTGGCTAAATAAAGGATTTATATATATATATATATATATATATATATTTTAGGCGTCCATCTTGGCAATATGGCGTCGCCGGCGGCAGGTCCCGGTTTGTACAAAATGCAGATTTTAGTTCTAGGTACCGAAATCTACAAAACTGCAAAGTTTCAAAACTTCCCGAGTTAATTCCACGTAAAACTACCTGACCGATGGACTATATGTAATCGGTCTGTGATCGGATTATTGATCACTGGCAAAATTCTAACCTATTTACATTGTCACCCTGTTTAAGCCTTTGCACTTACTGAATATGATACGGATGTAATTTTTCTTTATTTAGACTCCTCCAAACCCGCACATGAGGAACTTCTAATTAGGCACTTATTCGTCGGGTACTTACTTCAAGGTGTTCTTGAACAATATTAATAATATTTTCTTCATCCTCAACGTTTTGAACAATATTTCCTCCCACTTTTGATGATGGAAAACTGCCGTGCTCCCTTGCATAGTGATACACAGTTGAAAATGTCTGATGATTTGGTGTTCTTTGGTTAGGAAAATGAATATTGTATTCCTCTGCGGCTTGTCTACCATTACCATCACAAAATCCATAAACAAAAATAGTATTGGCATATTCCTCATTTGTAAATTTATAAGGCATGACTATTTCCAGACTAAGTTCACCAAGTAGGTACACTAGTTCTACTGTTTATGAAAACAAACAAGAAATGTCAAACTATCTAGGCCTACTTATAGTATTTATCTGCGCGCGCGCGACATCAGTAACATGAGTAAATTAACTTGTAATAAATGTGGAAAAATAATAAACAAAACTGCATACAAAATTGGATGCAGTGGTTCATGTAAGTCTTGGTTTCATTTGGAATGTTCCCATTTAAGTGAAACTCAGAAAAGTGAAGCCAAAAAAGGTAAAATGCAATGGACATGTGACTCGTGCGAGGTTATGTCTGAAAAACCGGATAACGAATTTTCGTCCATACAAGAAACGCAGGATGATGACTGTGACTTATCTTTTCATGATGTTGATGACACAATCGGTGAGAATCCAGCTGTAAAAGAAATATGGTATCTGAAATCATTACTTAAGCATAAAAATTTCATTATTAAGGAATTACAACAAAAAATCCAAATGATAGAAACCAAAACTAATGAGAGAAGACAGGTACCTTATCTTTCTTCTTCTTCTCCTGGCAGTAATAACAAAGACTTGAATAAAGTCGGCCCTACTTCCTCCTCCTCTACATTGGCACATATAAACAAATCTAACCTAGAAAAGAACTTTCCAAAAACAAAGAACTTGCCATCAACAAAGAATACTTTTAACTCAGTTACTCGCAACCAAGTGTCCACAGGAATACTTCAAGCAGCAACTAGTGCAAAAATGAAGGAAATTATCAACCTTAATCAAATTGAGAATAATGAAAGTCAAAAAAGAGCCATCAAAGAACAAAAAAGGCCAGCTAAAAACGAACTAATAATTGGTACAAATACTGAAGATGACGGCTCAATCGACAGTGGACAATCCTCAGTTGCTGTGTCAAGAAAAACATGGTTATTTGTTTCCAGATACAACACAAACTATTCAGCAGATAAGCTTACATCATATTTGGGGAAAAAATTCCCAAATAAGTCGTTTTTATGTGAACAAATCCCATATAACGATGCATATAATACATTCAAGGTTGGAGCGGATGTCGATATTCAAGAATCGATCATGAATCCACATACCTGGCCTAAAGGTATTGAAGTAAGGAAATATCTTTTTCGCCATCGAAGAAACTATGGAAGACAATGAACGCAGCAAGAAGCTAGTTCAGATCAATAAATGTGATGATGTAGATAGGCTGAAGGCTGATATGGTGGGTGTATTTCATGTCAACATACAAAGCATTTCAAATAAAGTTGATCAACTATCTCTATATCTAGACAAACTTCAATATAACATAATTTGCTTAAGCGAGCATTGGCTCACTGAAGACTGTTTAAAAACTGTTAATCTGGCAAATTTTAAACTAGCAGATTTCTTTTGCAGGTTGAATAATAAACATGGTGGAGTTTGCATTTTCGCCAAAAATGAATTGAAATTTAAAAGTATTAATTTAAAAAACTTTTGTATTGAACTACATGCAGAATTCTGTGGGATCGAATTATGTGAGTCTAAAACTGGGATAGTCACAGTTTATAGGTCATCAAGTCAGGGGGACCTTAACATATTTTTGGAACAATTCTCAAAAATGTTGACTCTGATCTCTGGCAGATTTAATAAAATTATTGTACTTGGTGATTTTAATATAGACCTAAATAAAGTAAATTCAAACACTAAAACCTGGACGGACTTGGTACATTCATTTGGACTTAATATTACTATAAAAAACCCTACTAGGGTTGCCCGTGGGTCATCGAGCTGCATAGATAATATCTTGACTAACCTCGTGGACGATGTCTATAATGTTGGAGTGGTAGATCCTTGCCTTTCTGATCACTATGGTCAGTATATCAATTTTCACATCAAATCTAATGTAAAGTTTAATAATGTCTTTGGAAGAAAAATCACTAAGAATGGGCTAAAAAAACTTAAAAAATCACTGTTAAATATAAATTGGACTATTTTTACAAATTCGGATTACGGTATTAACCATTTGTCTCATTTTTTAGTAAATACCTATAGTACATATGTACATAAATTTTTTCCACTTCGGAGTTTTATTCAGCACGATAAACCTCCAGTACACTTTTTTACAGATGAACTAAAGAAAATGAGAGACACCTTATCTGCCATGAAAACTGTATGTGATGTGACAAAGAATACAATGGACAAATCTGCTTTTAACTCATACAAAAATGCATACAAATTTGCAATAACAGAAGCAAAAAGGGCCGCCAATGATTCTTATATACTAAACTCCAATAATAAATCAAAAGACAGCTGGAAACTTATAAATTTGGGACGTAATCACAAAAAATCTAATAATACCGAATGTAGCCTATCCCCAGATCATTTTAATGACTTTTTTACTAATGTAGCAGAAAATGTGATAAAAACTCTGCCGCACACTGTTCATTGTGCCACCGACTTCCTGAAAAATATGCCGGCCCCACAACACTCCTTTTTCCTTGATCCAGTGTCTGAGGAAGAGGTCAGGGCTGCCATACTTAATTTAAAAAATTCAAATTCCTTCGACATTTACGATTTAAACGTAAAAATTATAAAAGAAACCATAGATACCATAGTAACTCCTCTCACTGAACTAACTAACCTCTGTTTTTCTCAAGGCATATTCCCCGATATTTTTAAGGTTACAAAGGTTATTCCGATTCTCAAAAAAGGAGAACCGGATGAGCCCGACAACTATCGTCCTATTTCACTAGTACCAATTCTTGGCAAAATAATCGAAATCATTTTTAAATCCAGATTAGAAAAATTTTTCGAAAATAATAAGTTATTGGATAGTTGTCAATTTGGCTTCCGTAAAAATTGTTCCACGGTACAAGCCGTTAGCAGGGTGGTGAGAGACATAGTGGGGGGCCTTGAGGAGGGCAAGTGCACAGCACTTACGTTGTGTGATCTCACCAAGGCCTTCGACTGTGTCTCGCACGACATTCTGATAAATAAATTAAATTTCTATGGTGTGAGGGGCATACCTTTAAATTTCATCAAATCCTACCTACTAAATAGGACACAGAAAGTCGTAGTAAATGGTATATCATCCGGCTACTTAAAAGTCACACACGGTGTGCCCCAGGGATCAGTCCTGGGACCACTATTATTTATTATTTATTTGAATGATATTTTTTGCTCACTACTCCCTGGAACATGCATATGTTTTGCTGACGACTCCTCCTTGCTTGAGTCTCATAGCGACATTTCTAAATTAAATCAAATGGCCTCTGAAGCAGAAAACAGGGCCGAACAATGGTTTACACCTAATCAACTTAAATTAAATCGAGGGAAGACACAACAAATTGTCTTTTCTTCTAATAATAATGTTACTAATGGCAATAATGTAAAACTACTGGGCATCACCCTTGATGACGGTTTAAAATGGACAAGCCATATTGAGAACCTCTGCAAAAAACTATCTACCCAACTCTATGTACTGAGACAGCTAAAGCATGTCGTTAGTCGTCACATTGTTTTAACAGCCTATTACTCAATCTTCCACTCACACTTGTCTTATGGTGTGCTGCTGTGGGGGAACTCTAGTCAGGCCATTAGAGTTTTTCGCCTACAGAAGCGTGCCATAAGACTAATAGCTAATGCTGGTATTGATGACCCATGCCAACCCCTGTTTATAAAATATAAAATTTTACCAATTCCATCACTGTATATTTTCTATTCAGTATTAGAAATACATAAAAATAAGTATTCATATTCTGTCCAGTCTGAGTTGCATAACTATCCTACAAGGTCAGGTGACATCTTGAGGACACCCAGGTTTAAACTCTCAATCTCCGAACGAAACTCGCTTAATCTAAACCTTTACAATAAATTACCTGCAAATTTAAGATCTTTAAACTACAATGCGTTTAAAATAAGAATTAAACAGTTCTTATTGTTGTACTGTTTTTACTCATCTCAAGAATACATGGAGATATTGACCAACAGTTGATATGTAGTGTACCCACCAATCATCCAGCTGTTTATTTTACTCAATTTTATACACCTAATATATGTTGTTTGTGCTATTAGCGACACGTATCTATGTCCATATACCTTATTATATTTTTTATGTATTCTCCTGTTGACCTGCTACAAATATGTTTTCATATGCATGTAGTTAAATAAAGATATTATTATTATTATTATTATTATTATAATTATGTAATTAAAAGAAAATTATTTAATACACTTTCTTTGGAATTAAAAAATCTTTGGTTTTAAATTTTTTGTCAATATTGAACATTATTTACAGAGTTTAAATTGACCATTTTTAATTATTTGGACAATTAATGTAAGCAAATAAAGCTGTTTTTCTTCACATTCCCCTTTTTGCTAAATTCAATCTAACTTGTAAAAAAATCAACAAAGGTGCGACAAAACATAATTACATGTTTATGTTTAGTGATGTATGGCCTTTCTTAATTGGCACCTGAATGTTAAAAAAAATATTACAGGGTGATCATTTTTACAGGAATCGGAAAAATCAAATTAAAAAAGTCCGGCACTGGAATTTAAAAAAAATTATAATAGCAATATATCAACTGTGATAAGAGTATAAAGTGCCTAATATTTAAATAAAATCCCATCAATAGTAAGGACATTCTGGCCAAAATAAATTTAGACCAAAATCAGTTTACCACCTTGTTCTCAGAAATGGTCCTCTACCACCCCTGGAAGTATGTATAGTTCCTCATGAAACACTCTGTAGACATTAAATATTAAATGTCAAATGTCACCAAAAAATGTATCAAAAGTTCACCAGATGGTTTAGATTGCCATTCAGAAGAGTTAAGGATATACAGATCGGTTTCAATGAATCGGTATAAGTCATCAGTAATTCTTCTGAGTGAAACCAATCATTACAAAAGGATGACATAAGCTAAGTCAGCCATCTTTAATAATAATAATAATAATAATAATAATAATAATAATAATAATAAATGACTTTATTAAACAAACAGTGTTTGCTTACATAAGCGAAGTTCAGGTGTCATACCACCTGCTCTTCCACTTAACCGTGACTAACCTAGAATTATAATACCTATATATAAAATACATTAAACACTTCAATGGAAACCCTCAGAAACTAAAATCAACTAAGTAATAATTATCAAACAATAAATTAATGAAGTAAGGATTCAAACAAACCACCTTCTTGTGCCAAACAATAGCCAAACCGATTATACAATGAACCTCTCATATCATTGAGTTGATTTGGAGTAATGCTTGCACAAAGTTTTTCCCATAATTCAACTAAATTATTGACTCGTTCGAACGCATGTTTGTACGCGGTTTCCTTTAAAAAGCTCCACAGAAAGAAATCATGGGGTGCTAGATCAGGTGACCTGGCGGGCGATTTTATCATTCCCCTCGTAGCCATTAAACGATTAGGAATGGTTCTTTCCAGAAAATTAATAACAGTTAAGGTATTGTGACTTGGGCAGCCTTCTTGTTGAACCAAATGTTTTTGAACTGCAGGAATTATTTGGCTTTATAAAAGCTCTAAATATTTGTTGCCATTTAAATTGCCATTGATTAGCAGTGGGCCTATAATATGATTGTCTAAAATTCCAGTCCAAACGTTCAACTCTTGAGGATACTGAGTTCGCACAGCAACACTCAAATGTTTATTTTTCTGAGACCAATATCGTACTACAAATGGATTGTGTTTCCTATGTAATGAAAAGGATGATTCATCTGTAAACAATATATTCTTTAAGAAGTTTTCATTCTCATTCACTCTATCATGATTTCACAAAATTCCATCAGTTTGAAATTGTCCTCGGGAAATATTTCTTGCGTTGTTTGAACTTTAAAACAACTGTACCCATTTTCTTTTCAAAATATTTCTTACAGTTCTTTCCTTCATGTCAACTTCATCAGCAATTTTCCTGCTAGAACAAGGTTCACTAGTTTCAACAAGTGCACAAATATCAGTTTCGCGAATTTCACGTTCTTCGCTCATTAGTTGATGACGAGGTTTGCATTTTCTACAATAATTCACGACACACCCGAAATTCTCTAATTTTTTAATAATGTATGAAATTATGCTAGCTGAGGGGATTGGTCAGTCTTGATATGCCACAGTAAATAAATTTATTGTGTCTTCAGTGGAATGGCCCCCGAAGTACCTACCACTTCACAATTTGCACTTTTTCTGCAGACGGCATTTTAATAACGAAATTGAGATTAATTTATTTTATTCCCACACGTCTAAACAGCTACGCTATTAAAAGCAGAATGGGTGCGCTGTTCTCAACTCCCAACTCGATGCAGTCAAGCGATGGCGCTATTGTTTTATACCAATACCCTGCATTGTTCTACTACGAGGCGTGATTTTTCTGCGCAGAAACAAGTTTACGTACTTTAAACTAAATTTGCTGAATCTGTATATTTCATTTGCGTTAATAATTTTAAATTCAAAGTCGGCTACTAAAATTTTTCTGTTATTAGAGTAATATTCGAAAATGTTCTTATCTGGTTTTACATTGGACTGTGTGCTGTCGACAAAATATTTATTTATTTTCTCAACATCACACAGCTCATTTGGTATACCACTGTTTGACTCATAGTACAAGACAATTTTTTATATCACAGTACTCAATAAGCATTTCCCATTTCCTTCTAGTACTTCCTCGCATATTATGTAATGGAGAACCTCCTTATGGACTTTTGGATTCCTGTGGAACAAAGTTCCGCTAAATTAAGTGACACATCATCTGCTCTATTTAAAAGGTACCTCAATGAAAGTAATCTGAAATTCGGATCTGTGCGTGCTGTTTTAGATAATGAGACTATTCACGTTGTACTCAACTATATACTCAGCTTATTTTTTCTTCTGGCTGTACTTCAAGCGACAAAAGCGATAGATTTTGGAATATTGCGGTAAGTTAACTCAAATTTATTTGATTTCTTTCAATTAGGACTAGGATTGCACTTTTTGAGTTTATATTTTGAAAGTCACAGCAGGAAATGATATAAACACTGGCCGGCAAATTGTAACTTTCATTCTGAACTTTGAATTAAACCATTTATTTGTATTGTTTTGGACACAAATAGGTGTAAAATAATCATAAAATTGTTTTGTTGATTCTAGGAAAACATTTAAAAGAATTTCTCTAAAAAATTATTTATATACAGGGTGTTCCAGGAATATGGGGCAATACTTCGAAAACATATATAGTTTGGATCAAAATAACACGTTGGACAGCATAGATAGTAATTCAGAATTCACCGTTTCATATTTGTCTAGGAAGTCAGAGACTGTTTACCTCTAAATTTTGACATAAAATACTGTTGGAGTTTGCATTTTTTAATTCTTTAGGCAGTTTAAAAAAAATGCTATTGTGAGTAAAGCGACCCATTCTCGAGAAAAATTGATTATAGTGCCAAGGGACAATACATTTTCCTATTCAGAAGAACTCTGTTAGGAAATCGATCCAAACTAAGCTATGTCGCGCGCAATATTTGTGCTACTAGGGATATTTCTTGATCAAGAACTAATGAATGAGGAACTTTCAGAGAATCTGTATTTTACATGTACCGAAAGCCAACAAAATTTCGTAGAAGTGCTAATTCATGTTTATCCTGCTATGCCCTTTGAGGAACAGTAATAAATGGATTATGTTTACAGGTGTGGCATTGGATTCTTCTTCAAGGATATAGGAAGAAGACTCTACACGTATTTTCAAAAGGAAGTATCATCAGTATTATCTGTTCGTGATGATAGAAAAAAAATCAGATCTACTCTCGATTATTGTTTATCACAATGTCCAGAAGATTGTGATTTCAGAATAGAAGAATATTATCCTTATAATGGTGACATATTCGATTTAGACAGCAACAACAATTTTGCTTTTCAAAAGAATTATAGCGACTTTGAAATGACCATGAATGAAGAACTCTTTGAGTAAATTTTTGAATTGTGGTCAATATCTAGTGATAAGTATGTAAAGTTCCATATGTTGTAATGTGTTAATAAATAAATCCGATTTTTTATATTAAAAAATTTACATCATGTAGCATAAAGTACATCATTCAAAGATGATTAAAACTGATTTAACTACCCCAACGACCATCAGAAAAATAAGATTTTGGACAACTCAACAGCTGAATTAACAAAAGACAGTCAACAGGGTCCATTCGAGAAATAAATAATTTGTTCAAATACTATATACAGGGTATTCACAATGGCAAATAATACTTTCCTGAAGATAAAAATTATCATGGATAAGAGAATATTCAAAAATCGAAATAAAATATTAGTCGATTATTCTACAAATCTGATTAATGTTCAGAACACTTAAACTTGCATATAATGCACAATTTAAAGCGCAAATTGCACATAAGGAAGCTATTAAGACCATGAATAGGTCTAGATAATATACCTGCATTTCTTATTCGCAGTTGTGCCACAATACTTACAACTCCTCTCCGCATTATACAGTGAGATCCATAAGTAATGGATAAATTCACTATCTATGCAAGAGTTGCCACCGATAATGATGTTAGTAAAACGTCCATATTGCGTCTTCTAAAAATTGAAAAATACTGACCAAATAAAATTTATTTGGTTCAAGAACTTAACGACGATGACCCTGATCGCTGATTGGAACAGCGCATTAACTGGCGTGCGTAACTTGGATTTCTTGCAAAATTTCTTAGTTCCAGAGTAAAGAATGCTTTTCCCAGATGATGACAACCCTAATGAAATTGATAGAAATATTTGGTAGAGCTACACATTTTGCGTTGGAAGTAAGAGCCTATCTCAGTCAAGTTTTTCTCAATAGGTGGATCGGTAGACGCGGTGAAATTGAGTGGCCTGCTCGTTCTCCCGATTTGACTATTTTTTATGACGTTGCTTAATATCGAAAGTCTACTTTGACAGACCAAATAATTTTAATGATATAAGAGACAGAATAAGGCAAGAAATTAACTCCAGAAACAATTCAAAATCTTTTAAAAGAATTTCAAACTGGCGTACCTCACAGCTCCATTCTTGGACCCCTGTTTATCATAACGTCCATTAGTGATTTTGCTGCTAAAAATGATGTAAAATACCTACAAATTCTATATGCCGACGATTTAAAAATATTTTATGAGTCCAAAAGTAAATTTTGTTGACCACATTAACAACTTACATCTTTTACATTAAGATTTGTCTTAAGAAATATCAAAGATTTCAACAATATCAATTCATGCAAATTAGTTACTCCTCATACAATCGAAATACTGGTATATTTCTATACTTCTTGTAATCAATGAGAATAAATTTTTTATTATTATTATGCTTTTCGGTTATATGGAATCCAATCAATAATTGCTACATTTAGACGAATACATTCGAGAATATTCAACAGCCCTTCTTAAAAAATTTATATTGTAAAATGTTTGGGCACTATTCAACTAGAGGATTTCCCAATGACATTTAACTTCTCTTAAGTCTCTTAAAGAGAAGCGCTACTCAGTCTATAATTATTTAGTATAAAATTATTCACAACCATATTAAGTGTGATGATCTCCACGCCATATTTTGTTATTCCTTGCATTGCCTAAAAGCACAGTGAAACATTTTTACCTCATACCCTACAATTAGTGTCGGTACTAATACAATCTGTTCTTCTAAATGTTTACAGAAATCAAAAATGAACAAAAAAACACGACGTTCAAAGGCTCACTCGTTATGAAATCTACACTTTTTTGCTCATAATGTCCTTGGGCGTTATGAGCATTGAAAGGTAGCAAGGAGATGATGCTTCCAGATGTCATCAGCAGTCAAAGTGACAACCTAAATGTTTATCCTAGCTGTTAAGATGGATAATAAGAGAACAGATTCAGCAATCTTTTGGTAAATCTTAAGCGCTGTGAAATTCTACATCATCCCCAATATTCAAAATGATTACGTCTTGCTCTAATGACTCTTAAATGATGTGGTGCTTCTACAATTTGAAGAAAGTCATCATCTTCCTCACTTATTATATCCTCAAAAGCATCAAATAGATCCATTTTGTGAGAACAAGGTATGTCAGGTTATAATTTCAAAACTCAACACGTCACTCAAATGACAGCCATAATTCTCACACTACGCATGACGAGATATTCAGATTGAAGTTTAAACTATAACCTATCCACCGATTGATAGTTAAATTCAACGAGACGTATAAAACACATTTACGACAAACTCCGGTTTAACAAGCACCTGAAGTATAAATAGAAGGTATAAAGCCTTCCGTTAGTCTTTCAAATTCAATAGGTGTTAAAATTAACGACAAACTATAACACACTAAACCAGTTGAATGATTTTTGCAAACTTCTATTACGCCTAGTTTAAGTCTTTCGATATTTCAGTTAAACCTTACACATAAAATAAAACAATAATTACAGTTTCATTATTTATTTGACAGTCTGACTCACCAAAACAACAAATAAATACGTCACTTCATAAAATCCTCAGCTGAGAGAATCTAGTCATCGAAAAGACCGAAGCCAAGACCATCGTCATCGCTTTCAGATTCTTCCTTCTTTTCCTCCTTCTTGGCTGGTTCTGGGGCAGCAGCTGCAGGTGCGGCTGCAACCGGAGCAGCAACGGCTGCGAATTTGCTGGGATCCTGAAACAAACCAGTAGGTTTTAATACATTTGGTGCTGCCAAGATCATTAACTTCCTAATAATTATAAATCAACTTCATTGTAAAAAATATACACACGCCCCACAGTGGCACGAATCATAACTGTTTCGTTCAAAATTCTCTAGAGCATTTATTTCGCAACCGATTGGAATATTAAAAAAAAACGTAAGGGAGCGGATTTTTGAATTATGCTAACCAAAAGTATTGAGCTTAGCCGAAATGGCCATGTTCTATTTAAATCTTAATAAAACGTTTTTCTTATCCAATTTACATAAAGCTTGTTACTCGGAGGTCGCTGATTACGAATCTGATATCCAATTGTCATAAACCAACCTGCAAGATGGCGGAATTAATGGCGGCTATAAAATGCTAAAAAATGATATTTCTTTTTCATCAGTTTTTCTGATATTAAAAAGGATAATTTTCTTTTCGAAACGTAGATCTCGATGCCAGCTTTCCGCTGACATTGAAAAGTTTTTTTTAAAGCCATTTTTGGCATTTATTTATAAACTAAATCAAATATGGATTTTTTCGGCCAATTTCATTTGAAAATATTTTATCAGGAAGAAAATTGCGAGAATTTTAATTAAAAAAAAAAAAAAAAAAAAGTTAATTTTCGGCTATCTGAAATAGTTAAAAAATTCATTTGTTGGTATTTGGTTAATAAATAAATGCGAAAAATGGCTATAAAAATAATTTTTTTAATGTCAAATTAGTTTATTTATTCTGCTCTATTTTTTTTAATGAAATTCTAACCTATACAAATGATACTAATAGAACATTTTCGGTCACCTGATTTTGACACAGTCTGGAGGGCACACAAACCTAATCCAATCACAGAGTAATGCAAATGAAAACGATTAGAGATGAGTTGCTAGCAGAAGCAGTTTAAGCTTGTTATTAAAAAATAACAGCTTTTCCCCATCTCTAAAAACAAAACCAGTCGTGTGCCCTTCACGCCACCAGCGTCACACGAAAATGGTCTATTATTTTAAAGCATTTTCTGTCTCTCTCTAATGCCCGTTGTTGCAGCTATCTCTCTCAAGCAACCAACGAATTAGTAGCCGCACTCTTTCAACTCAGCTATTAACCCCGAGACTTAAATTGGTCTGTCACATTTTTATCAAATTAATCAGTGTCAAAACTCAATATCAACGTGTAGAAATCTGTTACTTGTTGCATTAAATTTAACATGTATTTTTCATACATTAAAGTAATTGTTAAAATTTGTAAAAAGTCTATTGAAGGAGCCGTTACTCTGTGGTAGTTAATCATCTTGCAGAAATAACTAAATAAAACACAATACTATGTTTTCTACCACTATGTACTTATAAAAATTGTGATTGCAGTTTCGACTTACAAAGCCACCGTCAAACAGTGAATCAAAAATGACCCATTTACAAGTGCACAGAAATGTTATAAACATTGCTGGCAATTAGAAAACTTGGGTCGATGACAATGTAAGGTAGAAGAAAAGAGAAATGGACAAATACTATGCTGAAAAGAAACAGGGTTAACCTACGCTGTTTTTTAAGAAAGGCCAATGGGCGAAATTCTTAACACGTTCAACATACGTCGATGTGAATATATCCCTTTCTTTCACGTATATTATTTTGCGATTTATATTTCACTCTATCTTATTATGGGGATCGACCCAAGTTTTTAAACTGCCAGCAGTGTACTTATAGACAATTTTGGATAGATTAGTACATAGGTACCATAAAGGCTTAAACAGGTAGATGACAATAAACAGATCTATGAATATTCAATTATGGGTCTTCCAGCTGTAAATAAAGGCAAATATAAATTATAATCCTTGATATTTTTGTGTTTGTCAATTTCTAGAAATTCTAGAATGTTTAATTTAAACCCTTTTGTTGAAAAATGTAAAATTCCATGTCGCCTAAATCCGGAAAATTTTGATTGTTTTCAATGCAGTGGTTCGCGAAAGATGGATCAGTTTTTGTAACCTATATGATCTAAAATGTTCTTGATGCCGTGCTTTGAAATTTCTACCGCTTTGCCCTATATAGATTATTACACTATGTACATTTTAACTTACAACTCCAAACTTGTTAAATTTATGTGTTGCATCTTTTGCATTGTATAAATGTTTGATAATTTACTCTGTGATAAAGCTATTTTTAGATTGTGCTTAGAAAGAACATTAGCAATTTTCAGACACAGGTAATTGTTGTATAACTAAATTTTGCAGTTTCTTTTATTTTTGGGTATATTAATTGAAAAGTGAATTTTTCCGGATTTTGCTTATCAACTTTTTAATGATTTCTCTACCGACATTATTTTTAAATCGAATGTCCTCGATTATGTGTAGCTCTTCATTCAGATCAGCCTCAAGACAGAGGTAGTGAAAAAGCTCTGTGGATCATCGAGTTTTATGCTGCCATTTTTTTGTTGGTATGTAGGTATGTAATGAATAGTAAGGAATTATGATTCTTGTGAATATTGGTTTGCGGTGATTATTTATACGAGACACTGTAAAGTTCAGGAAATTAATTTTATTATCTAACTCTCTAATTGAATTTTCATTATTAAAAAATCAATAGACAATAGCGTAAGAAATTCACAGGAATTAGTTGAAAAATTAAAAAACATTAAAACTCCACAAAATTTTGTTTAGTCTCATTTGATGTAATTATTGGCATTCTAGGTAAGAACCATAATTAAAATTACAATAATTAAAGTAAGATAGAAAAAGTGATGTGCATAAATTTTTTTTAAATTTAAAATTTAATATTTCACGATTAGAGTAAATCGCTTTAAGAAATGTGCAAGATTTTTCTAACATATTCTCTACTATGTAGATAAGAATCAAAGATCACCTTTAAATTTCTTGCATGATTAACTATAGGTAAAGAAACATCAATTTTAATATTTAAATATTGGCAAAATATTTTTCTGCAATTCTTGAAAATAATAACTAAGTATCTTAACAGAAATAAAACCGTACCTTGATATACTCCTTAATAGTGGCGGCTTCCTTGAACTCGACTTCAGTAACGGCCGCAATAGCCAAGAGATTTCTAAATCCATTGGCGATGCTGTGCGGTACCGAAGCAGTTGTTGGATATCCAATGCTCAAACAAACGGCAGCTAAGTTAGCCACACCAGCCAAGAATTTTGCTCTTAGGTCCTCAGGTTTGATGTCCAAAATGGCAGGGGCGAAAATGGTACCAGAATCGTACACTTGCTCTACCTGAAGACCATACGAGAAGGGAGAGATGTTCAACATGTTCAGAAGGGTGGCTTCTGAAGCTCCTACTTTATCTCCGGGTTTCAAAATATGGACATCGTTGATGATTTCAATGGTACCTGGAATTTTTTTTTAAGTTAAACGCAAATTTCTTATATTACAATCATGTACCTTTCGAAATCTTAGTTGGAATACTCAAAGCCTGGAAGAAAGATGTCTTTTCGGGGCCCAATCCAGTGTTTTGTGCGGGAATGACGACGGGCAGCGGAGCGATGGCACCAGCACGAGCCGGGGCACGTACCTTGTTCTCAAGAAGCTTGTCACGGATCTCCACCAGGTCTCCACGGGTGAATACGAAACCAACGTTTCCTTTGATGTGAGGCAGAATCTTCTCGAGAGATGGGTTACGTTCGACATGCCCCTTGATGGCTTTACGCATCATGGTGTTTTTCCCCATGAGAACAACAGCATTGCCACGAAGTGAAATACGGATCTGCTGCATTTGCTTGGAGCCGACATTGTCAGCGCCCACAATGAAACACTTTGGGTAATCTTCCAATAGTTGCTACAATCAAAAGGTGACTATGTACAAGATGCACGAACAGAAAGATTTGAAATATTGTTTTTTAAAGTCAGTTAAAGTTGTCCACATACGTCTTTCACATACCAATGGGTTCTGCTATGTCTAGCTTTGGCATGAGACGAAAGCCATTAGGAGACGAAAAATTATCATCATGTACAATTTGAGTGGCAAAATAATTCATAAACAAATTGGTTTGTACTTACGATAAGTTTGGTGAAGTAGTTTGACTTCCAAGTAGCCTTGTCCTCCCTACCCATCTTTGTTGTGGTTAGGGACTCGTATTATGAATTTAAGAACTAAAACAGAAATCGGCCATTTAATTTCGTAGCTTAGAATAAAAATAAACTAAAGTATATTACTACGCCATAACCTTCAAACATGATCCTCGAAAATAAAAAATATATTGATACGAAACAGCTTAAAGGTATTTTTATACGGCATTCAAACATATTTATTTAAAATACGTTAAGATGGTATAAATAATTAAAAATTAAGAAAATAGAAAACACGACTTACCTCGGCAAAAAACACTGGCGCAATGAACGATGCAAACGTATTTCCGCTCACCTTACACTTCTGAACACTTGACGGCGCTGGTAACCGGAAGTGACAAAATGCGGTAAAATTTGAATTTAAAAATTCTAAGCGTTTATTTCGAACAGTAAAACGACATTACCGCGTGTCTTGGCTGATTCTTTTTTGCTCGACTGACGTCGTAGGTATTAAATAACGATTTAGTGAAAAACTAAATTATATTTTTTACGCGGCGTATGGGTTGTACCACGGTAAACTTTGTTGTCATTAGTTAAGAGGAGGTTAAATCGCACAAAATCTTTGATTGATCGATGCAAAAAGACATCATTAAAATCCATTTAGCTTCAGGAAACTTATTAGAATATAGGTTTTTAATTCCTTATTTGCAACTAAAAGTATTGCACATTTTTTAATTACTCTTTATTGTAAGAAATTATGAAGCGAGAACATGTCACAAATAATACTGAAAATAAAAATAAATAAGTATACTGAAAGAAACCGAACAAATAGAATGTTTTGCTATGATGATCTGCATTATTATTAGAAGCACCAATTTTTTTTGTTGTTGTAAGACTACAATATATAATTATCTAGAGTATATATAACCATAAGAAAAACTGTTTTGCTAATGAAATATAGCAACGTACCTACCTATTTATAGTCCGGGGAAGTTAGCTTCAGAAATTACAATTTCTAGGAAAGTTTTGGGACTAGCTGAAAATTGGCCTATCCCCTACAGAATATCCTCAGCAATCCGAAAAAAGCAGTGTTGGCCACTCAAAATGGCGGCTTCAATTGTTATTTAACTTTTTTTTTTTTTTATTCATTTTGCAACTTAGTTTTTGTTTATATTATCTTCGCTTGTAAGGGTCGTAGAAAGGCGTTTGCCCTGTCAGTTTTTTCGTCTTGAACTTCCCTATAAGCTTAGTCTAATTCACAAGATCAAAAAGGTGTTAATTCTTGAAATAGCTCCTGAAAATATGAGCGATAGCTCATTGGATTCGGAATGATGACGTTTAGAAAAATGTGTTGAAATGTTTTATTAGCACATAAAAAGTTGCAAAAGTTATAAACAAATTAAGATGGAAAAAAATGACATTTAGTTATTCGCTTATAACTCAAAAACTGTAAGCGATAACGGAAATCGGAAAAAAGATTCTTAAAGAGGAGGAAATTTCCAGTAAAAAAGTCCCAACTCCTGGAACTCTATCTTCATTATTTATCATTTTAATTTCACGCTGAAAATAGGGTTCCGCGCGACCGCTGCAGGATGCGGGCGCCGCCTCAAAAGAGAGTACATCACATAAAATCATTTTTTTTGTACTATTAAATATCAATTTAAAAAATTGAAAAAATTATGGTGTATTCGTAACACTTCAAAAAATAAGGTCCCGTTGGAAAAAATGTTAAAGTTTATTTTTCAACAACCATTGTTAGCTAACGAAATTTCATGGGACCTCCGTTATCATTGGAGACAAAATTTGTTTTTAAATAATTGGCCTATAAAGTTTTCGCTTCTTGGAGCCCTTCTTATGGATATACTTAACAAGATCACATTATAATAGTTTTTAAAAATTGTTTATTTTGTTTATTATAATTTTTTAAAGTACAGAAAATTAAAAACCAAAGTAAAGTTGTAAAACATTTTTTATTTCAAATTCGTTATCATATTACTATTTTTACATTGAAGAAAAGCATTAATTAACGTCAAAAAAATTTTCTTTACGCCAATTGTTTATAAGTTGTTTTTTAGATAAAAATGTTTTTCTTAAAACCATTATCTTATTGTTTATAATCGTTTTTTTTTAATTATCCATCATTTGAATAATTAGTTAAGAAATTATTTTTTTCTTAAGTCATAATTGGCAATCCTCAATAATGTAACAAAAAGAATTTTTTTTATCAACAATTTCATTGTTTACCCTGATAACAACAAACGTCCCCAGGACGTTCACTTAGGTCCTCGTTAGGTCTGAACGTCCCGGGTTTATGTGGTACGTCCCAAGGACGTCCGCTTGCTATCGTCCCCAAAACGTTCTGAACAAAACGTTTTAAGGACATCCTGCTAGAGTCTAGTCAAGACAAACCTAAACACATTTGTGAAATAACCTCTAGGAGTGATGTTTCTTTTGAGCAGATATCAGGATATGATTAAAAAAAGAAATTAAAAACTGTAAGAATGAAATTAAAATCCTTAAAAAGTTTTACTAACAAAATTTCTTTTGATAACACAATATTTTCATATTTCATGGTCCATTTAAATTTTGTCAATTTGATTTTTCTGATTTCAGAAATCTTATATTATTCGTTTCAACTATTTTTTTCATCTTGCGAAATCACATTTAATTTGTACTTTTTGACAGTACAGTGTAGTTATTATACTACTATCCTTACTATCATTTAGTACGAAAATATTGCAATGAGAATAAATGGAAATACCTACTGGAATGAATAACAATTAAAAATATGTTAATAAGTTCCTATAAAGCTCTTGTATTTTAAAATTCCCACCAAACGGGAGTTTCGGTTAGTTTAGTTGCTCAGTTGCTGTCAAACTATGGGGAATTCAATTTGGCAGCCTTAATGGTTATTGCAATGCATCATTTTTATTTTTTCCGCAC
The DNA here is from genome assembly GCA_963583905.1 of Stenurella melanura. NCBI lineage: Eukaryota > Metazoa > Arthropoda > Insecta > Coleoptera > Cerambycidae > Stenurella > Stenurella melanura. Next base: position 171,065,910 of record OY757311.1, read on the forward strand.
ACTACTACTAGTCACTTTTAACGGCTGCAAAATAAAGTACCAAAAATAGGTAAGTCAATTGATTTATTAATATATAAGTATTTAGATCGATATTTTATTCTAGATAAATTTGGTGCTGCTTATTTGTAGGTTATAGCCTGCTACCACCCCCGCTCTGTTAAAATTCTATGGGAGATCACCTGTGAACCTGAGTATGTAGTTTTTAGTTGTTTATCATGGAGCGAACTTATTCACATAAAAGAAGATTGTTGGTTAAACATTATAAATACAATACTTCCCTTCGGTATGCGAGGGAAGTAAAAATTGAAAAGAAGTACCTACTCACTGTGTTAAACGAAGTGTTATATATGGTTCGACATCTCTGATGAACAAGTGGAGGTGATGAAACTTTTAATAGGTAAGGTTTGATACATCGAGTAATAAAAACATTTGCCAGAAAACATCAACAAACTTGTAAAGTATATTTAGGGATTTCAGTAAATTAATATAAGGAAAACACTAACAAAGGTACTTTTTGAGGAAAATCTACAAATTTGTAACTTATATGCCCTATTTGTTATATTTTTTCTGAAATTATGCTGTACGTACGTACGTATACGTACAAAAACTTTTATACATCATCAATGTTTAACCTAATAAACCTGCCTCTAACCGTAAATCCTAATGCATCTTAACCCATAGCCATTTTCTTTACCTGAATTCTGTAATAATATTGGCAAAAAATATAACGTTAAACTTATAATGTTATTAATCTGGTAGCGTTAGTCACAACATATATTTCTGCTTCTCTCGGTCTTTGGTATTATTTGTAGAATCGATCATTCATAGAAAGAGGTGTTCTTAAAATTTTTAAATGAGCAAGGGAACCTTTCAAATGCAAGTCAGTTAAACAAAAAAAATTTCACATTTAAACTGATTTTTTTTTAAATAGGACACCAAGAAAATTATAACAATTTATTTTAAATATAAGCTTGCCATCAAATGGCATATATTAGTCTTAATATTTTTTGCCAAGATTTCATCTGAAATGTTAATTTTTCTTTTATTTGCACAGGGGCTGCTGAAAGTCGCTTACGCTTCAAAGTGTTGGAAGGACACCGAAATGGCTATTGCATCATGATTGAAGAGGGCAAAAAAAAAGAACAGAGAGGGTGTCAAAAAATAGAGAATATTAGAAAATAATATAAACTAAGATAATTATAAAAAGACGAAGTGTGCAAAACGTTAAGAGAAGGTGAGATATACATTTATCTTACGTTTTATTGCACACTTGGCTTATTTCTTATAATATTCAATATGACTTAATGTATATATAACTATATTTTACTGTACTAGGTATTATAATATATAACTTTTAAATCCCATAAAATTGTGTTTTTGACACTTGGCACTTGAATTTGTAGAGTAAGAAGTTAATTTAAAAAAAAATACAAATGCCATAACTTATTTTTCAATAGCACAATAGAAATAAAATGTTCGCATAAATTTGTCATTTGGTGTTGATAAATAAAAATACCAAGTATTAAAATCGATCTATTTGAATAATTTTTCTACATGGTAATTATATATTGTCATTTTTTATCTTTTTGGCTTTTCTAACCACATTTATTCCCTTCGAAATAGAATCCAATCACTGGATTCTATTTCTAAAGAAATGCATGTGGTAAGAAAACCCATAAAGGAACATAAATACCCTAGCTCTGCTGTGAATACACCTTAAAGTGGTGGCGGGGGAGGTACCTATATGTTTTGCATAGTATGTCCCAACAACGTTTTCAGGACGTCCTCTCTAGACCTACATTCGTCCCACAAACGTCCTGGGTGGGACGTCCTCGGGACACCCCGTTTTGCTGACACGGAACGTCCCTCAAACGTCCTCGGTACGTCTTACGTCGGTAGAGTACATCCTCGGGACGTTTTCATGTCCTGTGAGTACGTTCTTGGGACGTTTTCGGGACGTCCATGTGCTATTAGGGTATTAATTTAACAATTTGTTATAAACAAATTCTGACAATCCTAATATGTTTTTTCTAAATGTTAAAAAAATTACAAAAACAGCCATATGCAACAACATATTAAAAAAAAATTGTTTGTATTTTTTATAGCGTTTTTCAATATTACACAATACAGCTGACGGGTACTTGATTTGTCAACTAAAACACTGATATAACTTTTAAACTATTAGAGATATCACAATAGACATTCAGGTCGTTTTTTATAGAGGATTAATTAATCTCTAACAGCCAGTTTTTCAATGTTGAGTTAAAGTTCGAGTTAGATAACTCTTACTCGCACCTTAACTCGAGGCTAAATTCGAGTTAACGTTACAACTGTTTTTCATTACTATTTCTCATTCGAGTTAGTTAACTCGAGTTGTGTCAAATATTTTGTTATGTTGACATGAGAAGTATGAATTTTAACCATATTTTCGGAATTTTACACAAGTATTCTAATGTCTTCTATAGTTCTGTGATGTTAAAAATGTTACATTAACCTAACTTTCTGTGATATTATTTGTAAAATGTAATATTTATATATTTGTTTATACAATTTATTTTAACGAGGTCACTTTAATGATGGTCTGTTGATCGGCAATAGTGGCCATCCTGTGAAACTCTACCTTATGACGCCTCTTGTGTGGATCAGAAATAATGTTGAGAATTTATTTAATTAATCCCACATCAGAACGAGAAACACAGTGGAGAGGAGCATTAGCACTAAGGCTGCGCCTTAAAATGGATACCATACAGACAGTTGCGGCTACAACAATTCTCCACAACATAGCATGCGATGAGAGGAAACCAGTTCCCTTATGTAAAATAAACATTGCATGTTAATATTTATACAACACAAGATAACAAATACATATTCGTAGAATACGAAATAATATATATTGCACTTCTTTTAATATATCATCTACAGTTCTTGGAGGCAAATGAAATCGCGCAAAAAAAATCGTGTCGATCCCATTCTTCCATGTGGTTTGGCCTACATCTGATTACCTTGGGTCTTCTAGCCTTTTCATCACTGCTGTAAGCATTTACATTAAAATCATAATCCATGATGTGTTTGAAAAATATCATAATTTATTTACACCATAAAATAATTTTAGGTTAGTTTTAAGCCGAAATTTGTAATTAACTCATACCTCGTCTAGAGTTATCTTAACCTCGATTTAACTCGAGGTTTCAAGTTAACTCGCATTTGAAATACGCAACAGTGCGCTTAATCCAGAGTTAACTCCAGTACAAGAGTTAACTCGACATTGAAAAACTGGCTGTAAATGAGTTGACTTCCAAATTTATAACTATTATTAATCAGGTATTATGCGCATTTGTTTATAAAAGTTAAATATGTTCCAAGTCAACTCATTTAGAGATTAATTAATCCTCTATAAAAACGACCCGAATGTCTATTGTGATATCTCTAATAGTTTAAAAGTTATATCAGTGTTTTAGTTGACAAATCAAGTGCCCGTTTCAGCTGTATCGTGTAATATTGAAAAACGCTATAAAAAATACAAACAATTTTTTTTAATATGTTGTTGTATATGGCTGTTTTTGTATTTTTTTTAAGATTTAGAAAAAACATATTAGAATTGTCAGAATTTGTTTCTAACAAATTATTAAATTAATAAACAATGAAATTGTTGATAAAATTTTTTTTTCTTTTAGTTACTTTATTGAGGATTGCCAATTATGATTTTTAAGATAAAAATAATTACTTAACTAATTATTCAAATGGCGAATAATTAAAAAAAACGATTATAAACAATAAGATAATGTTCTTAAGACAAGCATTTTTACTTAAAAATCATAATATTCTCAAGACAACAAAATTGTAAAAAAAATGTTTTAAATATAAAACTAGTCAATTTGTTTATAAACAACTTATAAACAATTGGCGTAAATATTTTTTTTAACGCTAACGAATGCCTTTCTTCAATGTAAAAATAGTAATATGATAACGAATTTGAAAGAAAAATTTTTTTACAACTTTACTTTGGTTTTTAATTTTCTGTTTATTTTAAAAAATTATAATAAACAAAATAAACAATTTTAATAAACTTTCATAATGTAATCTTGTTAAGTATATCTATAAGAAGGGCTCCAAGAAGCGAAAATTTTATAGGCCAATTATTTAAAAAAATATTTTGTCTCCAATGATAACGGAGGTCACATAAAATTTCGTTAGTTAACAATGGCCTCACTTGTTGAAAAATAAACTTTAACATGTTTTTCCAAGGGGACCTTATTTTTTGAAGTGTTACGAGTACACCATAATGTTTTCAATTATTTTAATTGATACTTAATAGAATAAAAAAAATGATTTTATGTGATGTACTCTCTTTTGAGGCGGCGCTTGCATCCTGCAGCGGTCGCGTGGACCCTATTTTCAGCGTGAAATTAAAATGATAAATAATGGAGATGAGTTCCGGGACTTGGGACTTTTTTATTGGAAATTTCCTCCTCTTTAAGAATCTTTTTTCCGATTTCTGTTATCGCTTATAGTTTTTGAGTTACAAGCGAAAAACTAAATGCCATTTTTTCCCATCTTAATTTGTTTATAACTTTTGCAATTTTTTATGTCCTAATAAAACATTTTAACACATTTTTCTAGACGTCATTCCGAATCCAATGAGCTATCGCTCATACTTTTAGGAGCTATTTCAAGAATTAACACCTTTTTGAACTTGTGAATTAGACTAGTACGTCTACGTAATGAACGATATTTTAATTGTTAATAACATTTTATGGCAAATAACTGAAAAAAAATTATATCTCGATCGTCGAACTATGGGGTAATATTATAGTATTATTAGGATTTTACATTTGCTTCGCTGCATTACATCAAAATTCGAGGATCGAGAAATTAATTTTTTTCAGTTATTAATTAACAATTGAAATTTCGCTCATGGCGTAGACGAACCTTATAGGGGAGTTCAAAATAAAGAAATTGCGGGTCAAACGTCTTTCTATGACTCTTACAAGCGAAGATATAAGCAAGAAGTAAGTTGTAAAATGAATTTCCTTTAAAAAAAGTTGAATAACAATTGAAGCCACCATTTTGAGTGGTAAACACTATTTTCTTCGGATTCCTGAAGAAATTCTGTAGGGGATAGACTAATCTTTAGCTAGTCATAAAACATTTTTCTAATTTTCCCCGGAGTATTAGTCAAAAATTATTTTTACACATTTTTCACCCAAAACAAATGCTTATTTGGGCAATTTAGTATATTTTTGAAAAATAAGTATTTTATGAGAAATAAACGGACCAAACCTCACTTTTTGAAATGACACCGTGTTTGTTTTTTACGCTTTTTTGGTAGAGCTTTAAATTAGCTTTCCAACGCAATTTTCAAATTTAAAATCGATCGATATAAATGGCTGTAAAACTGTAATGAGCAGTTGGAGATGACACAATGAAGATTTACCATATCCTATACTATACCCTAAACCCCAACTTTAAATTTTTAACTTGAAAAATAAAGAAATTATAGTGGGGGTGTAAATGATCTCGTGGGCGCCCGGTAGAAATTACAAGTCAATTTACAAACTATGCGATTCTCGAATTTATACTTTTCGTTTAATTAGAGTAAGTGCTACCGCGAATTAAACATCTAAAGACGAATTACTCAGGTTTCTGACAAACAAAGCGAAGACCACATCAAAGGTAAAGAGAACATTTTTAATTAAATTCATAATTTTATCAAGTGCACTAAAAAATCCGTTCATCACTGAAGACGAAAGTTAAGAATACTTTTGTTTGATTATGAAAAAGTTTATGAGAAGTGTCTATACATACACTACCGGACAATATGAAAATGCTATTACCAAAATTACGATTATCTTATTCATTCATGTATCCATAAAAAATTAATTTTTGTCTATCGTCAATAGCAACATAAAATGAGTAGAATGTTGTAATGACGTTAATATATAAAGAAGTTGAAAAAATGATTAGAGTAGGAATTGATCGGAAGGGCTAGTAAACACTCATTTTATCACGTGTTCCGTAATTTATAGAATTAGGTCAAAAATTAAAAAAAAAAAACAATATATTTACCTTTTTTGGCCCATAATAAGATGTTTTTACTCTTGTGAATTTTTTCGAAAAATGCATATTTCTCGAGATATGGCCACTCGAAAATTCGTAAAAGTGAGTGAGGGAAATGTAAAAGTTGAAAAACAAATCTGAAAAAAGACTTTTTTATTTGCAGCTTTTCAGCAAAGTGTGTTTTCATTGAGTTTTTCTGTCAAATATGAAAAACTATCCCTTTCTTTGAAATTGCAGCGCTTTAAAAATACGTAATTTCAAAATTTGAGAAAATTCAGACGTATGCATCGAGCTTTCTAAACATTTCTTATGACTGTGTATATAAGAAAATCTTGCAACTCAAGTTTCACCTACTTTCAGAAGTAGTATTGACATGAAGTTCTGCATGTGTAGGTATCTGTTTCACATGATAAGACAATTTGACATTTACTTAAAGAAAAAATTGAAGACAGCGTTTCCAAGATGGCGGGCAGTTCATTGTCACTTAATATCCCATTCTACTAAAAGTTGGTATCCGGAAATGCTTGAGGTCACAAATTATAAATATGTGATCGCAACTCAAAGACTCAAAATGGCGTCGTTCATAGGGAGCAGAAGTTTTATCATTTATCGTCTGATTCAACTGATAATCGATATCTGCGAAGGTTATCAATGTTGCAGATTATAAACATTTGGTTAAAATTTTATAAATTCAAAATGGCAATGTCAACATGGCTAACAAGTTTTGATATCTGATATCTGAAGATTTTTGAGATCGCAATGTTATAAATATTTGGTCGAAATTGAAGAATTCAAAATGGCGGCTTCAAGATGGCGCAAATAGGTTTTGTCATTTATGGGTAGTTCATTTTACCAAATAAACACACTAGTCGCTAATTGGGGCAAAACTAAAAAGAAAAAAATAAATAGCTTTAAAAAATTAAAAAAACCTCTCAAAAACCAACTGTTAAAAACATCAGTTTCCATTGTTTTTTTTTTTTAGACACAGTACCTACTCGATGAACTCTATTATTTGACTATAAGGTTCCCTAAATGGTCAATATTTCGGTATCGACTGTTAAACACTTTTTATCGAAAAAGTGGATAGAATAATCGATTGCAGTTATCTCAAACAGCCTTTATGCAAAATTTTAGCTCCATACCTTATATGGGGTGTTTGTTACTCAATCGCCAATTTTTAACATTTTACTTCCCACGCATACCGAAGGGAAGTATTGTATTCGAGAAAAAATCACCCTCCGAGATTTTTTCGGATTTTCACGTTTCAGATCACGTAGATTACGAAAATATTGGTTTTTCAATTCCGACAGTCTGTTGGTGCATTAACTAAAAAACTACTTGACGGAGAGCAGTCAAATTTGGTAGGTAGTTGACGCTACTGTCAGCGAAGAAATGGTTAAACTTTCACTGGAAAATATACAGGGTGGACCGTCTAAAGGGACTAAATAATGAAAAAAATGTTTTTTTGCTCAAATTTAAAATTTTCACGTTTCATGACACGCTAAACCTAGTTCAGAAAAAAAAATTAGAAATTTTTTTTCAACATTTTTGAAAAGTTTTTTACGATTTTTTACCACTAAAATAGATGGATATTTTTTTTCTTTGTTCAAATTTAAAATTTCTACGTTTCATGGCGTTTTAAACCTATTGAAAAAAAAAGTTTGATTTTTTTTTACCATTTTTGAAATAAGTTTACCACTAAAATAGATGGAATTTTTTTTCTTTGTTCAGATTTAAAATTTCCACGTTTCCATGGCATTGTAAGCTTGTTGAAACAAATTTAAATTTTTTTTTGAAATATTTAAAAATTTTTGTTAAAAGAGTATTTCATCTATTTATCACTACATACTATAGAATAGATGAAAAATGTTTTTTGCTCAAATTTAAAATTTCCACGTTTCATGACATTCCAAGCCTATTTCGAAAAAAAAAAATTGCAACATTTTTTTGCCATTTTGGAAAAAAAATTTACCACTAGAATAGATGGAAACATTTTTTTCGCTCAACTTTAAAATTTTCACGATTCATTACATCCTAAACCGATTTCAGAAAAAAAAATTTCGAAATTTTTTTTACCACTAAAATAGATGGAAACATTTTTTTCTTTGCTCAAATTTAAAATTTTCACGTGTGTCTAAACCTATTTCAGAAGAAAAAAAAATTGAAATTTTTTTACCTACCATTTTTGAAAAATTAAAAAAAAAATTATATGTTTTAACCACCACTCCACTACGTGAATGTGGAACTGAAAATGTGACAGATGGCAATAATATTTGGCATATGCACCTATTATAATTTTATTGAAAAATGTACAGGTTGGCCATCCCAAGAAATAATTCAACCATGATGGACATTTGCAAAAGTATTTGCGCAAGCTTTCCATATTATGGCACCTGTTATTTAGTATTGAATTTTTGCTGTCGGATGACCACTCTGTATATTTTTTTGATCAACAGTTAACATGTTTTCTTTTTAATAATAGTGATAACTATATTCCGATTATTAGTCTCAATGTCATTTCGCAATTAATAATTTTCTAGAGTGACCGCTATGTACAAATAACGAGGGAAGTTCTGTGTAAATACCTTTAGCGGTTTTTGCACTTTTCGACTGGACTTGTATAAAAGTCTGTTATGAATTAATGAAACAAAAGTTGAAAAAGTAGTGCTTTTAATAACATGAACAACATCAAATAATTACAACAGTCAACACTACTTTAAAAATGAATAAATAACACAAAGAATTGCCCATTTTCTACTATTTTCCAATACATTTTGGCTATTACGAGGAGATGCAGTATCTGTATAGAGAATTAACCATGACCATCGTGTTGAGCAGCCCCAAAAACATAAGGACTGTCTGGAGCGTGTATGTACTTTATTCGAAAATTTCGTATCCGAATAAATTATAACCGTGAGAATTAAAAATCTCATACTAGCGACCTCTAATCCTAATATTTTTTTTATGAAAATAGAAACTAATCGTCATATGCGTAAGATAACATTCGAAATTTCGTTTTTGGCTGGCTCACCCTCCTCTACGTAGAAAGCCACTATATTATTACTAGAGAAATAGAAACATTTTCAATGTATTTTTTATTATTAACAATGATAGGTATGTTTCAAAATATAATGCCTTATGTTTAAGGCAATGGTTACAGTTTTTTACTTTTAATATTCGTCTAGTCTTTTTTGAAAATAGAAACATCACCGCCGCGCCGTACGCTCCTACTCTAATTATTAGGTAAATTACTTGTCAACGTAATGTTAGTATCAATCACAAAAATGTTAGTCGATTCAATCATGCAAATTTTGTGTGGATATTCACTAATCACATTGATTGTTATAATAATTTAAAAAAAAGCAATTTGCTACATATTTGCAAATTGTGGGTTAACATACATCCATGTGACACAAATGTGATCGGACTGTATTGAAATTACTTTGCACAGTTAGCGACGGATGTAGGTATAGGGTATCCCAGTTTCATGTTGCATTGGTAATGAAAAGATGAATAACATGGAATCACGGCAACAAATGCTAATGTCCCTTGTCAAATCACAGTCATAAGACTTGGCCATGTTTCGATTCATTAATAATATTAATAATAATAATAATAATAGAAATTCTTTATTGATTGCATAAATATACAATGTAATACAATACAATCTAAAGGACATCGACCTAGGTCCTAGGTAATTCAGCCAAGGAGATAATAATATCATATTTAACATTTTGTATAGAAAATATGGAGGGAACCAAAAATTTGATTGCATAATTAAATTGTAAAAATAAAACAATGCGAGGCGTAGTACTTCACTGCTCCTGAGACATCAAGAGCATCTGGTCAAACATTGGGCCCCTAGGCGGTGTGAGATTTGAGGGCCCCTCGATTAAAAAAATATTATGCAAGATTTGAAGGCAAGTATATTTTTACAAATACATATTATCATATTATTTTTTTCCGGCTTTATATGTTACCAAACTTGTCAATTTGAACGTTTGATATCACAGTTTTGTGTTTCCTCTGATACAGTATACAGAAGAGGCAAATTTATTGTTACTATGTAAATGTGCATTATATTAATAAACGGATTCATCACTTTTCAGTCGATGAACCGATTCATTAATATTACGGACATATTTTTTTCAGTGTGATACAGTGAGTAAAGATTAAAAAAATACACGATAAACACAAACAATAAATTCCTATAGACTTCTACATTGAAATATGAAAAAAATTGAAATCGAAAGGAAGAACTATAAAATGATTTCAAATTCAAATGATATAAAATGTAAATAAACGACAAATGTTCGTGAACACATACTCGCATGAACCATTCTTATTTTGTTATTTTTGTTGCAATTGAGGTCTGATGAGGATGATATGGAAAAGGGAAGAAATGTATTTCATGATAGTTGTAATTATCATTACTGCTATCAAATTAACTTGACAATCAAGTTAATTTGATATCAACGGTCAATAAAATACAAATATTTATTTATATTATTGCTATCGGTAAAGCGAAAATAAATAACGACATAACAAAGAAATAAAATTTTTACATCGCTTTTTTACCTCAATAAATCGGGAAATGGGGGCCCCTCGAAAAGTGGGGCCCTAGGCGCGCGCCTAGAGCGCCTAGGCCTAAACGTGCCTCTGAGCAGATTAAACTAGTATCCACATGACCCCCTACGGTATGTAAATTCAGTAAAAAAAAATAAAAAAAGTTGTATTATATCCTTAATCGGAAGTTTGCACCAATTCATACAAAAGTGCATTAGGAGGGTTGTGTAAAGGATTGTGGGGCTGCCGAATCTTTGTAATTTTCCTTAGTGCAGTTGTTTCAGCAGTTTTTCAAGTTTTCTTACCTGAATTTCTGCTGTTCTTGTATAACCAATGTCTATATTCTAGAATAGGTCTACAAATAGTTTTGTGTGTTTTGTCAGCTGCTGCGGTTTTTATTTCCTTATTTTTGAACGTCAATACTCTAAAATGTTTCGCTCTGGATATGCATTTTTTGTTTGCTATTTTAGAACGCATGTTGAATTCGATTCTTTTTTATCACATTTTAAATGATTTTGTAAAGAAAGATGTTGTCAATTCGACCCGTGTGCATTTGTTTATGTACATTGAATTAATGTTCTGGAGGATTGGCTTAGGCGATTTCTATGAAATCTTGCAAATTGTAGACTATGTAGAGTATGGTTTAGCGATGGTAGTTCCATTACAGTTTCAATAGCTACGTCTTGTGTAAAGTCAACGAAACATGGAAACAAGTTATCCTTTAATCGCAAATTTGGTGAATGTGCTAGCGATAAAAAACTATTTAAAACAGTAATATTTTCTTGCAAATTACAGATTATTAGCGCTCCATTGTAGTTTCTTCATCAAGCCACTCACAAAAACTGGACAAAATTTAAATTTCATCACAAATGCATTAAAAATGATAATTAGGTATTTTGGAGCAGCTGGTAGCGAAGCTAATGTCAAAAATCCAAGAGGGCGAAGCTAATATGGCTGTAATTGCAACATGTTATTTAATTTGGTACATGAAAAGTTCATAACTCTCTCGTAACGAATCTCATGGTGACGGATCCTTTTTTAACGCACTTTTATTAACTTCACTTGTATCTATTAATCTATCAATGTAACGGAATATTTCAACGTAATTCTCACCCACTTCTAATTGTTGTATCATCATGAAACTTGGCAACTAGGTGTAGCTCCGATGACAATACAATATAGTATACTCAATTTTATAATATGTTCAAAATGTCCGCCGCCCCAAGACAGCGGATTATCATTTTCTTTACAATCCCCTTGATATGGGTGTCAAAGGAATAGAAAACAAATATATGTCATCAAAACTTAAAAATTCAAAATGGCGGCGTCAACATGACGGATAGATTTTATCAATTATCGTCTATGTGCAATCGTAATAACCATTTCGAATTCATCGGTGTGATTTTTCTTATTTTTTACATTATATTAGAGATTAACTGCTCCGAAAATGCCTAACCACCTATAAAAATGCACTACCAATGAAATGTAAATTTTATCCACTGTGTGTTGGATGTAGCTTGATGAAGAAACTACAACGGAATCATTGCCAGCAGTAATAGCATGTAGAAAAGTATTATAAATCGAAAATTAAGTTGCACTGGCGCATCCGCCAAATTTGCAAATGTACTAGAAATATAAAAACCGCTGCGTAAGAATTCCCATCCAAGTCTTTTTAAAAGAATACATCTTGACTATATTTATACGCTAGTATGTGGAAATAATTGAACCTAGAATTTCAATATTTTGAGGCAGAAAAATTTGAGACGTTGGCTATGCTACATACGCTAAAAATTAAGTTTCTGGACTCTTATTAGCCTGCTTTACTTACTTTACTTTTTTCGCTCAAATTTAAAATCTCGACGTTTTATGACATTCTAAGCCTATTTCAATAAAAAAAATCTGTAAAGGTATTCTTTACACAGAACTTCCCTCGTTAGAGAACAATAATCGGATTATAGTTATCACTACTATTACAATGAAAACCTGGTAACTTTTGGTCAAAAAAATATACAGTGTTTATCAAACAGCAAAAGTTCAATACTAAATAACAGGTGCCAAATATGGAAGGCTTGCGCAAATACTTTTACAAATGCCCACCATGACTGAATTATTTCTTGTGATGACCACCCTGTACATTTTTCAATAAAAGTATAATATTATAAAATAATAAATATTATTGCCATCTGTCACATTTTCAATTCCACATTCACGTAGTGGAGTGGAAGTATAAGGTGGTTAAAAAATTTCATTCTTTTTTTAAATTTTTCAAAAATATTGGTAAAAAATTGTTCAAAATTTTTTTCTTCTGAAATAGGTTTACAATGTCATGAAACGTGGAAATTTTAAATTTGAGCAAAAAGGAAAGTTTCCTTCTATTCTATAGTAGTGGTAATTTTTTTTTAAATAGGTTTAGAATGCCATGAACCGTGAAAATTTTAAATTTGAGCAAAGAAAAAAATTTCCATCTATTTTAGTGGTAAAAATTTTTTAAAAAATGGTGACAATTTTTTTTTTCTGAAATAGGTTTAGAATGTCATGAACCGTGAAAATTTTAAATTTGAGCAAAAAAAAATTCCGTCTATTTTAGTGGTAAATTTTTTTCAAAAATGGTAAAAAAATGTTCTAATTTTTTTTCTAAATAGGTTTAGAACGCTATGAAACGTGGAAATTTTTAATTTGAAGAAAGAAAAAAAAATTCCATCCATTTTAGTGGTAAAAAATTTTTCAATAATGTTGGAAAAAAAAAATTTATAATTTTTTTTTAATGGGTTTAGAATGCCATGAAACGTGAACATTTTAATTTTGAGCAAAGAAAAAAAATTTTCCATCTATTTTAGTGGTAAAAAATTTTTCAAAAATGTGGATGAGAATTTTTTTTTTGTGTGTAATAGGTTTAGCGTGTCATATAACGTGGAAATTTTAAATTTGAGCAAAAAATAATTTTTTTCATCATATATTCCCTTTAGACGGTCCACCCTGTATATTTTACAGTTCTTCGCTGACAGTAGCGTCAACTACCTACCAAATTTGAGTGCTCTCCGTCAAGTAGTTTTTCTAGTTAATGCACCAACAGACAGATAGACAGACAGACAGACTGACGGAATTGAAAAACCTGTATTTTCGTAATCTACGTGATCTGAAACGTCAAAATCCGAAAAAATCTCGGTATGCGAGGGAAGTAAAAACGTAGATGTGGAAACAAAACTTACATCTAATTTTTGCTCATCTTACACCAGATGTAGCTGAAAGAAACTACAATAGGACTACTGTCGTGCCATAGTAACTGTGTTGTAGATATTTATAATAAATAAAAAAAGATTTATCATATATTTGTTTATAGTCTGGTCGCTGTAATTTTTTTTTGGTCAGAAATTTAAAACAGCAATTTTATTGGCTATTCTTATAGGAAAAATTGCGCTGAATACGATGGGATGGTGACATTAAAAAATTTATAATACACAGGCTTCATTGTTAAAATAAATGGTTTTTACCGAAAATTCTCATTCTCATCGGTGCTTCGGACAAAAAAGACCAGATTTAAAAAATGAAGGTTTTATCAATACGCGTCGTTTCAGACTTGTAGCGACCTTTTAGCTTTGATAGTTTAATTGTTATAACCGAATTAACAATTTCTTTCTTGTTCAACAAAAAATCATACGGATAGTTTTTCTTTCTGCTGTTTGCAAAATCCTATAAAGAATATGTTTCATTACTATAAGCAAACAAATAATAAATAATTCACTTTTAAACATGACGTAGTTGCTTTTCCAGGTTTCAATATCGGAGTTATTAAGTACTGCATCCAGTCTTCCGGGGGATCGACATCTTTTAGCCATATGTTATTTAAAATCTGAAGTAATATCACCTTTAAATTTCTCAATTTTAAATAGACAGTAAATTGATTATTCAATAATAATGTAAATTCTTTCAAGAATTCTTTTGATACTTTTTCCCATTTCGTTGCCCTATATTTTAATTTCTTACACCTACCGTTTCTGTATGGATGGACAATTGGGAAATATCTTGGATCTAGTTAAAAAAACAGCAAAGGTATTTATACAGAACTTCCCTCTTTATTTATATAGGATGCTTCGAAAGCAATTTTAACATTAACAGACGATAAATTGTCAATTATATGTAAAGACCTAGGATAACACATTACTTTTGTCACATCTAAATGAACTGCTATCTAAAAAATTGAATGATTTTCCATTGTTAGGAACATATAGGACCAGATATTTGATAATATTGACAGAAAATTGTAATATATTAATTAATTAAGCAATTACATTGCTGAAGTGCTCGTGAATACCAAATTGTTCTTTTCATGGGAAATTACCAGGGGAAAAGTATTTCTCGTTGGAACATTTGCCAGTGAGTTGGAGAACTGAGCCCCAGAAATTAGAGTAGTAGACTGTACTTATATTTCATCCGCCATTATTTTGACGGCAATGAGGTTGAATTCAAACAAAATGTCAAGAAGTATACGTACTTTACGAACACCGCCGCCACTCTCTAATCCTCCCGAAAGGTGCAGTTTCGTCTATCTTACTAAAACATTTAATAATTTCCACAAAGTTCATTAAGTGGATTAAAAGTTTCGAGCTGTGGGCACACGGTTCTTTGTTGCCATCATAACTCCAAATTATCATCTCATCATTTACAATGGGACGTAATGGAATGTTTTAGCATTATTCCATGAGGCCATTTCGAGCCTCGTTCGGGATTATTATGAAATTAGAAATTTGAAACTGTCTTAAGTGGCACATAAGACAGGAAACGAACGTATTTGCATTCATTAGCCTGACTTTGGGCTTTCGGTAAACTTTGCGATTGAATAGTTTCGGTGAAACGTTGTTTTGCATATTTAATCAGTTTAAGTTGGTAAGTGTGGAAACCTGAACATTGAAATAATAACACACATTTTTCCGGTCCCTCCCGCAGATTGTTTTATAAGAGTTTCAAATTTCGAGAGATAGCGTCGGGTTGCCACAGTCTGTGTCTGTGTAAGGTACACGGTGACTACTTATTAGCCAAATGTCTAGCTACCTGAAGGAAGAAAGATACGGATAGTCTAGTGCAATTAGGTTCTTACCTGGAAACCCGCCTATAGGGAATGGATTTTCATGAAACTTTTTGCATTGAGTTTCTAATACCGAATACAAAAAAGTTTAACCTTTAAGAATCGGCGCTTTTTACCTCTTCTGCAGGGGTGGACAAAAGGTAAAATAGTAGCCGCCTAATCTGATATAGAATTAAATTGTAAGAGAAAAATATAGATTACAATTTTTCATGTAAATTTATATTTTCCAAGTTATTACGATTTGAAGATTACGATTTTAGCTTTAAGAAATTGGTACATTGAGGCTGTTTTTTGTAAATAACTCAAAAGTCCTACATTTATGGAACAAGTGGCATGGTACAAAAAAATAAGTAAGTATATGAAATTATAAGTATTTTATTTTTTGTTTATTTCTGTTTCTAAAAATACGATGGCTTAAAAATGGCGCTCGAACGTTTTTCAGTCGAGATATAATATTTACATCTCAAATATTTCAGAAACAATCAGTATAATGTTAAAAATATATACAGTGTGAATCTAAAGAAACGCACAAAATTCATATCTTTGGTATATGTCATTTGTAAAAAAAATCCTCAAACGGATCAATTTTAGTTTTATAAATGCTACATTTTGTCACTATACCAAAATTTATGACGTCATTGGTTTTTGAGTTATGACGTCATCATAATTTATTTTTAATGGAAACAGATATTTTTGTTTAGTGTTTTTGGTGGTATATTCCTTTAGCTTTCTGGTGTTATGAAAAAAATTGATAATAATAATAATAATAATAATAATAATAATTTTATTTGTCACGTAAGCTGATACATAGAAACAGATGTGAAAGTCAAAGAAAAAGTAAAATTACATGTAAAATACACAATTAATAGTAAAACACAAACAATAGATATATAACATCATAAACAATAGACATTTAAACAAACTCGTTAATACTGTAAGGACAATTTTGAATTAAATATTGTTTTAATAACGATTTAAAAGAATTAAAATTCCTAGCATTTAATACGTGTGTAGGTAATTTGTTGTAAATTTTAATGCCCGAGAAATAAGGTGATTTTTCATAGAGAGACAAATTATGCACGGGAATTGTTAATGAAGATCCATGTCTAGTGGTATACAGATGAAAGCTACCATTATTTTTAAATGAGGATAAGTTTTTTCTTACATATTTAGCAATGTTGTATATATAAATTGATGGAAGTGTTAGAATTTTATGATTTAAAAAGTATGGTCTACAAGACTCTGTGGTTTTTAGATTAAAGATGACTCTAATGACTCTCTTTTGTTGTATTAAGATCCGATTAATGGTGGATGATCTACCCCACACCATGATATTGTAAGACAGATGCGGATATATCATAGCATAGTAAATATTAAGTAAATATTCTTTGGGTATATTCTGTTTTAATGAGGAAATAGCATACAGAGAGGTGTTAATTTTCTTCGCTATGTAATCTATCTGGTCGTTCCACGTTAGATGCGAATCTACAAATGTGCCGAGAAATTTAACGGAACTAGAGAAGTTAATATTTCTGTTGTTAAAAAAATTGTCAGCAATAGTTGTTTCTCGTGGAGAAAAATATATACAATCAGTTTTCGTGATATTTAATATTAAACAATTTTTTGAGCATCATAAGTTGAAGCTATCCATCACATCATTTGTGAGAGACTGCAGTTCTACAAAACTTGGTGCTGAGACCATGACTGACGTATCATCCGCATACATGGTAATTTTTCCTTTTATATGACATGGGAGATCATTTATGTATAGTGAAAACAGTAGAGGTCCCAGCACGGAGCCTTGTGGAACTCCCAGATTAATATGATAATCATTTGAGGTAACATTTTGTATTTTGACTCGTATTAGTCTATTAGATAGGTAGGAAATAATCCAATCTAGGAAGGTACCCCTAAACCCCAATCTGTATAATTTTTCAGACAAAAACTCGATACCGACTGTGTCAAAAGCTCGACTGAGATCGAAAAATAAACCTATGACATAGTGACCTTTATCCAATTCGTCATAAATATATTGCAAAAACTGATTAGTTGCAGTCTCCGTGGACCGATTTTCACGAAATCCATGTTGCGAATTTGTTATGATACAGTAATTATTTAGAAATTTGTTCATTTTATTATATATAGCTTTCTCAATTATTTTCGAAAATATACTAAGTATAGATATGGGTCTATAATTGTCCTTTTCAAGATCATTGCCTTTCTTGAAAATTGGTACCACTGAGGCTATTTTTAAGTAAGATGGGAAAGTACCTGTTTGTAAAGATAGATTGGCTAAGTATGCTAATGGCTGTGCTATTATGTCACTAATTGATTTTACTACCTTTAAGGATACTCCATCTATACCACTAGAATTGGTTTGCTTAAGATTATTTATAATATTATCTAAGCCATTCTTTTGGAAAAAAAATATTGATTGATACCTTCCCTAGGTAATTGTGTGAAAGAAATCATCTCCATTGCTCAAATTTCGACCCTCCAACCATTTGGCATTGACCAAGATGGATGTAGACACTTTGCACGCTTTCTGAATCATCTCATGGACAATTCGTCTCATCTCCAAGTCAATTCTGTCTTTCAATTCTTCTGTGGTATCCGGTCTGTTAAAATCCCCCAAAAAAGTCTAAGGGGGGTTAAATCCGATGAACGCGGGGGCCACTCAATCGGACCTCGACGACCTATCCACCTCCCAGTAAAAGTGTTATCTAAAAACTGACGCACTGCTATCCCAAAATGAGGTGGGGCCCCGTCTTGCTGAAACCAGTCGTTTTCAGCAGGAATATCCTAATCTTCATTGTTCGGAAAGATAACTGCTAAGGCTGGTACTAACTCAACTCGCAAAAATTGTAAATATCTTGCGGCCGTAAGATTTTCTTTAAAAAAAAGGTCCCAATAAACGATCACCAATAATACCTGCCCACACGTTTACTTTGCCTCGTCGCTGTGTATGGGCTTCTTGAGTCCAATGAGGATTTTCGCGTGACCAATACGTACAGTTATGCCCATGTACAGTCCCCTTTAAAGAAAATGTAGCTTCATAAAAAAAAACAATGTTCTTTAAAAAATTTGGGTTTTCATCGCACAAGGTCATCAACTGTTCACAAAACTGTAAGCGCCGATCTGGATCGTATCATACACTTTGTATGGATGGTATTTTTCTTTCTTCAGTAGTTTGAGTCACGTTATGATTTAAAGCTAGCTGCCTTGTCTAAAGATGGTGGTTTTCCTCACTTACTAGAAGAATATTTAATTTGGTTCCGTTGCTTGTGCTAGGGCGTCCAGATCGAGGGAGGTCAGCTGCATTGCCAGATTCAACATATCTAGCCACCAATCTACTTACAGTAGATTTAGAAATTTGCTTTTCGGGATACCAATTACAAAAGGTTATTCTTCGCTGACAATCATTCTCATACAAAAATTGATGCAATTGATATTTATAAGAATGATAGCCGTGTTTCTCATCGAAATGGTTGGGTCAACATGCACTAAAGCTAATACATACATTTCCGTTTCTTCATCCACAATAAATCTTTCTTCAATTTCTATATTAGGTTCAGTTCTAAATTGTGGCTCCAACCGGGTGAAATAGTCTCTCGGAGGTTGTCTTCTTTCTGGATATCTCCGTCCATGCAGACTTTGTGCTCTAGTTGCATTACGTCGAGTCTCTCCATAAATAATGATCATGTCAACTTTTTCATCTCTTGAATAATTTTCAGTCATTTTATATTAATTGTCTTGTTTATTACAACTTTAACACCCTTGCTTCAGAAAATTAGTGAGTAAGTCAAGACTAATTCAATTGTGGCGAATGTCATTTTCATGGCCATCTGCAATTTTGGATTTAAATGTAGATAGGTACCTTATTAAAATGATTTGTTGGTGCTTACTTTTTAAAAATGATTAATGGCGAAAAAATTATAGTTCATGAATCATTATTTCTGATTAATACAAGAAAAAAAATTCCATGGGACCCCTACGGAAATGAAGATGAAAGTGAAATTCCGTTTTTTTTTGAAAAAAAAACTAAAAATACTGGTACCTATCAGTAAATCAAACAACTATTTTCTTCTTTACAGACAAGTCTACAAACTTACTAATAATTTTCATAGCCTACTTAGTAATTTTCTTACATCTGAAAAAATTGTTGCACTTAGAAAATTATGCTTAATGAGAAACCATAAAAAAATATGGTCATTCCATTTAAGAAAAAAAAGTTGATGTCACTTCCGGTTCAACCGGAAGTAATATTTTCATTCCTGTTAGTCTAAAAGTAGCTTATTATTGTCTAATTTATGTGTACCAAAAACCAAATTTTTAAATACAAAAACAACCAAAATATTGAGGGCGTACATTGAGTTTGACTCGTGGCCACCCGGTATATTAGTATTCTTTCAAATTTTATAATGTGGAATTTCTATAAAGTCAAACAATTCCAGTGGCAGTCTTTTGGAAATTCCATTGAGCAACTTTTTCATCCGTAATGAATTCATCGCATGAACTAAATTAATCGAAAAGATCGTTCTCATTTATTTCGACACAAATTGAATATTTAAACTCTAAATCGAAACTTTGCTTATCTATCGATAGGCTAAATTTTTATAATAGGGTATTTTCATTAATCTGAGATGAAAGTGGGAATGCTTATATTTGAAAAATGCATATTTTTTAAATATTTTTGGCACAGAAAAAAATATGTTATATAAAACTATAAAATTATAATTTTAATTAGAAGTTTCAATTTTTCATAATAACGTCACTAAGCGAAAACTAGGTAAATCACCAAAAAACTATTGGCAACACTGACACCACACTGTTCATCTGGTGACAGTGGTGTGACTCATTAATTTTCAATATTTTGTTTGTTTAGCTATTTGCTATTTTTTTTTTATTTTTACTTACTTATAATGGTTTTTTAACCAAACTTACACACTGACAATTAGGTATTTAAAAAACCAAACTAAACGTCGTTTGTAATGAAATTTTATACTCATTCACAGGTGGATATTAGGTGTTACACAAAACTGAACATCTGTTTATGAAACAAACAAAAAATAAGGTTATAGTTACATGAAATGTCAAATTGTCAAATCACAAATCACCAACTTGAAACTCCCTAGAAATAAGTACATTTGGCGCTCTATTTGAATTATTGCTTAATGACGTCATGAAAGTTTAACTAATTTTTTTCCGGCTTAAATAAAAAAGTAAAAAAGAAAGAAAAAACACGTATTCGTTATTTTTATTTCTAGTTTTCAATTTTCAAATTAAAAAAATATGGGAAAATACCCCATAGGTGCTACTACGAGTTGTAAATCCATCCCAATAACTATCTAAACAGTGAATACGCATTAAACTCATTTCAACCCCTGTAGTAGGCGAAATAATTTCCTCCTAAGTATATGCATAAAATCAATGACTCCTGTTAAATGAGTTAAATGATCCACCCTCTAGTCAAGTTAAAAAGCATCACAACCGACTTCCCACCGTCTATTCTTTTTGTTTTCTTCCCATACTCGGAGCACTTTAATCACTCTTTTAGACATGGCAAACGTTTCTACATGAACTATTTTCTACTACTGCTCCCATTAACATTAGTGTTAAATGCGCGCATTAAAAGTATTACATAGTACGAATTTTACATAATAAAGTCCCTACTTTCCACTATAAATAGACGACGGCTTCGCATTCAGCCATTTGAGCCCTTTCAGCGGCTCTAAATAGGGCATCGGTTCGACTGGAGGCGAACATAAACTCAAATCAACAGCTATCTGTTGCGCATTATAACGATGTAGAACTATTCGTTTGGATTTTTTACGCCCCATCGCCGTACAACATGTTTATGAACAAATTACCCTCAAATTGAGTTGTATGTGAAAATGGCTAATGGCTATTTCGGATTTTATTTACGTCATGCAATTTGGCGGCGTGATGGAGATTCGACTTGGCGTTAATAGTTTATACGCGAAGGGAGATGGGGACGCGAATATAATATTGTCACATTATTATGGTATAAAAATCGAATTTGCATTTTATAACGTTGTCAGTTATTTACATATGCAGGGTTCTCGTAATTAAGTGACTCACTTCGAGAAGGTGATAGAACATGGAAAAGCAGAATTTTGATTATAGGCATTTACACTAAATTGGTTCCTAAAGGTGCTACAGCTCTTTGAAGGGAGTAAGTGAAACAGTTATTTACTGACAATTTATTCTAGTCTTATAATGTTATATATTTCGACAATTCGTAGAAGCAGTTACAAGAGGAATTAGGTGCTAATCTTTGCCATTCTATGAATATTTGAAATTACAAAAATTTGATAATAAAGGTAGTTTTACCACGTTTTAATAAAAACCATCGCTTGGGAATTACTCGAACTAAATATTGCAACTCAGGCACTCATGCCGATTAATTGTTATTCAAATCATTAATAGGGGTAGGCTTATGAAAGAATAGAATTGTAACTCTCAGTCTAACTTTGTCAATTCGTTATAATCCCACACATAACAATGCTCTCCGAGGGATGTACAATGGCAAAAGACTATTTAGTATTTGATTTTATCTATGGACGTGTTACGAAGTATTACGAATAGGCAACCATAATATATGTCATTATTAGGTACCTACCAGTAAATCCATATTAAAAAAGAACACATATTAGGATGTACAAGCTACATAGTGAAATTTCCCTGGATGTTGTAAGGATGATGAGCTGATATACATATTTTATTATTTTCAAGAGTTAATAATATATTACTTTCTTAAGTTTCGATGTATTAACCATCAACAAAGAAATTACATTTTTATAGAAAAAAAAAACAAGAACATTTTATACTTTGTATGGACTGAAATATTACCTACTTATAATAATTAGTAGTATACAGCACATAAGTATACATAAACTAAATCAAATTGTTTCTTGTAAAGTTGTACTTTCTCTGACTATGGTTAATACATCGAAACATTAGAAAATATTGTTACGTATTTTCACCTTTTAGGAAACACCCTGTATGAATCCGTGAGTTCTAAAATAATTTCAACAAGAGATAAACACTTTATTTAATAATTTACTGACTATACAATACTTCAAAATAAATTATTTATTATTTGTTTGCTTATAGTAATGAAACATTTTCTTTATAGGATTTTGCAAACAGTGGAAAGAAAAGCTATCTATGAGAACTAAAGGAAAAAATATATATAAAAATATTAATGAAATCTTTGCATTCTTTCGATAACCTGACTTCTGGTTATGCTAACAAGTAAAAATTCTGATTTGCCATTCTCATTTTAACACTAGCATCCAACCTAGTCCCCTACGGCTAAACAGGCTAAACTAGTATCTACATGATCCCCTACGATATGTAAATTCAGTGAAAAATGAGAACAAAGGCCTGAAATTAATTTATTTACGTACCTTGTCTTTAAAAATTTTTCATTCTAATGAATTACATTTTCATAAAATCTCATTCAGTTTCTTGGCAATGCTTAGCCTTTGAAACGTTTTTCGTCCTTATTGTTGACTCATCAGAAAAGCCTAAAGCCACTCATAACCAGAAGTCAGGTTATCGAAAGAATGCAAAGATTTCATTAATATTTTTATATATATTTTTTCCTTTAGTTCTCATAGATAGCTTTTCTTTCCACTGTTTGCAAAATCCTATAAAGAAAATGTTTCATTACTATAAGCAAACAAATAATAAATAATTCATTTTTAAACACGCATATAGTATATAGGCTCCAATACTAGTTAGCTAATAGATAGGTGAAGATCTGTTGTTTTTTATCAGTCAATGTCAATTATAATTATTTTATACCATTCATGGATAATGTCTTAGTATTGCATGGAACATCGTTATGAGTGGCTTTAGGCTTTTCTGATGAGTCAACAATAAGGACGAAAAACGTTTCAAAGGCTAAGCATTTCCAAGAAACTGAATGAGATTTTATGAAAATGTAATTCATTAGAATGAAAAATTTTTAAAGACAAGGTACGTAAATAAATTAATTTCAGGCCTTTGTTCTCATTTTTAACTGAATTTACATATCGTAGGGGATCATGTAGATACTAGTTTAGCCTGCTTAGCCGTAGGGGACTAGGTTGGATGCTAGTGTTAAAATGAGAATGGCAAATCACAATTTTTACTTGTTAGCATAACCAGAAGTCAGGTTATCGAAAGAATGCAAAGATTTCATTAATATTTTTATATATATAGTTTTTCCTTTAGTTCTCATAGATAGCTTTTCTTTCCACTGTTTGCAAAATCCTATAAAGAAAATGTTTCACTTCAAAATAACCTTTACACTTTGTTTACTTGATGTTTAACCTCACTTTTTCGCTACCTTTCACTTTTATAAACTTCTCTAATAAACTTCTCCCTCTGCGCCGGTAATCGCGCCTTATATACTCTGAAATTGCATCTAGATTCATCCAGAAACAATCAAGAACCACACTCTAGGAAAGTCCATTCTCATTATACAAGTTTCCAGTCACTCACTATTAGGCATAGGTGTATCTATCTCCAGTTGCAAGGGGGTGTTATTCATAACAATATATATTTAATTTCAACTGACTGAAAAGGAATTACAAATCAAATTACTCAATATCAACGGTCAAGAAAATAGAAACACTTAGCAATTATAATAGGCCAAACAAATTCTCAAATTCAGTATTTAAAAAATTAATATATTTTTTTAAACAATGGCTTTCTTTTAAACCTGAATTGCACTAAAAAGTAGAAAATAAGTTTTATTCGGTGATTAAATTACAAAATGATTATGAAAAACAAAACCATTAGATGCTCATAAAATATAATATATTACCTTTATCAACAATCAGCATTGTGATAAAACGTTAAGAATAGTATGATATAATACAATAACAACAGCACAATACTTTAAGAGCGCCCAATGGTTTTCTTTTTCATCATTTTGTATTGTAATCACTAAATAAATATTATTTTCTACTTTTTAGTGCATTTCAGTTTTAAAAGAAAACCATTGTTTTAAATTTATTTTTAATTATTTATTTTTTAGTTTCCCGCCTGCCTCATTATTTTTATTCAAACGCCATCATTTCGTTTACCCTTGTCAAACTCTTACATTTGATACCCATATCAAGGGTGTTTTAAAGAAATCGGTAAACCGCCATTTTGTGTAGGCCGCCATATTGGATTTATAATATCGCCACACAACTTATTGTATTCTACCTATCATACCCTTTTATTTGATACCCATGTCCAGAGGGCTCTAGAAAAATAGGTAATCCGCCATTTTGTGTCAGCCGCCATATTGAATTTAGAATGACGTCACAAAGACGTTACCAGATTGATTTACTTATTTTCCCCTATTTACTCCTATTTAACCCCAACCCTTCAACGGAATCATCTCAAAATATAATCTAGCTCCAGATGTCGTTATAATACATAGGTCCAAGTGAATATCTCAATTTCATTTTATCAACCCCTTTAATAATGGAGTAAGGGTGGGGGGGGTTGAAAAATATTATTAAAAAATCTAAGGCCTTGGCTTCTAGGGCATATACCGAATTTCAAGTTTCTGTACTCTTACCAGCTTGCTTTACATATTTTTCCCCATTTACCTCTAGTTACCGTGAGGGATCCTTCAACGCAATCATGTCAAAATATAATCTAGTTTCAGATATCGTTATAATACATACGTGTACCAAGTTTCAAGTGAAAATTTAAATTTAGTTTTATCAACGCTTTTAATAAGGGAGTGGGGTGGTGGGGGGATGGAAAATATTATAAAAAACCTGAGGCCTTTGCTTCTAGTATGTACACCAAATCCCAAACTTCTGTACTCTTACCAGATTGCTTTAGTTATTTTCCCCTATCTACCCCTATTTAACCCCAAACTTTTAACGGATTCATCATAAAATATAATCTAGTTCCAGATGTCGTTATAATACATACATACGTGTACCAAATTTCAAGTGATATTTCAATTTTATATTATCAACCCCTTTAATAATGGAGTAGGGTATTGGGGGGTTGAAAAATATTATAAAAAATCTAAGGCCTTGGATTCTAGTACATACATCAAATTTCAAGTTTCTGTGCTCTTACCAGCTTGCTTTATATATTTCCCCCTATTTCCCCCTATTTACCCCCCAACCCTTCACCGGATATCTTCAAAATCCAGTTCCAGATCTCGTTATAATATATACGTGTACCAAATTTCAAGTCAATATCTTAAACCGTTCCGGAGAAAAGGTGCGGACATAAAAAAAGTTACAGACAGACAGACAGACAGAAAAAACCTTTTTTTTTCGCTCAAATTTAAAATCTCGACGTTTCATGACTTTCTAAACCCATTTCAATTTTTTTATGATTACTATATTTCCAATCCACTACATGGATGTGGAAGTAAAATGTCCTACTTTTTAAGGAAATTTTGATCATACAGTTTTAAATCCAATATATCTTGGAAAATATGCATGCTATGTATATAATATTTTAGACACCGATAAAGCACGGCATTTTTTGTATTAGTGCAAACTTGGAACGATATTATCCTTTACGCTTAGTAACTAAATTATTATTTGATATATACCAATTTTTTTTTCTGAAAATGCTTACATTTTAAATAATTAACTATTTTAACAAAACATTTTTAAATACATTGATAAATAACTGAATGAACATGATGTCACGTTCTTGAGAATAACTGCAAAATTTTAGAATAAAAAATTATGAAAAAATTTTCTCGTAGAAAAAATATCGTGCTTTATCGGTGTCTAAAATATTATTTACATAGTATGCATATCTTTCAAGATATAATGGATTTAAAACTGGTATGGTCAAAATTTCCTTAAAAAGTAGGACATTTTTCAATATAACTTAGCAGAACTTCAAAAGTGTCCAATGTACATTATTCAAATTTCAGTGACTGATTTAGAATAGACTCCTAATTAACACATAATTCGTTTAATTTTTTTTTTGCTCCTCAGTTTCTGAGATATACATTTGAATCGTATATTAGTAACATGCACATACATTTGTGCTTAGGAAAGGTATGTTTTGTGAAGATACGACAAAATGTGTATTGCTTCCTAATATAGCTAATGTAGATACAGATTTTTGCTTTAGTAAATGGATAGAATAAAATGAGATTATACCAAAACCACCAATAATGCGGATATTTTTGTAGATACGGCGTTTGATTTTATCACGGCAGTATAGCTAAACTCCTCCAGGGCATTAATATAAATGAGACGATTAAACAAAAAAAAATGTATCGACCCTCCCCTGCCTTACCTATGAAAGATGGAGTCGTAATTGCTAATTAACTAAAAGCAATTACCCAAGGCCTTTATGTGAGTTAATTAATAAGTCAGCAATTACAACGTAAACTGAAAAATCCTCTGCGTTCGGGGTATATTTTTCGAGCAATTTGCCGAAATCGTGACTGCAATATTTGTCAATCGTTTGATGCTGGAAACACGGCGAGATAAAATCTTTAAATGGCTATTTAGTCGATGATCGAATAGATAAATGAGGGAATTGATTGTCGGGGTATTAATTTAAGTGCCTATAATGCCCCTGGCAGCTCTCTATCTGTACCAATTTATCTTAACTAAATTTGGGTTGTAAAAGTGTATTTTTAGAACGAATATAGGCACAAAAATTATTACGGTTTACACTTTATCTCGATGAAAGAGCTACTCGGCTTTTAACATTTTCATGGTCACGTCACCTGTGTCAAAGTTATAAAGTCATGGATACAGGTTTTAAATAGTAACGGAGGTAAAGTGAACTTTTTCTCAATTTCCAATCGAACAAAATGAGAATCAATAATTTGAGCAACGTGTGAGTTCTACTGCAGAAGATTTATTAAAAGAAAAACGGTACACTAGGTAATAGTAACCGTCTTTTTTTTTTTTACAGGAAAAGGTGTATTACTCAGAAAGAAATCAGATATTTAGAACACACGGTTGGAACATTCAGGGGGAGGAAATAATATAAATGACTTGAAACTCGAAAAAACAATTCTTTCTATCTTTATAATGGTTATTATAATATTGCCTTTTAGTTATATTAAATCCGCAATCATAATTAAAATTCAAAATAGAGCGTAAGACCCCAGGGGGCAGATTAACCTTGATAGCTTGGCTTAATATCGGTTATCAATTACCTTGGCAAGTACTTAATAACAAGGAATTACCAAATAATAAATACACAGCTTTACAAGGCTCAACAAAAAACGATAGTTGGACGCCACCTTATTTTTAGTTACTGGAAATCAAATAATACACAATTTCTGCTCACTTTAAACTATAAATTGGCCCGGCAAAATAAGGAAACACCGAGCTGTCCCAGTTTAAATGAGTGCTAGCTTAATGAAATTAAACTACTAAAACAAATAATCTATTACCATTCGGAGTTACAAAAAACAAACAAAATACTCTAGTCAAAAAATAATATTACAGAGATAAATTGATACAATATTTTGTATCGCTCGGCCTGAGCTCAACGACCGTTCTAAGAAAATTTGCAACTTACTCACTAAAATTACTAGTAACTGTACAACAAATATCATTAACCAGTTAAACTAATTACATAAATTGACATGGCACGCTAAATTTTAACCATCAATAGGTTTCACAACCGAATATCCAAATTGGGGAGACATACAAAAAGCTTTCGGCGCGTAACGGTTTTTCCTATTGTTTCTGGACGAGCCCAAATGTTGCTAGCGAGCACACACTAATTAAGCCACTATGTATGCCTATTGGAGAATAGAAATTGTCAACAAATCTAGTCAATGTGGCCAATGTCTACAACTAAGATGAAAGCGGTCAAATTGTCTACCGATCTCACTGAGGAAGGAAAAATCAATCACGAAACTGGTCTTTAACACTAAAAATATTGGTTCTCCGCGCGCGTAGCCTTCAGCTACCACAACTAGTATATAAAATTAAAAAAACTTACAGTTTCATTCCTGAACACATGAACGTCAATGGTCTGATGGAACTCAACAAATGAACGTACAAACTACAAACCAGGTACTTAAAATCACAAATTATCATGGATGGCATCAAAGCAACTAATTCAGATTAATCACGCAATTTGCTGCTATTTAATACAGATTCGTTCTGTCATTTAATTAACTATTAAATATTTGCACTTTGTGATTTATACATTACTCTGATGCACAATTTAACATAAAGCCTTGCTGTAACTATGGGCAATGTTCCATTATAACACAGAACATATAAACTAAAATAACTACTATACCGATTCTATTCACAGTTACTATTCACTATATCCAGATATTTACAAATATATGGAGGCTTTTTAATTCTTACGGCCTACCGGCCAACCGCCTCAACGCCATCCATCCAGCGTCTTCCATTGTTGCCGACTTCCCGTAGGAATATGCCCGCTATTGGCTAAACTTGGTCGTACAGGCTACCACGCTATTGGTCAAGCATTTGTCATGACTAGCCGATAAAATTTAAACGCGTATAATGCTAAGATCAACATCTCACAATTTAAATTTAAACAGTAAAAGGAATAATTGCTCGCTTTATCGCTTTGGCACATATAATTGAGATTAATAAATCAGATTACAGTGTGTTTTAAAACGTGAGCGTTACATTATAACAATTCAAAACTACAAGATTTCAGCAGTGTAATCCCAGTACTTTGTAAAGAAACACCTGTGATATGCAGATGGACAGACAGCTTGTAAAAGATAATTTTTTTAAAATAAAATCAACGTGCGCACATAGCAAATTGTTTTATCCAAGTGCTTTGCGTACATCATTAGCTCAATGCTCAATTGCTTCATCTTTCACATGTGAATTTCTAGAAAACTGCTAATTATAGAAGAAATAGTTTCAACTAAAAGTCGCCTTCATCCTCTATTTTACCCAGCCACTCTAGAAAGACAGTTCGATTATTATATTTCGGTGGTTCGCAATTAAATCCGTAAACGAAGTGCGTGGAAGTTGCTATTTTCTGATTCCACATTCCACTGATCCAAAAATCTAATATTTGGTTTGTGGGTAGCGTTTTTATAACATATCAACAGTATTATGTGTGGATGATGAAATTATAACCATATTTTTATGGCTAGTGCAATATTGTTCAAGATTAGATTATATCAAATTGCAGCCTAATGTAAATATCGCAATAAAATCGTAGAAGAGACGAATTTTGCGTGAGCGTATCTCACGTACTTTCATATTACAGGGCAGGGCATCTTTTAGTCATTTTATCGCAAAGAAATTCATTGTTGACTTAAGTGTCTGCTGTAATCCAAACAAAGCCAGTACGAGTTCTGTAAACGTGGACAGGCCTTAGAAATTATGTGGAGGAGAGGTCAAACTGTAAAATTATAATTTGTCATAGAGAATGCGCTATCTAGTAAACGTTCAAATATGTAAATGATTCTTTTGCCAAAACAATTAGGCTTTGAAAGATTAAAACTTCAGTATGATTAGACATTGATATCAACCTCAAAGTTAAGTTAGTGCTCCATAAAATAGTATTGTGTTACAAAGTACCTAACCTTTTTTAACGGTAATCGATCTAGTTGGATGTCTATCATGTTTTATAATTGTTCAATAGGCAAAAGTCAGGTGATCATGCAGGCCACAAAACTGATTTACATCAGCAGCTTGTTACTACATTTTGAAAAAAAAATTAGTATAAGTTTTAGATTTTTCCGGTGGACCATCGAAACCCGAAAAAAACGTCGGATCGAATTGAAAGTCATATCTATCGATTCGAGAGCGAATTTAGAAAATTCATTCCGTCGGTCAGTCGGTCTGTCTGTCGGTCTGTCTGTCTGTCGGTCTGTCTGTCACGCCCAGCCCCCCTAATCCGTTTTCGGATTTCGATGAGACTTGGGTGGTTAATAGGAGGTCTTTAGAAAACCTTAACGCCGGAAGCTCGGCTCCGTTTGGAAACCGGAAGTCCCCGGTATAGACGTTTCGAGTTTCTCGGGAAAAATTGAATAACTCGATAACGGGTAGTCGGATCGAAATATTTCAAAAAAGAAATGGTGCCGCTGGCAAAGCTCTATAAATAAATATACCGGAAACTATGTCGAAAAACAAAGGAAATTGATTTTTTTTGCAAAAAACTGGTTTTCTCGAAATCAGGCTAGGAAGCACGATAACTGTCCAGAATATTGATCTATTTCGATGAGACTTGGTGGGAACAAAGGTACACGGCCACAAATGAAGCCTATTGCTGGCGGCTTGAATCCGTTGACCGCATTTTTTCCAGGGCCGGGTATGATTTCTCAAAGAAATTAATGACTCCCGAACCGAAGGTCCGATTTTGATTTTCAAAAATGGTAATTGTACGGCTGGATTAGTTGACGTTTGTGGTAAATTTGAAAAATCAAAATCGAATCTTCAAATTCTGGAAAACTTGATTTTTTTGATAAATTCTACAAATTCCGAACAGTTTCCTAATAAAAATCGAAAATTAACTATTCCGTCGACCAATCTCTATAACCAATATAAGACACGGACCTTTTTGGACAAAGAATCTGAAATAGAGTTTTTTCGTAATATTTAAAATAAACGAGTTATTTACGAAAATGCATTCCGCCATAGAATTATTTTAAAAAATATTACAAATTAATGAATTCTCCGTGCGATATAGGTGCAAAAAAATAATGTAATGTTATGTTTAAAATATAATCATTCATTTCCTTATTTTCATTTACTAAATAAAAATAGAACTGATGCCCTTTCTGTGTTTCAAAATGTAGTTGGCCTTTACTTTAGTCAAAGCAAAAAAAAGAGAAGAATAAAACATGTCAAAATGTACTTGCGTCCCTCTGCAGAAAATGTACTAAATCGTCCCAACAGGGATAAAAAGCATATCAAAATGTAGTTTTTTTAGCTTGTTTAAATACCTTAGTTATAATAGCAGCGACAGATCAAATTTAGTAGGTATAAGAATTAACGATTTAATAGGCGTGCATTATTTTCATAATGTAGATGTGGGTTAAGAAAATATCAACTGCAGTACTCAATGCTAAGAAGTACCCTTAATGTTTACGATGTACAAAGTACTTGAAATTACAGACGCTACTAAAAATCCCATGGCTAAACACTGACTAAAAATATTAAATTCAAAAGCATATCCTAAACAGCCAAGCACTAGCCCAGCCATGGATTTTTTGAATTTTAATAAATGTGCATTGCAGTCTGTCTCTAGAAAGGTTAGATGGGATCTGCTTCTATAAGATATCGTGTAATTGCTGTCTCTCACACAATATCAACACCGTAAACATACTAACACTGCGCACGTTATTAACACCACTTGCTCGAATTGTGCTAATAATTACATCTCGGGTCAGTGACAAAATAAGATGAGGTCCTAATAGTCCCTTTGGATCCTTTATAAACTCACTTAATCCTTGAAAATTTGCTCGTCACTGAACTCGAGGCATTTTTATTAACACGCTTTCAGTAGCCTGAATATTGTATGTATAAAATCTGGGAATTCAATTTTCATCCACTGCCAGATGTTATATTGACTTGAAATTTTGCATGTGTATATAGCTCACATGCCATTTTGACATTTTTAATAGTCTGTCGGTCTGTTGTCTATCTGTTGACGCTATATTTAAAAACTCTATTTGACGGAGAACAGTCAAATTTGGTAGGTAGCTGACGCTGCTGCTAGCGAAGAAATAAATAGAATTCCACTGGAAAATAATATCACTGTAATATCACTGTAAAAGTGAATATTAGAAGAAACGCCAATAACACAGTGTATAAATTATAAAAAAAAAATAAATGACAATAACATTGTATATTGTCATAAAAACCATAAAAAATATATACAATGTGTCCTCGGCAAAGCGATATTATAGGTGTAAATAACAATTTTTTTTTACTATGAACAAAATTTTCTGTATTCTGCTCTTACTTGACCCAAAATCTATATTTAACAAACACATTAAAAGTATATAGACAAACAATATACCAGACAAATAATAATTAATACTTCTATTATCATTGCTCTAGAAATTCAGTTAAAGAGTAAAACACTTCGGTGGTCAGTAATTGTTTTACCCATTTGGAGAAGATATTACAATTTTTGTTTCTGATTTCGAGCGGGATTTTGGTGAATAATTTTGGATTCCAATAGTCCACTCTCTGCTACGTTATACTAAAACGGTGGTGCGGAATTTGTAGTTGTTCTCTGTATCTTGTGTTGTAGTGATGGATTTCAGATGTGTAAATTGCTCTTAGCTCTTTATATTAGTGCACATATTTAAGGCAACTGTATAATCTAGGAATGGTATGTATACTGTGTTATTTGAAGGCATCTGGCCATACCACATAATATTATAACTGCCTTTTTTGTATAATGAAGATTTTGTGAGCATCAGGTGCTGTTCCCCATAGGAGTATATGCTGCAATGCTATGAAAATTTGAGTAATAGGTTACTTTCGCTGTTTGGTAGGTGGAAACATTTTTCAGTACCCTAATAGTGTAAATAGCTGAAGTTTTTTGCAAAGGTCATCAATATGACGAGTTTAGCTTGCTGTCTAATGCTAATCCAAAAAATTTTAAAGATGCATTCTCTGTATCCCTATTTGTAGATAAAATTATATTTTGCGTTCTTTCTCTGTTTAATGTCAACGAGTTTGCACTTAACCAGGTATTTGCTTCATGCAGTATATTTTGTGACTGAATTGTTAATTCAATTTTATTTTTCCTTTTGATATAAAAGTTGTATCATCCGCATATAAACAAGTCCCATAACTAAAGAGTGTCGTTAATATATACTGTGAGTACTACAGGTCCCAACACTGAGCCGTGTGGTCCGCCTTGAGTTATTAACATCTATTATTTATTACCTATTTTTCTTTCCAAAAACCGCTACTACACTTTTGTAACCAACAGTTATCAGTTTTTTAGCAGTGTTTTTAGTAGTCGTAAGTAGTGATAAAGTGATAACTACATTCCGATTATTATTCTCCTGTCCTTTCTTAATTAATGATTTTGTAGAGTGACTACCTTGTATGAATAAAGAGGGAAGTTCTGTGTAAATATCATTACCGATTTCTTTCAGTGTTAATCACTTTCAGGTGATTGAGATTACATTCAACAGTAGCACTCGAATACGATTTTGCCGACATAAGGGAGAATCCATATTTGATATATTTTTATATAGATGCTATAGGTGTCTCTATCCAAGAGGTCCACTTGACATTTTTTTCTCAGTAAAATGATAATTCGTCTTGTCTCCATCAAATTTATATTAATACATGAAACTACCCCCGCAAGAAACAAATTAAATAGGTTCAGTAAGCATGAAAATCCTACGCGAAAACAATATTTAATGAATTATGAAATTGTGCGATTAATTCTTTATTAAAATTTAATACAATAGGACGTTTCAATGTTATAATTTAACTCCTAATTGTTCTTTGCCCGTAAATCCATCAACTTACGCCGTTATTTGCTGAAAAAATAATTTATGTGGATTAAATTTTCCGAAATGGAAATTAATATTAATTAATGTCACCTAACACGATTTACCACATGACTAACTGTATTAAACAAATAGCGTATGCTGAAGAGGAAATAAGGAATCCAATTAAAATAATTATAACACGTGTAAACCTTTACTTGTGATAAACTCGACAATTTTCTTTGTAATATACCAACATGCTCGCATGCCTTGCTCAGCATATCTAAAATTTTCTGTTGCTCTTTAAGCTCTAGTTTAGCGACGACGCCACCAGAGGTGGAGGGAGGCATGAAGGCATGAGCCTGGTCTTTATAACTTTATTCGAGTAAGCTAGCGAGCACTTTTGAATTGTAAAACATTAACATTTCTTATTGATTTCTTTAGGATTTTATAAGTGATAAACAATATGGTCTTTCTCATCTATATAATGGGATGAAAAACCGTGGCAAAAAACATTAAAGATACCGGTGAACAGTGGGTTATAATCCAAAATTTCTGGCCAAAATTCTGAAACTCTGCAAATGTACTTATTGTGCATAGTAGTCCAGTAAGTCAGGGATTTTACCTACAAAAATTATTAACAGCAAACCGAGAAACTTTTCGGACTGGTCCGGTAAAAAAATATGAAGACCTGTATGAGCTATCCCAGATAGCATTTATTATTCCGCGAATGTACATTTTGCATTCCTAATGTTCTAATTGCATACTGTACTAGCGATGTATGTTCCCCCAACATTCTCATATAAATAATATTTTCATATACAATATGAATATACATACGATATGGATCGAACATACACAAAAGTTTATGTCCATCGTATAAACGTTCGTCGATGATTTTATCTGTATGATAGAGGTGTACATTTTGTAGAAATATTTGGATCGCATTTTTTATGCGAACGGTGATTGGTTAGATTTTTGAACTAATAAAAATAAAACTGCATCACAACTGATGAGACTACCTATTGCTACTTTTATATAGTATCTACTTTAACCTTATAATAAAAATAAATAAATGTTTCTCTATCCAGATTTGATTTAAGTACATTTATAATCATTCCCTGTCCAGTGGTGAATAACATCCATTTTATAAATTTTAAATCGTTGGCAAAATTGTAGATGTGAAATATGATTTAAATTTTGAATTCAAACTAGGCTTGTGATCGCGCGCCACGGTCCCTAGGTTAGTGCGCATGTTCAATATTCTCATTCCGTTCCGCTAAGCCTCAGGAGCAAAGAATTTATATAAATTCTTTGCTCAGGAGCTGTCAAAATGTCAAATGTCGATTTCAATTTGTTTATGGTTTGTGTTTTGTTTGCCTATGATTATTACTACTTAATTGCATTGAGGTAAGTATTTTACAATAATACAACTACCACATAGTTTAAGGTCTCCTTTATTGTCATTTGCAGATATTTTAATTTATGTTTAGACGCTAAGTTGAATGTACTTACACTTACCTATCCCTTTGTACTTTTATCAAAGATTATGTCTAATCTTTGCTTTTATTGTAGGTAATACGAATAATGACGTTTGTAGGCATCGATTTTTGGGGAAAAACGGAGGTGGTTTAATTCGAAGTGACTCGTTCCACGAAAAGGAAGTTTGGTGGTTAAACGGAAACAATTTGATAAATCATTGAAAAACAAGAGAGATCCCATATGAAGCGTGGACACTATAAATCTTGTTTTCAAGAAGGTAGGTTCGATCTATTTCAATATTAAGGAGCTTTTATTTATGTAAATCACAACCATCGGTCTTGATTGCAACATATAAATTGTCATATTTGTACTAATTTGCTTTATACCTTTTATAGAAGATTATAAGCTGCAGTTAAATTGAAAAGAGCAGAACTCACATCGGATATACAGAGTGAACAAAAACGAATCAAAGGCCTATGTACAAAGCAAATTATTCCTCCCAAAAGATTATTATCAGATGAAGATAGTGATATCGAAGAACATATTGGAAGGCGTCGACTTCCCAAAGTGAAATCAATTTTGCTGTTACTAGAAGTTGAAAGAAAATATGTTGTTCTTCTAATAACTCTGGTAGGTATTAAAATCACAGTACAAATATTTCCGAATTCCAAAAAAATACCTGTTTTGTAAATTAATGATAATATCAATTATTGATAATATCAATTTGTTTAATTTATTTTTGATTATTTTTATTTTTTTCTGCAAGATGTTTGTAAGATGTTATATTTTTCATCTTTGTTATGGTCAGTTTTTAAAGTGAAACAAATATTCAAATATGCTCTCGTTGTTTCTTTTATAGTTGGAACTAGCATGTGTATCCCCACCTCCTCTAGACAGGAAGAAAATACCTTCTCCGAAAAATTGGAAAAGCCAAAAGAAAGTATTCAACCAATAGGAGCAGTCACAGATCATGTGTTGAGAATGCCAAGTGGAGTTTCGCAATTACAAATATCAGTATCGGCAACATCTAGACACTGGTTTTGGAAATGTAAGCCTTCCAATTTTTACTAATTTTTATTTACTGGCAAAACGTTGGTTATAGCAAAATATGACAGTTCATAAGTAGCAAAGCACAGTTTGTTGTTAACAAAATATCAATTTAAATTCTTGACACAATTGTTTTCTATTATTGCAATTCATTTTTGTATAGTAGACGCAATCGTTATAGTGGCTCAATGCGTGAAAGTATAATAAAGACGGAAGATGTTATTCCTGCCAGTTAAACCTCGTCTTGTGTCTCACTCGTAGAGTCACTGTAACGATTGCGTCTACTATAACAAAAAATAAAAATATATTTAAAGTAGCACCAACTGTTTTATTTATACCTCTTCCTATTTTATAATTCAAGATGCATAATTGTTACAAACATAATTAGTAGTTAATAGTATAGAATCATGTTTTGCTCTGGACAATCTAAAACACGATTTGAATTAGATAAAACTTTAAGCTAACATAATATGGTCATCAGAAATAATGTGTTAACTATGATTTTTAGAGTTGAAATTTTCAGTGTTAAATGTTTGATGTATTTTAAAATGATTTTGAACAGATCTTGTATAAACGTAAAACTAATTTTTTTACATATGATATTTTTGAGCCTTTGTAAAGTACTGTTATAACAAATTCAGCATTTGTGTGCTCTATTTAAACAAAATTTGATCGATAAACCATGATTGACTTTAATTGAAAACTAGTGATAAAAACAAATTTTCTGTGCATACATTCCACATTTACTTACATAATGTTCTTCACGAGGAATGTGTATTGTGGAAAATTGGAATAAGTAATAATTGACTATAACAATTAAATACTAAAATTAGATACTGGATTTATTATATGCAAGTATTTCACTCATACCATGTTTCAGAGTTTGATATAATAATTTATTATTTATTGAAATCATAGATGAGTGACTGCTTCATCATGAACATACTCAGAATGAAGCAGCGACTCATCTATGATTACAGTAAGTCATA
The DNA here is from genome assembly GCA_963583905.1 of Stenurella melanura. Taxonomy (NCBI): domain Eukaryota; kingdom Metazoa; phylum Arthropoda; class Insecta; order Coleoptera; family Cerambycidae; genus Stenurella; species Stenurella melanura. The sequence continues at coordinate 171,103,567 of OY757311.1, forward strand.
AATTATTGTAGTAATTAAACTCTGAAAAAGATACATGGCATGAGTGAAGTATTTATGGTAGTATGGTACCTACAGTTTAATTCCTACGAAGGTAGTACGCATATACCGTGAACGTGCAGCGTACATTATGAATGCAGCATGGACCTTCCTCCTATATACCTCATGTATCTAGCAATATTTCAATATACCTTTTTGGTTCATATCAAGTACCATTTTGGTTCATGGGAATGTTGTGGGAATCTTATTCGGATGTTGAGAGGCGGTCATCTGTACGTCTCTCTGACATTCAGATTATATACATTACATGCAAAATGAATATTCATTCTTAGTTCCTTGGTACATAAAGTACATTCCGAGCACATGCTCTGAATGCAAAAATGCTATATGGGATAGGACATTGAAAAAAACGTGTTTTTTTCGAAAAAAATCGATTTTTGCAAGAAATTTGCAATATTATGCAAATCTGTAAAAACGCTGTTATTCGACATATCTTGGACTATGCTTTCATCGAGTTTCGTTAAAATATATCTTTTCTTTACGGAGATACAGGTATTTCAAACAAAAATGCGATTTTTTGCAATAACTAAATAATTTTGCAATTTTCTGAGATCGGACCGGGCCTGCTCGATCCGTATTAAAAAGTTACACAACTCTGCTATTAAACTTTTTTTTTGTGCAACGCCAACTTTTTTTTAACGCAAAAAACTGTTTTTCGCAAATATTGGCCGCCATTTTGAAGAGGACGCAAGTTCGTCATTTGTTTTAAAAATAGTCCATTAAATTCTAAGGAAAATTTCCGATTTTTTGCATACCTTGGTTTGCTGTTAAGAATTTTTGCAAAAAAACGCGACATATTCGACAGATTAAATAGTAAAAAAAAATCGATAAATGTGTTTACACAGAACTTCCCTCTTTATTTGTGCACGGCGGTCACTCTAAAAAATTAATAATTACGAAATGACACTAAAAATAATAATCGGAATACCACCTATTTTAATTAAAAGGGAAGAGTTCATTATAATTGTAAAAACAGAGATTTCGGGGAAAATCTCTGTTAAATTTAAATTTATAATGATAGAAAATAAGAAAATTATCACTATTATTACAAAGAAAACCTGATAAGTTTTGGTCAAAAAAATATACAGAGTGCTCATCCAACAACAAAAGTTCAATACTAAATGACAGGTGCCAAATATGGAAGGGTTGTGCAAATACCTTTACAAATGTCCACCATGACTGAATTATTTCTTGGGATGACCATCCTGTACATTTTTCAATAAAAGTATAATAGGTGCGTATGCCAGATATTATTGCCATTTGTCACATTTTCAATCCCACATTCACGTAGAGTGGAAGTATAGTGGTGGTTAAAAAATATCATTTTTTAATAACTTTTCAAAAATGTTGGTAAAAAAATTTTCATACATTTTTTCTTCTGAAATATGTTTAGAATGTCATTAAAACGTGGAAATTTTAAATTTGTGCAAAAAGAAATTTTTTCTATTTATTCTAGTGGTAAAATATTTTTCCAAGATGGTAAAAAAATGTTGCAATTTTTTTTCTGAAATAGGTTTGGAATGTCATGAAACGTGGAAATTTTAATTTTGAGCAAAAACAAATTTTTCATCTATTCTATAGTAGTGATAAATAGAATAAAACTTTTTTCAAAAAAATTTTTAAATTTTTCAAAAATATTTTTAAATATGTTTTTGTTGAAATTTGAAATAGGTTTAGAATGCCATGGAAACGTGGAAATTTTAAATTTGAACAAAGGAAAAAAATTTCCATCTATTTTAGTGGTAAATTTTTTCAAAAATTGTAAAAGAATTTTCTGAAATGTTTTTTTCTTAAATAGGTTTAGAACGCTATGAAACGTGAAAATTTTAAATTTGAAAAAGAAAAAACATTTTTCCATCTATTTTAGTGGTAAAAAATTGTTCAAAAATGTTGGTAAAAAAAAATTTGGACTTATAAACATTCGAACACCATTTTTGACATATCGCATTTTAAAAACTATTCCTTGTAGAGAAATGAAACGAAATACAAAATAGTTGTCATTCTCTCATCTTCTCATTGTATTACACCGTTTTCATTAAATGTGTTCGTTGAATTTTTATGAGAATCAGTCTCGAAGTACCAATTTGTCGATGCTAAAATCGATAGATTTCGAATAATATCAATTTTCATGAAAAATTGCACATTTCATTTATTCTTACAATTTGATTCTCTATAGGATTCAGAGGTTAGTTTTTAGTATTATTGTCCAGCCCACCTAGAAGGGGTGGGAACCGCCCCCAAAGAAAAAGCGCACATTGGCATTTTTTAACATCAATTTGCATAGTCTCAAAAGCTTTGTGGACTTCGCTAGCAATCGACCAACTAATTCGAATTTAAAATAAACGTTAAAAAGAAGCCATTCGGAACTATTACTCTTCAAATAAATTCTTTTCCGATGCCTTAATACGGAAAAAAAGGAAAACCTCCATGAAAGATTCCATAATGTCCCAGTCCGATGGAAAAACAAGTGGTCGTTCTTCGGGGTAAAGTCAAAACCCATCAGCGTCAAAGAGTGCAGGAGAGACGCGCATGTCACGGCCTTATAAAGACGCTCCATCCGCGTCGCGACGTTCACAACCCGCGTTCTCTTTACCAGTGCCAGTAGACAGTGGCCATCCGGTTCTTCGGGATCCGAACGTATTTCTGCAAAACTTTTGTGTCGCTAACTCTAGGCAGGCAGACACCAAATCGTAAGGGTTTTCAGCGAGATCGTGGTTGAGGCTCGACAACCTGTTGATTTCCGTGGCTTGGTTCCCTCAGAGAGTTAAGGTAAGGCTTGTTTCAAAGTTTCCTTCTTGACGTCGTGTGCAAATACGCTTTAATTTAGTAGTATTGTTCTTCCACCTAATGAATAATGTATTAGAGTGTATACCTGCTCTTTGATTAGGGTTATTTGTCTATCTAAGTTTGCGTAACTTGTTATAGAGTAATGTGTTATGTACTTGAACTTGAGCATAATATATGTAAAGGAAAATAACATATATCTACTAGGCAGAAAGTGGGATACTATAAAATATAGGTCGTGTTATGTCTTAAATACGCGATAGGAATCTTGTATCCACTTGGGTAGCTATCAAACGTCGTGTTTCCAAGAAATATAAAAATTAAAGAATTAACAAAATATAAGTGTTCATAAAAAAGCACAAAAAAAACCTTTTGATTTTATCCAATGAATAACAATAGTGCGTACGAATCAATGGTTGCTTCTACTGTTTAACTAATTAAATATTTGATAAAACTAATGATAAATCGATAGGTAATGTGACAGAAAAAAATGCAGCACATATCTATTATGTGAAATATATAATTGTAACACTAACAAATGACCCTAAAATACAGGCTTTTATGTTAAATATGCGAAAAGTTTATAAGAGGAGTTCTGTAAGGCACAAAATTTCTTGCAGTAGTTACACTAGAATTCATAATTTCGATGCTACAAATCATCAAAATTACAGTTTAAAATTGCGGCTTATTTGCATTTTTGCTTGGATTCTAGGGCATTAATTTTTATCATATTTTAATAGTTCTATAAATAAATAAAAATATGTTTTATTATTATTTTGTATAATAAATAAGGAGTTTTCGAATAATAATGTCAGAATATGTTTTTTAATTGACTCAAAATTAAACTATAATATTATCTGGGGCTAGTCACAAGAAATCGCTAGAGTCTTTGTTATGCAATACCACATAGTGAGAACAATGTTCAATCTTCTATGCAAACAACCTGTTTACAACCACACCTTGTATATGAGTATCTAAAATTTTACGTTTTTTGTAAAATAATTAGAAAAACTGATGTTCTAACACTAACATACATTAATATAATACTGGTGGTGGAGCAAATTAAATTTACATTGACAATTAATTATAGACCTAGTAACTATAAAACATCTCCATATTACCCCGCTGCTGTACAGTACACTCCCTAAGAAGTGTAAAACTGTACCAATATTGAAATTATTTTGAATTGAAGTAAAAAATTACTTAGACAACTCTTTTTACAATATTGATGAGTTCTGTAGCTTAAGTTAACTGTTTCACTAGTGTTTCTAACAGCATGTAATTTTTATATTTTGTATTATATTTTTAGTGTCATAGGTACACACATTTATGTGTTTCTTTGTGAAACCATTTCTGAATATTTAATAGTCTTGAAGGTTAATAAAACATGATTCAGTTTTATTACATTCTTCTGTAAATTTAAAGTACATAGGCGACTGCAGTAGATTTCGTGTTTTAAACTCTTATATTTAGTATCACTAATATAACTAATATATAAAAATTTAGTGTTACTGATATATACAGAATGTCCTAAAATGTGGGCATGTTAATCCTGGAATTGTAGATCAAAACAACAAGATATAACCAAGTCTAGTCTAAGGTTTGCTTAATTTTGCAAAGAAAGTATTGCAAGTTATACACCAAAACTATGTATGATGCATCAGAGCAATTCAACTAATTGCATCTTTCATGTATTCAGTGGCTGCTATTTGATGTTTTTATATCAGATAAACGAGATACGAGAACTCAAAAAAGTGGCTTTTGCAAAACTTAATGAAACTTAATCGTACAATTTAGAAAATACCATCTACACCAAATCAAAATAACAATTTAATATGCCATAATAATGTTTCTGTTGTCCTACTAACGTTTGTTATAAACATTGTAAATTTGCAACAAATCAATTTTATCTTATCAGAAACTGTCTTTTTTACGACCACCATTAAATCATATAGACAAATAACGCTTTCAGCCCTCTACTATTATCTTTTTCCCATGGCGGTCTTGACGAGATTTAATTTATATTTTTACGTTCAGCATTGGCATTTGGATTACCAAGAAAATCTGATAAATCTCTGATATATTTATGTTTATTAGACAGAACATTAAATTAAAACTGATGTCAATTGATTATTTTCTTAAAATCTACAAGGTGTCCCCCAGCTCCATTTAAACAAGCATTATCTGGAAAACGGTGGGACAGAAACAAATGTTGAATATTTAAAATGATGCATTTTAATCATTTGATTTTCAAATGTCACGCTTTATAATTGTTATTTTTGTTTTGTTACTTGAAAGAATTCTATTAGTTTTATATAAGTATCTACTTAGAGTATCTTGTTGTCATGTCTTTAAAAGTATAAGTGGTGGAATAGCTGTTGAGCTAAACTTCGCCCTTTAGATTATGAATATGCATTTGTTTTTTCTAATAAAGACCATTTATTATTTTTATTATTATTATTATATTAGGCAATAAGGTCTAATTGAGCTGACGCCGGGTGAAAATTATTTCATAATTTTAAGTAGCCTTTTTTTTGAAAACTGTTCAAATCCTCACACAAAGAGAATAATTTCAAGAACGATAAGTGTTATTTCTTCCCACTGTATATTACTGACCACCAAATCGTGCAACTCTAATTAAGCAAAAGTTGTATTTGTGACCGCTACCGAGATCCCTGTAGTGAGAAGAGAATTTGGATTAAAATCTACCCTCTACATATTCCGACATGGTTAGATTACGAACAACAATTAACAATTTCACAATTATTCGCTACGCAGTCTAAATTACTGAATTACCTGGTTTAATTATTGGTCTCGCGGAATCAATAGTGAACCGAATTCCTGCCAATTTATATTAAAATTCTTCAACTGAAATGTGAGAAGCTGTTTTTAGCGAGAGCAATTATTTTATTTGTGTACTTTATCATTTTAATATTGGATATAATGACGAAGCGATATGTTGCTGTGGTGTATTGCAATAAAGAGAGAGCAGAAGGGTGCAAAAACTAATAGTATATTTTGAGTTATTTTAAACATTTTATGAACAATCAAAATTACAAGGATTATTTTTTCCAATAACGTGTACGTTTACGAAATGCCGTGCAAATGCGACGACGAAAAGTTACCGTCTACCAGTCAGTAACTGAAGAGAGCATATAACTACGAAACTTCTCTCTGAGAATTTCTGGTATGGTACTTGAAGCCATTGTACTGTATTATGACACAATTGGGCTGATTCTTTGTGTTGATCTTTCAAGCAGCATTAGTGTTATTGTTTCACCAAAAGAAAATTTAGAGTGTTATCTATGACTACTACCTATGCGGATTGATATCGGTAACCATTCTTTTTAAAAATAATGTCATTCTCCTCCATATTCTCCAACTATACCAAACATTTTCAGAGAGGAAAATGTTCCGTATTTATATGCTCTCTTCGGTTATCGACTGGCAGACGGTAACTTTTCGTCGTCAAATTGGCACGCCATTTCCCTAACTATTATAAATGCAGTCTTCCCTTTTCCCAACTTACTATGATGTTGTTGATCATTTATTGAGGCATATTCTCCCATATTTCTTGTTTCTTCTGTACCTGGATAGCAGCAATTTTTGACCTAAGTTTCTGCCTACCATATTTCATACATGTTCAATTGTATTCAAGTTCGAGGAATATGAAAGCTAAATCATTATCAGTATTCTCAGTCGGTTTAAAAAATCAGTTAAAAGAAATTTTTTTCCGATATGTGAGCTATTTAGGTCAATGGCAGTAATTCCATATATACATGGTTTATCGGATAAATTACGAAAAATTGGGAATAGGTTTTCCGTACGAACGGTTTTTCAAACGGGCTCCACGCTAAGATCGGTTTTATCAAAAACCAAACCTCTAAATATTGTTCAAAATTAAAAAAAATTTATTTATAGTGTTCCGTGTGAATGCGGAAAACATTACGTAGGTGAATCATCTAGACCTTTCAACGTAAGGCTTGGTGAACATAGAAATTACGCTAGAAGAAGAAAATTTGAAAGATCCAAAATTTGTGAACACGCGTGGGATAATAATCACAGGATTAAATGGGACTCGGTGAAGATTTTGGAAAAAGAGAGCAACGGAACTAAAAGAAAACTTAAAGAATCCGCGATTATTTTATTAAACGAGGATAGATGCGTTCCAAATTATTCAATAGATTTTTGTACTAGTTGGTTGCCCATCAGAAGTAAGTAAAAATAAGATAAATATAATTTAATGTTTCACGTGACTATGGAAATACATATACAAAGAACTGTCATGGTTGATGGCTAAAAAGTTTTGAGAACGGAAGTAGATTCTCTTCCGAAACGTTAGGTGCCTATAGCTCTCATTTTCATTTTTTAATTTATAACAATAACGTTGTTCTAGTTTATATATTTTTAGGTGCGAGACATTTTCAAACAGTCAAATATTCAAGAACCAATCTCTGTCTGTTCCGCTTGGCGCAAAGGTTTTTCATTAAAAAATTTTAAATGTTTTTCAGTGGCAAAATACCAAATAAGAAGTAAGAAAATGTGATTCTAAGGTTACCACATGATTTTGCAGAACATCCTTTATGTACATATCAGCAGTTAAAGTGCCGCCAATAATCACCACCAACATATGATACCCCACACCATAATAGAGCCTGCACTTAAAGTTAAAAATAAATTGTTCATTTTGTTCCCTCGGACGTTGATACATTCTTCCCTCATCATTAATCGAATTTACCCAGAAACGCCTTATCCGTGAACAAAACTTAACGCCATTAATATCATTCCAATTTTGGTATTCTCGAGCAAGGGCTAGTCGCACTTTTTGAAGACGTGTCTGAAGTTTTGGGGCCTTTCTTGGCCTATACTACCAGAAGCCAACTTCTTCAAGTCTTTTAGTAACTGTACACTCACTTCGACCAATTCGTCTCTTGTTTGAACTGCCAGTCGACGCCTATTTCGCAGTGTTTGCAACCTTTTCCTACTTGCCTCGAATGTGCATTACGATGAATCGTCGATTTTGATTTACCAAACTTGTCGGCAACATCGACCATATGTCGCAACCTCTGGCGTACCTCAAGGTTCAAACTTGGGTCCACTCATATTTTCGGTATTTATTAATGACTTATGTGATGGACTGAATTGAGACAAACTTCTCTTTGCGGATGATCTGATATTATTTAGTGAAATCACTACCATAGAGGATTGTGCGAGATTACAAGAACAATTCAATATTATTGAAAACTGGTCCCTAGTGAATAAATTATCAATGAATGTATCTAAATGTAAAGTTGTGACTTATTCACGAAAGGTAAATCTGGTTGAATATTCATATAGCTTCAACGACATCTCTTTAACTCGTTGGGAGAGTATTAAAGATTTGGGTATATTGTTCGACTCGAGATTGGAATTCACAGGACACATTAACTCGATTATTAAATCGACGTTAAAAACACTCGGTTTTATTATAATAAATTCAAAAAATTTTACTAATACAGAAGCACTAAAAATATTATATTTGTCTTTCGTGCGTTCGAAATTGGAGTATGGTTCAGCATTATGAAATCCTATTTATGAGAAATATTCACAATTATTAGAATCTGTTCAACTGAAATTTCTTAAATACTTTTGTTTTAAAATAGATCATCAATACCCCGAACAGGGATATCCAAATTATTTAATGTTAACATGGTTTAACTTGGATTCATTAGAAAACAGAAGAATTATCTCAAAATTTAACGTTTATTTACAAGGTGATCAATAATACAATAGACTCTCCAGAACTCCTATCTCAAATTAATTTTAGATTTCCACGCGTAGGCTCTCGTCAAACCTTTACTTTTGCACTACCATCTAAAAGAACAAATATCCTTACTACATCATCCATTTATTCCATGATGGAAATGTATAACTCTATTGGTGACCACTGTGACATGTTTAGTCTTTCTTTAAATAATTACTCCAAGACCATAAAACTATGTGTCCGAAATAGATTAACTTCATTTAAATACATAACCGTAATATTAAGCTACTCTAAATGAAATAATTATTTTATACTTTTATATCTTATAATCTTATATTTTATACTGTTTTCTTTTAATGCTTTTTTATACAGTTTTTTATAGTCATATTTTCTATATTTTATATTGTATAGTTTGCATTTATATAATTTAGTTCTATTTTGTAAAATTGTCCTGTAACTGGAAGATTCTGTTGTACAGTGAATTCTTTATTAGTTCCGATCATTGCTTCAGCCCGAGCACTATCATTCGGTGCTAGATTATCCATTATGGGCTGTTCCATAATCAAGTTGACGATAGTGAACAAAGCTGTCTAGGAAAAAAAACGTAGAAAAAAAATTTAGTCAATCTCCGTTCCTTTTAGCGGTGTTCGAATTTGTAATTTTTGTTTACACTTTTATGTAAATATATAAAGCTACAAAGTTTGTAAGCGTAATACTCCCAGTACATATTTCTATATATACTTATGTGTTATTATATTTCATGTTTGAGGTATTTCTGTTTTTGACATAGTTGCGGGACCCCAGTTGTAGACAATAAAAAGCGTACGCCTATATGAGTATACCTACCTATCTTTTCCATTGCAATTAAGTAAGTTAAGCTGGAAAGCCATATTTCAATGAAACGGGTTATTATAACACACAAAATAACTTCCTTACTGCTTATTAACATCACTTAATTGCCTGTTTTTTGTTCGTTCCATTTTAATTACTTTTAAAACTTACGACACTTAATTAAAAAGGATTATGAACATGTACTTTAATTATATTGCTCTAAGAGTAACGTTGAAAAATAGAAAACAATTTATTTTATATAAGCTAGTTCGATCGGATCTTCCTGGATTCACAAAACATTTTATTTTAACATTTAAATGCATGATTACAACTAATCTAAATACTAAAATTAACGAGTAACACGTTTCTGATAATATCTTAATAACTACTAAGTTCTGTATCAAGGTTACCTCCTGGTGTCCTCAGATTGTTTTATCAAGATGCACTTCACACTCGCACACTGCTTTTGCACCCACTAGACTAACTCAAGAGGCTTCGTCCTCTTCTTCCACGTTGATTAAACAGCTGGAATGCTTCGATGTTAACGTAAAACAATTAAGTTTCGAAAAAATTGGCGAAAAAATACAAAAAATTGTTTTTTTCACTTTAAAGTTCTAGTTTAAAATTTTTGTCTTGTTCACCATTATGAAGTGCGTAAAAAAGCCTATATTAAAAAAAAAGAACCTCATACGATGCGATGCACAAAAGTTATTGACCAATCAATTTTCAAATTTGAAGTCAATTTTTAAGATTTGTATTAGAAATTTTGACTTGAAATTTTAACCAGTCATTGTTCATATTATGAAGTATAATTTTTGAAAATTTCATCAAATTTCACTTAAAATATCCAAAGTTACAACCAAGAAAGCAACATTTTGCGGTTTATTCAGTTCTTATTTTTTTGAGGTTATGTGTGCAGATAAAAATTTCACATTGTAACCGCTGATAGCCTATATTATAACGAACAGCCCAATTTTTTAAGATTTTTTTGAACCTACACATACCGAGATATACTCATCTATATTTAGAAAGAACGACGAAATTGGTCGATTTTTCACAAAATGGCCGATAACTTGCGTAGCAGCAAGAGGTAGAAAATGTCCATCCATTTCGTATAGTATTCGATGTAACTAACGTGTTAAAAATAAACTTTTGAGACTGGAAATAATTCCTTTTTAACTAAAATTTGATACTTCTTTGACTCCTCTAATAGAATTAATTTGTTATGAATAGACAGTTCAGAATTTTCTCCTAGGAGCCAGTACATCTTTCTATATTTAAGATTCAATTAATCTGTTTCTTCTTTATGTGTTCCTTCCATTTCAGCTGAGCATCCAGGTTCACATCTAGATACTTTGCCGTGTTGGCATATGGGATTTTATGATTGTTGAAAGTGATTGCCATCTGTTCAGTGTGAAGTTAATGTGATATAATTTTTTTCTCGAGTGCATTCTCTAGGTGGTCTGTGAGACTACGAACCTGATCTATTGTTGCATGCTTTTCTCTGAATCCAAACTGATGTATCAGGATTACGTTCTTTTCCTCACTCTCTCTCTTTTCAGAATCAGTTTGTCATATAGCTTTGATATCACTGGCAACAGTGAAATAGGTCTATTGAGGAAACTTCATTAATTGGTTTTCCAGGTTTGAGGATCATAATACCTTCTGCTATCTTCCAAGACCTTGGCACATACTTCAATCTGTACAATGCAATGATCATGATCAGGTTTATTAATTTTACTAGTGCTTTTCATGGTAATTGTGTACTTTGCCATTTATCAGATCATATCCTGACGCTTTCTTGGATTTATGTTTGTTTTGATCTCTTTTAGTACTTCTTTTGGTGTTACATATTCAATTTATTTGTTATTCTAGAGCTATATCTGTCATTTGGCTTGAATGTTTTCTCCAAATTCTCAGCAAACAGTAGTGACATTTTCTAATTACTTCTAGCCCACTCTCCGTTTATTTTTCTTAAAAGAGGGTTTTGGTTTATTAGCCTTTTAGTTCTAATGGTGGCTTTCCACAGTTATTCACAAAATATGCATTTTTAATAATTAATCGGGATATGATAGAGAAGCTAGTGATTTAAAAAATATGTACCAATATCTATGACGCGTTAGGGTTGTTTTTGTTATATTACGACCAAGTTTGTGTTATGTCTAGTGAACGATATAGTATTATACTTATACTTACTAGCAGTAACAGAACAAACTAACAAAATTTGAAAAAGAATACGTAATACTAAATATTATTTTTAATCTGAACAAGGGTTTGCTTTCAATTAGTTAGTTCAATGTAATTAGTTATGATGTCATATATGAACTTTTACGATTTGAAGCTAGCATACATTTTTGTCATGTCCTCGACATTTGTCTATTTATACGGGGAAACGCGTCTTTATAATACCCCTCCTCTGCGCTGGGGGTTAAAAACAGAGAGCGGAATGCTTAGAATAATAATTCTATTCATGACACAATTTTCAAGATTTTTTTGTAAAAATGAAACCTCCTCTAAAGAAACAGGTCACTAAAAATTGAAAACATTTGCATTAAATTGTGGATTTGGAGATTTTCATACAGTTCAAAGTAATCCCCCATATAAAAATTTTTTGAGTTGCTATGGTAACGAAACCAAGAACAAATTTCTTATTGGCTAGAAAAGTGATGTATGAAATTTTCGTTAAAATCTAGAGTGCATCTTTTTTCAATTTTACAAATGCCTTTCTGATGATAGTAGGTTTAATAATGTTACCGGAAAAATAAAAATAAGTGAAATAATGGATCTTTCCAAACCCTGTAAATATCAAAAAAAATTGCATTCTAAAAGAAAATTAAAGTATAGCTCTTCTGAACAACAAACATAAATACGTGTGCTTGTATTGGTTACTGGTAGAAAAAACATACCACTAACTTTGGAGAGCGAATTCCATCGGATTTAAATCCGGATTACAAAATGGCCACAATATCGTAAAAGTCTCGAAAATCGACGTTACTACTGAAATTGTGTGCCCTCACATTATCCAGTATTATCCATTGCAAAGCGCAACATGTTGCTCCAGAATACCAGCAATTAGTACCGATAAGCAAAGTTGAGACTTATAAACAGCTAATTTTGCGACAGTGTAAGGCAAGTAAACCTAATAAAAAACATTACCAGAAATTCGTATCAGAAAACGTCGTGGTATATTGTACAATAAGTGACGTCGAAACGCTGAATGTCAACGGGCCCTTGTTCAGATTTTAATTAATTTGACTAAAGACACGAAATGCTAAAAAAAGTGTGAGTCTTGGAAGGATCGTAGTTTAATAAAATATGATAATAAAATCTGTTTGTTCTGGACATGAAGAATAATGACGTATGTTTAAATAATTAATAGCTTCCCATGTCCAACTATTTTACGCATCGACCACATAGTTTCTATTTTTTTACTTAAGTATATACCTTTGGGATATTTTTTGTGTTTCGGAAATACAAACAAAAGTGGTTACATATAGAACGTCGCGGCATAGGTAGTAGATAACAGCTTAGTTGCAAAATTGGCGGATGCGCTAGGGATAATAGAAACGATTTAAAATATGATTACTTTTTACACATTATGGGGTACTACTGCTCTGTGGTAGTTCCATTGTAGTTTTATCATAATGTTATATCTAGTAAAAAGTGTACAAAAACTAGACACACATTCTTGGCGAATGTGCAAGGATGAATATAAACTTAGATTTCGATTTGTAATAATGATAATATTTTACAAACAAGAGTACTATTGTTCTACGGTGGTGGTTTCATTACAAGTTCAACACGTTGCGCCTATATGAGTCGTGAAAGAATTGGCAATAAATTTTTATATAGTAATACTTATACAGGGTGTTCCTTAGCGACGTGGTAATATTTCAGGGTGTGATTCTGAAAGTTCATAAGAACACACGGCTAAAATTTTTTGATAGAGGGTGTTGAATTACTTATTAATCGTTATTCTTTTATTTATCAGAAATAGTCCAATAATTATAAAGATTTCCATAACAAAAAATGTTTTCTGAGATTTTCCTTCAGTAATTGTTAGTGGAAAATTGCTCACCATGAAAAAGAAAGCTTGACTAATTGCCGAAAAAAAGTCCTCTTGTAATTTTCTTGTATATGCCATGGTTTTCGAGAAAATTGATATTGAATAAAATTGCAAAATTTGTATTTTTAATGAGCACGAATTTTCGCTTATTTGAAATGTTTTGCGCGCGGCCTATAGAAAAAATTGAATTGTTCGAAAACCATCAAGCTAGGAAGAAAATCAAAATGGGTTTTAAAGGGAATATAAAACACTCATTTGTGTTTCCATTTTTGATGGTTATTGATATCTATTAGTATATAAAAATAACAATATAATATAGTTACCTCTTGATTTTTGCACTTTTAACTGTTCCCAGGCCAATAAAAAATAACTGGCTTTAATATAAGTTATAAACGCATTTATCTTTTAGTTCAAAGTAGTACTTCAATGCAGAAAAAGTTAGGAATAAAAATGTTCACATTTATAAATTTACCAGCATGTTGAAGTTAGCCAAATTTTGGCCAATGTTTTATTGTTTCCTGAAAATAAAAAAACCCAAACATCTTGATAATTTAGCTCAAATATTTTTTTAAATTTATAAATCATATAACTATTGTTTTTAATCATTTAATAGTTACAAAATTGTATTAAAAAAGTATCATAAAAAAATTGAATACGCAGCCTTTTTTTGATTTTTTTTTTGGCTAACTTTAACATGCTCCTTTTGTAAATGTGAATATTTTTTATCCTAACTTTTTCTGCATTGAAGTACCATCTTGAAAAAATCAAGAGATAACTATATCATATTGTTATTTTTATATACTAATAAATATCAATAGCCCTCAAAAATGGCAACACAAGAGAGTATTTTATATCCCCTTTAAAACCCATTTTGATTTTTCTTCCTAGCTTGTTTGGTTTTCGAACAATTCATTTTTTTTATAGACCGCCCGCAAAAAATTTCAAATAAACGAAAATTCGCGCGCATTAAAAATACGAATTTGGCAATTTTTGTCAATATCGATTTTCTCGAAAACCATGGCATATACAAGAATATTACAAGAGGACTTTTTTTTAGGCCATTAGTCAAGCGTTCTTTTTTTATGATGAGCAATTTTTTTGTAAATAATATTAGTTTTAGACAATTTTTGTTTAATTGTAAAACATTAAAAAACATTTATTTTATTTAAATAATTCATAAATATTTTATTTATTGATAGATTTTGTTTAAAAATAGGGTTCTTCCTCTAGCTAACACTAAGTTACTGTCCAAATTTCAATACAATCGGACTTTTCGCTCTTAAGTTATCGTGTTTAGAAGAAACGTGACGGACGGACAGACAGACAGACAGACAGACGGACGGACATTCACCAACACATGAAAATTTCTTCTTTACGAGCAATATTACCGGTTTTAGAAATGTATTGATCGAATACAATATTCTCCTCGTTTTGTATTTGCCAAGACGATTAAAAAAGAATTCAACACCCTATAGCAAAACATTCAAGCCGTTTCGGATATATGTTCATATGAACTTTTCTACATAAAATGGCCTAGGAAATCAGATCCTAAAATATTAGCACGTCATTAAGAAACACCTTGTAGTTATTTAAGCGCCTAGTGCGATATATAGATTGTAACGTCCGGAGGGTAACATGATGTGCATGTTGAGAGTAAAATTCTATTTTATATTTTTGTTACAAAAAAACTTTTTTATCAAACATTAATAATATGCTAGACACTCCCGTAAAAATCTCCTACCTACAGCACACTGTTGGAAGTATTTCTAAATATATGCTCAAGGCTTTTTATAATTCGTGTCCCTTTGATCAAGGAATAAAAGGAGAAAGTAAACTGTTACGTTCAGCTTTTAAGTCTGCTTTTTAAATAGGTATCATCCAATTGTGTGACAATGAATCAAGAATATATTTCAAAGAGGAATATACCGGCAACAAAGAAAGAACAGATTCCTTGTAAAAATAAGACGATTGTCCAAAATATTGCCTTAGGGAAATACATTCATTTAAAAGTGGCTTTAGAATGTTAGTTTCGTTATGTAAAGAGGTATTGAAAATGAAAATTGTACAAAGTGGTTTGGTATGTCTGAAAAAATGGACGCAATGAACAAGATAAAGATATTTTTTTTCCTTCTTCAATTCTTTGGGACTTCCTGCCACATGTATGTTTTCTTTTTAAGCGGTGCTAGGGGAATCTACAAAATATATCACAATTAACCAGTACTTTACTGGTAAATAACCTCCAGGCCTATGACGTTTACGTCAAAGGATCAGTTAGAGGTTGTTTTTTTTTTTAAACAAACAACACAAATAAGTATATGTAATGTATTAAACCAGTAAAGAATAAGTTAAACGCAGTATTGCTGATTAACAAGTTTTATTCAATTGTTACTAGTCTAATTACAAATACCAATGTGTGTGGTGTCATCGGAGAATGCTTATATACAATAACAAATAACAATGGCGTACCTTCCGGGAAGGGATATCCACTATACGTGTCTATTAATTATTATTAATTTATAACCTAATATTCTACAGTATAAAAACTTGAAATTAAATATTTCGCCGACGTTTCGGAAATCTAATCTGTTTCCTATTTCAAGGCTTTCTTGAAAAATCTTTTTTGCTGTGTAAGACAAATACACACCTCTAAAAATGTTTGTTATATTCAATATCAATAGATACTTACTATTTACATAGAACTTGAAAAACAGATTAGATTTCCGAAACGTCGGCGAAATATTTAATTTCAAGTTTTTATACTTATTTGTGTTGTTTATTTAAAAAAAACCAACCTCTAACTGATCCTTTGACGTAAACGTCACAGGCGTAGAGGTTATTTACCAGTAAAGTACTGGTTAATTGTGATATATTTTGTAGATTCCCCTAGCACCGCTTAAAAAGAAAACATACATGTGGCAGGAAGTCCCAAAGAAGTGAAGAAGGAAAAAAAATTAAGATAATACCACAAATAACATTTAGACAAGATAAAGATAATTAGATTATTATAGCTTACAAAAGAAGGATATATTAAGTGCAAACCTACCCCTAGGTAGAAAAAGAAGTGTTTAGTTCTGAAGAACTGTTAATGTTGATTAGTCACCTGCTAGTAAGGCTCACGTAGCTAGCTTATTATACCCATTTGATTTAATAAAACAGGTATATTAAAATCTGGCAAAAATCGTTAGCAATCATCATAGAAGGAAATGTCTGTATAGAACTCCGTTTCGTAACACACTTAAATATCAAAAAAAATGATCTGTGTCTATGCATGCATGTGTGTAGACCGTTCCACCATTATTATCTTTCCGTATTCAAGTGAAATCGTATAGATTACCTAATTTTTCCGATAATACAATAAAAATAATTACAAATTTGCTAATCAAGGAAGAAAATTTGCCGTTTTTAAAATTCCTTCTGCGTTGTGTTCCTTGAACCCTCAGGTTCATTCGTCGCCACTAACATCTTTGCGGACGGACAAATGAGGAAGTTATGGGGGTTATGAGCTCCAAGAGTGCCCCAAAAATTATGCCTTGAAAAAAAAACTTTAAAAATGAAAATTTCGGCCTGGAAATCTCTACTCGGGGGGTTTTCGAGATCGCTGTTAACGAATCCAATGTCCAATTAGGGGAAATCCCAATCAGCGATCTCGAAAACCCCGACTACCCATCTTCAGCCTAAAAACAAAAGAAATACTGGGTTTTCCTAAAAGGATGACTCTACTTCCGGCCCGCCATGTTGAATTTCCCCTAATTGAACCTCGGATTCGCGATCAGCGACCTCAAAAATCCCCGAGTACAGATTTTCAAAGCCAAAATATTAGTTATCATTTTTTCTGGAAAATGACTTGATTTCCGGTATGCCATTTTGAATTTCCTAAATTCGTGATCAGTGATCTCGAGAACCCTCGAGTATAGATTTCCAGAATTCTATTAAGTATAAATATAACAAATATCTAAATCGAGAGGTATCGATTGTATTTTTTCATATTAGACGTAGATATGTTATAGAATCACATGAATAGTCAAAAGAGAATTAGTTTGTTTTTTTTCTTTCATTTCTGTACACGTTCTAACACCCATAAAACCTTAACTTCCTCATTTTCTTTATTACCTTCTTAACTTCAGCAAATGGTGGAAACGTGAGATTAACATTAAATCGATATAATATGTTCATATGATCTGCCTTTAAGAATCGCCTAAGTGAACCAAGTGCATTAGTTTACCATTTATAGTCCCTTTTCTTAGGGTTTCAATACGTGCCCTTTAAATACAGAAGTGTTTGATGGAGCTTTTCCAGTGTAGGTCATCAATTTTTGAACGTGCAATAAGAAAAGAAAAACAACAACAGAAAATAGTTTAAAAAGTTTGAAAATAATACAGTCGATAAAAATGAAAACTTTTGCCATTATTAAAATTTTATGATTTCTCATACATAGTCGGGGCAAACTAAATTTGAGCACGGAAAAATAGAAACCAGAACTAGCCCAACGGGAAATGGTTGGGGGGGTTACTAACATGAAAAAAAAAATAAATGCAGTTACTGACCTTGGGGACTAACTTAAGGGGGGGGGGGGGTAAAGTGAAAAAAATTCAAAGTCAATAGTTTGGATGCGTATTACGAGAAAATTTGACGTCGGAGATAAAAACGTTCAACAGCAAAGTTGTAGGTAATAAAAAGATCTTTCATTTTTGTCAAGGGTACTTTTCATCATAACCTCAAAATTATCGAGAAATTTAAAAATTTTCCAAAAAATTATAAAATTTTCGTTTTTATATTATAACTTTTATAAAAATTAATGAATTGTTATGAAACTTGGTGAAAAGATACCTTTATATATTATAAATAACCAAAAAAAATTTCAAAAGAAAATAATGGAAAATTTTTGATTTTGAATTGTTTCAAAAAAAAAAAGTCCTTTTTTCAGACGAAAATTGTATGGTGGAAAATCATCGTAAATAGATTTTTCAAAGCTCATTTTGTTTGTTTTTTCGTCTACTTTTTGATAAATCAGAGACACAATATAGCTTCTATTTAAGAATATGCTAAAAAATGCAAAAAACGAAAAAAGTCAATTTTGAAAAAAAAAATTTTCAGTAATTGTTGATAATTTTGTTTAAATCTCAAAAAAATTTTAAAATTAATTTTACCAATCGATTCTACGTGAAAAAATATTTAAGAAACTGTATTTTGTTGTTAAAAATTACTCCAATATTTAGGGGTGGTAAAGGGTTGCTTCTGGAGGGTGAATAAAGTAATGATCGTTCTCATGCAATTTTCGGCTAAAATTGACGTTAAACAAAAAATTAGTAATCAATAAAAGTTGTAGATTTTGAAAAATTCTTCAAGTTTTGTAGAGGTCATTTTTACCATAATATTAAAATAAAAAAAAAATGCAAAAAATGTATTTTTTTACATTCGCAAAAAATAAAAATAAAACAGTCGTTGTTGTTGAAGAGGATATTGATCTTTTAGTTTTACTCCACCAATTGAACTCGACAAATGAAGACATTTATTTTCTGAAACCAGGTTCAGGCAATGTAAGCGATGCAGCATATACTTCAAAGAGTTTTAAAGAAGAAAAGTATCGATCTATTATTGCATTTATACACTGCTTCTCTGGATGCGATACAACATCTGGATTTGCAGGCAAAGGAAAAAAAACAATAGTAGACTCAATCATTTCAACGTCAAATTTGTCAGAGTTAGTACAACCTTTTTATGAGCCGAATTCAACCCCGAACGTCATTGCTATTAACGGTCGTGCAATAATTTCATCCATCTACAAATGTAAAAATAGTAATATATCGCTCGATGAGATTCCAGCGATATAAAATTTTGACTGCAAAAAACGTTTAAATTAGAAAACTTGCCTCCAACTGTTGGCGGGGGAACGCAGCATTGTTATAGAGTCTATTTTCAAATCCAAACGTGGCTTGGAAATAAACTTGATCCAACCAAGTGGGGTTGGAGAGAAGTTATTCACTCTAATTGTAAATTATTAATGCCTCGCTTTACGGAAATGCCAATTATACCAGAAACCTTGTTAAAAACAGTCTCTTGCAGTTGCAAAACGACTTGTTCTACGAACAGATGCGGATGTAGAAAAGTTGGTTTACAATGTACAGATCTCTGCACGAGTTGTCAAGATTCTGGTAATTGTTGCAATATACAACAAGTTTCAGAAGATGTAAGCGATGGTGAAGACGAAGAGCCAAGTCCTCAAAATAATATAAACAATGAGGAAGTCGAAGATGATTTTGAAGAGGAGATGGAGTGTGAAGATTCGCAGTTTAGCGAAGAATCGGAGGGTGAAGAAGAAGAACTGATTCATGTAAATAAAAGAAAAAGATTAGTGTAGTTTGCAATGTGTATTTTTAAGATTTAATCATTTTTTTTATAATAAAAAGTTCTTTTTTTTAAGTTTTGATCATATTTTAACAAAATAAATACATATTTTCCTCATGAACTTCCTATGAGTTTCCTCAAAATCTTGAACATTTTTTCCAAATTAAAGTTACAACTATAATACTTTTATTCAACCACACATTTTGTCTACTAAGTACACAAAAATAAGAAGAAAAGAAATAATAAGAAAGTTTAAAAAAGTAAAAAATGTAAAAAAATACATTTGTTGCATTTTTTTTTTAATTTTGAGGTTATGGTAAAAATGACCTCTACAAAACTTGAAGAATTTTTCAAAATCTACAACTTTTATTGATTACTAATTTTTTGTTTAACGTCAATTTTAGCCGAAAATTGCATGAGAACGATCATTACTTTATTCACCCTCCAGAAGCAACCCTTTACCACCCCTAAATATTGGAGTAATTTTTAACAACAAAATACAGTTTCTTAAATATTTTTTCACGTAGAATCGATTGGTGAAATTAATTTTAACATTTTTTTGAAATTTAAACAAAATTATCAACAATTACTGAAATTTTTTTTTCAAAATTGACTTTTTCGTTTTTTGCATTTTTTAGCATATTCTTAAATAGAAGCTATATTGTGTCTCTGATTTATCAAAAAGTAGACGAAAAAACAAACAAAATGAGCTTTGAAAAATCTATTTACGATGATTTTCCACCATACAATTTTCGTCTGAAAAAAGGACTTTTTTTTTTTGAAAAAATTCAAAATCAAAAATTTTCCATTATTTTCTTTTGAAATTTTTTTTGGTTATTTATAATATGTAAAGGTATCTTTTCACCAAGTTTCATAACAATTCATTAATTTTTATAAAAGTTATAATAGAAAAACGAAAATTTTATAATTTTTTGGAAAAATTTTAAATTTCTCGATAATTTTGAGGTTATGATGAAAAGTACCCTTAACAAAAATGAAAGATCTTTTTATTACCTACAACTTTGCTGTTGAACATTTTTATCTCCGACGTCAAATTTTCTCGTAATACGCATCCAAACTATTGACTTTGAATTTTTTTCACTTTACCCCCCCCTCCTTAAGTTAGTCCCCAAGGTCAGTAACTGCATTTATTTTTTTTTTCATGTTAGTAACCCCCCCAACCATTTCCCGTTGGGCTAGTTCTGGTTTCTATTTTTCCGTATTCTGATTAAAATTATGTTAGTTTGCCCCGACTAACAAGGTATGTCGAAATAAAAAAAAACTTGAGAGCAAATTCTAGTTGTGTAAATAATATAAGAATTTCAATTGAATCCATGTCTGAAACTATCCCTAATAGCCCCGTTCCCAGGAAAAAAATATTTGTAAAAGCTGGAAAGCATAGTTCTTATAATGATTTTTCATTTTTTGGTAGGTTTTTCAATGGTTTTCTTTAGCTCGAAATGTATGATTAAATCTGGTGATCGAATTTCTTACCATTTCCACATATCGAATCATGCTGAAATCTTGCACACAACTTTGATTCTGAAGACAATACAATACAACATATTCAATATTATGGTAAATCCAATATGGCGGCAACCACAAAATGGCGGATTATCCATTTCTTGACAACCCCCTCGGCATGGGTATCAAATGAAAGGGTATACAAAGTAGAATACAATAAGCTATGCGACGTCATTCTAAATCCAATATGGCGGCCGGCACAAAATGGCGAATCACCTATTTTTTACAACCACTTCTGCTGTGTGACGTTATTTCTTGACAACTCCCTCGACATGGGTATCAAATGAAAGGGTGCATAAAGTAGAATACAGTAAGCTGTGTAACGTCATTCGAAATGCAATATGGTGGCAAACACAAAATGGTGGATTACCTATTTCTTTACAACCCCCTTGATATGGGTATCAAATGAAAGAGTTTGACAAGAGTGAACGAAATGATTATGTTTGAAAAAAAAAGAGGCAGACGGGAAACTAAAAATTAAAAAAAAATTGAAAATAATGGTTTTCTTTTAAAACTGAATTGCACTAAAAAGTAGAAAATAAATCTTATTCAGTGACTAAATTACAAAGTGATGATGAAAAAGAAAACTTCTCTCGAGGAACTGCAGTAGAGTCAGGGATAATTTACACTATGCCAAGGAACTTAAAATTTACTGACATTTCGTCATTTTTCACTAGTATATTCACCTGTAACTAGTTATATTTGACCATCTATATCACAATTGCTCTAAAATGTTATGTTAATAAATTATTAGATTAAAAGTGTCAGAGAACGCCTACTTATTACTCGTGGAAAAACTTTATGAACAAGCTGTGTTCTACAAGTCAATACAAAAACAGTTGACAGTTAATCAATCTACTTTCAATCAATTTGAAGAAAGTAAACCTGAGATTGCAGGTAAGAAAAGGGAGGCCCTGAAATAGAATGGAATGCTAATTTACGATATCCATTAATTCCTTCTGCAAATATTTGTGTTACGAGATATTAATTCTCTTATTACTTGTTGACAGCGCTTCCCTGTGATTTATTATAATTTATGCATAAAAATTAGATAGAGAATTTCATGGTGAAGATAAGCTAAAATTACATTTAGACAAGGGCTGAAATTATCTAAGCAAAAGCAATATATCAAGCAGGCTGTACACTTACTCATTTTCTAAAGGTTCAAATCAAGCCATATTTTCTAGAGGTCCAAATCAAGCCACATTTTCTAGAGACTGAGGAAGGAGAATACTTAATTATGATCCAGGCATCCCGAATCTTTGGAAGGCGTCACTTTTTTTGTAGTTTTAGGTGATAGTAAAGATGGAGGCCGGATCGGGATCCAATTTCGGTATCCGGCCATTTTTCCAAAACCGAACCGAATTGCTGTATCCGGTATCCGGCCGAATTTGATTTGGCACGCCGTCTTTAAGGAGCAGTGCTTAAAATAGAATAAACATGACACCGTAGCATAAAATGAATAATTTAGAAAATATTATTGAATGAAAAATTTGTTGTAACTATACGAAATTCTAAAGCATTTGTAGTCGAGTCGCTATATCGAAATTTTTAAAAAACCCCAAAAACTGTTTAATACTTTACCGATTTTTTTCAAACTTTGGAAATATCTTCTTGTTAAATAAACAAATTAAGTTAACAATTGAATAGCTTCCTGAATAATTATTCAAAATGGCTGAATTCTTTTAGGGAGGTTTTGGGGGTCGCTGATTATGCTATCTATAATTGTTTTCAAATGCGACCCCTCACAAGCACCTATCACACCAGCGTGTGGTCGGAAAATCGCTCCGTTTCTTTTGAATTTCTGGAAAATGGTTCAGAATTTTTGAATTAAATAAAATGCAAAGTTAAGCTAATAAACGTACCTTTCGACTGTTTTTTGTTTGAAGTCGCTCCGTTTTTTTTTAATTTCTGGAAAACGGTTCAGAATTCTTGAATGAAATAAAATGCAAAGTTAAGCTAATAAACATACCTTTCGACTGTTCTTTGTTTGAAGTCGATATCTATAATTGTTTTCAAATGTGACCCTTCACAATCACCTATCCCGGCGTGAGGTCGGAAAATTGCTCTGTTATTTTTCAATATCTAGAAAACGGTTTCGAATTTTTTAATGAAATAAAATGCAAAATCAAGCCAATAAACGTACTTTTCGACAGTTTTTGTTTGGAGCCAGTACGTGTAATTGTTTCCAAATGCGGCCCCTCATAAGCAGTCACCCAACCAGCGTACAGCTGGAAAACCGCTCCGCTTCTTTTTAACTTCTGGCAAACGGATTCGATTTTTTGAGTGAAACTAAAAACAAAATATTTCTAATGAAGGCATCTTTGGGTATTTTTAGTTTCTAGAAGATTTTTATCATTTGTTGTTGTTATAGTCCAAAATCACGTTGAGTTCTTTAATTATTTAAGTTCACTTTTCCAAGGAAAATATTTTTTTACATATCTTCCAGAATATGGGGCATATGTGGAATTCTATTTTTGGTGTATACCTACATACGATGTATCTATAAGATTCACATAAATATATGCCCATGATAATATATTATACTTCGTAAAAATCAACGTTTATTTGAAAATGCGCGCGGATTTTTGCCAATAAATTTTTTGTATAAACAATTACTTTTTATGAATTTTTAAATTTATATATGTAATCAGCGATCCCCAGAACCCTCCAAAAAAAATTTCAGCCATTTTGAATACTTACTCAGGAAGTTATTCAATTGTTAACTTAATTTGTTTATCTAGGTTCGGAGGTTCAACCGACAAAAAAAAAACTTTTCGAGTTATATACCCAAGAAGATACCTCCAAAGTTTCAAAAAAATCGGTAAAGTATTGAACATTTTTTGGGTTTTTTATAAATTTCGATACAGCGGCTCGACTATTGATTCCAACAAACCTATCAAAGCTCACTATAAATGGATTACCATTACATGTGTATCTATTACAATATATTAATATTATAATAAATACATAGGAACACGCAAAATAGAATAACAAGGATGCACTATATACGTTGAATATGAAATCTATTTGGGAATTCTACAAGGTTGTGTTCTGGGTCCCCTATTATTCATGTTATACATTAATGAGCTACTCATTTTATTAACAATTCCTTGAATGTTATGTGCGTTGATGATATAAGTTACTCAATATTTACTAATTCCCCTGACAAAATGAAAGCAAAAGTTAAAATCATGCTAGACAATGTCTGGTATCTGATGTCAATGCAAAATCTAAAATTCTATTTAGAAGGCCTCTGACAGACTATACGTATACCATGCACTAGCATATTGTCATATGCCTTTCAACATTTGTCAGAGCTATTGATTTCAAGAGATTCTTGTACACCAATGTTCACCGAGAATAAAATACTGTTATGAATTACACCCCCTTGAAACTGGAGATGACGCGCCTATGCCTACTAATTGTGACTGGAAGCTGTCACAATGAAATGGACTTTTCTGGAATGTTGTTGGAGAAAATTCTTGATTGTTTCTAGATGGATCTAGAGAGTCAAATTCGGAGTATATAAGGCGCGATTACCAGCGCGGAAGGGGAAGTTTATTAAGAAGGAAGTTTATTTTAGAAGTGACACGTTCGGTAAAAAGTGAGGTTAAATAAAGTGTAAAGGTTATTTTGAATGTTTGAAGTATTGTATAGTCAGTAAATTATTAAATAAAGTGTTAGTGGTGTTTATATCTTGTTGAAATTATTTTGAATTCACGGATTCATACAGGGTGTTTCCTAAAAGATGGAAAATTCGTAACAATACTTTTCTCTCCATATTTGTATGCACAAATGTTTAATATATGTCAAAAGCAATATTAACAAGTCTCCTGCTTCATCAAATTCTCACTTTATAAAGATAGACGTAGAAATAACTTAATTATAGTAGCACACGTGGCAGCCCCCTTAAAATATCCCTTTACTATAAGCGCGTGAACTTCTTTAATAGATTGTCGATGCATATAACAGAAGATTTAAAAGGGAAGTTAAAGCATTGTTTGGAAGTCATTGTTATAAATAAATTTTTTAAAAGGCCAATTAATTAATTTTTAAATTAATTCTTAGCTTATGCAGTAATTGTACTAATTCAATATTTTCATCAGCATTAAATGCTAACAATTGTATTAATTTTTACATTTGTCAATCTATATTGTTTTTGTTATTATTAGACAACAAGTTTCAGTGTGGCTATGTTTGTGTCTGTGTGTATGGATGGGAATTGGTGTATCTGTATACAGTGTGTCCTCGGATTGAGTTCGCTATAGGTGAAATAGACAAAAAAAAATTTTTTTAATCACGCGAGCCACAACAGTTAAGCAAAAATGAATTTCTTGTTAGGTAAAGTACCTTTTCTGTAAAAGACACAGCAAAATGTCGTTAAGGAAAATTATTCAGATTTGAATGTTATAATCCTAGGCGAAACGCCAAGTTCATACGCCTACTTTGATGCCTTCTTTAATATAATTGCATTTTACGGAAAAAAAATGTATGCTGGTTTACTAAATAACTAAATGATTTCCTTTCGAGTAATGAACGGAGTTAAAACTTTTAGTACAGGCAGTGAAGGCAAAATGTTGTAAAAACCTCGCAAAAATCAATAAAATAATCATCTCTGGGATTTAAGTAGTTAATAACCTGTGAAATGGAATGATGCATTCTTTGCACTTCCAAGTTCCGGGAAAATTCAAAAATATTTGGAAAAACTTTTTCATTTTCGGTTTTTTTGCTCTAATGGCTAAAATAATGAAAATACAGAAAAAAAATGTTCAACAAAATTTGTAGCTCGTCTCTTTCTCTACAAAATAGGTCTTTACCAATTTTTGTCTTACTTAAGCCGTTTAGGAGATAAATCCAATTTTCCACTTATAGTGTTGAGCCGCTCCAAAATGCGCGGAAAATGATAATTCTCTGGCAGTTTCGTACGACCGAATATATCGATCGATAATTATTACTATTCAGAGCCGCTAAAAAAAATGAAAGCAACGTAAAATGTAGAGAAGTCTCAGCTTTAATGTGGAACTAATCACAAAATTCATACAAATTTTTATCATTGAGAAAAACGTGTTAGAAGATGGCTTAGTAAACTTTATAGAGTTGATTTATTCACATCTTTGAGTTTTATGCATCCTGCCTATTTCTCCCGTAACAATGGGTGCTTTTTCACTGCATGGATTCGATTCCACTGTAATCTATATTTTGTGAAAGTTTCATTGAAGAATGTTAAGAAACAAATAAATTGTATATGTTTTACTGTATAATTGTGCATTTTCTGAACGTGTATGAATAATGTAGACAAATTCAAAAAGTACTACGCGCATTTAAAAAACTCTAAAGTCATTCGAAGGAATATGTTTTATTGTACTTATAATCCAAAAATTAAGACTGTGCTATTATCATTACTTAAGATATAGCGAATTGAACTCCAAAATTTCGAGGTGATTGATCAATGGAGAAAAATATCCTCTAATTTGATCGCAAGGCATATTTTTTCAACAAAAGTAATTGCAATAAAATATTAATTGGATTAATATATCATTATATAAGAATATACAAGCAAAATGAATTATTATTCTAACGACTCCAGGCAAAGATATGAATAAATCTGTGGATCAACTGTACAAAGTTCACTAAGCCATATTCTGACACTTTCTCTCCTTGATAAATTTTTTTATGAATTTTGTTATTAGTTCCACATTAAAGCTGAGACTTTTCTCTACATTTTATGTTATTTTCATTTTTTTTTAGGGGCTCTGAATAGTAAGAATTATCGATCGATGAGCCCGGTCGTACGAAACTCCTGGAGAATTCTAATTTTCGCGCATTTCGAAGCGGCTTAAAACTGTAAGTGGAAAACTCGATTTATCTTCTAAACGGATTAAGTAAGACAAAAATTTATAAAGACCTTTTTTGTAGAGAAAAAGACGAGCTACAACTTTTGTTCGTAACTCTTTCTCTATTTTCATTATTTTGGCCAATAGAGCAAAAAAACCGAAAATCTAAAAGTTTTTCCAAATTTTTTTAAATTTTCCCTGAACTTGGAAGTGCAAAGAATGCATCATCTCATTCTCCAGGTTATTACTTACTTAAATCCCAGAGATGATCCTTTTATTAAATTTTGTTACCCTAAATTGTTAATTTGCCTGTACTATTTAGTAAACCGGCAAACATTTTTTTCTTCGTAAAATGCAATTATATTAAAACAATATCGTAATTTATTGGTGGAAGGATAACTAATAATCCTCCAAAATTTGACAGCGAAATAATTTTCGCAAACAAAAACCATTGCACATTATACACCGAGCTCTTTTTTTCAGTCAAGTTGAAATCATCAGGAGATACCTAATTATTTAAAGGTTGTCGCAGTGACTCTATTGAGTTCACAGGATCTAGTTGATCCTGAGCAAAAAATACGGGTATGTACAGTTAATAACGGAACCATTTCTTGAGGTTAATTTACAATGAAAAATGATTTAGCTGTGGAACTCGAACCAACTTCGCTGGGTAAGCCAAGACTGTAAGCTAGACATGCTTACCACTGAGTGTTAATTATCTCCTGATGATGGTAAATCCGTTGGCAAAATGGACATCACGCATTGACTTCAATGATCTGAAGTTTGTAAGACTAAGTAATTGTAACACAACATTTTTTTAAAACTATTCTGTCTTTACGTCTTTTAAAATTTACTTATTCATGATACTGCTGTAATAAATAATGGTGATAAACAATACTAATAATGACTTGAAAGTAAAATATTATTAAAAGTGAAAGATGTGCACTCATTTACAATAACTGTTGCCGAGACTTTTGAGTCTTTGACAAGTGATCTGTAAAAACTCGCAAGATTGCAATCCAAGTGAGCGAGCAGCGTACAAATTGAGTTTGCTAATTAAATCAAAAACACATCGTTCTGAACTTTATCACTCGAGCATTAAAACAGCTCACTTTCTAACAAATTCGCCCTAATCGCCTCCGGCTGACAAAAATTCTAATTTCGTTTAAAAATATGAGACGCGCCCCGGTCATCCTAACTACTTAATTTATTATGTGTTAATGAGTTTACGAAATTTGAAATGTTTGTAGTCTTTAGTGAACCAATAGACAAAAGATCAATAATTGTTGTAGACCATCAAATGATGTGATATTGTAATTTTATACATTATTCAAGTGTCAATAGTTCATAAGATATTCAATTTCAAGGCTTTTAGGAAAACATGAAAATTTGTATTTTTCCAAATGGCACCATGTTAAAAATCAGAAAGTAAGGAAAACATATACCCATGGTACACCATTTTCATTTCCATTTAAAAATCTTTATTTTGTATAACTGTGTTACACATATCAAGACTTCAAATTAGGCATTTCATAGTGTACAAGGAGAAACAGATATTTAAGGTATTACACATGACTACATACATAATACAAAAAACCGCCAGGTGGATGACTCGGGACCTATAAGACTTGTTTTACTATAGCAGTTGTTTAAGACACTTCTCGGCGATTAAGGCCTATTTATTTATTGGATCATTCTTTATAAAAAGTCTTGTTAAGAAACTTTATTCTAGCGCCATGAGTAACATTTCAGATGTGCAGGAAAATACGGGAAAAAATCCTGCTATAGACAATGTGTCAGCTTATAAAAACGTGGCTATTTACTTAAAGAACACTTTTGATGTTAACGGGGGGTGTGTAGGTAGGGATGGTAACCAGCAGTATTGTTCATACTTCAGGGATACATACGTAAATATTACAGATACTGTTAGTATATGTAATGCATAGGCTCGCGATATACTGTCCCATACTTTTGGGATACCCTGTATGCTGGGTATCCCAAACACACTACATAATCCCCTCGTAAGAAGCTTATTGTATAAAAACGGGCAATGCATACTTTGGGTAAGAGCCAGAGACTATTAAAAATCACTATTATTACCAATTTTTATTAGAAAGATTATACCGGGTGAGTCACGAATTGCGCTCGCCCCGATATTTCCTAAAATATTTGGAATAGAAAATTGAAATTTGGAGGCCTTATTACACGACTAAAATGCCATCTTTTCTATAAAAAATCAAGTTTGGTGCACATCCGGTTTGACCGGAAATGCTCACAACTTTCGATTTTTAAATGGAACACCCTATATATTTTTACATTTTTGGAATCTAGAGGAAATTTTGAATACAATACATCCATTTTGGTCACTTTTTGATAAACATTAAAAATTTTATTAAAAAATCTATTTCTGAATCCAGAG
Organism: Stenurella melanura; assembly: GCA_963583905.1. Classification (NCBI taxonomy): domain Eukaryota; kingdom Metazoa; phylum Arthropoda; class Insecta; order Coleoptera; family Cerambycidae; genus Stenurella; species Stenurella melanura. The sequence continues at coordinate 171,133,173 of OY757311.1, forward strand.
TGCTGTGGTGCCCAAAATATATTTTAGTTTGTGTGCTACGTTACTATAAAAATAAAAAGAGCAATATGATTGCATTACTTAATTCTCTAGAGGCGTTTAAAATTTTTAAATGTGATTTTTACCCACTAATTCGGTTTTTTTAAATGGGAATTTAATCGTTCACCAACATTTTTAAATACCGCGTTTTCATACGAATCTAATGATACCAAAATTTTGAAAATCCGCTCAGAAATATTTGAGATTTCAGCCAAAATACAATGCAATCAAGCTTTTAGAAACGTGTGGCTAATAGATAATAGATTAGTGGGCTTTGGAAACTAAAATGGCACATTTCTGTGTAAATCTGGTAACCTAATAACATTGGAAAAATCATAGTAGCCATTGAATGTAATAAAACAATATCAGCTGTATTTAGATTGTATTTTGAGATGATTTCGTCGAGGGGCTAGGGTTAAATAGGAGCAAATATGGGAAAATAAGTAAAGCAAGTTGGTAAGAGTACAGAAACTTGGGATTTAATGCATACTAGAAGCCCAGGCTTCAAATTTTTTATGACATATTTCAACCCCCCCCCCCCCTCCCCACTACCCCCACTCCATTATTAAAGGGGTCAATAAAATATATTTGAGATATTCGCTTGAAAGGTACACGCACGTATTATAACGACATCTGGAACTAGATTATATTTTGAGACAATTCCGTTGAAGGAGTGGGGGTAAGTAGAGGTAAATAAAATAAAATAAGTAAAGAAAGTTGAAAGTTGCAATTGGCTGTATAGTAGAAGAAGCCAAGGCCTCACATAGTTTTATAACATTCCATACTTTTAATACATTGGGTTGATTCTACGGTTGGTTCCTTGTGAAACATTCTTCAATAATTTAAATATACAGGAAAATTATGCTTTTTAATGTTTCAAAAAGTTTTATTAAAACTCTACACGTGTTTCGGCTTATTAGGCCTTTATCAAGAGTACAAGATAATACTAAATTTAAAATGTGTTCCTTACTTATTTATACCTAATGGAAGGTATAAATTATTCAAAGCTTTTAATCTATTTATTACATGCAACTAGTTATATGATTCCTATCCTATGTAAATATACTACAAATAAGTTCTTAATGTTAAATTATTTTTTCTAGAATATTATGACCCATAAATAATGTTTGATCATTAGTTACATTTTTATGCTTTTTGACAGCTTTCATGATCTCAAATTGTTCTAGTAAATCTAACTTATTTCCTTTATTTTCTGTATGGAGTAATTCGACTTCATTAAAATTAACAAAATGATTATTTTCTATGCAGTGTGTTGACATACCGGTGCTATGTATACCATTCGTTATTGATTTTTTATGTTCAGCGAGACGATTTTTTAATTTACGACCGGTTTGACCTATATATATAGCATCGCAGTCATTACATTTTAATTGATATACACCTGTTTTTTCCAATAAATCTCTTTTGTCTTTATTATTAACTATAATAATCTAGGGAAAATGTTAGTTAATAATAAAGACAAAAGAGATTTATTAGAAAAACCAGGTGTATATCAATTAAAATGTAATGACTGCGATGCTATATATATATAGGTCAAACCGGTCGTAAATTAAAAAATCGTCTCGCTGAACATAAAAAATCAATAACGAATGGTATACATAGCACCGGTATGTCAACACACTGCATAGAAAATAATCATTTTGTTAATTTTAATGAAGTCGAATTACTCCATACAGAAAATAAAGGAAAGAAGTTAGATTTACTAGAACAATTTGAGATCATGAAAGCTGTCAAAAAGCATAAAAATGTAACTAATGATCAAACATTATTTATGGGTCATAATATTCTAGAAAAAATAATTTAACATTAAGAACTTATTTGTAGTATATTTACATAGGATAGGAATCATATAACTAGTTGCATGTAATAAATAGATTAAAAGCTTTGAATCATTTATACCTTCCATTAGGTATAAATAAGTAAGGAACACATTTTAAATTTAGTATTATCTTGTACTCTTGATAAAGGCCTAATAAGCCGAAACACGTGTAGAGTTTTAATAAAACTTTTTGAAACATTAAAAAGCATAATTTTCCTGTATATTTAAATTATTCCATACTTTGGTCCAATAAGTTATCGTATTATATCGATAAAATATCAAACAACATAAAAACCGTTAAAACTCGTTGCTAAAATTAGACCGAAAATTGCATAATCCTCATCAATAACATTGCAGTGGGCGTAATAATGCCATTCCGGATCCAGGATTTACATTAGGAACTATATTAAAAGATGATAAATTAACCCCTACGGCGCGGCGCCGCGAACCTTTAAAGATATTTTAATAAATTCCCCAACAATAAACAGCGTGCTGGTTTACAAGAATAATTCCGTTGAGTGATATCTAATGGCAGAAATATAACGATATTTCTGGCAGCGCCATTAATAATGGCGCCCCAAATGTTAAGTACTTACTCGTTACTTGACAATAAATTCAATTAAAAGTACACGAGTATCTTGATGTTTGATTGCCGAAAACAACTTGTAACTCCCACTTCGTCGCATAGCAATTCATCATTGATTTCTGTGAAAATACGGGGAGTCTCGAAAGTAACTATTATCGGGTAATTTATTTTGTCGCATTTTGACTGATAATATGTTATTTTACTAAATTCAAAATTGTTTAATAGAGTGGTACTTTACCACATTAGTCCAATATTTATAAAGATTTCTATAACAAAAAATTTAAATATACAGGAAAATTATGCTTTTTAATGTTTCAAAAAGTTTTATTAAAACTCTACACGTGTTTCGGCTTATTAGGCCTTTATCAAGAGTACATGATATTAATATCATGTAATATCATGTACTCTTGATAAAGGCCTAATAAGCCGAAACACGTGTAGAGTTTTAATAAAACTTTTTGAAACATTAAAAAGCATAATTTTCCTGTATATTTAAATTATTGAAGAATGTTTCACAAGGAACCAACCGCAGAATCAACCCAATGTATTATAACAAAAAATGTTATCTGAGGTTTTCCTTCAGCAGCTGTTAGTGGAGGGATCATACATCACAAAACCACAAAAATCAGTTCTGGGGGTGCCGCGCAACCCACCAAAAGAACCACCCCTTCGGTGAAAAAAGCCTTATATTACTGATAACTCGTTAACCGTTGAAGCTATAAAAAAGAAAGCTTGACTAATTGCCTAAAAAAAGGTTCTGTTATAATTTCCTTGCATATGCCATGGTTTTCGAGAAAATCGATATTGAAAAAAATGCAAAATTAGTATATCAAAATAACAATATAATATAGTTACCACTTGATTTTTTGCACTTTTAACTATTCACAGGCCCATAAAAAACAACTGACTTTAATATAAGTAATAAATGCATTATCTTTTAGTTCAAGGTAGTACTTCAATGCAGAAAAAGTTAGAAATAAAAATATTCACATTTACAAATTTACCAAATTTTGGCCAATTTTTCATTGTTTCCTAAAAATAAAAAAAAGTCCCAAACATCTTGAAAGTTTAACTCAAAAATGTTTTCAGTTTATATATCATATAGCTATTGTTTCTAATCATTTAATGGTTGAAAAATTGTATTAAAAAAATTTCAAAAAATTGAATATGCAGCCTTTTTTTGATTCATTTGGCTACCTTTAACATGCTGCTAAATTTGTAAATGCGAATATTTTTATTCCTAACTTTTTTTGCATTGAAGTACTACCTTCAACTAAAAAAGAATGCATTTATAACTTAGATTATATTTAGTTATTTTTTATGGGCCTGTGAATAGTTAGATGGATAAAAAATCAAGAGAGAACTATATTGCATTGTTATTTTTATATACTAATCAATATCAATAGCCCTCAAAAATTACAACACAAGAGAGTATTTTATATCCCCTTTAATACTCATTTTGATTTTCCTTCCCAGCTTGTTTGGTTTTCGAGCAATTCAATTTTTTCTACAGGCCACGCGTAAAAAATTTCAAATAAACGAAAATTCGCGCGCATTAAAAATTGGGTATTAAAACTGATCAAATACACAAGTATTACAGGAACATAAATTTAGATATCAAAATTAAGCAAATGCAAGTTTTACAGAAACAACGCAAGGCGTTGGTCGGCATCGAGACGTAAAGATACAAAAATATGAATTCAGGTATCAAAACTTATCAAATACATAAGTTTTATAAAAACCACGCTAGGCGTCGATCGGCGTCGAGACGTAAAAATGCAAGAATATGAATCTAGGTATCAAAATTTATCAAATACAAGTTTTAAAGAAACGACGGAAGGCCTCGGTCGACGTCGAGACGTAAAGATACAAGAATATCAATCCAGGTATCAAAATTTATCAAATACATAAGTTTCACAAAAACGACGCTAGGCGTCGGTCTGCGTCGAGACCTAAAAATGCGAGAATGTAAATCTAGGAATCGAAATTTATTAAATACACAAGTTTCACAAAAACGACGCTAGGCGTCGCGCGTCGGTCAGCGTTGAGGCGTAAAAATGCAAGAATATGATTCTATGTATCAAAATTTATCAAATTTGGATCTTTCAAAAAGTATGCGAAGAAAAATATTATAAAGAAATCTGAGGGCATGGCTTCTAGTATACGCACCAAACCTACTCTACACAGCTCAAAATATAATCTAGTTCCAGATGTCGTTATAATAGATACGTGTACCAAATTTCAAGTGAATATCTCAATTTTATTTTATCAACCCCTTTTATAATGGAGTGGTGGTGGTGCGGGGGGGATGAAAATATTATCAAAAAATCTGAGGCCTTGGCTTCTAGTATATACACCAAATCCCAAATTTTTGTACTCTTACCAGCTTGTTTTACTTATTTTCTCCTATTTACCCCCAACCCTTCACCGGATAAGTTAAAAAAATCCAGTTCCAGATTTCGTTATAGTACATACGTGCATAAAATTTCAAATCAATATCTTGAACCCTTCCAGAGATATCGTGCGCACAAAAAGAGTTACAGGTCGACAGACAGAAAACTTATTTTTGCACAAATTTAAAATTTCGACGATTCACGATATTTCAAACCCATTTCAACAAAAAAAATATATATTTTTTTTACGATTACTATACTTCTACTCCACTATGTGGATGTGGAAATAAAAATAATAATTACCTAATTTCACAACCTTTCCTCTTCAAAGATTATTTCTATAAAATTAGAAAAATCGATTCCATGCTCAGAAAAACGCACCTATTCAAAATGACAGGCATTTACCTAAAACAAATGTTTACTGTGAATTTCAAAAAGTAATCAATTTACGAAACACGTATACTTACTTATTTCCTGAAGTCATTCACAACTTGCACTTCGAAATCACAAACTTTATCTGCTACTGGAAATTTTGTTAGTTTAATAAGAAATAAAACACTTACCAATGCGATGTCTTCACCCATATCCTTTCTCGTTCTGGACTTACCTGAAAAGTAAAAGTTCTATTGAAGCAAAGCAAGAAAGAAGCAATTTACATTACATAATTGAAAAGTGGAACTAAGAATAAGTAATAATATAATCAATAGGACACATGCAGATAATGAATGATTAATACAAAATATCCAGCTTTAAACATAATATAGGCCTTTTTTTTCCATTTACAACATCCCTAAACAAGTTATGTAAGAAAGTTAATTTGCGTATTTCTTACTACAACTGCTGCCTTTAGTCGTGCAAAATAAACCTATCAAACATTTAATAATTCAGGTAGATTTTGACTTCATTATTAATGCCTCCAGTTGCAAAAAACTATTAACAAGATGTTGGTAAAAACAGTCTGTAGAAGTCTCTCTCAAGTTACAAAATTGTTATTTTTCGAAAAAATATCTGTGACATTTCTCTCAGAAATGAAAAGAACAGACAAATTATAGGCACTTTTGTGAGCTTTTTCTAAATTCTCTGGCAATTTTTGAGACATTTGAGAAAAACTATTTTTTACAGCTATTTTTTTAAAAAGGCCGACGAGTTAGTGACGGCAGATTTTGACGTAGTATTGTGATCAATCCTATTTTAAGTATATTTGATGTCGGAAAACCTTCATTATTTTTTAAGTGACTGTCTCATGTTTTGAGAACTTTTAAAAAGTTTGGAAAACTGTGTGGATATATACCTTTAACTCCATTCCCTGTCACCAGTCGTCCCCATTATGGAACCATTTAAACACCTGTTACACACTTACATTCTGAAACAAAAGATAAAAACAATTAGACTCATGTTATGAAATTGCAAAAATATACACAAGAATCATTAGAGTTTTGAGTTTGAGGACCATATCGATTTGATGTACTGATACAGAAGTCATAGACGACTGATTTTTCGAATTACATGCGAGAGCTGAAATAATTGTGGGCCAGATTGTTTAAAATGAAAGTATCCATATTAATAGGTTCAGAATAAAAACCCCCATGAAATTATATTTATAGACTGAGGGTGTTTTATTAGAAGATTCAAAATGCTGAAGATATATAGTGATATTTTATCCAGTACGGTGAAAAGTTATTCGAAGTTTTCTAATACCGTCCATATAACAGATTAATTAAAATGTTTCTTCAGGTGCATGAATTATACTTGGAATCAAAATGAAAAGGTGCCAATTTTATCAACGATCTAGACACATGGAATTTTTTTTTTTTTTTCGAAAAACAATAACAAATAGTGACAAAATCTATGCTTTAGTAGACCACTGTAAAAACTCGGGAAATAACTAAAATTCGTCTGAATTTTTTTAAATTTTTAAATTAATAATTTTAAATTACATATCTTTAAAGCGCTACACATTCGTTGGTACGCCGCGCGCCGGTTTTCTTTTTCAACTTTCACATTTCCCCTATCCCAATTTTAAGAATTTTCGAGTGGTCATGTCTCGAAAAATATGTGTTTTTAGAAAAAATTCACAAGAGTAAAAATATCTCATTTTGGGCCAAAAAAGGTGAATGTATTGTTTGTTGTCTATAATTGTTTATTTGTGGCGGCATATTCAGATTTTCTTACTTTTTGTTGGGCATTTTGCCACTGAAAAATATTTAATATTTGATATAATAACTGCAATTGAACAGGCGCACGAAAGCTACCATTAGATGATGCTAATCAATACCGAATTCGTTCTAAAATTGAATTAGAGAAACAATATAAGACTAGAGATAATTTAACATCTGACGAAAAATTTCGTGTCTAAAAAATAATCATAGTAATAAAATGTTACCAGCTGATAAAGGCAATGCCACGGTAATCTTAGATACAGCTATATATGATACAAAAATTACGAACTTGATAAATGATGGAAATTATTCCAAATTAAATAAAGATAGTACAAATTCTTTAGAAAACAAAATATGTAGAGTCTCATTTAAAAACAAAAACGAATTTACAGATAAGCTGTTAACTCCACATCACAGCAAACCTCCTCATTTCTATGGTTTGCCAAAAATTCATAAACCTGACATTCCCTTAAGACCAATTGTGAGTTCAATTAATTCTCCACGTAGCAAACTCTCAAAATATTTATTAAAAATCCTAAATCCATTATCAGGTTCCTCCGAGTCTTATATTAAAAATAGCAAACATTTTTTGGAAAAGATGTCAGAAAATCGTTTTAAAAATAATCATCTAATGGTCAGTTTTGATGTAGTAAGCCTATTTACAAATGTTCCTGTAGATAAAACATTAATAATAATTAAAAACAAATTGCAACAAGATGGGAATTTGGCGAATAGAACTAAGTTAAGCATTGAAACTATAATGGAATTACTTACACGTTGCATTAAAACAACATACTTTCAATTAAATAATGACTTCTATTAACAAGACTTTGGGATGGTCATAGGTTCTTCATTATCTCCAATATTAAGTAACATTTTCAAGGAAAATTTTGAGGAAAATAATATTAATAATCTAGCTGATAAACCCATTGTATGGTGGAGATATGTAGATGACCTTTTTGCTATATGGCCTTATAGTAAAGAATGTTTAAGTGAATTTTCGAATCAGATTAACGAAAAAGAACCTTCAATTAAATTTACAATAGAAATAGAAAATAATAATGAATTACCTTTCTTATGTATTTTAATTAAAAAATTAGATAACACATACCAGTGTGTATAGAAAACAAACACACACAAACAGATACTTAAATTTCAATTCAAATCAACATATTAGTGTTAAGAAATGTGTTGTTAAGTGCTTGTATGACAGAGCCAAAATTATTTCTTCAAATGATGTAATATTAAGGAACGAAAACCAATTTATAAAAACTTATTAAATAATCAATATCCTGAGAGTTTTGTTGATAGTCAGTTATTGAACATTGGTAGTAGAGCGAATATACTATCACAACCTGATGTATTTAGGTCAATGGCAGTAATTTCATATATACATAGTTTATCGGATAAATTACGAAAAATTGGGAATAGGTTTTCAGTACGAACGGTTTTTCAAACGGGCTCCACGCTAAGATTGGTTTCATCAAAAACCAAACATCTAAATATTGTTCAAAATTCAAAAAATTATATTTATAGTGTTCTGTGTGAGTGCGGAAAACATTACGTAGGTGAATCATCTAGACCTTTCAACGTAAGGCTTAGTGAACATAGAAATTACGCTAGAAGGGGAGAATTTGAAAAATCCAAAATTTGTGAACACGCGTGGGATAATAATCACAGGATTAAATGGGACTCGGCGAAGATTTTAGAAAGAGAGTAACGGAACTAAAAGAAAACTTAAAGAATCTGCGATTATTTTATTAAACGAGGATAGATGCGTTTCAAATTATAGTCCCTTCAAATTAGGAAAATTCAGGGAAATTTTTCCTACAGCTAAACCACCCATATAGAAAGTTGCCTTGGGGTTGTGTTAACATATTTTTCACCAAGCGTATGAAAAAAAAGGGTTGTTTTTTAGATATAGATACATATATATGTTTTTTTGGCCATTTTGGCGGTTTTTTGCGTTTTGCTGCAAAACTGTGCATTTTTGAGAAAATATGACCTGATTTGATATTGTAGATCTAGCGATTCTCTACAATTTTCGCTCTTTTCATTTTTTTGAAATTCCGCTTAGTTACGCCGCTAGAGCGCGCTAAAGTGTATCTAAATGCATACATTTTTTTGGTGTTTGATTTTAAGCCAAAACTATGCATTTTATAAAAAAATATCAAGATATCAAAGTTGTAGATAAAAAAATTTTCGACAAGTTTTGTTCTCTGTTTTTTCAAAGTCACGTGGTTTTGCCTCTAGAGGGCGAAAAACATTTTTTCAGTACTCTTGAGCAGTTAAAAAAATATAGGCATCGTGAACAGCTATAGTATTTTGCCCCCTTTACCTCCCTCTACTCAATATTTTTTACCGGCTAAGTTAATATAGATGACATTAAGGATGACATATACAAAAAGGACCATCACGACCACTACAGCTAAATGCGCGTAGTTCATACTATTAGATGCACCGTTCTATGCGCAGCTGTGTAAGAAATGAACGATGGGTTTCAAAAATAATAAGTTTTCTTGCTCTCCAAATTTTTATATAATTGACGAGTACTCTAAAAAAATGCATAGTTTTGCCTATATATCAAAAATATATGCGCTATATTTTTTTTCCCGCTCAAGAGTATTGAAAAAATGTTTTTTGCGCTTTCGCGGCAAAACCGCGCGACTGAAAAAAAAACAAAGAACAAAATTTGTCGAAAATTTTTTTATCTACAACCTTGATATCTTTCGCAACTAAGCGGAATTTCAAAAAAATGAAGAGAACAAAAATTGTAGAGAATTACTAGATCTACAATATCAAATCAGGTCATATATTCTCAAAAATGTATAGTTTTCCAGCAAAACGTCAAAAAACCGGCCAAAAAAACATATATATATGTATCTATATCTAAAAAACAACCCTTTTTTTCATGCGCTTGGTGAAAAATACGTTAACGCAACTCCAAGACAACTTTCTATATGGGTGGCTTAGCTGTAGGAAATATTTCCCAAAATTAGTGATTTTTCTTCTAATTTGAAGGGACTATTATTCAATAGATTTTTGTATTAGTTGGTTGCCCATCCTTTGAGACGAAGTAAGTAAAAATAAGATAAATATAATTGAATGTCTCACGTGACTGTGGAAATACGTAAATAAAGAACTGTCATGGTTGACGGCCAAAAGAGTTTTGAGAACGGAAGTAGATTTTCTTCCGAAACGTTAACTGCCTATATCATTCAATTTCATTGTTCTAGTTTATACATTTTTAGATGTGAGACTTTTTGAAACAGTCAAGTATTCAAGAAACAACCTCTGTCTGATCCATTTGGCGCAGAGGTTTTTTCATTAAAAACTTTTAAATACTTTTCAGTGGCAAAATACCAAACAAAAAGTAAGAAAATATATTGTTTGTTTTCTCTTTTTTCATTTTTGGCCTAATTTTACAAGTTACGGAACCCGTGATAAAATGGGTGTTTTCCACCCCTTCCAATTATTTGCTACTTTATCAACACATTTTACAACTTATTTATAATAATAATAACAATCTTTATTTAGCACAATCAGCTATTAAACACAGATGTAGTATACTTAAAAATACATTTACATTTACTACATATTACAAAAAAGGAATACATTTCATTATTTAGTTTAGGATACAATATTTGTGGATTAATTATAATTAACTTAATATTTAACAATCAACCTAATGCATAACGTAAACTAGAATTATTTGTTCATGAATTTATACAAATGTTTTTTAAACAGTAAGACATTCTTCGCTTGTTTTATAAATTCAGGTAATTTATTAAATTCTGCCGCTCCGTTGTCGTATATGGAGGATTTTGTTTTCATTAAGTTTGAAAAACTAATGTTTATATGATTTCTTTGCCTTGTGTTATAATTATGAATATCCCCACGATGTTGAATATTTGATGACAAATATGTTGGTAGTAAATTATTGTGCAGTTTATATAAGAATATCAGTGTCTTGTACTTTATATTATCTTTTACCGAGAACCAGTTTAGTGTACATTGCATTGTTTTTATATTAGTATATATATTACATTTTAAAATAAATCGCATACACCTATTTTGAAGTAGCTGCAGTTTAGATATATGGGTATCATTACACATATACAATATACTGGAACAATACTCAAAATGTGGCTTTATTATTGTGTTATAAATTGTTTTCTTGGTAGATGAAGTTAAATTTTTACTTACACGATAGGCGAATCCAAGTTTTTTTGATATTTTTTTGCTTGTGTAATTTATATGGTCGTTAAATGTTAATTTACAGTCTATGATAATTCCTAGATATTTCATAGTTATTACCTTTTCAAGGTGTTCTCCGTTGTATTTAACACAAATATCATCGACGTTCTGATTTAAATATTTATTAGATCCTAATATCATATATTTTGACTTTTTAGCATTTACCACTAGCCCGTTCGTTGTAAACCATTCGTTAATTATTTCCAATGTCTTGTTAATTTTTAGAATAACTTGCTTTAGATCAGATCCAGATAAATATATTATCATATATCATCAGCAAAGAGATGTATTTTGCATTCTTGCGAATCGATTAAAAATATATCATTAATAAATAGCGTGAAAAGCATAGGCCCCAGTACGCTGCCTTGTGGTACTCCGTTATTATTTAAAAGTTTTTCAGACTTAGTATTATTTATTTTGGTTTGTTGGCTCCGTCCATGCAAATAGGACCTAAACCATCGATGCGCCGTGTCAACAATCCCAAAATACTGGTAAAGTTTATTAAGTAAAAGTTCTCTATTGACAACTTCAAATGCCCGTTTTAAATCGAGAAAGACAGTTACTACAGCTTCACCTTTGTCTATGGAATATTTAAAATCATTAATTATTTTTTGTAAAGCCGTCTCACATGAATGATTTTCTCTAAATCCGGATTGGTTATCGTGCAGCAATTTATTACTGTTTATAAATTCAGTAAGTTGGTCATGAACTACTTCTAAAATTTTTTCCAGAGACGGTAATGTGTTTATAGGTCTATGCTCTTCCGCTAATTTCGTTCCTGAAACTTTCGGTACAGGAATTATTAGTGATGTTTTCAACATTTCTGGGAATTCTCCGCTATTCAACGATGTGTTAATAATATGTAATAATGGATACCCGATGACTTCAATGTCAATTTATGAACGTCATTACAAACACATTGCACAAGGTTTCCTCAAAATCCATTCAATGGCACTCAAATTAGAGATTTTGGTCATATTAGCGCTCCGTTGACTGGACTACATTATGAACTACTCCTTGTAGTTTTTTAATGATTTTCGAATTGACGCTAGATAACGCATAATATCTCTTTGGTCAATTGTGTTACTTTTGAACCATACAGTATAATAAAGACGGCAGTTCCTCAATAAAGTAAAGCAGTTCATTAGGAATCTCATGTATCAGCATGACACTATTACTAACATTCACGAATTACTTAACGTTACGTTCTAAGAGAACATAATTCTCGGTGTGATTTCAATTCAGCGCTCAACGCGCCTGTCTCCTCGAACATCGACTAATTAAAAGTCGATCTTCAATAAATACACATAAAAGTTGTAGATGAAACGTTTCAAGTTCAGGTTAATTAAACGTGCAGCTTTATAAATGGATCAATTTAGAAATCTCACATACCCGCGTGCACAATTTTAATTGTCTAAAGTTTGAAGTGCAGCGAATTTCAATCTGCGAAAAACAGGTTTATTACTTTTAGAGCGATAAAACAGTTTATCGAACTAGATTATAATTGGGCCAATAAGTCTAGTAAGTAGAGCCAGAGGCGTGCGGATTTAAGCTCACGGTTATCAGGACCCTCATTGCACCTATTCTGACCTACGCCTCCGTTGCCTGGGGATACCAAGCAGCTACCCATCTGAAGAGGATACAAGCCGTGGAAAACGTCGCACTTCCGTGCGCCGTGGATGCACCATGGTTTGTCAGAAACGCCGACATCTTCAGAGACCTGGAATACACCCCAGTAACTGAAGTCATCCAGGACAGAGCGAAGAACCTATACGCCCGTGCAGCAGAGCATGGGAATCCGCTGGTCAGATATGCGACTGACTATGACCCCAACGACGCTCCGAGCCACAAGAGGCAGAAGCTCCAGATCCTGGATAATGGGTAAGTACAACTAACTCTTTATCTGTTTCAGCCCGATCTGCAAGCCACACCGCAAGGAGACAATGACCAAAAACATCCAATACCCGATCCCGGGGGTGCCAAGCAAACAACCAGCTCGGTACCCTTACCCTAGCCCGTGCCGGCCACTGACGCTAAGAAAGCGTCTCTGGCCGAACACAATCCTGAACTACACAGTTCACACTTCCTTCCGACGAAATCGGAGCACATGATGCCAATTGGCACCCTGGGCTTCCGACTAGTCAACACCCCCAAATCCCTTTCAAACTCCGAGAGGGCTCGGTAACAGCCGTTCCCTCTCACGACAGACGAAAGACGCTCCCAGGAGCCTATACATGCCAGCGAAGAAACAAGACCAAGACAGAAGAGCGCCAGAAGAAACGACCCAGCTGGCAGGGTCCAACAGCCAGGACCAGGGGAGGTTTGCTAACATCGTCAATACCGTCCGCATTTGCGGGGGGGGGGGGGATAGGCGAAAAAGCAGGCCCACCCCTTACGAGGCCGGTCCAGGTCTACAGCGATGATTGGGGCAAAGAGCTCAAGCTCGACCCCTAATCATCCGAGACCGTCATCTTTAGTCAAGAATATTGGCGCGGATTTAAGAATTTTGTAAAATCGCACGTACGTAATTCGAAGAAATAAAAGCACTCGGAATGTGTTAATTATGCATGAGCTACCATATGTAAAATATTATGCATAAATTTGGCAACATCATTTCCACGTATTATAGCAGCGCAGACGAGAATATTTGTCCGTTGCATTAAAACCGTTACTATTGTAAATACAGGGTGTCCCGAGTTGCATAGGCCAAACTTCACTAAGTAATACAACTATTCAAAATAAGAAAAATGATCGTATAAACATGGGTCGGGAAGTGGTTAGTTTCCGAGATACAGGGTCTTCAACAAATGATTTTTAAGAAAAAATGACAACTATGTACGAAAATCATTCAGGAGCGGGTGAAACTGGGAGGGCCTAGGTATAATTTAGCCCCAACTTTATTATGTGACACTTTTAAATTAATTTATGAGCAGAACTTAAATATTTGAAGTTTTCTACACAAAAGAGTCTCTTGTTTTTTTCTCTAAAATTATCAGTTTTTGAGTAAGTCTCATCTGAACTTTATTCGGGAATAGTTTTTTTATGAATAATTTTAGCAGAACATAAAAAACCATGACAGTAAAACAAAATTTAATTACATTATTTTTTATTAGACAACAATGAATTAGATTAAAGCAAAGTAAATTACAAATTAAAAGAGTTGTTTAAAGTGCATTCCGCCAGCTTCAACACATTTCTGACATCTGCGCCGTACAGAGTGTGTAGCTTTACGAATCAAATCAGGATTAGCCCGCAAATTTTCACATTCTTCGAGAATTGTTTCTATTAACTCTTCTCTCGTGCTTACATGAATTGCGTAGACTTTGTCGTTTAATTAGCCCCAGACAAAAAAATCAACTGGAGCTAAATCCGGTGAACTGGGTGGCCAGGCTCTTGCACCTAATCGACCGATCCACCGTTCAGGATAATTATTGTTTACCCACAAACGGTTCTCAACAGCAAAATGTGCAGGAGCTCCGTCCATTTGAAACCAGCATTGATTTCTAAAATTAAGAGGATTATCCTGGAGATATTGAAAAAAACTGTTATTTAAAAAATCATTAAATAATGGTTCATTTAAACGGGGAGGAGAATGTGGGGCCCACAAAAAGTCCTTTTTATAACACCACACCATACATTAACGCTAATCTCCTGTTGAAATGTCCTAGGGCGAATTATATGAGGATTCTCATGAGCCCAGATTTTTAAATTATTAAAATTAACCGATCCATTATGGTTAAGAAGCTTCATCAGTCCAAATAATTTTACTTCCGAAGTCGGAATCTTGGTCCATGGAATTTAGAAACCAGTTACAATAATTGATATGTCTTTCGGGATCACCTGGTTGAAGGCTTTGGATTGGCTGCATTCGAAAAGCTTTTCTGTGGTCTTTTTTCAGCTTGCGCACGCTGCTGTTGGACCGCTCTTCTGATAGCTAATTTGTTATTATTGTTAAATTTGGCCAAAATTATGTTTTTAAATCGCCCATTTCGCTGTTCTTCATTTCTTGGACCTCTTTTAAGTCCAACATTTGTAAATTCTAGGTGGGTTCGAATAAAAACATCTTTAGATGGTTTCCTTCTATTAGGAAATCTTCTGCGATATTCGCGTACTGCGCCATTCGCGTTTCCATTACAATATCCATAAATAAAATGAATATCCGCGTGTTCCACATTACTAAACATGATCATTTTTTACTTTTCAATAGAACACCTTTTCCAAAAGGAAATAATAAAACTACAGAACAATGAACTACAGAAAACCAAAAAACAACAATGTCATTATTGTCATTCTGGCATTGAATGCTAGATTATTCTTCATTTGTTACAAACTTTACAATCACGGCACACTCCTGCATACCAGGAATGCTGGTAATAATGGTTACTAATTAATAAAGTTCAGATAACTGATAATTTTATAGAAAAAATACAAGAGACTTTTTTTGTGTAGCAAACTTCAAATTTTTAAGTTCTGCTCATAAATTAATTTAAAAGTGTCACACAATAAAGTTGGGGCTTAATTATTCCTAGAGCCCCCCCAGATTCACCCGCTCCTGAATGAGTTTCGTATATAGTTATTTTTTCCTAAAAAGCATAGAAAGTTAAATTTCTGTGTAAATTATCATTTGTTTATGTTCAGACGTTTCGTATTCATAAAAAACATTTTTAGGAGAATTGCTTGAACACCTGTATTCTTTATCTCGAAACTAATCACTTCCCGACCCATGTTTATAGGAACTTTTTTTCTTACTTTGAAAAGTTGTATTGCTTAGTGAAGTTTGGCCTATGCAATTCGGGACGCCCTGTATATATGTGGCGTCACTGGATGCAATAGGTTGGGCTCGTGAAGTTCGTTTATGAGAATTATTCCTCCATTTTCACAGTAGTTGAATAAATTATTAGATATAAAGGCACCATAGATTTGATATTAGGACGGTATTTCAAACAAGCAACACTTTAAGATCTATTCTGACAAAGACGAAACCAACAAACCACGAGCAAAATTCAAAAAACTGCATTTATAGTATTCCGTGTGAGTGCAACAAACAATACGTGGGTGAGTCATCCAGACCTTTTAGTGTAAGATTGGGCGAACATCAAAATTATATCAGAAAAAATGAAATTCAGAGGTCCAAGATCTGCGAACACGCGTGGGAGAACGGACATAGAATAAACTGGGACTCGGCAAAAATTTTAACAAAAGAGGCAGATAGCAAAAAAAGAAAAATAAAAGAATCCGCGATAATATTATTGAATGAGGATAATTGCGTGTCGAATTGTTCCGTAGATGTCTGTACAACTTGGCTGCCAATGTTAAAAGAAGAACTTCACAAACTTAACATTGTATAGAAACTAAAAAACTGTTAACTGTATCAACAGTTCTATGTAAATAGTAAGTATCTATGGATATTCAATATAACAAACATTCTTAGAGCTGTGTATTTGTCATACACAGCAAAAAAGATTTTTCAAAAAAAGCCTTGAGAAAGGAAACAGATTAGATTTCCGAAACGTCGGCGAAATATTTAATTTCAAGTTTTTATACTTATTTGTGTTGTTTATTTATCAAAACCAACCTTTAACTGATCCTTTGACGTAAACGTCACGGGCGTAGAGGTTTTTTACCAGTAACATACTGGTTAATTGTGATATATTTTGTAGATTCCCCTAGCACCGCTTAGAAAGAAAACATACATGTGGCAGTGAAATTCCCAAAGAATTGAAGAAGGAAAAAAATAAAGGCACCACATTCAAACATTTATTCTACTCGGTCGATCCTACCAATTACACATAATGACCTAGTCGTGATTTTCATCTCTGGTAGTTTTTTAAAACTTGGTATATTTCTCTGAATTATGTGAGATCATATAGTAGAACGGGGTGCCACTTAAGTATTACATAACAGCTACTATCCTCTGACCAGAATGCCGCTGATTTCTTGCTCGACTGACAACACTTCTTGGCCTTAGTATACCGGGTGGCTCAGCCGATAGGGACATTCTTGTAATTTTTGAATAGGAGAATGGATTTTTTCAAATTTGGTGTGGTGATATGGGATGAATTTTCCAATTATGTGATGTAAAAAACCAAAATGGCCGACTTCCGATTTAGACGTAATTTACATGAAAATCAAATTTTTAAATGGGACAACCTGTATATTTTTACATATTTGGATTCTGCTGACCAAAATACATATGATCTGACCCTCAAGTATTATCTTCATTTTTAAAAAATATAGAATTTTAAATTTTTTAGTTTTAATCATAGACGACCACGATTTAGACAAAACTTAAAAAATCGGTCTGCAAGCACAATTAAAATACTGTCTCTGCATATACTAATATTAAACACGATTTATCCTTCATTAAATTTAACGATTTCGGTTTTAGAATGAACACTATTTTTTTAAATGGAACTCCTAACGGACAACCTGTTATTTAATTAGATCTTTAAATTACGAAAAAGATGAAATGCACATTGTCTACTTTCTTCTTGCAGTAAATTTATAATTAAAAAAAGAAATGTTTTGATAATCGATTTTTTATTACGAATTGAATTGAAAAATTAATAGAACGAATATTTTACAAAAGTGAATAGAATTTCATCATTTTATAAACCTACATTGCTAATAGTACACTATTAATGCCCAATTAAGTGTTCAAAATGTTGCCCTTTTTCCCTGATACACAATTGGGCCCTATATACAGTACGTCGCAATACTTCTCTCCACTCATTTCTATTAATTCTATGCACGGCTTTCACAACTTTGTTTTTTAATTCTGCAAAGTTGTAGGAGCTTTTTTAACCAAAAATTTGAATTTCTGCCCAGTGTGCGCCGTGCCAGCTGCATTCAAAAATATGAGGCTCAAGGAGTCTAACGTTAAAATACACTAGCAGACCAAGCGACCATTTTTTTGCGTCAAAGTG
Organism: Stenurella melanura; assembly: GCA_963583905.1. Lineage (NCBI taxonomy): Eukaryota > Metazoa > Arthropoda > Insecta > Coleoptera > Cerambycidae > Stenurella > Stenurella melanura. The sequence goes on from OY757311.1 coordinate 171,151,370, forward strand.
AGATAGAATATTAAATTTTTTTTAATTACCAGATTATGCGATTCTAAAAATACAACTAAATTAATGAATTAAAATTTCTGTCAATTTTTTTTACAGTCAAAGGAATTTGAAAAAACTGCTTTTGTGATGATGTGAATCGAGTTTAAAAATAATTTTTGCGTCACCACCTCAAAAGAATGTGAATATTCTTAGATTCAAATTATAGTTTCTTATGTCTACTTTCATAATCCAAACAAAATATTTATTTTGATTCTTATATCCTTTTCTAACTTGATGCTTTTCTAATCGCTACTTCTACAGTCGAAATAGAACCCTATTAAATTTTACAATAATCCGACAAATTAATTAATTGTTAATATAAAAATATCCCAACATTTTAATATGCTATATAACGCCAAATATGATGTGATATGAATTTTCCATTTAAATTACATAGAATTGTACTAATGTTGCAGGACTTTCGTGATTATTATTTACTAGGGCGGAACATGTGCACAACAATTACATCTGGAATTATATAAGGTATAAACAAGGAAGTGGAATTTTCGTACATCAAATACCACACGTATGATAATGGTAAAGGTAAAACATCACTTTAGTTCGAAACATTGATGAGCTCTGCGGCAAGAGTATATTAAAGTTGGAAATAGGCGATTCGTATGACAAGTTGTAAACTTCGCTAATACATATATTGGAGAACTAAAATGAAACCATCTAGTAATAATGGCATTGTGGGTTGTTTATTATAATGACTTCATTTAATCAAATATGATAACCGGACAAAAATTGTTTACAGCCATCGTGGGAAAAAAATTGTACTGAAATTTGTTTCATAATACACTAAGCTCAAATATCAAAAATGTCTGGGGCCATCTAAAAAGTTTGCAATGAGCCAATCGATGCTATGGCAACAAAATTTATGCGAGTGTTGCCACAATAGACAGAAATACCTTATTGAAAATAACTGGGGAAGCGTTAATTAAATGGTTTAACATGTATAATTTTGCACCACAGCGCCAACTTTTTACAGTCGTTTGAAAAATTGCGAATCATTTAAAATGACATACTTATTGTATTAGGCCTGGCAAATGAATGGAAAACAGACAGAATTTTTAGATAAATAGTAGCCACAATGTTTTTGCAGAATGTCTTTGGGAGAGGTAATGGGAGAGGCTTCTCATTTGTGAGTAAAAAAATTTCATTTGCAAGATCCTTTTTTATCAACAATTAGAGCGGAAAATCAGTTTTCTTAATATACTGGAAAAACTGTCGTCGAAGAGAAAAGTGATAATCCTTACATTATTAGTCTAGTCAACAAGTGCCATTTTGGTGAATACCTTGTAGCCCGTACCAAAAATTATGATTTAAAGCTCATTCGATTCGGAATAACATCTAGAAACTTTTTAAGAAATTAGAAGTTGAGCCAGTAAAAATCACAAAAGTTTTAAACAATTTAGTAAAAAAAAGAGGGAGTTTGGTTTTTTGCAAATATATCTGGGATTATTAAAAATATCCTAAATTGAAAAAAAGATCCTTAAATAGCAGGAAATTTCGTAAAGACGGTCCTACCTCCCGGAACTCTACCACCAATATTTATAATTTTAATTTAGAGGTGAAAAGAGGGCTAAAAACGGGTGATGTGACTTCCGCGCGCGCCGACCGATTCGGATACCAATAAAAATTATTTAAACCCATTAAATATGAATATTAAGAAATAAATTTTTTTTTTCATTATCAATTCCCTTTAGACGATCCACCCTGTATATTTTCCAGTGAAAGTTGTACCATTTCTTCGCTGACAGTGGGATCAACTACCTCTCCGTCAAGTAGCTTTTTTAGTAAATGCACCAACAGACAGACAGACAGACAGACAGACAGACAGACAGACAGACAGACAGACAGACAGACAGACAGACAGACAGACAGACAGACAGACAGACAGACACAGACAGAGAGACAGACAGACAGACAGACTGATAGACTGACGGAATTGAAAAACCTATATTTTCGTAATCTCCGTGATCTGAAACGTCAGAATCCGAAAAAATCTCGGAGGGTGATTTTTTCTCGAATACAATACTTCCCTTCGGTATGCGAGAGAAGTAAAAATAGAGAAAACATTTTTCACATAACATACGACACATGGTTGTTTTTATTATTTTCTGTAGCATTGAAAAAAAATATAACGCGAAAATTTATTTGTTTATAACAAATTGTTTATTAAATAAACAAATAAAATATAAACAAAACAATTCTATTTTTTCAGAATATGGAAGAGCAATAGCAATGATGATTTTAAAAAAATGGTTCCTTAATACTAATATTTAGCAACAAAAAAAATTGTTAATTAACAAATGCACTTTTAAGCAATACAAATTTTTTTATTAAAAATCATTATATTTATTGATGATTAGAATCCAAAAAAAAATTGGATTATATTATAAACAATGTATTTGTTTATAGCAATTTTTTAAACAATAGGAGTAAAAAATTATAAAAAAGCGTTTTATGTAGCTTTCAATAATAAGAAAACGAACTAATCGGAGTATTTAAAAAAATGTTTTCATTGCCTTATTTACGTTTTCCATTTTTTTAATGCCTTCGATTGTTATTAACAAAGTGGAAATTCAAAATTTTTGAATTTTTACAACGGGGATTTTTTCTAAAGCTTTTCAAGAATAGCTCCAAGAAGTGAAAAAAATCTGAGGTTTCTAATTTGACAATTATCAGGGGTTTTATGTTAATTAAAACTTGTAAAAATAAGTTAATTAACAAAAGCATATCTAATAAAAATATTACGGAAAAATTTTTTTCCAATGGATTTTCGTTTATTCAAGTATCCAAGAGGTACGTGAATTTTTTTATTTCTTAATATTCATATTTAATGGGTTTACATAATTTTTATTGTTAAAGTGTCCGAATCGGTCGGCGTGCGCGGAAGTCACATCACCCGTTTTTAGCCTTATTTTCACCTGTAAATTAAAATTATAAATATTGGTGGTAGAGTTCCGGGAGGTAGGACTTTTTGTTACGAAATTTCCTGCTCTTTAAAGCCCTCTTTTTGATTTCGGATATCTTTAATAATTTCCGAGATATTTGGAAAATACCAAACCCCCTCTTTCTTTTTACTGAATTGTTTATAACTTTTGTGATTTTTACAAATTTCCTAAAAAGTTTCTAGATCTCATTCCGAATCTAATGAGCCCTAAATCATAATTTTCGATACAGCCTACGAGGTATTCGCCAAAATGGCACTTGTTGACTAGGCTATATAGGGCTTTCCAAATTAAAATCGCTCCAGCGGTAAAAATGTTATTGTTGAAAGACCTGCAATATAGTCATTTTTTAATTATTAACGTAACTTTTCAGTTTGTTGTTAAAATTTTATAAAACTTTCTTGAATAAGTGTGTTTTATAGCGCTTTATAACTGTACAAGAAATTTGTGCTGTAGGTGCAATACTTTTAGCACAATCCTATTTTTCAACTAAAACTGATTCGCAAATAAATAATGTAATATTCAAGATCGAACTAATCTTTTTGAATTAGTTTAGTAGCTACGACAAACCAAAATCTCCGAAATCACTAATATGTAATAATATCAACTTTTTCAAATAGCAACATCTTCAAGACACCCAGTAGTTAAATACCAGTTTTGACGACAAATCCGTTGATACCTTCAAATCGAAAAACTGTTTAATATTAACCCAAACACACAAGTTCTTTGGTGGATAATGATTAAAATATCGAGAAAATACGCTTATCAAGAAAGCATGCCGTGGAAATTGAATAAAACTAGATTCAAAATATTCATTATGTCAACAAAACAACGCTGCAAAATCTTGAATACTCTGGAAACTATAACTTGTCGAAGGATTCTGTTGACACCAGGTATATATGTATGTATCTGTTCTACAAAATTTACCTATTTGTTTACGTTTTATATTTACAATTAAATGCAAGTACAAATTACCCACAATGCAATGTAAGAGTTCTCTAAAATAGAATCTAAGGAAATAAATAGATTACTAGCAAAAAAATTATAAATGTTGATATATTTACCTGTTTTTTGTTAGTAATACATTAATTTCCTTAGATTCTATTTTATATTTACGTTTTTTGCCGATATACAGACACAATGATCTATTCTATTACATGTAGAATGATCTAAAGGACAGATAAAACATTGTTATTATATAATGATAACTGGGTTCAATTCCAATCGTGTATAAAAAATTACTGTACCTACAATGATAAACCAGGCAAAGAAAGTATACGCATCCAACTAGATCAACATAATTCAAAGTAATTAAATAAGTTTTGAAAATAATAGAAACGGTTAAAATGACATACCACATTGCAGATCTCTTTGGTGAAATCGATGTCTATTTTAAATTCACTAATACTTTCACTGATTGATTACACTACCACTTATATAGAATTATTTCTCTTTTATTATTCACAAATAAATTAATGGCTGTTTCAACATTCAATAACGCGGACGCACAGCGCTTACTAAACATTGTTTTATAAATACACGCCGCGCCGCGCCGCCTTGATAATAATCGAGAGTCGCACACACGGCGTTTGTTGTAATTTGTAGAATCAGTGACGTGTACGGCGGACTCTGAGCTTTGAAAACTAACCAGTGCCAGTGCTCTAAGACGGTGATACTACGACAAAACCTAGTAGGCTGAAACAAATTGAGGTCGCCGATCTGGATCTAGGTTATAGAATGAATATTTTGTCCCTTTTCGTAAAGACAAGATATTTATGTGTAATTAATAAATGATATAATTTGAGTTATTAAAAAGTGACGTGTTGGACACAACTATTATTTTTAGAAGCGTAAAACATTTGAACCTTCTTTTCTCAGTTTCACTTATATTCAAAAGGCTATTTCTACAACTGTAATTGAGATAAATGGATGCCGTATTCAACATAAGAAAGTTGGTTTATTAAACTAATGCGTAATGCAGATTTTCGTATTTCATTAGTATAAACATGATTGCTCATGAAAAATTACGAAAAGTACACTTTACATTGAAAATGTTTTTTGTTTATCAAAAATGAATTCTTTAAAAACGATATTCTTCATCAAATATCAGAAAAGAAGGACTTTTCTTTTTATTGTACGTATTATATCAATTACCATCCACGTAGTGGATTGGAAGTATTATAGTAATCGTAAAAAATTGTCAAAAATTTTTTTTCTTGAAATCGATTTAGAATGTCATGAAACGTCGAGATTTTAAATTTGTGCGAAAAAAAAAATATAAAAATTCTGTTTGTCTGTCGGTCTGTCTGTCTGTAACTTCTCTTGTCCGCACGCTTTCTCCGGAACGGTTTAAGACATTGACTTGAAATTTTGTACACGTATATATTATAATGACATCTGGAACTGGTTTGTATTTTGAAGATATCCGGTGAAGGGTTGGGGGGTAAATAGGGGTAAATATGGGGAAATATGTAATCAAACTGGTAAGAATACAGAAACTTGAAATTTGATGTATGTACTACAAGTCAAGGCCTCAGATTTTTTTATAATGTTTTTCAACCCCCCACCACCCCTTCTTCATTATTAAAGGGGTTGCTAAAATAAAATTGAGATATTCATTTGAAATTTGGTACATGTATTATAACGACATCTGGAACTAGACTAAATTTTGAAATAATTCCGTTGAAGGGTTGGGGGTTAAATAGGGGTAAATAGGGGAAAATAAGTAAAGCAAGCTAATAAGAGTACAAAAACTTGAAATTCGATGTATGTACTAGAAGCCAAGGTTTCAGATTATTTATATTATTTTTCAACCCTACCACCCCTACTCCATTATTAAAGGGGTTGATAAAATGAAATTGATATTCACTTGAATTTAGTACACATGTATCATAACGACATCTGGAACTAGATTATATTTTGAAAAGCTTCTGTCAAAGGGTTGGGAGATAAATAGGGGGACATATGTAAAGCAAGCTGGTATGAGTGCAGAAACTTGCTAAAGACTCAATATTTTTATAATATTGTTCAACCATATATTTTGACATGATTGCGTTAAACGAGTGGGGGTAATTAGTGGTAAATAGGGAAAAAATAAGTAAAGCAAGCTGGTAAAGGTACAGAAACTTGAAATTCGGCGTATGTCCTAGAAGCCAAGGCCTCAGATTTTTTAGTAATATTTTTCAACCCCCACCACCCTTAATCCATTATTAAAGGGGTTAATAAAATGAAATCGAGATATTTACTTGAAATTTGGGACAACTATGTATTATAACGACATCTGGAACTAGATTATATTTTACGATGATTCCGTTGAAGGGTTGATGGTTGAATAGGAGTAAATAGGGGAAAATAAGTAAATCATGCTGGTAAGAGTAAGGATATGGGATTTGGTGTGAATACTAGAAACCAAGGCCCCAGATTTCTTTCTAATATTTTTCAAATACCACCATCTCCGCTTCATTATAGGTTTGATAACATAAAATTGAGATATTTATTTGAAAATTAGTACACGGATGTATTGTAATAATATCTGATTGAGATGATTCCATTGAAGGGGTGGGTCGTGGTAGGTTCTGAATAGGAAAATAAGTAGGGTAAATTAAAAACTTCATTTTTAACGTATTTAGTAGAAACCAACGCCTCAAACTTTTCTATGACATCTGCTCCAAATATTATTAAAATTCTATGACCAATAATTTTCACATACTAGAGTGCAAGTCTAGTCAAGATGTTTCCTTTAAAGTGACTTTGATGAAAAATCTGGATGTGGAAGTAGTGATTCCTTAGGCAGCGGTTTTTCATTCTATTTCCTATTTTCATCTAGGTAACTAAAACCAAACTACAAATATGATGTACCTACAAGATATCGAAACTGTGATATACAGTGTCTTTCAGGTCTGCAGATTCGAACCAATTTTACGTAGATAATGTGTTATATCATGTTACTTTTAAATTATCAATAAAGTATTGTTAATAAAACTATTTAGCGGCCATTCAAGCAATAAGTTTGCATTAATAAATATGGTGGTCATTTTCAAAAAATCAACAAAATATTTCTTTAAGGCACTGTAAGTTTTTATCCCTAAAAGTAGAGGATATGGGAGTTTGTAGGCAAGACTAAATAAAGTTTTGTTCTAAAAGGTGGAAGTATACTTAGTAGGTAATGATAAAAAAAACACTAAATTTTAAATTTTACTTCCACATCCAGGTAGTAGATTGGAAGTATAGTAAAAAAATTTAAAAATCATTATTCTTGAAATAGGTTTAAAATATTGTCTGTAATTGTTTATTTGTGGCATATTCAGATTTTCTTACTTTTTATTGGGTATTTTGCCACTGAAAAATATTTAAAAATTTTAATGAAAAAAACCTCTGCGCCAAACGGATCAGACAGAGGTTGGTTCTTGAGTACTTGACTGTTTCAAAAAGTCTCACACCTAAAAATATATAAACTAGAACAATGTTATAGACTAAAAACTCAAAATCAAAGCTATGGGTAGTTAACGTTTCGGAAGAGAATCTACTTCAAAGAAACAAAGAACTGTCATGGTTGACGGCCAAAAAAGTTTTGAGAACGGAAGTAGATTCTCTTCCGAAACGTTAACTACCCATAGCTTTGATTTTGAGTTTTTAGTCTATAACATTGTTCTAGTTTATATATTTTTAGGTGTGAGACTTTTTGAAACAGTCAAGTACTCAAGAACCAACCTCTGTCTGATCCGTTTGGCGCAGAGGTTTTTTTTCATTAAAATTTTTAAATATTTTTCAGTGGCAAAATACCCAATAAAAAGTAAGAAGGTTTAGAATGTCATGTAACGTCGAGATTTTAAATTTGAGCGAAAAAAAATTTCGGACTGTCTGTCGGTCTGTCTATCGGACTGTCTGTCTGTCGGTCTGCCTGTCGGTCTGCCTGTCTGTAACTTTTTTTGTCCGCACGCTTTCTCCGGAACGGTTTAAGATATTGACTTGAAATTTTGTATGCGTCTATATTATAACGAGATCTGAAACTGGATTGTTTCTTGAAGATATCCGGTGAAGGGTTGGGTGGTAAATAGGGGTAAATATGGGGAATTATACAAAGCAAGCTGGTAAGAGTACAGAAACTTGAAATTTTATGTATGTACTACAAGCCAAGGCCTCAGATTTTTTTATAATATTTTTCAACCCCACACCACCCCTACTCATGATTAAAGGGATTGATAAAATAAAATTGAGATATTCACTTGAAATTTGGTACACTTATGTATTATAACGACATCTGGAACTAGATTATATTTTGAGATGATTCCGTTGAAGGGTTGAGGGTTAAATAGGAGTAAATAGGGGAAAATAAGTAAATCAAGCTGGTTGGAGTACAGAAATGTGAGATTTGATGTATATACTAGAAACCAAGGCATCAGATTTCTTTCTAACATTTTTTAAACACCACCATCTCCGCCCCATTATTAATGGGTTTCATAACATAAAATTGAGATATTTACTTGAAAGTTAGTACACGTATGTATTGTAATGACATCTGATTGAGATGATTCCGTTGAAGGGGTGGGACGTGGTAGGTTGTGAATAGGGGAAAATAAGTAGAGTAAACTAAAAACTTCATTCTTAACGTATATGGTAGAACACAACGTCTCAAACTTTTCTATTACAACTGCTCCGAATTTTAATAAAAATCTATGACCAATAATTTCCACATACTTGAGTGCAAATCTAGTCAAGATGTTTCCTTTAAAGTGACTTGGATGAAAAATGGGGATGTGGAAATGGTGATTCCTTAGGCAGCGGTTTTTTTTTTTTGTTGAAACGGGCTTAGAATGTCATGAAACGTCGAGATTTTAATTTGAGCGAAACTTGGGATTTGGTGTACATACTAGAAGCCAAGACCCCAGATTTCTTATAGCATCTTCATCGTCACTACCCCGACTCCATTATTAAAAGGCCTAATTAAATAAAATTGAGATATTTAATTTAAATTTGGTACGCGTATGTATTATAACGACATTTGGAACTAGATTATCTAGATTATATGTTGATATGATTCCGTTGAAGAGATTGGAGATAAATAGGAATAAATAGGGAAAAATAAGTAAAGCAAGCTGATAAGAATACAGAAACTTGGGATTTGGTGTATATACTGGAAGCCAAGGCCTCAGATTTCTTTATAATATTTTTCAACACCCCCCAGTCCATTTTTAAAGGAGATGATAAAATAAAATAGAGACATTCATGTAAAACTTAGTACACATATGTGTTGTAATGATTGTATCTGATTGAGATGATTCCGTTGAAGGAGTGGGGGTGGGAGGTTGTAAATAGGGGAAAATAAGTAGAGCAAGCTAATAAGAGTCCAGAAACTTCATTCTTGACGTATATGCTAGAATCCAATGCCACAAATTTTTCTATGACATCTGACCCATATATTATTATATTCTTCGCAAATATAAAACGAAAAGTCTATTGCATTCGATCGGCACATTTCTAAAACCGGTACTATTGCTAGTAGAGAAAAAAATTTCATATCACCGTGTTGGTGATCGAATTCTGAACAACATTGAATATGTCCGTCCGTCCGTCCGTCTGTCCATCTGCCTGTCCGTCACGTTTCTTGTAAGCACGATAACTTAAGAACGAAAAGTCCTATTGTATTGAAATTAGGATAGTAAGTTAGTGTCAGCTTTGAACAAAATCGATCAGTAGATAAGAAAGTTGTTAATTTTTTAAATAATTTTTTTAAATATTTTGTAATTAAACTAAAAATGTCTAAAACTAATATTATTTACAAAAATCGGCAAAGGTATTTACACAGAACTTCCCTCTTTATTTATACTGCATTTGAAATATTTTCAAAAGCATTTTTTTCTGATAGGTTTAGAATATCATGAAACGCGGAAATTTTGAAATTGAGCAAAAACAAATTTTCCACTGTCTATTCTAGGTATAGTACCTAAGTTGTAAAATAATTTTCAAAAAACTTTTTCTTTTGAAATTATTTATTTCTGAAATATGTTTAGAATGTCATGAAACGTGGAAATTTTAAGTTTGAGAAACATTTTTTTTTACATCGTATTTTATATTCTATAGTAGCAAAACAATTTTTCTTTGCCAAAATTTCCAAACAATTTTTCTTTTTGAAAAAAATTTTTTTTGGAAATGGTTTAAATTTAGAATGTCATGAAACGTGGAAATTTTAAATTTGACCAAAAAAAATTCCATCATATATTCTCTAGTAGCAAAAGATATTTTAAAAAATTTTCCTTTGACAAAACTTTCCAATTGTGTTTTGATTTTTTTTTATGAAATAGATTTACAATGTCATGAAATGTGGAAATTTTAAATTTGAGCGAAAAAATCCATCATATATTCTATAGTAGAAAGAGAATTAAAACATTTTCTTCTTTGACAAAATTTTCAATTTAAATTTTTTTTTTTATGAAATAGATTTAGAATGTCATGAAATGTGGAAATTTTAAATTTGAGCAAATTTCCCATATTTCTACTGGTAAAGAAATTTTCAAAAAGTTTTCAAATATTTTTTTCTGAAATACGTTCAGCATGTCATGAAACGTGGAAATTCTGAATTTGAACAAATTTTTTTTTCAGTACATATTCCCTTCAGACGGTCCACCCTGTATATTTTCCAGTGAAAGTTTAACTATTTCTTCGCAGACAGTAGCATCAGCTACCTACCAAATTTGGCTGTTTTCCGTCAAGTAGATTTTTAGTTAATGCACCAACAAACAGACAGACAGACTGACAGACTGACGGAATTAAAAAACCTATATTTTCGTAATCTACGTGATCTGAAACGTGAATATCTGAAGAAATCTAGGAGGGTGATTTTTTCTCGAATATAATACTTTCCTTCTGTATGCGAGGGAAGTAAAAAAATTGCAAAGAGTATCCCATAGAATGTGCAACAATTATATAAGAAGTGCAGTAAATCGTCGAAGAGTATAATGGTTAGCTTGTTAAAATTCTGTGACCAATAATATCCACACACTAGAGTGCAAATATAGTCAAGATGTTTCCTTTAGGCTTCATTTTAAACAGGTCAAATGTAATAATATGTAAACTTCAATCTGAAAATGATAAATAGCGAGATATATAGAACTTTTAAATCAACTATCCCAATTTGTAACTGGTAATTGAAATTAGACATAACATCTGTTTACTTGTGTATTTAATCCTAATATAACATGCATATTCTGTTAGGATTAGAAGTGACCGAAAATATGTTGTAAAGAAGAGGACATGGCAGTGTCCTAAATAATAAATGATTTAATTACTCTATAGTAGGTTGAATGCGACCTGTGCGTAACTCAAAGTGCGAGCCAGAAATATTTTTATTATAATATTTAACACTGGTTAAGAGAGATCCACTGTGAAATTGCCGTATCAAATCATTTTTACGACGATATTTTTGAAGATACTTATGTATATTCACTGAAAGTAAGAAAATGTGCTTGAAACAATTATACGAATATTAATATGGACAAATCACGTAAACACTATAACACTTAGAGAATTTATAAACAGATTTAATCAGCTTAGTAATATGTTTCCTATATTACTAATACTAATATTTTTGTAAAGGGGCTCTTAAAATGGCAATGCATATTACTTCCCTCGCATACCGAAGTATTTTATTCGAGAAAAAATTACCCTCCGAGATTTTTTCGGAATTTGACGTTTCAATTCCGTCAGTCTGTCTGTCTGTCTGTCTGTCTGTCTGTCTATTGGTGCATTAACAAAAAAACTACTTGACGGAGAGAAGTCAAATTTGGTAGGTAGTTGACCCTACTGTCAGCGAAGAAATTTTTAAACTTTCACTGGAAAATATACAGGGTGGACCGTATAAAGGGAATAAATAATGAAAAAAATGTTTTTTTGCTCAAATTTAAAATTTCCACGTTTCATGATACGCTAAACCTATTTAAAAAAAAATTAGAATTTTTTTTATCATTTTTGAAAAAAATTTACCACTAGTACTTATAGACGGAATTTTTTTTTCTTTGTTCAAATTTAAAATTTTCACGTTTTCATGGCATTCTAAACCTATTCAAACAAATAAAAAAAATTATTTAATATTTATCACTACTTACTATAGAATAGATGAAACATTTTTTTTGCTCAAATTTAAAATTTTCACGTTTCATAACATTCTAAACCTATTTAAAAATAAATACCACATACCACTGTAGAATAGAAGGAAACTTTTCTTTTTGCTCAAATTTATAATCTCCACATTTCATGGCATTCTAAACCTACTTACTTCAGAAGGAAAAAATTTTAAAAATTTTTTTACCAACATTTTTGAAAAATTTAAAAGAAAATGAAATTTTTTAACCACCACTGTACTTCCACTCCACTACGTGAATGTGGAATTGAATGTGACAGGTGGCAATAATATTTGGCATATGCACCTATTATACTTTTATTGAAAAATGTACAGGGTGGTCATCTCAAGAAATAATTCAGTCATGGTGGACATTTATAAAGGTATTTGCGTAAGCCTTATTTGGCATCTGTTATTTAGTATTGAATTTTTGCTGTTGGATGAGCACTCTGTATATTTTTTTGACCAAAACTTATCAGGTTTTCTTTGTAATAATAGTGACAACTATATGCCGATCATTATTTTCAATGTCACTTCGTAATTAATAAATTTTTAGAGTGACCGCCATGCACAAATAAAGAGGGAAGTTCTGTGAAGGTATTACCGAGTTTTTTTATTAGTCAGAGATTCAGACAAAATTATTCTACGTATGTGGTTGTAGTTCATTAATTCGTTATGTTTTTTTCCATACGATTTTCTCGAAAACTGCCAACTTTAGAAATTAAATGTTTCAAATGAAAAAATTATATTCGTCATGTTTTATCGTTATTTCTTCCCAAATAAGTATTTCGTATTTATTTCAGAAGTTTTCGCTGGTAATATTTACCCCTGCAAAGTCTCATATTTTATCGACATAACCTTTGAACACAAAAATGTATTTTCTATACTTACTAAAATACTCTAAAACATTTGTTAACAAATATCCAGTGATAGCAAGGTAAGAATTCTAAATAAATTCATTGTTCCGTTTATGCGTTAGAGCGAACAGAGAAAAACTCTGCTTAATTTTAATTTTAATGATTATTATTATTTTTCCAACAGTCATCGAGAATGAGAAAAATAGACCGAATGTGGTTTTAATAATTATTTGTAACAATTAAACTACTAGACAGTTTACTGTAAAATATAATAGGATTCTGATAGCAGACGAAGCGCTTAAAAAAAAATCAAGGGATCCATTCAGAATTGCAACCTGTAGAGGGTCCTCGTGCGTGCAGACCAAGTGGGAAGGTATCGCAATTTTAGGTAGTAATTTTAGATATCAATAATAGTTAAGTTAATCCAAAAATGACACCAGTTTTCAGAGTCGAATCAAATCAAAATCGAAAAGTTATAATTAAAATAGATTCCTTGGGCAATCCGTCGGGTTGTGCAATATTTTTTTTATTTTTTTTTTATTTTAATGCCTTATTTATATTAACGTCCTGGCGGAGTTCAGCTATTGCTGCTCTACCACTCAACCAGGACACGTACACATAGACATCAACACAAGAACCATTCCCTGCGATATTGCCATCTACCGCAGCTGAGACTCGAACTCAGGAGAGATAACAGCGACCAGACATGTTGTGCCACCCAACAGCGGTCTAGATCACTGCTACCGTCTCGGTAACACATGAAAAAACGCCACCAACATCCATACCCTGGCCAGGATTCGAACCCTGGACTCCGTGGTCGCAAGCCAAACACCTCCAGCATTGCACCACCGAGCTGAAAATTAATTTCTCTACACTTCGGACGAAGTCAAATATTAACGGCTCTTTTCAACTTCAGGCGTTAAACATCAGTTCGTTATTGGAAAAAGTTTATAAGAAATTCGTTTTAATCATTTGATAGTTTACAAAACAGTAATTATAAAATGTAGTACTAGCACAACTTACTAAATAACAGTATACAGAAAGCGTTTTTAAAATTTTTAGTCTAGTCATAAAAATTGTTTATAATATAATGATGTTAGTAACTAACAAAATGTATGGACTCAATACGAAATTTTACTACTTTATATAAAAAACCGCTGTCTAAGGAATCACTACTTCCACATCTAGACCTCCCATCCAAGTCTTTGTAAAGGAAAACATTCGGACGTTGCCGAATACTAAGACAACTTCCGGGCGCTACCGAATCCATATTAGGACGCTGCCGAATCCATATTCGGCTCTGCCGAATTCCAAGGTAACTTCCGGGCGCTGCCGAATCTATATTCATGCACTGCATAATCCATATTCGGGCGCTACCGAACACCAAGGTGACTTCTGAACGCTGCCGTATACCAACGCAATTTCCGCGCGCTGCCGATACTATATTCGGACGCTGCCGAACAGCCAGGTAACGTCCAGGTGCTGCCGAATCGAAATTAGGGCACTGACTAATCTCTCCGAGCGCCGCCGAATTCACTATTGAACACTACCCTCTAGGATCCATTTTGATTGCAAGAGTTGACCCAAACATACTAACATACAAGGCAACTTATATAAAATATTTTAAAAATCAAGTTTCTGGGCTCTTATTAACTTGCCTTACTTATTTTTCCCTATTTACCGCCCCCCCCCTCCTCTTACGAAATAATCTCAATCAGATGTTATTACAACACATATTTATACCAAATTTCAAGTAAATATCTCAATTTGATTTTACCAACTCCTTTAATAATGAAGTGGAGGTGGTGGGGGTTGAAAAATATTATAACAAAATCTGAGGCCTTGGCCTTTAAAATATACACCAACTCCCAAGTTTCTGTACTCTGCTGCTGCTTTACTTGTTTTTCCCTATTTACTCCTTCTTACCCCCCACCCCTTCAACGGAATCATCTCAACATATAATCTAGTTCCAAATGTCGCTATAATACATACGTGTACCAAATTTCATGTGAATGTCTCAATTTTATTTCATTAAATCCTTTAACAATGGAAAGGGGATGACCCTGACCGATAAGCTCCAAATCATCCCAGATGAGCAGTTCGCCTACCGACCCGAACACTCCACCGAGCTCCAAGTTCTCCGTCTAACGGAGTACATCACGGAGGGTTTCAACCAACGCCAAGTCACAGGAGCGATCTTCCTAGACGCAGAAAATGCTGTCGATGGGTTATCCTGTCGGCATCGTCAAGCTAGTAAGATCCTACCTTCACCGAAGGCAACTTCGTGTGAAGATTGCCGACGCGCTGTCCAACTACAGGCCAATGGAAGCAGGCGTACCGCTGGGATCGGTACTTTCCCCCCACCTGTTCACCATCTACACCTCCGACATGCCAAGAACCAACAGGACCTTTTTGGCGCTCTACGCAGACGACACCGCCATCATCGCAAGATCATGGAGTGCAAGACTTGCCACCCGCAACCTCCAGGAAGCAGCATCCCTTCTGGAAGAGTGGTGCAACAAGTGGAAAGTCAAAGTCAACGCGGAGAAGAGCAAAGCCATCCTCTTCAAGAGGGTCAGGAAGCAAACCGTCACAGGACACGTCTCCATGAATGGTGAAAACATCCAATGGCACGATACCGTCAAATACCTTGGCGTTATCATGGACAGAAGCCTGACGTGGAGACAGAACAGTTATTGGATAAAAACCGAATTTCGGCCAATATTTTCGATTTTTTTAGGGGCCGCCGCCGACGGCATCTTACAGCTGTAAACTCTTTCTTATCGTATTCTACACTAACAAAACTACTTATTCTGAAAAATCCAGCCATATAACATCTAGTGACCGGTTTTTATCAAGTTCTGTCTCTGACATACTTGCATGTGGAATTGTAGAAGTGGAAGTGGAAGAGTTTCCACGCGGAAGTAGGGATTTCTTAGGCAGCGGGTTTCTTATTTATTTTGCACATTTTTATCAAGTTAGTCAATGTCAACGTGTAAAGGTTCGTTACTTGTTGCATTACATTTCTTCCCTTTTCTTGATTTAATTTTTTTGCCTTACGAGCTTTGCGTTTTGGCCACCTGCATTACAATTGAAACATGTATTTCTCTACATTAGAGTTCGCTGCTTCTTTGTTATTGTTTAACTTTCTTTTGTTTTTGTTTACATCGTCACCGTGATAGTGAAACAATCCATAATGGGTTAGCATCGACTGACATCGCAAATTGAAAATTCTGTTTTAGCACATAAAAATACTTATGGCATGATAGATTTAGAAATTTGTATTTCTTTTTTGTAGACCTGTGTTATTCTCAGTTCCTCGAAATTTGCCAGTAAGTGTTCTTTATTGGACAGAAATCAGTAGTTCTGTGGTAGTCCGAATTTATTACTCAAAATTATAAATAATAATTTGTGACAAACCGCGGCAGATTCCGCTCTGTAATTCAGTGCACCTCTTAGCAAAGATGAGTTGACAGCTATAATAATGTCGAAAAGCATCCAGCTATCTCTATTGAGAATATGCAGTTTCCACTACATCGGTTTACACACTTCTGTTACCTACTTGCTAGTGTAACCAAAATATATTTGAAAATCTGTCCCCAAGTTATAAATAGAATTTTTAATTAAGTAAATGGCTCCGTCTGGAAGTAAATTAATAAATTGCTGTGAAATATTAAACCGTAATTTTACAGCGGACATTCGCGATGTGCTAAAAAGGTTTTAGCTGATATTAAAGTTGGCACATTTGTTTATAAAGCGACAACTCCATCCACTAACAAGATGAAGTACATCGTTTAAGCAAAGCAGGAGTTTTCTTATAAGTACGTTAAGATAAAATGACTTCATATAATGAAAAATTAGCTTCATATTATAACTTGTGTAAAATATTAATTTTCATTATCATCAATATTCAAATGCATTCATTATTTAATATTTTGTTGTTTATTGGTACTAAAAGAAGATAACTGAACGCTTTCCAAACTGTTTTAAAATAATCTACGTTTCGCTGCAGTCTCAGAAAAGTAAAATAAATGTTAGGTATCAAATAGAAACATACTCTTGACATGGGTATCAAATGAAAGGGTTTTGTCGGTCTGTTTGTCTGTAAAATAAGTAAAGACAAAAAGTAAAATATAAAAGTATATATAAAAAAAGCTTTTTATTTATAAAATGTACTATTGGCACTCATGGTAGATAAAGCTTTTAGTATTATAGCATACAGGGTGTTTCTGTTGAAGAAAGAAATACAGATATAGCAGACTTGGCTTTTCCTGACTCACACTGTATAAAATAGTCGACTTCTTTAGATTTGATAACAGTATCGCGAACTAGAGGTCTTTTGAATATTGTTGGCATCAACATGATTTCAAGATGGCGCACCGTTACGTCACAACGAGCTCACAAAATTTACATGTTTTTGGTACAAAATCATTCATGTTATGATAGATACAATAAAACAGAAACAAAATATACATGAATTAAATAAGACAATAAACAATAATGTCAAACCATAGACGAAAAATCAGTTAAAATGAACTCATTAAAGTCGTAGAATGCATTATTCAGCAGGAAACGTTTCGTTACTATTTTAAAACGTCCAAATTTAATTTATTGGACGATATTAGGCCACACGTTAAAAATTGCGATAGCTAGTTCCATTCCCTGACTTTGACAGTCTCAGGAAATTTACATTTATGTTGTTATTATTTCGCGATAAATACGAATGAATACTATCATATGCAGTGTAACTACATATGTGTGCTTTTATGTACAAGTGACATTGAAATATATAAGTAGCTCGGTCAATATATCTAATTTTTTAAAAATCTCCTTATGGTCGTCTCTATAAACTAAGCCTGCAATAATTCTTACAGCCTTTCTTTGCATGGAGAAAACTGATACAGTATGTGCGAGTGGCGCCATACCAATATGGCATAATAAGGTGGACTGAATATGATACAAAGACGTCAAATTATAAGCTTTAAAAGGGACAAATACAAGTTTCTTGCTAAAATAACTAACTTCTACCCTAAAGAAGTTATCGTAGTTTTAGCTAGAGACAAATTTTCATAGATATACGATATTCTCCTTTTTATGGCAAATTTACTACTATTTTTACTGTACTAAAAAAAATATGTAAAAAAAATATTTAGATAAAAAGTTTTTATTTAAAGAATGTGCTAAAGTAAAAAACATGTTTTTTAAATTCCTATATCTGGAAACCAAAAGCTTTGGGGGCGGTCACTTAAGCAAAACTAAACTAAATATCATCATTTCTATTTTATCGTGGCCCAAAAACGAATTTTGCTATGTATTGCTGGCCTATCCAGTACGCACACATCAAACGTATCTTTAAGAATATCAAAATACTTACTTTATATAGTTCATATATTTTTGAAATTTGTTTAATCGTTTTCAATAATAAATATAAATTTTTGGCTAATACTAATTATCACCACATAAATACTCGCCAAACAAATAATTTACATCTACCAGTTTCTAGACTAAATATCACATTTAAAACCCTCAGCCGCATAGGTGCCAAAATATTTAATAACCCTCCAAATGATATAAAATCAATAGACAAGGAAAATATATTTTAAAAAAAACTTAAGTTATTCTTGCTGATAAATGTCTATACAACACCACGGAATATTTTAATTGATATATTACTCTACTTTGTTTAATTTATTTTCTGTAACACATAAATGTGCATAGGTTAGGTAGTTTATTTACATTTTTCTACTGTACATCTCTATTTGTTTTTATTTTAACGGCAAGTTTTAAACTGCGACTTTCTTATACAAATATTTGTCTTTAAGAATAAAGAATTTTGAATTTTGAATCGGTATTTAAAACCAGTCGATTGCTTAAAAACCAACCTTGAACCAGCGATAGACTGCTATCAGCTTCGTCTATTAGTGTGCACATATTTGTGTGGGAATGAGCGAAAGTTGTATTATCTGCAAACAGGGTGAATGGAACTATTGTTTGGAAGGTCGTTGACATAAATAAGGTTCCTAGAACAGGGCCTTGAGGTATACCGAAATGACGTCTACTATTAACAAATTGATACGTGCCAGTATTATAACATATTACATTTTTACTATTATTCGAAAATTTTTACTACTTATCAAATGGGAAATCGTTTGAATCGTCAATAGTGTACCCAGTGTTCCGTGGAAAAACATACGTTTATAATGGATCACCCTGTATGCTTGAAAAACATTTTTAATCTATACCTTTTTCCACCTTGCACTATTGCATTATTGCAAATTTTCGATATATTTTATAAAAAAGTCTGAATGTTTGGACGAAGCATCATCTAATTCTTACGACATTAATACTAATAAAGAACGCATCGACCCATATTTGTCAAAATAAAAATTACAACCCTTAACTGTACATAAAATAGCACGTTCTACTTCTTAATTCTCAGCGGCTGTAATGGTGTGTTCTCTGGAGCTTCTTTCGTCTCAATAATTGAACCATGCGTCTCGGGCATTTCTACATAGCCTTAATAGATGGTAATAGGCAGCGTGTCACAGGCTCACGATTGAAATAAGCTAAACAGAAACTGAAAATGGTTCGCTATTCACTGGGAGCGTAAACGGAATACAAATATGTACCTAGTGTAATAGGACAAACATTTTGGAGCGCAGGAAAGAACAATGTTTGCACTAAAATCGGGAGTGCACACATTGTGCATTCGGTTTGTTAGCTATAACGAACAAATTTACTACTTTTGCTCAGTAGAATATGTTTAGGTTTACTGTTAGGAAGTGAATTTTTACGGTTATGGTTATTATTTATTATCATATACGGAAGCTTGTCATGACATTTTTAAAGTAAAAGAATTAATATGTTTTGCAGAGAATAATAAAGTAAACTTAAGCATTTTAATACAAGAGTCAGAGTGCAGTTATCCGACACATTTCTAACACCTAGATACATTATTAACTTGGTTCCTTAGAGCATAGTAGTCAACATAAGTAACATGAGAAATTTTCTGCGTGGAAGCTTCACTAAATACCTAGAAATGTCTTTTACAAATAAAGAAAATGTTTCGGTAGGAATTATGTTATTCCGATCACTATGTAATGACGCATTCATAAATTCATGTCACATTACTTCCGCTTGTACATTTTGCACACGGAGCCAAGGTTGCAACGCTCCCAAAGTGGGTTACCTGTGGATAATTTCGGATATAAAAGCACAACGAAATTCAATACAAACCAGCGCTCTTCTGGCATTGGCCTACAGCGTGGTGAGCTGGGTCAGTATTCTATTGCGACGTTACCCCGACGGACCCAATAAGTTGACCGCTATGCCCTACAGCGTGTTGCGCTGGGATCTTTTGCGTCTGCAAGTTATTTATCCGACTCCGGTGCGTAACTAAAAGTACCCCATCGACGCCACGACGAATCACCACTACGTTGTCATCGTTGCACTCTCGTCCGCATCGAAACCGTTTATGTAATGATTAAAGACCAAAAAAGATACGGAAGCTTGTATATTATGTCACACTGCCTTTATCTACCGGTTGATGAGAAATTAACTGTTTATTTTTGACACATTATTCCTTGCAGACTGTCCAAATTACCGAAATATTGGTGTTAAATTTCTCAGGATTTGGAGATGAGATCACAATGAAGGTATCGTTTGCAAACATAATAGTTAGGGTATCTTCGATAGCCTATGGAAGATCATTGACGAATAACCAAAATGTTAGTGGTCCAAGCACAGATTCCTGCGGAACACCAATATCCATGTCGTAATCATTTGAAACAGAGTTAGATAAGTACTTTCACACGTATTACTCGATAAGTTAAAAAAGGTTTGATCAGATTCAAAACGAACCCTTTGATACCAGACATTTGAAGCTTACATACGATGAAATCAACATTAAGTGTATCGAAGACTCTGCTTAGATCAATAACATGTTTTCGCTATCAAATTCATCACATATAAACTGCAAGAGTTGACAAGTGGATGTCTCAATACATATAATGAGCTGAAAACCATGTTGATATTCAGTTAGAACTTTGTCCTTATTTAAGAAATTGAAAACCAATATTGCAAGTAATTTTGGCAGAATACAAAGAACGGACATTGGGCGATAGTTTTCTTTACCTTGTGTGTCACCTTTCTTTATTTACGGGTAAGACAATAGCCACTTTGAGTACCTAGTGCAAAATATTTATTACTAAATAAAAGAGAGGACCTGCAATAATCTCCACAGCAAATTTAACAGCTTTGATAGCTTTGCCGTCTATTATTACCAACAGTATTAAAATGCACCAGCAGTTGTAAGAGATATAGATATTAGGAGATTATAATGTGCCATATTTTAGAAATTGCTGGTTTCAATTTGCATAGATTTTTCTCGCATTTTACAGATACAAATTCGAGAGACAACTTCGATTATTTCTTAAACTCACTTTTTTACATAATCTTTGGTCACGCTTCAAGGTATATCAGTATATATCAAAATGTTATCTCGAGAACTAACTGACTTGGAGACAGTATAAGACTAGGTCCTGCATGGCTTTCTGAATAGGGCAGTTTCAAACATACCATTGTGAAATTGATAATTTCGAATCGAGGTATAGACTATTTATAACAAGAAACATCGATTAAGTATATATAAAAATGCCCGGAAGCGGCAATTTCATCTACGAAAGAAATCCTAAAGAAAATCTGTCCCTATAGCCCAGAAAAGCGTAAAATGAAAACTGTTATTTATTTCTATAAGTCTGGTGGTTTTCTTTGTTAATTATAAATCTCCTTTCAACTTTTCAACGCAAACCAGTTAAACGCAAGGATTAAAGCGGTATTAGCAAATCCAAGAATAATCTCTTGCCTTTAAGTTTCCCCAATTTTTTTTGTTAATTAAAACTTGTTCAAATATTTGTTTGATTAAAATACACTTCTCGATTGAATACGAAAATTTCCTGAAAACAATGTTGGTTATTTAACCAGGTTAAATATAAATTACAGCGACACTGTACTTTTTATTCAAACACACTTTCAAGGATAATTTTAAATCAACAGTTCAACATCAAGAGTGTAATTTTTTTTGTCAAAGAAATCTGTTTCATAAAGAAAAATAAAATTGAGAGGCTTCATATTAAAGCAAATTACTGTAATATTCAGATAAAATGGAACTAAGTCATAATTATGGATATACCGGTGGCATAAAAGGCTGGGACAAGCAGGAAAACTTTAAATACAGAAGTTGTAAGAAATTTCTCTGGCTATCCGACCTTGACCTCCGAGGTCATTTGAAGGTCAAGTTGATTTTCTCAACTGGAACTCCCTACTTTTAACACCGGAAATGAAACGGGCGAAAAATTTTACGTTTGGAAATGATCTTTGGCACTTACAAAATGATGGTGTAAAGATGACCATTAGGGGTCAATTGTGTAAGTACCGAAGGTCAAATTCGAACGTAAAATTAAAAGTAAGCTGTTCCATTTGAAAAATTTAATTTGACCTTCAAGTGACCTTGGGAGCCACGGTCAAGGTCAACTCCAAGGTCACGGTCAGATAGCCAGAAAACTCCCTACAACTTCTGTTTTTAAAGTTTATTCTAGGATTCGTATTTTTCAAGTTACCCTGCTGTTGCCATACGTTTATGCCACTCGGTATATTTTGATTATAATACTCTTTACTTTAGTTGTTTACAAAAATAAAGCACTGTAATTCCACCAGTTTCTCTTTGGGCTGCGCTTGCCATCTTGAAAAAAAGAAACTGTAATTCCACGTTTTCTCCGCTAGCTTTACTATGTAACAAAAGAAAATTCTCTAATTGCCATCGCACAAAGTAATAATATCTACAAAATATCTTTCCTACGCTTTTTGTTTTATCTCCAATATTTCCAAAAACATAGGTAGTTTTGAATAAAAAAATTATTTCAATTAATATTCCATTCTTTTGAGATATTATAAAGGGTAGGTTGCTATTTGAAGGAAAGAGTTGGAGTGGTTGGAGATGGGAGTGTGTAAAACTAAAAACTATAAATTGCATCAAAAGTTGTGTACCTGAAAATAAAAATCGACTTGTCCAAGGATTTCTTTATAGAATCAATACAATAAAACTTACGGTTATGTCTCCATACTGTATACAGACTTAAATTCAGAACTTATGCTGTTAATGTTTTCAACACTAAGAAGTGTGAAGTTGAAGTTCATAGCTTCATTCTTCTTGAATGAATTCCATCATTTAAATTGACCATGGCCTTATTGAAATTATTAATAATGAGTGTTTTTTCGTTTTATAGAAGTTGTCATGTAATTTTTCAATTCTTGTAGAATGCTGTACTTTTCGCGAATAACAAGAAAAAAAATCGCTGCCTAAGAAATTACTACTTCCACATCCAAATTTTTCATTCAAGTTTCTTTAAAGGAAAACATCTTGATTATATTTATTCTGCATTCTAGTATGTGGTAATCATTGGTCATAGAATTTTAATAATATTTGAGGCTGATGCCATAAAAAAATGTTTTCTAGCATATACGCCAAAAATAAATCTCAATAGATGTCATTGTAATACATACGTGTACCAAATTTCCAGTGAATATCTCAATTTTCTTTTTTCAACCCCTATAATAATGGAGTGGAGGTGGTGGCGGAGTTGAAAAATATTATAAAGATATCTGAGACCTTCGCTTCCAGCATATAACAAATCCCAAGTTTCTGTACTCTTACCAGCTTGCTTTACTTATGTTTCCTTATTTACCCCTAATTAACCCTTCAACGTAATCATCTCAAAATGTAATCTAATTACAAATGTGGTTATAGTACATACATGTACCAAATTTCAAATAAAAATCTAAATTTTCTTTTACAAATCATTTTAATAATGGAGTGGGGGTAGTGGGGCGACTTATAACATATTATAAAAAAATTCCTTGACTTTTAATATATACACCAAATACCCAGTTCCTGTACTCCTATCAGCTTGATTTACTTATTTCCCCCTATTTATCTCCATTTAACTCCCAACCCTTCAACGGAATCATCTCAAAATATAGTCTAGTACCAGATATCGTTTATACGTTTATTAAATTCCAACTGCACCTCTAAATTTTATTTTATCAACTCATTTAATAATGGAGTGGGGATGGTAGGAGGGGATGGAAAATATTATAAAACATCTGAGAACTTCGCCTTCTAGTATATACACCAAATCTTAGTTTTTGCACCCTTACCAGCTTGTTTTACTCATTCTCCCCTCATTCTCCACTATTTACCTCTATTTAAACCCCACTCCTTCGTTGTAATACATACGTGTACCAAATTTCAAGTGAATATCTTAATTTAATCTTATCAGCCCCTTTAATAATGGGGTGGAATGGGAGTGGTGGTTGAAAAATGTGTTAAAAAAATCCGAGGCCCTTGCTTCTAATATATACAACAAATCCCAGGTTTCTGTACTCTTGCCAGATTGCTTTACTTATTTTCCCTTATTTACCCCCCCCCAGCTCTCATCGGATATGTTCAAAAGACAATCCAGTTCCAGATCTCGTTAAAATACATACGTGTACAAACTTTCAAGTCAATATCTTAAACCGTTCTAGAGAAAACGTACGCACAAAAAAAGTTACAGACTGACAGCCAGACAGAATTTTTTTTTGCTTAAATTTAAAATCTCGACGTTTCATGACATTTTAAACCTATTTCAACAATAAAAATTTTTGAAATTTTTTATACGATCACTATTTATACTTCCACATCCACTTCGTGGATGTAGTAATAATTGTGACAATGGGCTTTTCCCTCAATTTTTTTTTATTGTGTTATTGGAAAGAGCCTATCAAAATATTACTAAAAATGAATTTTTATTTTTTTCTGAGCGCACAAAATACCACAAAAAAAATACAAATGTTCCGTAAATGAACAGCAGTTTGAAACGATAGCTTTCGGGCGCCAATGTGACGTCATCATAAACTGCACCAATCAGTATGAGATTAAACGGCCGTCAGAATTAGCTATGAAGGTGCATTCAAAAAGAACCTCACTTCTCTGCCTTGCTTTCCACAACCTGAAATTCTATTGGTGCCTGAAGTACATTTATGAGGAACTACCAATAGAATCTCATATTGCAAAGTGGTAACGCTTAATTGAGAACGTGCGTTTATGACGCCCATTGACAGTGCCAAGAAGTATCTGTCATAAATCACGAGAGTGCAGCCCAGCGTGTTTACTTCTTGTTTGGTGTTATAGTATTAATTTCTTTTAAAAATATGAGTAAATGTGAAGACAGATTTGTAAAAGGTCCACTAAAAGAAAGAACAATATATACATACGTTAAAATGATTTTCGCAACAGAAAAATCCAGGAGCAGTATAAACAATACCTGGAACTTTTGCAACTTTCCACCATAATTTTCGAATTTCCAAATTTGTTGGAACTCGCAAAAATAACTTCGTACTATTTTCACTATTATTTGGACACACTGGTACAAAACAAACCTTTTTAAGCGGCATTTTATAATTAGAAGAGAGCAAAATTAATTTTCGTATCGAACGTAAACAATAGAAACTGAGGTTATCGAATAAAGTTTGAACATTTCAGTACAGCGTTGCCAAATGAAACTGGCAATATACTATATTTATGTGAACCAAATGAACAAAAATAGAGAATATAAATCTGATATATAGATTTTAGAAACTCATACAGTCAAAAGTTGATACAATTTTTGCTTTTATTTAGTGTCAGAGAAATGAAGAATACGTTGTAAAAAATGCGCTATTCAAAGTAGACAATTGATGACGGAAATACGATGTTCATGTAAAAAGACATACATCTGGCAATAGAGGATCCTCATTAAGAATACGACTTTTATTGGTCTAATCAGTGTGACGTCACGCATGGCGCCTTAAAACTTACGTTTCAAATTACTTGAAATAAAACTGATTTTGTAATGTAAATATTTGGTAGAACGTAAAAAATTGGAAGAAACTAAATTAAAATAAAATTATATTGCAGTTTATTATATGGCTTGATTATAGCGAAGAGGTAAAATTCAGTCATGCGGGAAAGGCCCATTTGTTACGATGATTACAATTTCATCATCTCCAGACGATACCAACATCGTTGGTGAAACGCGCCTTCAGTATTCGAGTGTACTGTTCAAATGTTTTAATGGTCGTGGATACCATTACAATTGCATAATTAACTTTTCTATGAAACTGTCAAAGACTTGTTGGGAATTTGTCGTAGAGCATTCTATTTAAGATATAGTCACAGTTACTTGTTTATCTATTAAAATTAAGTAAAATTTAAAAAACATGTTTATAAAAAAATCTTTAAGAAAAAGCTTTTATTAATAAAATTGTACTAAAAAGTAAAAGATAATTTTTTTAAATTCATACAACTGGAAATCAAAAGCTTTGGGGATGGTCATATAGCACTATTGTATAGTTACTTTACTCAACTGGCCACCCCCAAAGCATTTTGTTTCCAGGTGTCTGAATTTTAAGAAATTATTTTTTACTTTTTAATACAGTTTCTTTAAATAAAAGCTTTTTCTTAAAAACATTTTTTTATATAATTTTTTTGTTCGACATAAGCGCACTTTAGAGGTGTTTCAAAATCTCATGAGCTTTGACCTTGGTATGCGCAGAGACATAATTTCGGCTATCGTCTCAATTACACAAATTCCTAAAAACATCAGATTTAGGATTTGCACTTTATCCCGACCTGTCGTTGTTTACAATCCTCCATTCCAACGGACCTTTGATATTAATCTAGAAACTAGCGAATTTTGCGCGGGGTTGGTTATTCACCTAATCCCAACAATATATAAGTAAATCATTCTATTAAATTTCTGTGATAGTCGAGTCAATTTTGTCAATATGTACTTATGCGGAATAAACTCCGCTATTTGCGCATATCACGGTTCATAAGGTTCGGAAAGTACTCTACTCTTGAACGATTTACATATTTTGTGCCCTGCCCTATATACTATTTAACTTGAAGCCATTCTAAGTGCACCTAAAATGGTTATCGGACATGCAGTAACTTTTGACGATATTTACTCGTTAGTTGTGCAACTAAAAAAATTTTCCATTTGTTGCACAATTAATCGAGCACACTGTATATCTTGGGTGTAGGATCAGGTCATGCCTGTCATAAAAATGCATTGTCATCGAAACTAAATCAACGCGTAAAATTTCATATCCGTAGGATAAGAGGAAGTGGTTCCAATTCAGTTTGCAAGATTTGACCTAAACAAGCTAACACACTAACATTGCAAGTTAAATAAAAGCTTTTAGAAGGTATTTCATTCCCATAGTGGGATTATAACGCAGAGAACTGTAAGGGAGCCTCACAGATCCCCACACTTCCACACGGTTTTCAGTTTTCAACAAAAGCTAGAAATAGGCACGTTGCATATCAAATAGTTTTCGAATTTTTATTGTACACCACGTGTGTGTAGTAAATGTATTCGGAATTCTGACAAGGGTAAGTTACATATGAGAGATTCTTCAACATGAATTATATATACTGTCCTTTAACGTAAATATGATTCCCTTTATGAAAACCACTCTCATAAATTATGTTACATAATTGCCACATCATACGATTATTGTATGAAAACTGAATACCTAATGGAATCAATAATGGGCTACTCGTAATTTTATAAACGAAAATTTCTCGTTACAGTTTTCGTAAAGGTTATTACGCTGGGCTTTACCAAAGAATCGAGGTTATAGATTAGGATTTGTTTGATGTAGAAATTATTTGATACACAGTGAGTTACAGAACTATAGAACAAATGAAATAACAATTTAGTGAGCAAAAGGTATTAACAAGAAATTGATGTTGAAGATAGATTTCGATATAATTTAAGATATACATTTTTGTTGAACTTACTAGTACAAGAGTCTGCGTACAATTATCTGACACATCTGTATAAGCTAGAAATATGAATGGTACATGAGGGGAAAGGGGATATGAGGATTTTTCTTACTGGTGGAAACTTAATTTATAAATGAAATTAATTGTTTAAAAAAAAATCAGCTTGATATTTACCAATTATGGCTTAAAAGTAGGTTTAAAATACCTGCCTCTAGACCATCATTAATCGGGACGTATGTCAATTATATTTTTGTATTCAGTAAGTGGCAAGTAATCGATAAAAAAAATTAGCTTTATACAAATGCTTGTAACTACGGAAGAGCTGAGGGGTCAAAGCGCCGCTTTTATTTTTGGGTCAAGATCTTGAGATTTTATCTCAAGATATTGAAGCCTCGTGTGATGATTTGTTTAATATTTTGCAATTGTTGGTTATTTTATAGGTCGAGGATAGTGTTCCACAATGCGGAATACCTAACTTAAAAAATCGGTAAAGGTATTTACACAGAACTTCCCTCGTTATTTGTGCATGGCGGTCACTCTAAAAAATTAATAATTACGAAATGACATTGAGAATAATAATTGGAATATAGTTATTGCTATTGTTACAAAGAAAACTTGATAAGTTTTGGTCAAAAATATATACAGATTGCTCATCCAACAGCAAAAGTTCAATACTAAATAGCAGGTGCCACATATGGCAGGCTTGCGCAAATACCTTTACAAATGTCCACCATGACTGAATTATTTCTTGGGATGACCACCCTGTACATTTTTCAATAAAAGTATAATAAATGCATATGCCAGATATTATTGCCATCTGTCACATTTTCAATCCAACATTCACATAATGAAGTGGAAGTATAGTGGTGGTTAAAAAATTTCATTTTTTTTTAATTTTTCAAAAGATGTTGGTAAATTAATTTTCAAAATTTTTTCTTCTGAAATAGGTTTAAAATGTCAAACGTAGAAATTTTAAATTAGAGCAAAAAGAAAAGTTTCCTTCTATTCTATAGTAGTGCTATAAAAGTTTAAAAATTAAAAATTACATATTTTTTAAAATAGGTTTAGAATGTCTAAATGTTATTTGTGGCATTATCTTAATTTTTTTCCTTCTTCAATTCTTTGGGTCTTCCTGCCACATGTATGTTTTCTTTCTAAGCGGTGCTAGGGGAATCTACAAAATATATCACAATTAACCAGTATGTTACTGGTAAAAAACCTCTACGCCTGTGACGTTTACGTCAAAGGATTAGTTAAAAGTTGGTTTTATAAATAAACAACAAAAAAAGTATAAAAACTTAAAATTGAATATTTCGCGGACGTTTCGGAAATCTAATCTGTTTCCTTTTTCAAGGCTTTTTTTGAAAAATCTTTTTTGCTGTGTATGACAAATACACAGCTCTAAGAATGTTTGTTATATTCAATATCCATAGATACTTACTATTTGTGAGGCGAGGTACGGTGCCAGTTTAAGTGGCGAGAACTCGATCGGCGCAGTTAAGGACAGGATCGAAATGTCAAAAACTCGTAAGCTAGTACTTATGTTAATCCTAGATGGCACAGTGTGTATCTTATCTTATTTTATTGGCAAGTTTCAATATTTGTCGGAATGTTGTCCGCGTTGCCACATGTACAAAAATTTCTTTAGTATAAGGTATAATTAATGTTACAAATTATAATTATAAATATTACTCAATTACATAAATAGTCGTAAAATAGCTAGTATGTGGTTAGGTAAATTCTAAAATGTAGTTTTGCATAATTTATGCCATGTACATCTAATATCATATAGGGATATTGTTTAAATTTTAAAACGAAATAGTTAACCACATTATTAATTTCGAATTAAACAGCAACCTTTTATCCAAATTATGGGAACACATCAGTTTTAATTATTGAAAATGGCAAAGACAATATGTATTTAAATTTGGCAACTGTTCATCACCTAATTTTTATTCTACCTAACAGTTGTAAATATGTCCTTGAACGTAGTGTGTGTGACAAGCGTTTAGGTACACGAAGCTTCGACCTTGCGCAAAACGGGATATCATTTATCTGACTCTTTAATATTTATTCCTTGATCTAGCGTTCACCGTCAGCCGAGTGGCTAGCGCGTAGATAAAATCATGGATCGAAGGTCCCGGGTTCAAACTCCTACGTGCGCTGAATTTTTTTTTTCTTTAATTTTGTAATGATTAATATATTTTTTCACTAATTCTTTTCTATGATTTTTTTACGTTAGGTTAGAGGTTTTTATTCTGCTTAAAATAATTTCATTCTTCGTGTAATTTCTTTAGGTTGGATTAGTAGGTTTTTATTCTGATATCTAATTGTTATAATAATAATTATTAGCGCCGCAGGCAGTATAATCGTCGCGGATAAAGAAATGGGGGGTGTGGGGGAGTCCCCCCGCCTTTTTTTCACAAAATAACACGAAATGCTTCAATTTCTCAACTTGCAGAATTTATTACACATTTGCAAGGTAATGCGCATGCTTGAAGCTCCGAACTTTCGGCAAAGATTAGGGAATTAACAAGATAGGACAGCCAGCGGTAAACCTTGTATCTTTTAGCAATGGCGCCATTGACCTCGACATTTAAATTTGAGTTTTCGCGCAGTTGCCACAATGTGACAAACAGACGGAGAAGGTAACATTAGAAAGAGAGGCCAATAGTGAAAATTGGACAACACTGTCTCCTCATAGAACGACCGAACTCAGCTGACTGTCAGTAGCCAAGGGCACTAAAAAACAGGTTGCTTAGTAATATATGTCACACGAAGTATTTCTGTTTATATGTAAGGTATCTATTTGGTTAGGATAGAATTGTACATTGTAAGAATAATTTTGAAACTTTTTTCTATAAAATGAGGAAAAAACAGCCACACGCAGCTGTCATCGAGGTCTATACGTGACGTAGCACTGGTCGATTTTGATGAGCCAACCTATCTTTTAGTAAGCTTGATCAAATTCGTTTAATGCGTAACCGACAAATCCCGAAACCGTTTCCGCTGGATGTCGTGTCCCTTTAAATCGGAGTACACCACTGCTTCGTCTATTTCGTCTTCTCCGTCTGACTGTCCTATCTTGTTAGGTCTCTAATCTTTTCCTGACCTCTAGATATAGTGTTTTATTATCCTATTTTCCAAAAAAATTAACATACTTTTGCATATATCTAAGAAAAGAACAACCAATATCTGAGTAAGTATACTGGGTTAATCATTCTTACACAATAAAAATTTACTAAAACTGGATGATTGAACCCGTAACTTCAGGGTTTAGGTTACACGTTGTTTCCTTTCGGTGAAGCAGTCACACATTGAAATATAAGATACTCCTTTCTGCGGAAGCATAAACGAGATAAATTTATGGATAGTTGATTAAAACACCAATGCCATGAACCATATTCAGGGTTCGAATCTAATTTATATATTTACATTAATTGAAAATTCACCCAATTTTTGACAAAAATTAACAGAATTTATTGTACCTATATATTATACTATTGTATATACTTGTATATACTTGGGATATAGTGCCATTTTAGTGCTTGAATACAGTTGCAAACTATTGACCATTTAATAATACTTTCATTGTTTAGTTTATTTAACAAATTTAAATGTGTCACTTTTCATTTCATTCATAAATCAAAATCATTACCCCTTTCATTCATAAAGGCTATTGGCGCCATCTTTTAGTTACATGCTGAACTTATTCTAAATATTCTTTACAATTATTCTGATGACTCATCGATTTGTATTAAAAATTGATTTCATACATCACAATTTACAAAAGCAATTTTATGCAAATTTTTACACAGATAAAAGATAATGACTGTAATACGCATCAATACGACCTAATTAAATGTACTTAAATAACTCTGATTATCTAATATAGTTACAAATGTATCGTCTGATAATTAGGCAATTTTAAAAATTTATTCCGAATTTATCGTGCACTTAAAAAGAAACAAACAGGTCCGTCGTATTTGGCCGACTTCTGTTATAATACTGCCCACTTTAAAACTCCGTTTGAATTACTTGTAAAAAAGTTATTTATGAAATACCAAGTGTTGATTTGACGGAATTTTAATGATTATTAGGCAACCACATATACACTTTTTGACATTTCAATCCCGACCTTAAGCAACGCCGGGAGAGTCCGTTACTTGGATGGGCGACCGTATCTCATTTCACCGTCCTGGTTAAGTGGTGGAATAGCTTTAGCTAAACTTCGCCAGGACGTTAAAATAAATAAGACGTTAAAATAAAAAAAATAAATAATAAAATTTCCATAGAACTGTTGATAGAGTTAACAGTTTTTTAGTTTCTATACAATGTTAAGTTTGTGAAGTTCTTCTTTTAACATTGGCAGCCAAGTTGTACAGACATCTACGGAACAATTCGACACGCAATTATCCTCATTCAATAAAGAATCCGCGATAATATTATTGAACGAGGATAATTGCGTGTCGAATTGTTCCGTAGATGTCTGTACAACTTGGCTGCCAATGTTAAAAGAAGAACTTCACAAACTTAACATTGTATAGAAATTAAAAAACTGTTAACTATATCAACAGTTCTATGTAAATAGTAAGTATCTATGGATATTGAATATAACAAACATTCTTAGAGCTGTGTATTTGTCATACACAGCAAAAAAGATTTTTCAAAAAAAACCTTGAAAAAGGAAACAGATTTGTTTTCCGAAACGTAGGCGAAATATTTAATTTCAAGTTTTTATACTTATTTGTGTTGTTTATTTATAAAAACCAACCTTTAACTGATCCTTTGACGTAAACGCCACAGCCGTAGAGGTTTTTTTACCAGTAACATACTGGTTAATTGTGATATATTTTGTAGATTCCCCTAGCACCGCTTAGAAAGAAAACATACATGTGGCAGGAAGTCGCAAAGAATTGAAGAAGGAAAAAAAATATGTTTAGAATGCTATGAAACGTGAAAATTTTAAATTTGAGCAAATTAAAAGAAATTCTATTTTAGTGGTAAAAACTTTTTGAAAAATGTGGTGAAAAAAATTTTCACAATTTTTTTTTCTGAAATACCTAGGTTTAGAATGTCATGAAACGTGAAACTTTTAAATTTGAGCATTCTAGTGTTAAATTTTTTTTCCAAACTGGTAACAAAATATTGCAATTTTTTTTTCCGAAATTGGTTTGGAATATTATGAAACGTGGAAATTTTAAATTTGAAAAAAAATCCATCTATTTTAGTGATAAACAAATTTTCAAAAATGGTAAAAAAAAATTTAAAATTTTTTTTTTTTATTGAATCAGGCTTAGAATGCCATGAAACGTGGAAATTTTAAATTTGAAGAAAGAAAAAAAAATTATTTCATTTTAGCAGTAAAAAATTTTTCAAAAATATTGGTGAAAATAATTTTCAAAATTTTTTTTCCTGAAATAGGTTACTCGTGTCATGAAACGTACAAATTTTAAATTTGAGCAAAAAAAATTTTTTCATCTTGGTAAAAATTTTTTCAAAAATGGTGAAAACTTTCAAAAAATTTTTTTTTCTGAAATAGGTTTAGCGCGTCATGAAACGTGGAAATTTTAAATTTGAGCAAAAAAACTTTATTTCACTATTTATTCCGTTTAGACGGTCCACACTGTATATTTTCCAGTGAAATTTCTACCATTTCTTCGCTGACAGTGGGGTCAACTACCTACCATATTTGACTGCTCTCCGTCTAGTAGTTTTTTAGTAAATGCACCAACAGACAGACAGACAGACAGACAGACGGAATTGAAAAACTTATATTTTCGTAATCTACGTGTTCTGAAGCGTCAGAATCCGAAAAATCTCGGAGGGTGATTTTTGTCGAATACAATACTTCCCTTCGGTATGCGAGGGAAGTAAAAAATCACATGAAAGAATGAAATTATTATAGGAAGAAGAAGGAAAATATTATTTCTGCCGTCAAATCCAACTTGAATTTGTGAAAAAAATATGAACTGGAAATATATGAATCAATAACTGTCAAATGCAACTTGAAACCTTGAGATAGAAAGTCTTGATTTTGAGATAGAAATTAAAGATCTTGAGGAAAAAGTCAAGGTCTTGAGATAAAAAAGCAATATTTTGAGATAATAAGTCAAGATCTTACGATCTGATTATTCCTTAATAGTTACCGAAGTTCATGTGCCGAAACGTAAAGAAAAAGGCTGTTGTAATAGTTTGCAGCTTCTGCCGCTATTTTTTCCCTGATATCTGGGCTATAAATAATTTCTAGAGGTACGACATTGGACAACCTGTACATAATCCACTAACTTTTCCCCTGACTTCGTGCCTAATCAATATTATAGAATACAATAAAGTTCAACGTTATCGCATTGACTCCACGTTGCACCACAAAGTGGCGTCCACTTTGGACTTACACATCAAATATTCCTAATACAACAATAAGCGCTTCAACTGTAATCTAGACAACGAATAATGCAAATGTAGACAGAGGAGCGAGCCAAACCAAAGGATTTATTTCGACTAGTAAGCATTTACAGCTTAATGTTTAATGACATAATCGACAGACAATAGAAGGTGGAGATTAGCCATTGTGTCAAAGTGCGGTGGTAATATCCAAAGTGCCGTTTGTGCAATTAAAACAGTAGGGCATCGACTGTGACAGTCTTGCAGAAATGTAGAAAAGTTGAGGTTTTAGTTTGGATATGCACTCACAAAAAGTTGTCATACTAAAATAAATCTACAGGCCGTTATTTCTACACTATGGAAATGGCTTATTAACCAAATATAATACATTTTTAATGCTGCAAAATTTTGTGTTTATAATATTTGAAGTTGAAGTTAATTTTTCGAACTGATATTATAGACCAGTCATTCCATTTTTAACGTAATGTTAATTTTTCGTAATCGATATACAGTAAACCAAAATATGTAAAAAATCGGAAATTTTCCGTAGAATTTAATGCTGTATTTTTAAAACAACTGACAGTCATGGGTCTTACCGAAAATTGCGGCCAAAGTTGGTCAAAAACAGTTTTTTGCGTTTAAAAAATAAAATATGCTTTGGATTAAAAAAAAAGTTTCATACAAAAGTTGTAGAATTAATTATTACCGATCGATCTAGCCCGGTCCGATGTTAAAAAATTCGAAAATGAAGTGGCAATTAAAAAAAAAACGTTAAAAATCGCTGTTTTTTAAAACGCTTGTATCTCTTAAAAAAAAAAATTGAAGCCATACTTGGTGAAAGTGTAGCCCTTGGCAAGCCAAACAAAAGCGTTTTTGAAAATTTGAAAAACAACGAAAAGTTTTTGCAAAAACCGATTTTTTCGAAAAAAAAAACCATTTTTTTTAAATGCCAATAAATCATAAACCCGTGAGTTTTTATAAACGTTTCGGGGCTTAAAATTTTCTTTAATAGTTGCCGTAATATGTGAAATTACTGCGCGCCTTTTTAATTGATCGGTAATGTGCAAAAAATCGGTCGAAAAATCGGTATTTTTTTCCATAAAAAAAAATTAAATATCTTCAAAAATTACAATTCCATACAATCGTCGTTATTCTTATCTAATAGCTAGTATTTTTTTGTAAATAAAAAAAAAATCAACTCTCCGACCTTCTGAAGTCGAGAAATTTTTTTATTTTTTTTTTATTCCTGTGGCGTCATTTTTTAATATTAAGGGCTCAAATTTACATGATTTGAAGTTTAATACTTACAGATTAAATAAAAAATTTCCAAATTAAAATCAGTCATCACTGAGCACTGGAACGTTAGTGACATTAGCTGATCAGGACCGTGGCATGAGTACATTAGCACTATCGGTGGAGTGGGTGAGAACAAACTCCCACTGACTTTCTCTTAATTATAATGCTTGTGTTTTCATTAGTTATTTGTGAGTATTTAAGCGGCAAAGTAATGTTCAAGTATATGTTTAAAGTGTGACAACGAAACTTGCACAAATATTGAAACTCCTATTATCGAAGATATTTTCGACGATGAATTAAATGAGCTGAATATTACAGAAGCAGCTATAGACAGCGAAGAATATGTTAATGAAAATGTAAATGACGACATTGTTGACAGTGATGGTGACACATCAGAACTTACTGTATATAATAGTGACAATAATAGTAGCAGCGAAAGCGAATATAAATCACCTGTAAAGAAACAAAAATATTAATATTGTATCACGCATTGTTTAACGTTTTTTCAGATAAATACACGAATTTAAAAAAAAAATATTTTGTTATTTCCTTTGCAATTATAAATAACCCAAGCACTATAATCAATTACTTTGCCGCTTAAATACTCACAAATAACTAATGAAAACACAAGCATTATAATTAAGAGAAAGTCAGTGGGAGTTTGTTCTCACCCACTCCACCGATAGTGCTAATGTACTCATGCCACGGTCCTGATCAGCTCATGCCACTAACGTTCCAGTGCTCAGTGATGACTGATTTGAATTT
The DNA here is from genome assembly GCA_963583905.1 of Stenurella melanura. NCBI lineage: Eukaryota > Metazoa > Arthropoda > Insecta > Coleoptera > Cerambycidae > Stenurella > Stenurella melanura. Next base: position 171,187,652 of record OY757311.1, read on the forward strand.
GGAAATTTTTTATTTAATCTGTAAGTATTAAACTTCAACTCATGTAAATTTGAGCCCTTAATATTAAAAAATGACGCCATAGCAATAAAAAATAAATAAAAAAATTTCTCGGCTTCAGAAGGTCGGAGAGTTGATTTTTTTTTTATTTACAGAAAAATACTAGCTATTAGATAAGAATAACGACGATTGTATGGAATTGTAATTTTTGAAGATATTTAATTTTTTTTATGAAAAAAAAATACCGATTTTTCGACCGATTTTTTGCACATTACCGATCAATTAAAAAGGCCCGCAGTAATTTCACATATTACGGCAACTATTAAAGAAAATTTTAAGCCCAGAAACGTTTATAAAAACTCACGGGTTTATGAATCATTGGCATTTTAAAAATTTTTTTTTTTTCGAAAAAATCGGTTTTTGCAAAAACTTTTCATTGTTTTGCAAATCTTCAATAACGCTTTTGTTTGGCTTGCCAAGGGCTACACTTTCACCAAGTATGGCTTCAAAATTTTTTTTTTTTAAGAGATACAAGCGTTTTAAAAAACAGCGATTTTTAACGGTTTTTTTTAAATTGCCACTTCATTTTCGAGTTTTTTAACATCGGACCGGGCTAGATCGATCGGTAATAATTAATTCTACAACTTTTGTATGAACCTTTTTTTAATCCAAAGCATATTTTATTTTTTAAACGCAAAAAACTGTTTTTGACCAACTTTGGCCGCAATTTTCGGTAAGACCCATGACTGTCAGTTGTTTTAAAAATACAGTATTGAATTCTATGGAAAATTTCCGATTTTTTACATATTTTGGTTTACTGTATTTCGGTAAACAGCCGAAAAAATGTAGAATGTCTGGTCTATTAGTTCAGTTCCGAAATATGCTTGACCGTGTGTGTGTGTGTATGAATTTATCTTCACAAATGGAGGAACTACTGGTCCAAGGTGTGTAAACCAGTAAAGTTTATGGGTTATATCATCACGTACAAAGAGTAGAGTGGTAAGCAGAAAAAATTAATAAAGCATTCTTAAGTATCACCGGCTCCTCCGCCATTTTTGAAATAAAACCAAATGAAAGTAGTTAATACCCTTTTTTATTATACCTCAACTATAATCTTTGTTTTTGAAACGAAAAAGCATGCAAAATCGAGCGTTTAAAGCACTAATGCTTTAAAGTTGTTAAGCTAACAACCAATTTCAAACAATGCTAGATACACAGGTATTTAGTAACCAAACAAAAAAATTCCAACCGTCTCTATGTTACCGATTAAAAACGAAATTCAGAGATTACCTTGTAAAATGAATCTACATTAATTAATTTTTCTAATGTTTACTTTGCAGCGCAGGTATAATAAAAAATAGCTTATAGTACACGTGCATAAGTAGTCTTTAAAGCATTTACTCCTTTAGGACCCTCCTCGCTCCGCTCGTCGTTCCTTAAACCCGTGCGTGCTTTAATATGTTACTTATACACTTGTATTATAGTATACAGGGTGTCTCACCGGAAACTGAATCGATCGATATAGAGAAAAGTACGTATCAGAAATTTCTGAAAATTTAGATAGTTACTAATGTCGGTGTGGCCAATTCAACTAAAATAATTAGAAGCATGGGGTATTTCCGGTTATACCGGAAGTCGATACTAATTTGCTTATTTTAAATAGAACACCCTATATATTTTCAACTTTTCGAGATGACAAAAAAATTCTGAGTTCAGGCATGTAGCACACCCTATATCTAAACCCAGTAGTTTCGAAGATATTTGACATTTTATAAAAAATATGACAGGTGCAACGGTTTGCAAGAACCGCTATAACTTTTTCTGTGTAGGACATCCTCATTTGCTCCTTGGCATGTAGAAAGAACACAAGGAAAACTACGTTCTGCAACTGAAATAAATTCAATAATATCATACCAAGTGTTCCGTTTATCGCGTTACATTTTGTCAACTTCAAACCGCGAAAACTTGTTTAGGTCAAATGGAACACCCCATATTTTTTTACGTCAAGTTGTGTAAAATTGAATTCCCTTTTTTCTGATATTAGCAATGAGGGATTAAAGTTTTCAACTTTGTGAGATATTTGCGATTTTATTAGAAATTCATGAATTGTTGTAATCATTTCATCAAAACAGCCATGATTAGAAAAAATCAGTCATTATCTTATGTCAAAAAATGCCAGCACGTTTAAATTACACCCACTAAGACTTTTTATATTTGTTTATTATTTATGGAGAATGTGAAAAGGTAATATCAAGAACTTGCAGCACATTTGCTACTCGATATCCACAAAAACGGAAACCGCCACCAAACACTGTAAAACGCATACTGGAAAATTTTAAAAATTATGGCTCTGCCAAGGCAAAAATACAAAGAAAAAAGTCCATACTAAATGAACCAAGAGAGATAGGCATAGGGAATGCTAAGATTAATCGATGCAGAATCCAACACTATTAAATTCTGTGAAAATATAAATATATAAAAGGTATTTGCATGAGTTTGGGGAGAAAGTCTCTAAATCGGCCACACAATAGAAGATATCGATTTTCAAGAATCTCAAAATTATTAATTATTTCTAAAACTGGTAGGTTTAAGAGTATATTATGGTACATAAACCGAAGCTAAAATTTTACGAGAAATCCGAATATGGAATAAAATAACAAAATTAGGTGATACATCCGATGTAAAGGGAAGTAATGTATGCATAAAAATCAGATCCGCCATATCCAAAAACTCGTTTTGACAAATTTAAAAAAATCTAAACTGAACAGATCCCAAGAAACGTTTAATACCCGCTTTCCGTGAACAACCCTGTATGTTATTGGCTATAAGCTGTTTTAGCCAACCATCTATGTAATAAATTATTACACCAAATTAATTCTATTTACCGAATGTGTGTGCTATGTTCTAATATTTATTCTTTAGATATTTTTTTTCACACGCGAAGACTGAACAGGATGAACCAAATCAACTAAATATCAGATAATGTCCACTCCACTCTTTCATCTTATTCTAATTGAAATGCAAATAAAGGAGAACATTAAAACTCATTAATTAAAAATAAGGTGGTGGAGTACTGGTGAAAAATTTTATGGCGGCTGCCACAAGAAAAACGACAAATGAAAATGTCGCTTGTAATACTTAACTAATGGATCGGCGATGTCAGTCAGGTCGTTTAAATTTGGTCTTAAAATGTTGGGATTTATTTAAATCTCTGTCTCCAATGAAATTTGTTGAATAGGAAAATTAATTTAGAAAAAGAAAGGCAAGAAACGAAAAGGTAGAAAGGAAGAACATATGGAAAGAAAAAAAGGATAAAAATTGTAATACTCTGAGACGTTAGAGAATGCAAAAATAGTTTTGATTAAAGGAGTTACCGCAAAATTGCACGCCCGGTATGACAGTTTATATTTAATTCAAAATTATGTATTAGCCTCTCGCATTTGGGTTATGTTTCTTTTTAGTGAAATATGGCCCTGTTTGAACTGTTGATAATGTCAAATTTAACAAATTTTCTAGGAAATATTTAAATATTATCAAATTATGTAAATTACCCCCGAGTATACTACTACATATCTTTCCACAGAAGATAAGGACAACCTGTAAATATAAAGCTAAAATATAGTTTATTTAATAATTCCTCTCGTATTTGGGTTTTCTCAAAGAAACTTTTGACAATGATACGGCCCTAAAGTAGGATTGGGAAATCACGTACAAATGCTAGAGGCATTTAATCGTGGTGATTCGTAAACGACGTCCTAAATTGTAAACAAAAATACATTGAAAGCGATATCCTCGTCCAATATGGCATTTGTGTATTTTGAAAGGACCTCCGCGCATGGAAAAAGAGATATAAATATATTATTTTCTATCCCAGCCCAGTTATTTTTAAATTTCTCATTTAAGAATTTTTAACAATGGTAATTTTCATTTCACGTACAAGTACCTAATTACATTGTCTGTATGTCTGCATATAACTACACAATGCATGTAGATAAAGTTTGAACTAAATTCTGTAATTTTACTACTAAAAAGTCTAATTACTGTGGACTAATAGACCGCCAAGACATAGACAACAGACCAACAGACAGACTGACGAAATTGATCAACCTTCATTTTCGCAATCGCCATAGTCTAAAACGTGAAAATCCGAATAAATCTCGGAGAGGAATAAATCTCGAAGAGTGATTTTTTCACTTCCCTTCGGTAAATGAGCGAAGTAATAAACTTAATAGATTTATTAGCTGTAGCCTACTTATAACTCTCGATGGTGATTTAATCCAAACGGAATGGATCTATAGTGTTGACCGTGTCGATTCTGGGACGAAATTAGAAATTACTCGTATAAGTGCACACCACTTGCACTTATTGGCGCTGTTTCCTCTATCTGGCAGAACTTCCGTTATTCATACGCTGTTGATCCCGTGTAAATAGGCCATTGGGGGAAATGACTTGTCAATGTAATGTAGTTTAGTCTGGCGGAGTTCTGCTTGATCGGACAAACCCTTATAAATATGTGTTCAGAAATGCATTGAGCCAACTAAGTACGTCTTTAGGGCATATTATAGGTACCTGAAACGACGAAAACTGTCTCATACTACAGGGTGTCTGATGTATATGTGCACATATTTTAGATATCACATTTTCCCGAAAGAAGTAAAGAAGTGTTATAGAATTTTTTATTTACTCCAACAGCTTTTCTTAAATTAAATGTTCCACCCAAATCAACATATAGATCGTAAAATTAAAGATTTTAAGATGCTATTTCAATGGTTTCAATGAGTGTCTCACCGGGAAGTGAATCGATCGATATAGAGAAAAGTACGCATCAGAAATTTTTGAAAATTTAGACAGTTACTAATATCGGTGTGGCCAATCCAACTAAAATAATTAGAACGTACTTCCGGTTATACCGGAAGTCGATATGAACTTGCTTATTTTAAATGGAACACCCTCTGAATTTTCAACTTTTTGAGATGAGAATAAAATTCTGAGTTCAGGCACGTAGCATACCCTATATCTGAACCCAGTAGTTTCGAAGACATTTTATAAAAAAAATTGACAGGTGCAACGGTTTGCAAGAACTGTTATAACTTTTTCTGTGTAGGACATCCTCATTTGCTCTTTGGCACAGAGAAAGAACACAAGGAGAACTACATTCTACAACTTAAATAAATTCAATAAAATCATACAAAGTGTTCCGCTTTTCGCGTTACATTTTCTCAACTTCAAACCGCGAAAACTTGTTTAGGTCAAATGAAACACCCTGTATTTTTTTACGTCAAGTTGTGTAAAATTGAATTCCCTTTTTTCTGATATTAGCATTGAGGGGTTAAAATTTTCAACTTTATGAAATATTTGCGATTTTATTAGAAATTCATGAATTGTAATCATTTCATCAAAATAGCCATGATTAGAAACAATCAGTCATTATCTTATGTCAAAAAATGCCAGCACGTTTAAATTACACCCACTAAGACTTTTTAAATTTGTTTATTATTTATGGAGAATGTGATAAGGTAATATCAAGAATTTGCAGCACATTTGCTACTCGATATCCACAAAAACGGAAAATAACACTAACACTGCAACATGCGTATTAATCGAATTGAAGATATGGCATAAACTAAAATAGCAGAGATAAGATCAATCTAAAACATGATTCCATTTTAATTTAATAATTGCTCGAAATTCCTCCCTCGTACCTCGACACATTTTTCGCACCTTCGGATTAGTTCCTCATGGGTAGCTCTTCTAATTGAATCCTGTGATATGTTTTGAAATGCATTTCTTACTCTCTGCATAAAATCTTCAATGGTTGTTAATGGGCTCTCATAAATTTTATTTTTAATAGTTCCGTTAATAAAATAATCCAGAACTGATAAGTCGGGCGAGCGTGGAGGCCATGAGAAAGGTCCATTATTGGCAATCCATTGATCATAAAAAGTTTCTTGTAAATAATTATTAATTAAATATGCGTTATGTGGGTGAGCACCGTCGTGCTGATAAAAAATGTTTCTATGTTCGGCGAGAGGTAAATTTTCTAAATAGTTATTATTCAAATTTTATAAGATATTCAAATATCTTTCACCAAAAAAAAAAAAAACAAAAATTTACCTATACATATTAGCAGAAGAGAAAATTTAATTTACCTTTTAAATTTTCCTGATAAAATTGTAATGCCACCCCTCTATCATTTCTTACGGCACAGTGAACATTGACTGCCAACTTTCATGAAAGTTTCGCTCTCTGAACATATGAGGATTTGAGTCACTCCAATAATGCGAATTGTGTCTATAAAAAAGTCCATTTTTAGTAAATTTTGCTTCACCTGTGCATATAATATTTCCCAAATAAGAATCGTGACCCTCAGACCTTATTAGAATAAACTCACAAAAATTCTGTCTTCTTAGGAAATCTGTTTCTTTTAATCCTTGAACCATATGGAATGAAAACCGGTGAAACATGTTTTAATAAGATTCTGTGAATTGAATCCTTGCATAGTCCCGATTCCAGAGCAGCTTGTCTTAATGATATCCTTGGAAAGGCATGAAAATATCCCAAAATGATTATTTCAATGTTTTCGTCATCAATCATAGGCTTTCTTCGTTACATTTTTGCCTTGACAGAGCCATAATTTTCAAAATTTTCCAGTATGCGTTTTACAATGTTTGGTGACGGTTTCCGTTTTTCTGGATATCGAGTAGCAAATGTGCTGCAAGTTCTTGATATTACCTTATCATATTCTCCATAAATAATAAACAAATTTAAAAAAACTTCGTGGGTATAATTTAAACGTGCTGGTATTGTTTGACATAAGATAATGACTGATTGTTTCTAATGGCTGTTTTGATGAAATGGTTACAACAATTCATGTATTTCTAATAAAATCGCAAATATATCAAAAAGTTGAAACCTTTAACCCCTCAATACTAATATCAGTGAAAAGGGAATTCAATTTTACACAACTTAATGTAAAAAAATACATTTGACCTAAACAAGTTTTCGCGGTTTGAAGTTGACAAAATGTAACGCGAAAAACGGAACACTTGGTATGATATTATTGAATTTATTTCAGTTGCATAACGTAGTTCTCCTTGTGTTCTTTCTCTGTGCCAAAGAGCAAATGAGGATGTCCTACACCGACAAAGTTATAACGGTTCTTACAAACCGTTGCAATTGTCAAATTTTTTATAAAATGTCAAATATCTTCAAAACTACTGGGTTTAGATATAGGGTGTGCTACATGCCTGAACTCAGAATTTTATTATCATCTCGAAAAGTTGAAAAAATATAGGGTGTCCTATTTAAAATAAGCAAGTTGGTATCGACTTCCGGTATAATCGGAAGTACTCCATGCTTCTAATTACTTTAGTTGGATTGACCACATCGACATTGGTAATTATCTAAATTTTCAAAAATTTCTGATGCGTGCTTTTCTCTATATCGATCGATTCAGTTCCCGGTGAGACACCCTGTATATGTACTAAAAAGTGAAAAACAAATTAATTTAAAAAAATTAAAACAATGGTTTTCTTTTAAAACTAAATTGCACTAAAAAGTAGAATAGTATATTAAGTGGATATTAAAGTCTTTAAAACACGCGCGATTTTTCGAGCACGACCGCGCAGCCGGAGTGCTCGAAATAGAGCAAGTATTTTAAAGACCAGTAATCCACGAATACTTTACGCTATTTGTTTTATTGGTACACTTTGAAGTTCTAACATTGATTACTTAAATAGAAAAGCAGATTCGCGGTTAAAACCGCAAAAATTCCTGTCACATCAATAATTAAAAAGTTGACATTTTGACTCGGGTTGTAGTTGTTGCCATGGTAACTTTAAAATACTCACGTTTTTAAAAGTTGTATTTAAACACTCGAAGGTATCACCCCCAAATATGGGTTGTTTTCTACTGTCTTCCCGATGTTTTAGCCAATTCGTATGACAGATTCATATCCAGCACCCCAAAATTACTAGTAGTTCTAATTCTAGTGGCAAGTTCGAATATCAATTCCAATGTCACCCCCAAATAAGGGTTTAAAAACAACCCTTATCTGGGGGTTCGAATATCAATTCCAATGTCACCCCCAGATAAGGGTTGTTTTTAAACCCTTATTTGGGGGTGACATTGGAATTGATATTCGAACTTGCCACTAGAATTAGAACTACTACTAATTTTGGGGTGCTTAATATCACTTCGAGCTATTTAGGAAACATCCATCATTAAGAGAATTCCTCACATCACTTTCGTTGTCTGCCATGCTCTAAGGAAGAGAATTTATAACGCCTCTAGCTGATACAAATGCTTCAGATAATTGCAGATGAGCTCCTATACTATAAAGATCTCATTTCAAAATTAATAAGAATTTTGAACACCTAAGCTGATTTGTCACATTTTTCTCTAGTTAAACACAAGCAACGTCAGTCGGCAATTCTCGAGGGTGGTTCACAACTTTACCCATTATTCACGATGAGGTGACTACTTTCTTAGCACAAAAGGACCACATAACCTTGTGTATTTCAAATTACGTCTCAGAATTTGACGGTTTGATAACCGCTTGTTAAAGTTTATATCCCAAATGTGTCAACATTTTAAAGCATCCTCCAACGATGCGAGTGTCAGATACCACAGGTAAATTACCAGAGATGAAATCAAATGCTCCGAGGCACAAGATTTACACTTCTAGATTTTGATAGGCCAATTTCGTACGCAAGACAGATCGTAGTTCCACGTGGAAGTTAATTCGAAGTGATTGCTCCTTGAGAGCAATCTGAACTTATATGCAGAATATTTAGAGGATGTAAGCACCTGTGGAAAGGCAAGCGCTGAGTTGTTATAGATACACTATAAAATCAAAGCCCTAACAGTTTGAGTAATTCAGTTTGACTTTAATCAATTATTAAACTAGTTGGTACAGTTGTATCAAGGAGGTATTTCCCTAAATACAGAATTGTTAGGCCAATAAGGAACTAAGAAACATATAATAATGTACATGTATATTTGGCGAGTCAAATTGTACAAAATGTGATATGAAATATAATTTTTTACTAACAAGAGTGTCCTCTCTCACATTTTTGTCATTAGTTAATTTTTGATGACGCTCACCATGTATATTTTTGACCTAAAGGATTTTCCAGACCGAAGAATAAATATTAAATAGGCAAATAGAAACCTATTAAAAATCTATCTCTAAAATTGCAATAAAACATATAGTGCTCGCGTTGATAATATTCGCTTAGTTTTGAATCCTGCTGGCACTATTAGAGTAAAATGTATGACATGTGGCTTATGCCACTTGTCGTAAAAAATCGTCATGAATATAAGGGCACAAATTAAAATTTTCTAACAAACCACACCACATAATAAGAGTCAATCGTGAAGCATGTTTTATAAAAAAATCATTAAATTCTTTGCATAATTTCTATTTTTAAAATAAATAAAGAAACGAACTTTCACATAGGCTTATATGGCAGTAAAAATCAAAAATTCTTAGTTTCTCCGTTTGACTACGGCTGAGAATTAATTATTTTTCTGGTATTTTTCCATTCACAGGATGATATCTCCTAAACTTTTATATTTATCAAAAAAAATTGTTTATGAAATATTTGCCATATTTTCCAAATTGCAATGGTTCTTAAATCAGATTTTTTGAGAATCTAATAACCACATTCGTTGCAGATACTCGCTCTCCCACTACTATAAGACTGCTTGAACAACCCGCTCTACCCAGCTGCAGTGGTCCATTGTTAAATAGATGGACACAGTGTAACACTCGTGGTTTATAATACAGGGTGTAATTAGTTTCATGGCATTAAAAGACACTGGTGGTAGGGAACGACAAGACAAACAAAAAAACCTTATATAACATGGGGTCTAAAGCACATAGTTTTGGAGAAAAAAAAATAAACAAAAATTTAGCAAATTTTCAATAAAATTTTTTGAGAACTGCTGGAATGTTGAGGTAGGTTTAGATCTGGTAGATCTGATCTGAAGAAAATTATACTCTGACTCTCCCTTGTGCAATATTTTAGTTACTGTGGGTGTTTCGTTATGTACACACGTCCAACCCGCCGCCGTTTGTTGTTTTTGTTATTTTTTAATTTCGCATCAATGTGTATTTATAGTTAAGATTGATTTTATTGACTTGCCGTTCAAGTTGTCAAATTCTTGATTACGTACAGACACAACTTACTTGTTCGTTCTTTTTGTATTCCTTTTTATCTTTTGTACCAAGTTTTTATTGTATTTTTCTTTATCGACAACGTTAGTTGATAGTTTAGTGTTTAGCGTTGAACGAAGTGCGTATGTACTTAATTGTGTATTGATACAGATGCAGAGATTTTGAATCATTTAGGTAGGTAGTAAGCTTTTAACCCAGGACACTCATTTATGTTACAAATTTTAATAAACCACATTTGAATTTTCTAAATTATAAACAATCCAATAATTTGTTCCAAATTAAAAAACACACATGTAAAGAAATGCTCTGTTTAAACCTCTATGGCCATTATTTGCTTGCAATTGTGCACGAAGAGAGAACGAATTATTTACCTCTTTATACTTACCTCAGTTCAGTTGAGGCGGTCCATCAAAGGCGGTCGATGATCCTTTGACACCGCGTGTGCTGGCGAGCACTTTTTTATGACAATTTAAAAGTTGTATAATTGGGAAGTACAAGTCCAACGACTAAGAAAAGCAGTGGTTCTCAACAGTTGTCTACCATAATATTAAATATGTTAACCTAGATCAGTTTTTTCAAAGTGCCCCTAGAGGGAAAAGTCACAAAGGTTTTTTGTTTGTCTAGTCGGTCCCCATTATCAGTTTTTTAATGACCCGAACCTGAATACACCCTGTATATCGAAATTTATGTTTTGAAAGTGATTACTATGGAATAAATATAAGTATAATTGTTGAATATTAATTCAGTGTTATATGAACTTACATAAAATTACTGTTAAGGAAATGAATATATTACTAGCAAAAATACTCGTAATTATTTCAAACTCTTACTAAAGACTTATTCATAGATAAGTACAAAAACATATATCTTTCTAAACAAAATACTTTGCTGGCTACATGCCACGAACAACATTGAATTATAAGAAAGAAATATGCACATTACGTACAGAAAACTGTCACAATAATGTTAGTTTTAATTTTAAATTATCCTGTTCAACAAAACCAAAAACAACCAAAGACAAAAACACTTACCAAAAACTTTAAAAACTTTCACAGACACGTGTTTCTGTATCCTACACAAGGATACTTCTTCAGTGCTACTTCTTTCAAAGTTGAAAATGAACTAAACAGTCACTTACCAGGTAATAGGTATTTATGCAGTAATTATTTATGGTTCTAACGAACAGGATAATCCAAAACAGATTTCGGAGAACTACCAGTACAGGTATAATCATAAAACATAATCAAATGCAAATGCAAATTACTGTGTAACAGATTAACACGTTATAAGAAATTCCCTAGTTCACTGTTTGCAAGATACTTTTAGCTGGTATAAATGGTATAAATTTTGTACCATAGAAGTAATGCTTTTTAGAAGAAATTAAAATGGTAAGTACTACTGATAGCACAAGTTCTGAAAGTGAGAGAGAGACAAAAATAAAATTGAATGTAAAAGATAAGTATTCGTAAGAAATTATGCTTAATTTGTATGAAACTGGGTCCTGTAATCAAAGGTTCTGAACAATTATTTGCAACATTTATTGATAAGTAACATATCTGGTAAGATCATACATTTTACTGTAAAAGTGCCAACGGGCTGAAAGATAGAAATTAAATTGCACTCTACGAATAATTCGTATGATAGTTAACACGCATCTAGCAACCACCATGTATGACAGATATAGTCCAATTTTAATTATACCGTACTATTTTACAAATGAACTGAATTTGAAATATGTGAATGTAAATCTAATAGAAGCGATTATGTTTACTAAAAATGATCTACTTACACACTCACGTACTAACAGACATTCTTATTCTGTATTTGAGTTCAGCTTTCTACGGAAAGGATACTTGTTCAATTTTTTTCTATCACTATCCAAGTTATTGTCTATTGGATAAATTCAATTTTAATAAAATAACAACACTTCGAGAAAGTTGCTGCAGCAATGTAGAATATTTTTGTATTATTAGACAATATTCAATGAACTGATACTTTCAATAGACGGAGTTCCAGACTATACAATAGGGTGGTTTACAATGCTATGAGAAAAAATAATTTTTTTCTTGGATTCTAGGCACCCTCCAGTTTCTAGAGACTTAGCCACAGTATTTCTTTGGCAAAGTTTTAGCTTCCTACTCCAAGTAGAAGACAGTGCTCAAAGAGCTTTAAGATGCAGTTTTTCAGGAATTCATGTATACACATTTTCTTTTATATATTTAAACAAATTTTGTTGACTTTTTTTGTTAACAAGTAGATTATAATGTAAATTTACAATAGAGAATATTATATCTGAAAAATGTCGCAAACAGTTCAAAAAGTTCTAATCAAAGTTCAATCATATTCCCCAAAAAAAAAAAAAATTTAGGATATCAAAGGGTGGTTAAGCACCGCCTTGCACTTGAAGTAGGAAGCTGAAATTTGTAATAATACTAGGGGAAAGTAAAAAATAACTACGGGGTCCTCAGACTATTATCGAAAAAAAAATAATTAACCACCCTTATTATTATCATTAGCAAATTTAATCATAGTTGTTAATGAGTTTGACAGATGTACTGTTTTCTGAGTTGACAGATATTGTACGGTAAAAATTAATTAATCATCAAATATATAAAAAAAATACGATCCACTGCCATCATTGTCTATTAAACATATTTTCGCCTGGTTGGAAATCTTCAGATACGGGGACATGAGATCAATAATACTAGAAATACTACTTTACATTTTGATTCTAGTACATTTAACTCAAGCTTGAAAATTTTCTGAAAATTGAACTAATATCTTTATACCTCGTACCGGAATGATTCTTACTTTTGATGATATATAACAAGAAAGATGACTTGTGTCCACGCATACTTTTAGGGAAAATCAATAACCGTTTAATCGTCCTTCAATCATCTTTACTTGATGAAGCTCTTTCGCGGTAAATCACATTTTATCTAGATATGGAAATTTGTATGAATATTAAACTTCCTATTCATGGTTCATTTGAGAGATGTTTATTGAAATATACGAATACTTCCGTTTCTGAACAATCGTACAATTAATTAAGACATTTTGAAGTTACAGCCTGCATCTATTCTCTTCCGGGCCTTTCTATGTTTGTAGTTCTTAGTTTCTGTTTTAAATTAGTCGTGTAGTGTCACATTATATGAATTCCTTGACTACTCTATTCCGTGAGTGGAATATTTGTGTAGCATACTGTATTTTGAGCTTTATAAATCAGGTGTTGACTCCGAATAATGGTTTCCTTGCGATGCGATCTCCTATAATTTTAAAAAATCATAAAATTTCTTTTCTTTTTAATATATACTGTGCACATTGATGATTTTAGACAGTTCACAATAATTTAGTGTTACGACATCGACAATAGCTAATGTAGATTTGTTTACGAATTAAAGAGACATTGGCGATCAGTAATCTATTATATCGAAACATAGATTTTTTTCTTCCAATTCTTTGGGACTGCCTGCCACATGATTTTTTTTTTTTAACTGGTGCTCCGGGAATCTACAAAATATCATAAATAACCAGTATGTTACTGTTAAATAACCTTTACGCCTGTGACTTTTACGTCAAAGGATCAGTTAGAGCTTGCTTTTTTTAAATAAACAACACAAATAAGTATAAAAACATGAAATTAAATATTTCGCCGACGTTTTGAAAATCTAATCCGTTTCCTTCTTCAAGGCTTTTTTTGAAAAATCTTTTTTGCTGTGTATGTAAAATACACAGCTCTAAGATTATCTGTTATATTCAATATCTATAGATACTCACTATTTACATAGAACTGTTGATATAGTTAACAGTTTTTTTTAGTTTTTATACAATGTTAAGTTTGAGAAATTTTTCTTTTAACATTGGCAACTAAGTTGTACCAACAGACATCTACGGAACAATTCTACATGCACGCATCTATCCTCATTCAATAATATTATCGCTGATTCCTTAATTTTTCTTTTTTGCTATCGGCCTCTTTTGTGAAAATTTTTGCCGAGTTCCAGTTTATTCTATGTCCGTTCTCCCAAGCGTGTTCGCAGATCTTGGACCTCTGAATTCCATTTTTTCTGATACAATTTTGGTGTTCGCCCAATCTTACACTAATATATTCTTTGTTTCCAATTTTTAGACATTCGCCTATTTTTACTCAAATCACTTATTTTAAACATTCATAACGCATTTCCTTGGGTTGTAGATATCAATTTCTGAGGTATTTTCAATCCGTTATAATGGATCTGCAATTTTGGATTTAAGAATTTCCGAATTAAAACTTTATATTCGTGATTAGCGATTTTGAAAACCTCCCGAGTAACAAGTGTTAACCATAATCTTCAAATTTTGATTGCTTTTCCGATTATTACATGCGCCATATTGGATCCGCCACCCTTTATTCAGGAATTTTCGAATTCGCACATCATATTCGTAATCAACGACCTCAAAAACCCGTAGTAACCAAATTCAGACAAAAATATTTAATAGAAAAATGTGTGAGTTAAAGGGGTAAGTGGGACCATGGTCTGTGGGGGTGGTTTCTAACCCTTTGAGGGAAAAGTTATATTATATTTGTTTTTGTATTAATTCAGTCGGTAAAGTAAAGTAAAGGTAAAAAATACACCAGAAGCTCGCAAAAACTGTTATCTGAGATTTTCCTTTCGTAATTGTTAGTGCGAGGATTAAACATCACAAAATCACAAAAATCAATTCTGGGGGTGCCGCGCAACCCCCCCCAAAAACCACCCTTTCAGTGATAAAAGTATTTTCTTACTGATAACTCGGTAGCCGTTGAAGATATAAAAAAATTGCTCACCATAGAAAAGAAAGCTTGACTAATTGCCGAAAAAAAAGTCCTCTTGTAATTTTCTAGTATATGCTATGGTTTTCGAGAAAATCGATATTGACAAAAATTGCAAAATTTGTATTTTTAATGCGCGCGAATTTTCGTTTATTTGAAATTTTTTGGGTGCAGCCTATAGAAAAAATTTAATTGCTCGAAAACCAAACAAGCTAGGAAGAAAAATCAAAATGGGTTTTAAAGGGGATATAAAATACTCTCTTGTGTTGCCATTTTTGAGGGCTATTGATATTTATCAGTATATAAAAATAACAATGATATAGTTATCTCTTGATTTTTTGTGCATCTAACTATTCACAGGCCCATAAAAAACAACTGAGTATAATATAAGTTATAAATACACTATCTTTTAGTTCAAGGTAGTACTTCAATGCAGAAAAAGTTAGGAATAAAAATATTCACATTTACAAATTTAGCAGCTTGTTAAAGTTAGCCAAAAAAATCTAGAAAAAGCTGCATATTTAATTATTTGATGATTTTTTTTAATACAATTTTTAACTATTGAATGATTCGAAACAATAGTTATATTTAAACCCACAAAAAAAATTTGAGCCGAATTTTCAAGATGTTCGGGTCCTTTTTTTATTTTTAGGAAACAATAAGAATTGGCCATCATTTGGCTAACTTCAACATATTGGTAAATTTGTAAATGTGAATATCATTATTTCTAACTTTTTTGCATTGAACTTGAACTTGAACTAAAAGAACATGCATGTCGGATAGGCCAGGGGCGAGAGGCGTTTTAGGGCGGATCTGTTAGATTTAGGCCACACATTGATAAACACAATAAAATCACTTAAGTAATAGTCGCATAAATAACAAAGTAACATGACTTATGATTTATCTAAACAGGTAAATGTCTTACGATTGAAAATACAAACAATACCACCAAAATGGGCCTGTGAATAGTTAAAAGCGCAAAAAATCAATATATTATATTGCTGTTTTTATATAGTACTAAATATAAATAGCCATCACAAGAGAGTATTTTATATCCCCTTTAAAACCTATTTTGATTTTTCTTCCTAGCATGTTTGGTTTTCGAGCTATGCAATTTTTTCTATAGGCCGCGCGCAAAAAATTCAAATAAACGAAAATTCGTGCGCATTAAAAATACAAATTTTGCAATTTTTTTCAATAACGATTTTGTCGAAAACCATGGCATATACAAAAAGACTACAAGAGGACTTTTTTTAGGCAATTAGTCAAACTTTCTTTTTTATAATGAGCAATTTCTTTATATCTTCAACGGTTAGCGAGTTATCAGTAAAATAAGGCTTTTTTCACCGAAGGGGTGGTTTTTTGGGTGGTTTTTGGGGGGTTTTGTGATGTATAATCCCTCCACTAACAGTTACGGAAGAAAAACCTCAGATAACATTTTTCGTTATGGAAATCTTTATAATTACTGGACTATATGTTGTCTATCAACCTACATTTATATATTTAGTAGTACAAAATACAAGGCTATGATTTTTCACACTGCATTGCACTAAAATTCGTTATTTGATCTTAGGAGTGGAATTAACCCTCTTGTAGGGGTGGATGTGGATTTAATTTGCATATATTTCTTTCTAATGGTCAAAATTTTATTTTAAAATGTTTTTTCAATGTATTTACGAATTGTTGCATTTTATTATAAGGCTTTACTTTATCCTCACTATTTCACTTCATTTCAGGGGATGTTTTTGCGTTTTACTAAAAAATTACCTGGTAAATCGGTTTTTGGGCTGCGAATTTTTTTGTGGCCGTGTATTGTGCAATATTTCAGATTTATTTTTGGAAAATGCTGTGATCTCGGATAGTACTTTAAATGCTAAATTTAAAGAGCTTCATATAAATATGTTTACAAGAAAGGTAGAATCATACTTAATCTGTTCCTGCAGCTCTTCCCTCCAAACAGCATCTTTTATTAAATAAGTTTTGGTAAGAAAGTGGCTAAACATTTGCAAATAATTACAACAGAAATGAAAGTAATTGTAAGGGAAAGCTGATTGGCATAATGGGCTTGTTCCATGATATTCTTTTTATATGGTTTTTATACTTTTTCATATAGTACTCGATATTCTCATTATACACTTAAAATTTCGTATTATTAACTTTTTCCGTTCTCGAGATATAAGGAGTTGAAATTGGTAATAGTTGCAAAAACCGAGGGCTCATATGTGACGTCACTATACGTAAGTGACGTAAGAAAAATGGCTTCTGGGATCTTTCAAATTTAACCTGAAAAGTCGAAAAACATGGAATTTTTAAACGCTGGTAACTAAATAAATACGTCGAGTGAAAGTTCGTTCTATGTCTGTAAGGAAAGAAGAAGGTCGGCGATCAATTCTAATCGTAAATTGCATGGTCAAAATCGAAAATGCGTCCCGGCAGGAGCGATAGAATATTGTAATTATTTGACATTTCACCAAATTGTACTCCCCTACTGTCAAGTAGTAAACAAAACAAACAATACTTTGAAAACACTTATAATTATAACAAGTAAGGAGCATCAAGTCTGCTGAGATCGCTGAGTCTATACGTATAGTGACGTAGCGCTTGGCCACGCCCCATTTTCGTAAGATGGAGATTTGTAATAGTTTTTAAGATACTAAACGTGCGAATAAGAGTCTAATGTTTTGCAGATCCATTAATTTATACTTGCACTTTCGATTTATGAAATAAAAAAAAAATGCTGAACAAGCCCATTATTAAACTGGCGTGGCACCCTACGATACAACAAACTTGGGGCTTTGACAAACTTTTCGGATTGTACGAAAGCTGTTGCCTTGGAAAAGAAAAACATAATTAACGCAAGATATTAATGACCTCAGTAGTACTCCAAAAAACACTTGCGTATGGATTATCTAGGATACAACCTTTAAATATGGAAAACCACATTTTGTTATCTCTAAACACCCTGGCTTAATCCGCTACAGAAAACGTGTATAATAATCTCTAATTCGGGTTGTAATGTAAGCTTTAAGTTTCAAAACGCCGCTAGCAATTTAGAAGTTGTCATTTTACTGTAGAATATGCTAACATGTATTACTGCTGGAAATAGAACTTTGATGACAACAATAGGTTTTCCACTCTGCAGATGGAAAGATATACATAGTCTGGAAACTTCTTTGCATTGCCCTTTGCAGTGCCGTTTAATGTATAGGCTGGTGCAAAATTAATTGTGACATTGGTATTGTCGTTATTCTTGGAAATTAACATATGCGTGGAAATTTGGAATAATTATTATTATTTAAATATTAGCAATACTTTATAAAACAAGTTAGTTGGTGGTTATTATCTTCTCCTTTAAGACATTTTGAAGATCGTTTTATGCATTATCATAGTCAATCACCTCTTGCTGTATGGTACGTCAGACAGCATCAAGCTATTTTCCAAAATTTCAGTATTCGTTTAACGGTTGATCGTATTGCTCGATACCTCTAAAGTTAAAATGTCAATAAAATTGCACATTTTTTCAAAAAAGAAAATGTGAAATTCTTTAATCTTGAGTTTAATTCATTTTTTTTTTGTTAACGATCTTTTTCATAAATTAATAATAGTTAGTATAGTTCGTTTGGTTAGATTTATTGGCCAATGATAATACAAAGTACACATGGCACGTTGCAGATTACAAACAATACGTTTACTTAATAGAAACTTATGAGTTACAGTTTTAGTTTTAAAATACGAAGTTTAATACATACATAATTCTGTTGGATTAAAAAACAACATACAATAATAAAAAGAAAGAACGATAGACAAACATTCTCTAATTATACAGGGTTGGGCAAATGTGTGAAAACACCTGATTTCTGGCTAAACTATAAGTGCGATTAGAAAATACCCTTAACAAAAGTTTTTGTAGTATTTTTATTCTATTCAGTGATGTACTTTGATTTTCAACAGCTATCCTATTTTTCGAGGTGTGACGTCATCGACAGTTATTTTAAATGGATAACCCTGTATATTTGTACATTTTCAGATAGACAATTTTTCAACAATTATAGTGATATAGGGTTTGGTGGGTGTGCGGCTTGTGGTTTTTTAAATATTAAATAAAATAGTAAAGCAAAGACATGGCTGTTTACATTTTAATTATTGTCAACAGGACTATCTGATAAAAAAATATTCGTTTTTTTCTTGCCATGCTTTTTGCAAACTTTCTTTAACCGAACTCAAATCATTCGTATTACTGTCAATTGCAGTCAATACTGTTAGAGAGTTTCGGTGTGAAATATTAACATTGTTTTTTAATTATGGCTGAACTAACTTCACCTGAAAGAATTACGTTGTTAATGATGGTTGGTTTTGGAGACAAGCAGAGATCTCTACAAGAGGCATGCGATATTTTTAATGTAACATTCCCTGATAGAAATTCTCATATTTCAAAATCAACAGTTTCAAAGGTTGTGCAAAAGTTTCACGAAACGGGAAGTTTCGGCCAAAATCCGGTCGAAGTAAATCGGCTACAAATGAAGATATTTCACTTGATGTTCTTCTTAGCCTATAAGAAGAACCAAAAACTTCAGTACCGAAACTAGCCTTACATCACAATATTAGCGAGAGATCAGTAAGAAGGATATTGTAAAAATAAATTTCATCCTTATAAAGTACAGAATTAAATGAAGATGATCCTGATAGAAGGATGCAGTTTTGTCAGGAAATGATGGATACAATTGAAATTAACTTTTTCAATAATATAGTCTTTTCCGATGAAGCGACATTTTGCCTGAGTGGTTTTGTAAATCGACATAACTGTCGCTACTGGGCTGATCAGAATCCTCATTGGATGGAAGAAAGTCACACCCAATACCCTCAAAAATTAAATGTATGGGCGAGGATAATCAGAGGACACATCATCGGACCATTCTTTCTTAGAGAAAATTTACACTCCAATCTTTATTTACAACTTTTACGCGAGCAAATTATTCCAGTATCAAATCGTTTATTTCCAAACCAGGCAAATCCTGAACGACTCTCAGATGAAATTTGGTATCAGCAAGATGGAGCTCCGCCTCATTATGGAGTTGACGTGCGTCAATACCTTAATGAAATATTTCCACAGAGATGGGTAGATCGAAGGGGACATATTGAATGACCACCGCGATCGCCAGATTTAAGTCCTTTAGACTATTTTCTTTGGGGTCATTTAAAATCCGTTGTCTATAGGACCAAGCCTCAGTCGTTAGAAGAGTTGGAAGATCGAGTTAGGATGGCTGTTCAAGAAATATCACAGCATGCTATTCAAAACTCTTTAAGAGCTTTCGTTGATCGAATAGGATATTGTCAGGCTGCTGAAGGTTTCCAATTTGAACATTTATTATGAATATTTTCTTCGTTTCTCAATATTAAAGTGCTCAATATTTTGTAATAAGAAATTTAATTATCATTAACTAATAAATATTTATTACACTTTATTTTATTATTTTATTTAATATTTAAAAAACCACAAGCCGCACACCCACCAAACCCTATATCACTATAATTGATGAAAAATTGTCTATCTGAAAATGTAAAAATATACAGGGTCATCCATTTAAAAAAACTGTCGATGACGTCACATCTCGAAAAATAGGACAGCTGTTGAAAATCAAAGTACATCACTTAATAGAATAAAAATACTACAAAAACTTTTGTTAAGGGTATTTTTCAATCGCACTTATAGTTTAGCCAGAAATCAAGTGTTTCCACACATTTGCCCAACCCTGTATACGATTTTCACCTTATAATACAATTACAATACAATAACACAATTAGTATAATAACTTGCTTAGAGTTACAAGAGTCCGTTGTCATTTACTGCCTCTTCACAAACTCATTTATAGAATAGTACACTCCTTCAAGGAGGAAGTTTTTAACTGCCCTTTGAAGTGGTTGTAATTCTCTATATTTTTATATTCAGGCGGTAGAGCATTATATAAAGAAACAAACTTATAGTGTGGGGATTTCTCACATGCAGAAGTTCTGTGCTTAGGAAGTTGTAGGTAGTGACCATATCTAGTGTGATGCTCATATCCTTCATTAACTTTAATGAAAGTGTCAATATTTCTTTTCGTGAAGGTGATACATTTTAAAATAAATATACGGGGCACTGTTAGAATTTTATTATTTAAAAGTGTATTTATGAGTTTCTAGCCAATCTAAATTAAAGATTAATCTAATGATCCTCTTTTGAGCGATAAAAACCCTTTCACTTTTTGTTGCAGAACCCCATATGGCAATGCTATACGATATGTGGCTATAAGCTAGTGCATAGTAGACATTTAGAATGCATGGAAAATTTAAATATGGTTTAATCTGATATATAGCAAAGTAAGATTTGATTAACATGGTTTATATGCGACTTTAATGATAGATCAGTGTCCAATGTTCCAAGAAGTTTAGTATTTACAGAAAGCGGAAGGGCAAGTATATTGAAATTTACAGGCAGTACTTTTCTTAAATGGAAGTTTAGACACACTGTTTTGCGTTCATTTAACATAACCTTATTTCTTTGACAATATATACTATATTCATCACATACCTGTACAGCTAATGTTTGGAGTTCCTCTGGAGTGTCCGCTGAAACCGTGATTGAGACATCATCTGCAAACATTGTAACTTTTCCGATACTGATATACTCAGGTAGGTTATTAATAAAAAGCATAAAAAAATAATGGTCCCAGCACTGACCCCCGAGGAACTCCTAGAAGAACATCAGCTAATTTTTACAATCAGATTTCTATTAGTCAACTAACAACTAATCCAATTTAACATCATACCTCTTATTCCAAGATTGTACTTTTTGTTTAACAGAAAATCAATTGAAACTATCGAAAGCTTTCGTAGATCAAGATATAACATGTTTACCTTGATCAAGTTCCGAGTATACATAAAGAATGTAAAAATGAAGATTCAGTTAAAAATTAGAACAAAGGTCTAAAATGAATTAATTTACCTACCTCGTCTTAAATTTTTTTTTTCATTCTAATGAAATCTCTCGTTCATTTTCTTGGAAATGCTTAGCCTTTGAAACGTTTTTAGCCCTTGTTCTGAGCTCATCATAAAGGCACAAAGCCACTAATTTTTAACTGAATCTTCATACCGTAGGAGGTCATGTAGATACTAGTTTAATCTGCATAACCGTGTTAGTGTTAGTGGAAAGTACGTTTCATCAGACTGTCTATCGTGAACACGGTTCGATCTCCTACTCCGACACTGGCAATGTTGGCGAGTAATGAATGTTGTCTGCGTTTTTTTAAATCTATAGCTCTCTTCCGAACAGCTTAGGCTTTGTATTCGGGGGTTGTCTACTGTGTGTGGTGTGATTATGTTATAAAATGATGTCTAAAAATGACAATACTCATCGACATAAGAAATTGTAGAAGCCGGTTCTGCGGCATAAAACGACAAATACTACGAATCACCTCGCATTTGATGCCTCATCGCTTTTATACTCTTTATGTGTGTCTCAAAATTACATGGAAAAGCCTTAAACGATACATTATTTCATAAAAGTGTCTGAGTATCGACTTTCGTTCATATTTTATTTACTCTTGAATCTTGATAGCTGATAAATTTCCTACCACTTGAATAAATTGGAAATTTTTACATCACCGTGTTTTGTTGTTAAACCAAGCGACAATTTAAATGATCCCGTGTACCTATAAAGCTGAAAATCGAATTTAACTGCATAAAAAATGTTACAAAAACTCGTCGTAATTTCATACTTGATGTATTGAGGCCTATTTATAGCATTTTATAGTACCTTTTGTAGAAAATATACACCTTTTTATTAAATAATACGATGCTTTTATATCATTATCTGAATTATTCTTCATTTTGTTAACAGCCATTGGTGTAACTTACCACGCAAATATTTTTTTATTCACTTATTTAACGTCTGCCTATTTCCGCTACTGTGGCCAACCACCGACGCCAGAGCGCGAGCTATTCCTAATCTGAAAATTTTGCCGAACAGCTTCTCTATTCCGGAATAGGAAATGTTTACTTGCCTAACCCTTAATAGACAAGGGACCGACTGCTTTACATCCCCTCCCAGGGATGTGGTATATTTGCTACGCAACCCCCGCCTAAAGTTTCATATCTTCTATGTATGCGTTAATATACGAGTCGTTAGAAGGTGAAATGAGAACGCTGTGCTTTCCTAGACATGGAGAGCGAGTGGTGCCTCATCCAAGTACTAACCGCGCATCGAGTCTAAGAGCCGGCTGTACAAATATCCTATAAATAAGATACAGGAAAAACTTTGTTTGAGTGAGTAAGTATTACCGCAGACCTAAAAGGAGCCACCTTCTATGTAAGATAATTAATTTTACCCGCGTTATGGAATTTTGGAGTCACTTTCGGTCACGATTCTTAGTGCTTACTTAAGTCATGAAATATATGAATAAAATTTTCGTCAAAACGTAGGTATTGGGGTATACAATGAGACTATAGTGGGGTGCCAGGCATAATTCACTCGCAATCCGGAGACATTCTCGATGAATGTTTTCTTGTGTTTTCTTAAATTATCGAATACAGCGATTACTACTTCCACATCCACGTAATAGCCCAGTTGTCAGAGATAGAAACTGATTAAAACCGGTCATTAAATGTTGTGGCTGAATTTTTCAGAATAAGTACTTTGTTGGTGTAGAATACAACAAACAAATTTACAGCTAAGGTGCCGGGGACCCCTAAAAAATTGAAAATATTGACTAAAATTCGATTTTTGACCAATAACTCGAAGAATAAAAACATATGTCAAGGAAGTACTGAAAAACCTAATAGCATTAGGCGATAGAGGGGGAAATTTCACGTCAAAAACATATGTGTGTTTTTTGTACGATCAAAAATATAGGCTCCAGATTTTTTGGAAATATTTATGTTCATATGGTAGTCAGCAGTTTTTGTTCAAGGTCAAAAGACAGCGGTGTCGCGGTCGAGTGAGACTGTCGTATATGCAACGGCTGATATACGCAAATGTAATATGAGTTGCATATATCACAGGGGGTCAAGTTACCAGTTTTCATTTAAGGTGGAAATACAGCGGTGTAGTGTATTGTGCTGTTTCCGGACGAGGCGAAGCCGAGTCTTGAAAAAGTTGAAAAAGAATATGTTTTATGTATAGTGTTATCATTTCCAAAGTCCCGATGGTTGCAAGGATTGCGAAATCCGTGAATTTTTTGTTAAACGCACGAATATAGAATTATAAGGGGCGATGCGATTTGCAATGAAAGGAGTTTGAAACACAAAAGTAAAGCGCACATTTTCCCATTTTCTCATCAAGTCACACGCATCAGTTTGTTGCATTAGACCAAGCAACAGGATTTTTTTCATAATAACTTTTATTTCTGGGAAAAATAGAAAGAAATGTTTGGGATAAAAACTGTCGGCAGTAAAGTTATCTATCGATCTGTCAAAATAATGAAATCTAGGCTCAAAATGTAAAAAGAAACAGAGAAACCAACTTACTCCTTTAAACCCGAAAATATTATCCAGAAAAAAGCAACTTTCGTGAAAATTTAACAAATCAGAGCTAAAAGTATTGTCCAGAAGGTGATGTGGACCGACGTTAAAAATATTTTTTGTTGAGATCGCGCACCAATGTAGACGTTCTAAGACTCAAGTTGCAGGTTTATATCTCTGCTTTAAAAATTTGTAGAGAAAACATTTTTGAATATAAATTTTAGCCATCTTTTTTACTTTCAAAATTTTGCAAATTTTTAGAATCGCTCTGACATTCGTATTTTAAAAAAATGCACTATTAAATTTCATTGATACAAATAATTGATGCTTTGGATTTTTAAAATCTAACCAGTAAAACCAGAGATATCCATATTTTTGAGAAATAACCTACTATGTCTAAAGTTATTAATGATATTTTGATGCGGGGTTTAGTTTAAAACATCTATCATTAAACTTTTGTCTACTATAAAAGCAAATTTGTAAGTTCTCCCCATCCATATATTTTTTAAGAAAATATGAATAATAATTCGTAAAACTAAATGTACACCAGGCAAGTTATTTTATATAATATGTGCTAATATGTGATATGTGCTAAGTATATAACACTAGTTCCTTGGTCAAATCGAGAACTACTACTCCTAGAAAGTAAGATTTCAAATAAAAGGTGGCCTCTGTCCTTAATCTTTATTTATTCTCGATATATTTACTTGTTACTGACTTCGAAAAATTGGCATTTGCTTGCTACATTTACGTCTGCAAGTTTCAGGTTAGGGTTGTAAAGAAATTCTTATTTTATACTATATACTATCAAAACAGTACCTGAGAGGTCAACCACTTGTAGAAATTACACGAACTGCCGAGACTGCCTTGCCTGCGGCGCCTGCGTAACTCCAACCAGCCGCACTTGCGGGGCTTTCAATTATATGACCGCCACTGCCATGGCTGCCGACAGCCTGCCTAAAATTCGGAGAACGAGTGCCGACGGTGGTTTACCTCTCGATAGACAACTACCGAATTTCATAATAATCCGTTGAATAGTTTAATGCTTATAAATAATTACTTATCACTGACTTTCTGCGAATCATTTCTCTTATTCTCGGCGTCTATTGGATGTATAACAATAATAATTAAAGTTATTTTTTTGTTTAACTTGCCATAATTCAAAAAAACGAAAACATTAATGGATCTCAATTTTACTATGTCATCACTACAATATATTTATTAATGAACTGTGGTAATATGAAGGTCAAATTTTAATAATTGTAAAAAATACGTTTTTTTTTCAAAAACCATGTCGATAAAATGTGAGTATTTGCAAGGATCAGTTAACGAACGGAAAACCCTTTAAGTCTATGCTGAGAAGAAATAAAGATGGAGACACCTTTTTTATTTGAAACTTTTTTTCTGTTTAACAGTTTCTAAGAATATCGCGTATAGACAAATTATACCAATAAATAACTAATACTATACGCATAACACTTATTGGATAAAACAACTTGCGTGGTGTATATTTTTTATTTTAACAATGGTTGCTAATTTTTGTTTATTGGTAAACTACCATTATTTGAGGGAGACTACAAAATAAAAATTCAAGAAGTCCTGAGGAATCCCCTGAGGATCCAAGAGTTTAAATTTTGAATTGTTGAATGATGTGACAGCTAAAGCTTTACACATACGAAAACTAAAAACCATTAAAATGTTAAGTTTTCCATTTAGTTATAAACAAGAATTAGTACTATAATAACAAACAAGACTGCAACTACGGACACGTATTTCGGAGTTATTGCTCTTCATATATGGCACATGAGGTACGAAGGTACAAAATAGAGTACCTACAATATACTGTGCTTTCCTATCTTTGTTGGTCTTGCTTTTAACAATATAACAATATTATTTATGCCATGCTACGCTGATGAGGAGCAATAACTCTGAAACGTGTGTTCGTAGCTGCAATATTGCATACCACTAATTTTTGTTTATATATATGTTTATATTTCCTTATTGACGATTATTATTAATTAATGCAGATTACTAATTATTGAATATCTTTTCCATTATGCAAAAATATAGATATACTCGTATACTCCATATTACAAATTAAAATTCTAGGGGAGCATAATACATAGCCGTTTAAATTATAAATACTGTATTTATTGAAGGAATATGTTAAAAACGCATTTAGGTTAGAATGATAGGATAGATGTGTCGGCATAACCTTTGAGCTTTGGCAGGTAGAATTTATATACAATCATGAACTAATTTCGAGCTTATACGTAAGTGGAATCGCGGTCATTCATTTCTATTTACTACTACATAGTACTATAAATACATAAAATAATATTTTATCGTTTTTAAAGGACCGCCCACTGGAGTTTCCCTTTCACCTCCCCTGTTGCAAATTTTAGCAGCTTGTCGAGACATACCTACTCTTAAGCTCAACAAAGAACTTTATGTGAGTGAGTAAGTACTACCACAGACATACAGGGAGCCACTTTTCATATAAGCAATTAAAAAAAAATAATTCATGTATTCGATGACACAAAAAATCGTGACCGGAAGTGACGTCAGAATTCCATAACGCGGGCAAAATTTGCAAAAATGAAAAGTGGCTCTTTGTATGTCTGTGATAGTACTTACTCACTCACATAAAGATTTTCATGTATCTTATTCATAGGAAATCTATACAGCCGGCTCTCTACTACCTATAAGATAATTTTTGATATTGTGATATATACTCACTGTATATACTTACCGAAGAAAATTTCAATTCAAGTCGTTTTCCATTTAGCAACATGCATGTGTATTCCGCACGACAGAACGCAAGCGACTCGCAGACTCATCCCTTTGCCTTAAATTACGTTAATTCGATTACATTCGCTCAGGTAGTTTTTTTTTCGCAACCGAATTAGGTGGCCCTACTCTGTTTAACTTGGCAAATTCCATCAGGTTGTTCTGTTTAATTTGTATCCGCCTGACCTTTCCAGGCCACGATTTAAATTATCCCAATAGCACCAAACAACCAATGATTACACTGTTTAATGCAGTAGTCTTAAAATGTCACTACCCTGGACGCTGTTGAAATGTAGGCCAAACTCCATATATTTTTTCTGTGAGAAGAATAATTAACAAACGTCATACGTAATCTTAAAAACAGAAAATCTTCTGGTTTGGATGGCCTTACTGTGTATGTATTAAAACAATATAACTGACATTTTGATATACAGGATATTCTTCGCAATTTTTTTGTAAATAATGTTAGTTTCAAACATTTTTTGTTTAATTACAAAAAAGAAAAATATTTCAAAAATTAATAACTTTTTTATTTATTGATCGATTTTGTTAAAAAAAAAACAACAGTTCTTCCTCTAGACAACACTAACTTACTGTCCAAATTTCAATACTGTCGGACTTATCGTTCTTAAGTTATCGTGCTTAGAAGAAACGTGACGGACGGACGGACGGACAGACAGACAGGCAGGCGGACGGACGAACAGACACACAGACATACAGACAGACAGAATGAAGTTATTTCCGAGTATTAACATGGATTTAAAGCAAGAAAATTGACTGAAACGGCATTTGCACATTTCTTTCAACACATTTATATTATTTATATTAACGTCCTGGAGGAGCTTAGCTGTTGTAAACAGTTAGATCAGGTCCAATAATTATGACGCTGTTTCGATTTATCAAGTGCATAAAAAAGTACATCGTAATGAATTTCAATAGAATATTCGTGATGTAATCTTCGGTATTCCCCACGGTTCAATTTTGGGCCCCCTAATATTTTCGCGTTACATTAACGATTTACCAAATTATAATCGGCATGAGTTTTCCACTGTCTTGACAGCTGTCTGGTTAGAAGAACTTTATCATAAAATCTATGTTACATTAGACGATGTACAAGCATAGTGCCAGAGAAATAAACTCAGTTTGAATGACGAGAAACCGTATTTATAAATTTTAATTTCAAAAAAGCATTAACCTTCAGTACTAGGGAGATTCTAGGCCACTTAAATTTGCTAATACGTTAAATGTAAAACGGTATACTGAACATGCGCATTAGCTCGAAAATAAGGGACTCCGGAATTAGCGTTTCGGCAAGTTTTGAGTTTCTGAAACCACATCTTTCTTCACGTTGAATGGCGTACCTAATGTATAACATTACTTTTTGTTTACTTTGAAAGATTTGGTATTTGTCAATTTATCTCAACTTTATGTTATGGCAGGATTGGACAACTACGAATATTTCTATTCATGCATGTAGATATAATCACAAACAAATATGAAAAAGTCAGGTTATTTATATACCCCGCGACAAAAATAGCAACGTTGCCAAGGACTGATTTACATCCAATCATTTAATTACATATGACGAACATATAATTAAAAATATATACAAAAAGTATACTAAATAGAGCCGGGAGTTATATATTTTAAATGTAAGCAGTAACATATTCATAAATTAAATATATAAATAGATGTGAATGTTCTCTACTAGGCAAGCCTGTAAAACATTAAACGTTATTAAGCGTACTTCATTTTAACGCAAATAAGGTAAAACGAATGATGGTATATCAGCTATGTAACTCTCGCCTAAAGTTACATACCTTCTACGTATGCGCTGATATATACATATACCGTTGGAAGGCGGAGCGAGAACGTTGTATTTCCCTGGAGAGGATTACCCATCCATGTACTAACCGCGCCCGACGTTGTTGTTTTTTCGCATCGAAATACAAGTATAGGAAGGTGTCTGTACCCTCGCTCCTTGCTTAATTTAATTGTGTGAGTTGGTAACATATTTTTTTGCCTTTATCCAAACGTACCGAATGCACATAATGTATGTATAGAAAACTTGGTAACAATAAATCCTCTTCCATCCTAGCATGTATTTCCTTCTGCCTTTGGCGAAGGCGCGTGTGCTTGGACCCTGGCTTTTGATAAATTCCAAACTTGAGTAATATATTATTTATTTCCCTTTGTGCGATTATAAATAAATTTAGCTTTAACATCGCATTCAGCATGTTATGATGTCGCTTTTTTAAATGTACCTCCGGTCGGGATCATATTTCACAAAAGATCACAGCAGTCGAGACGATTTTATACGCTATACTTAACATCAAATATACATGTAAGCAGCTTTACTGTAGCCCTTTGTTAGAACTAGCGTTGGGATGTTTTCATTCTGAAAACCGTGAAAATGTGTATTATAATATATGACGATACGTGAAATATGCTGTACAGAGTTATAGTTTAAATCGAATCATCAACTTACTATTAAATTGTTTTAATTTATATATATAGCGTTCACTAATAAGGTCAGTCACTCATGTCAGAGAGGGAGCTACCTCAACCTGAAAATGTTACTGAACCTTTTCTCAGAGAAGAATAGGGATTTTTTACTTGCCTAGCATCTCATAGAAAGGGACCGACTGCTTTACATCCCCTTCGAAGGAGGGTGTATGCACCACAAAATTCTCGCGCTTGTAGAAGCTGTGCAGTTTTACGTAGGTATACACTGATATACAAGTCACTAGAAGGCGGGCCGAGATAACTGTATTTTCCTGGATGTCATCCTCCAAGTACCGTGATAAGAATAAAAACGGAGAATTGTCGGTAGTGTATAAACTAAGTTGTGGGACTTGCCCTAAGGTATATGTGGGACAAACAGGCAGAAATTTTAAAAAACGGATAATAGAACATAAAAAATCTTTTTGAATAATTAAAATAATTCTACCTTTTGGAAGAAAAGCACTTACTTAACGACAATTTTGATATCCTTCATACAGCTAGTAAGGGATCAAAGTTGTCGTTACTTGAGAGCTTAGAAGCTAATAGGTATAAAAACTGTAATATTTTACTTAACGATCAATTAGACATAAATAATTCTCCACTTGTAAATCTATTTTAGTTTCATTTCTTACTAGTATATTTGATTTTATCAGTAAATAATTACAATTGTATGCAAATTAGTATTCAGGTAACTCAATGTCATGTATTTAAGATCCCATAAGTTCAATTTGTAAGTATTGTAGTAGTGCGCTCATCTGATGAAGCTAATGTTTTAGCGGAACGATCGTCATGTTGACGTAACTTATGTGAAAACGTTAAAAACGAACGAAATGCGAATTCCACCCCGACCGTAGCACATCGCGTTAAGCGACGACTTTCGCAGCGGATTTCTCGATTCGAATCTTATATGGGTGTACTTTTTTAATTTGTCTTGAACTTTTTGGCTGATATTTCTTATTATAAAATGACATCGCGTTAATTTATTTATCTCTAGAGTCAAAAACTATAACTACACAAGTTAAGACAGCAGTTTTTAAATCAATGTCTATCTTTGATCAAAAGACGATTTTTGATTTTACGGTATATGGAAAGTATTCTTTGCACTGTGCAATCGAATTCGACCCCACACAGGAAGACAGTATTGGGTAAAATATATATTATGTAATTTAGCTTGTGATAAAATTCCTCCGAATTTCTATTGTTGTAATTTTGTTAGGTCTGCTTCGTTTGTATGGAGAAAACTGTAAATAAAGTGATTCTTTTCGAACAAAATGCAAGCGTAGAATGTGATTGGCACCAATCAGCGCGTTTTGAACAAACAGTTTTTGTTTGTTCAAAATGTATCTCACATTGGAGCTTGGAGAGAATGGAACGAAAAATAAACGTTTACTAGTTTTCTTCTGCTTAACATATTACTTTAAAAAGTCGTATAACCGGAGGCAAGCAAATAGCTTACAATGTCATTCATCGATACCAGAGAGTAAATAGAAAGGCAAGTAAAAGAAAGGACAGGAAATACGCATGGGATAATTGACTGGGGTGGCATAGATTGTCGGAGACGAAATTATTTATTAACCCTGAAATTTCAATACAAAATTGATTCTTCCAAGCACGCTACTTGTCAGTAGTTGGTCTTTTACTTATTCAAATTACGACTAAATAAGGAATGTTGGCAATTTCGGGTAGGTACGCTTAGATTACAACGGACAAATATAAATAAATAAATCAAGCAAAAATGAATTTAAAAATATGTAGTCTTACATCACGATACAAACTTGAAGTGTAATTCAAGTTCGTTTAACTCTACGCAAATAACACTAGTCTACAAAAAACAAAAATGTCTGCTCCATGGACTAAACCTATTATTTCTTATGTATTTTTGTGTGCTGAATCCAAATTTTCAATTTAGAAAATTTTCTGCAGCTAGAAAGATTTCTAATAAATCGCCGTTTCTATTGTCAAAACTCGTATTTTGGCAATGAAAGGCGCGAATTAGTCGAAATCTACGATGTAGAAAATGTTTTAAATTGAAAATTCGAATTCAGCACATAAAAATACGTAAGGAATAACAGGTTTAGTCCTTGGAGATGAAAATGTTGGTTTTTTGTACACCAGTGTAATAGTCTAGTAATCGCCGCTCAAGCCAAACGCAAGTTTAAAAAGAAAATTATAAGATGTGGGGGTGTCACTTTTGAAAAGGGGAGAAATGCAGTGTCGCTCGTGTAGTGTGGAAATTAGTGCACTAGAAAGAGAGATACTGTAAATTTCTCAAAAAGAACCGCGGACTAATCTTATGGGACCTGAATCCCGGTCAAATCGGTTGAAAACTGTATATTATGCCCCAAGCCATTCTAATCAACAGATAGCCCAAAAATGGATATATTAGAAAATATCGAGCGTGAAATCAGTACCTAGCTGAAATAATATTATTTTTGCCTTTTTAAAGACTTATTTAGACTATAACATAATTTTACGAAAAATTTCAATGGGATTATGTTCTTTGGGCTCCTGACTATGAACATAATAGTTATTTTAAACCAATTTGATCCTACTTTCCACTAGCGCTTACGTTGGCCAATTTTTGAGCCTTTTCAGGGTGTAATTTGGCTAGAACATATAAAGATAACTACTAAGGTCATAATCAGCAACCCAAAAAACATATAATCCCGTTGGGTTCGTAAATCATGTTCCAGTCAAAATAAGTCTAAAAAACGCAAAACTAGTATTTTTTTCACCGGCTTCTTACTGATTGGAGGTCTGTTGTTGTCACTCTTCAATTTGTATCTTAACAGTAAGACACAATATGTTACAATTGATAATATTAAGGTACGGGGTGCCCCAAGGCTCTGTACTGGGGCCTCTATTGTTTATTTTATATGTAAATGATTTATTTCATTTTATGTCCACAACTAAATACTTTGCCTTTGCCGATGACACATCGATTTTGAATTTTAATTCCAACATTAGCAAATTAAGTAGAGAGAGCACTGTTTCCGTAAGACAAGCTAGTGGTTTTGTACCAATAATCTTAAGCTAAATGAAGATAAGACCCAAAGGCTTGTTCTCTCTACAAGTGTCTCCTTAGTAAAATTATTAAATTTCTTGGAGTCGTCCTTGACGATACTCTGAGCTGGTTTAAATACGTGGAGGTTCATTCTAATAAATTATCTAGTGTTATTTTTTTGTTTCGCAGACTAAAAAAATATACTGCGTGCAAGCACCTTAAGAAATTGTTATTTCTCTTTGTTCCATTCTCATGTTTGTTAAGCAATTCTGCTGTGGGGTGGCTCTTCTCCTGCAGGAAAAGTTTTTCGCTTACAAAAGAGAGCCGTTAGTTTAATTCGTCATGCTGGTTGGCTGGTGCCGCCACTGACAACCAATTTTCAAAAATCTAGGTATAATGGCAGTTCCCATATACAGGGTGTAATTAGTTTCATGCCATTAAAAAAACTGGTAATAGGGACCGACTAGACAACCAGAAAATCTATATGACCTTTTTCTCTAGGGGCACTTTGAAAAAAACTGACCTGGGTTTACATTTTTAATGTTATGGTAGGAAAGATTTGAGAACCACTGTTTTTCAGGGTCAATGGATGTTATAGTTCCGAATATTAGAAATAATAAAAAACTGTAATACCCGACTTGTGTTCCCGTCGGTAGAAGTGCGGCACTTTGATGGGATTATTTGTATTGAACTTTTTATACTAATATACTAATTATGAAAATGTAAATAATTCCTTCTCTTTCGGCACAACGCAAGCATAGCATGGCCGCAGGGGTTGAAATGGGATTTGTTTACATGTGTTTTTTAATTTGGAACTAAACTATTGTAGCTTTTATTGTCGTTTATAAGAATTTATAAAATTTAAAAGTGGTTTATTAACATTTGTAATATTGTGTTAAAAGCTTAAAAAATTAGTAATTGTTTTATGAAATTGGAAAACGAACAGTTAGACGTCCGAGATACGATAACAAAAACTAGTTGTGTATTTTAAGTTAGGAAAAAATCTGATTTTTTTAACGAATTGAGCGCATAATTTTTCCCAATCAGGTATCGAAAACTAAAAATCAAGTCTTTGGTCTCTATGAAAATCAATGTAAACAATAATAAACAGATAAAAACGAGACAACGAATACTAATAATAATAATCATACCTTAATGCCCAATAGGTAACACCCAATAATTGAACAATTCTTTTGAATTTTTTACAAAAATTGTTCGAAATGACCTCCATCTCCACGTATACACATTTCGGTACGTCGAACTAATAACATACTTACTCCGTTCAACACATTTGGTAAATTAGGATCATTTTTTTATGGTTTTTATGCACATTGAAATACGTCGTTGCAATTGTTCTAAAGCTCTTCCGCACCAGCTGCATTTCCACCACTTTCTCCATGTACCAAGTCCATATCCGCGAGCTCTGGATAAGTGTAATTTCCGATAATGTACAAAATCTGCCTTTTAAAACACCACACTAAACTGTGAATTAACGTTATTAAGAAAGAAAACAAAAGGATAAACTTGGTTCAAAATCCAAAAAGTAACACAAAAAGCACGAACGAGAAGTAGTGTCTTACGTAACCAAGCACTAACGACTTGTGAACGATAAGTCAATGAAATAAATCTTAACATAAGTGGCACAAAATTCAAAAAGAAAACAGACAAAACCAAGGAACGGGTACGTCGCGCCATGCGTGCGTTCTTTACCAAGTAAGGACAAAACTGAAATTATTACTTCAGAATATTACAAGGAAGAGATAGCACGCGTAATAGGACAATTGGCCGCGAAGAAGCAAAAAACATGACGATGTCCTCTGTCGGTCGCTTTTAATTGCTTTGTCGGCATACTTATTTGCAGGAATGTCAGGGTATCTCGTGCGACAAGACGCGAGGCAATAAAACCTACCCCAATATGCCAGCAGTTCTCAAACTAGTTTATTAAGTATTTTGGAAATTTTTGTTTATTTTCTTTCTCCAAAACCATGAGCTTTAGACCTTATATAACATGGGGATGTTATATAAGGTTTTTTTGTTTGTTTTGTCATTCCCTACCACCATTTTTTTTAATGACATGAAACTAATTACACCCTGTATAATCTTCATGTATATACAAATATACTTGAAATCCACAAGAACAATAAGAAATGTTCAACCAATTATGACTTTCATAATTATGGCACCAGAGCTGCCCCACAACTCAGACAGCCTTGACTTAAATTAAGCTTAAGATTAAGCGACATTTTCTAAAGTACTGTTTTTATTCCGTCAACGTTTTTTTAGCACCCCATTTAAGTCTAAACTATTCATTAGTCAATACTTTTCATAACACTATAACTTATATTCTCTTTTGACTCTTTTCAATTCAATTTACTTATTTTTGCTTTTAAACTAGTATCTTAGTTTGTTGTCTTATTTTATCTTGTGTTTGTGATTAATTAAATAGTTATAGATAATTACATACTGTGAAATGCTTATCATCACAACTCTATAAATTGATAACTGTTTGAGTTTTTACAAATCGTTTGTTAATTGTTCTTGTAGATACCTACTTTTTGAACGTGTTTCTTTTTCAACTTTAATGTGTTTACAATTGCATGCCTTCGATAACTATAGAGAGTTATTGTTGTTTCTCTTCTGGCTTGCGAAAAATATTGTATTATGTAATTTGGTTAAAATTTTGGTTATGTATACAAAGATTCCACGTTCGATAACTTCTAATCGATCCATTTCTGGACTTTGTATCCATGCAGACTTTTGATCAGAATGGGTTGAAGCATAACACTACATTTTCAACCAATTTCCATAAGATTAGTGCTTAGCTCCTTATTATAAAATTCACGGGACAAAACAAGTTATCCTAAGCGTGATTATAGTGAACTGCAGCCAATATTTAACTTAGATAGGAATGATCCGAGCGTATTTTGTGAAATAAACTGAAAATTTCGCTGTTTAGGTAACTTTTCTAAAATTGCACGTGTGGGAAATATGAAAACATTATCATTATCTATCATGGATGCATGCAGTGTTGTATTCAACTTACGACAGTTTCTTTTCCGGTTGAGTGAGGTCCTACAAGACGAGTGCAACACAAATTCGAGTTTTACACGGGGACCCAGGGTTTATCGCTCTCTCTCTTCTGTCGACCTATTTAGAAGTAGCCTCTTCATTAAAAACGCCACATATAGTAGACAACCCCCAAATTCAAGTCTAGTCGGTGGGATGCTACAGACGATCTTGTATGCGCGTGCAGTAGGAGACTGATTAATACAAGTAATATTTAAAAGTAATTTTGAGCCGTGGAATGTTTTGTTTGCAAGGTTTTGAGGTAGGTCAACGTTGTCCGTTGAAAGTCAGTAGATGGTATTCGAGAAGGGCAGGGAGAACATTTGTACCGTTTCTGCAATTGAAAATAAATTGCAAAAACGGCACATGCTCCTTGCCCTTCTCGGATACCACCTACATGAGTGATGATGACGCGCACATACAAGATCGTTTGTAGCACCCGACCGACTAGACGCTTCTCAAATTCAAAGCCAGGAGGGAGCTACACACATGAAAGAAACGCAGACAAGATTCATTATCCACCGCCACTATGACACTTCAACCTGCTGCGCTATCATACCTATATTACATCTGTGAATGTTGCAAAATCGTTTTCGGTGCATTTCTGGATTTTTTTTACAAGAAACGCTAATGCTTCAAGTTTAAACATTTACAACTCTTACTTATTAACCTGTTCATATTTTGTTTCATTTTTTTTTCATACGTACAAAATAATAACGTTCTTACGAATCCGAATCCGTCCCTCATAATTAAGATATTGTGCCTTGAGATACGGACTACTAGAATTAGATCATTAGGCTCACTTCAGAATGATGAGGCTTTCATAATTACTAATTTCTGCAGAATATTTATGACTCAACAAAGAAAGTTTTTTTCCTATAAATTTTAATACGATACAGATGCCCGGGCCTATAAACATAAAATAATTACGACTAGAATATTCCCGTAAAACCTTGTAAAATTTATTATAAAATTCTTTTTCTTTTGTTTCAGGTAAAATGCGCTCCCAGCATAAAGATTAAAATAACGAATTATTATAGGTATGGTATTAATTAAAAATATGCAAAAAGACCGCTCCGGCACTGTCCGTCATGACAGATTTACTCATACATTGTTAAAAAACCCAATTTGTATCCAATTAACTGCTAGGCGCTCGAAAATTAAATACCTTAAAGAAAAAAGGAAATTACAAATTCATGTAAAATTATGACAAAGGAATATTAATATTTTATTGTAGATATATTAATTTATATTCAAAATAAAAACGAATTAAATTTTCGTTACATAACATAATTTTTCGTCTTTTAAATGCGCTCAACTTTAATAAATTATTATTCTCTCTATTTTTTTAAACGCGTTATTTCTATCAGACTCCTCCATGATACTTTATTTGCACCAACCCACATTTGCAGAAATACTTATTCCTAGTTAAAGGAATTTTCCTTTAACTTTCTTATTTCGGCTAGTGTTTGTAGCTATTCAAACCTAACGTTTCGGGATAATATATGAGATTATTACGTTTAACCCGGCACACTTACAAGTCGTTTGCATCCTGGTTGTCTTCACAAAAATGGGCATTCATAGAGAAAGACAGAAACATTGCATTTAGTTAATATTCCTTCCTCTAGCAGCATACTTTCGAACCAATGAAGTATCTATACTTTATCCCAAACTTACTGTCGGTATAAAAAATGTCGGAATCTTTGTTCTTTCTCGCGCCGACAATTTTTATACCCAGAATAAGTGAGATAAACTATACATACATTAATAGTGAGCGTAAATCCTCTGCCACGTTGAAAATATATACTAATTTAAATACAAAGTGGGCGGGGTATAAGAGTAGGCAGGTTTATGTATTTTCGTGGGCTTGAAATGATGAAAGCAAGCGACATATTTCATCTAATAGGGAATCTAGTAATATACAATACTAAGCCCCTTCTTGATCATCTGAGATACGTGCCATTCATCCCCTGCACCCCTCCGAATTGTAAAATATTCAAACAACCTAACTCGGTAAGCTGGCGAGGTCATTTGCATATTAGAATAATGGTGCTTCAAAGATAAATCAAATATTTCATTGCAGTTTGTTATTTTAAACTTTCTCACCAGACTCATCTTGATATTCAGATAACAATTGTGGCAGCTATTTTTGATGCGCCATATTGAATTTTTAACTTTTGATACTGAATTCAGCGTCAACTACTCCGAAAACATCTAAACATCTGCATTCTGATGAAATGAGTTTTCTCTCATTTTTATGTCAGGCATTGTACATTGGCCTTAACTTGATGACAAAATGGCAGTGGTTCGATGGCCATGAAATAATGCTAGTTTAATTTATAAAAAATATTGTCAATATGAACCGTTTTCGTTATCACTAAGCACTTGTCAAATTTACCTTTTAAAAAAATCCTGTTTGCTTATCTTCTGCCAGTCACACTGATGAAACTAGTGAACATAGAAAACATACATTCATGTCAATTTGATCCTTTTTAGACATTTTTAGTTAAAAACAAATAAAGCGCAACGGTATCTCGCATCGCATGGTGCCTTATTAGGTGCACCGTCTCAATATCTAAAGTTTCCCACCAAACATAAATCCATATCATATTATGTAAATATATAACGTAATATTCTACGAAAATGTTTGGCAATAAATAATTTTTCTCATTCAAACTAGAGTACAAATGAGAGTAGGGTACCTCAAGGGTGAGTCCTGGGCCCACTACTATTTCTGCTTCACATAAATGAACTGTCCTCAAATATGGTCAACTCAATGGTAACACAATAAAAAGCGAGCCATCTGCAGATAGCTAACTACGCGCTCTTTATTGGAAAGGGCGATCCGTCAAATATTATGTATAGAGGAAATAGATGTTTAGGGAATATAAATGGCTGGTGCAATGCAAATAAAGTTAAAATTAATTTTTTTTAAATGTATCGCATTGATTTTAATTAAAGACCAAGAACAAATGTGACCATGTGCCTTCCACAGACGAAATGTATTCCCTTAGTTTTACCACTGACAGTCAGATGAATTGGCGAAAGCATATTCTAGTATTAAATATAAAATTAAATAATATATGTTATTGTTTAAGAGCGACGGCAAATAAAAAAACTAAATACTAGACAATTATTTTTCACGTAATATTTGGTTTTCTTATTTCATATGGTATCATAATTCCACCAACTGGACATTAGAGTGACTTGTAAAATTAATCATTATGAGTGGCTTTATGTCTTTCTGATGAGCTCCAGAATAAGGGCGAAAAACGTTTCAGAGGCTAAGAATTTTCAAGAAACAGAATGATAGATTTCATGAAAATGTAATCCATTAGAAAGAAAATGTTTTAAGACAAGGTAGATAAATAAATTCATTTTAGGCCTCTGTTCTCATTTTTAACTGAATCTTCATAATCGTAGGGGGTTATGTGGATACTAGTTTAACATGGCCGTAGGGGACTGTGTGGATGCTAGTGTTAGAATGAGAATTGTCAAATAAGAAATTAGACAAATTCATTTTAGGATTTTAATTTGCTAGCATTACCAGAATTCAGGTTATCGAAAGAATGCAAAGATTTCATTAATATTTTTACACAAAGTTTTTCTTTTAGTGACAGATAGTTATTTTTTTCTGCTGTTTGCAAAATCCTATAACGAATATGTTTCAATACAGTTATAAGCAAACAAATAATAATTCATTTTTAATTATTATGTGTCTTGCAGATTGCATTTTATGGATTTAAATATTCTGACGTTACCTTCATCATACATTGAAGACATCGATCATTATTTGTGCACAAATATAAATCTGCTTATACTGTTATACTTTTAATAATTATGGCACTCATCATAACAATAATTTAATTCTGCTGTCATGCTATAGAATAATGAAAAACATTGGTATTGTATTTTATAATAAACTATTTATAAAAATTGCAGAAGGACCATTGAGATCCTTTGAATTATAAATAAAACATATAGGCACTGTTAAAACAGTATTACATTTGAATATGTATTCTTTATTATAAGAGAAAAATTTAATATGCAAACAATATTACCTTCATCATTTTCTATTGTGCAATACTATTTTGTACGTAATTTTATAAATTTTTACCTCCCCTGGCATACTGAAGGGAAGTATTGTATTCAAGAAAAAATCACCCTCCGAGATTTTTTCGGATTTTCACGTTTCAGATCAAGTAGATTACGAAAATCTAGGTTTCTCAATTCCGTCAATCTGTCCGTCCGTTGGTGAATTAACTAAAAAACTACTTGACGCTACTGTCAGCGAAGAAATGGTTAAACTTCCAATGGAAAATATACAGGATGGACCGTCTAAAGGGAAAAAATTATGAAAAAAACTGTTTTGCTCAAAATTAAAATTTTCACTTTTCATGGCATTCTAAACCTATTTAAAAAAAAAAGAAAATTTGAAAATTTTAGAAATTCTTTATATCACGAAAAAAAATATTTTTTGCTCAAATTTAAAATTTCCACGTTTCATGGCATTCTAAACCTATTTCAAAAAAAAAAAAATTGAAAAAATTTGAAGCCAATTTTTACCACTACCATTGATTGAAAAAAATTTTTCTTAAATTTAAAATTTCCACGTTTCATGACATTCTAAACTTATTTCAGAAGAAAAAATGTCTAAAACTCTTTCTTACCAACAATTTTTAAAAAAAAATTTACCACTAGAATAAATGTAAAATTTTTTTTGCTCAAATTTAAAATTTCAGCGTTTCATGCCATTCTAAATCCTAAATTTAAAAAAAATTGAAAATTATTTTGAAAAAATCTAATTTTTTTTACCACTACTATAGAAATGGAAAAATTTGTTTCCTCGCTCTAATTTCAAATTTCCACGTTCATTAAGTTCTAAGCCTATTCGAAAAACTTTTGAAAATTAAAAAAAAAAAAATTACGCATTTTTGCTCACTAAATAGATGACGGAAAAAAATTGTTTTTACTTCAATTTAAAATTTCCAAGTTTCATGACATTCTAAACCTATTTCAAGAAAATATTTTTTCTACGTTTCATAACATTCTAAAGATATTAAAAAAAAAAAATTCTAACCACTGTTATACTGCCACTCCATTGCATGAATGTGGAACCGAAAATGTGACAGATGGCAATAATATTTGGCATATTATGCATCTATTATAGTTTTATTGAAAAATGTACAGGGTGGTCAATGGTCATCCCAAGAAATAATTCAACCATGGTGGGCATTTAAAAAGGTGTTGCGTAAGCCTTCAATATTTGGCACCTGTTATTTAGTATTGAATTTTTGCTGTCGGATAACCACTGTATATTTTTTTTATCAAAAGTTATCAGGTTTTCTTTGTAATAATAGTGATAACCATATTTCGATTATTATTCTCAATGTCATTTCGTAATGAATAAATAATTTTTTAGAGCGACCGCCATGCACAAATATAGAGGGAAGTTCTGTGTAAATAACACCTTTGCCGATTTTTTTTGTAAAGCAACTTAGCTTACTAAAAATTATAAAATAATTTGAACAAATCGAGATATTCAGATTCACTGGCCACTGGCTAATAATGTGGCATACGATTTCAAACGGACAAAATAATTAATAAGCCTACGTTAATAAGATTTCCTACCTTTTTCTAATCTGTTTTATAATATACTCCAACTTTTGGCATTAGTCGTGAAACGAAATTTATTTTTTCGGAATTGGTAAAATTTCAATAAAAAAGTGGTTCGATTTCTCAGCCAACTATAAACTATATCGGTTGCTCCTCGAAATAATGAACTGCTCATTGCATAATGGCACAATTAAAGAGTAAATAGAAGATAATACTCTCTACAGTAATTAGAACACAAACGTTTGGATTGCTTTTTGTATTGTTTAGGAGTTAATTGTATTTGAACGTTTTATTTATATAACAGCGAGTCGTATAATTTGTCTAGTAATGAATCAGTCAGCGCTTTAGAAAAGTAAACATTATCGAG
Source organism: Stenurella melanura (assembly GCA_963583905.1). Taxonomy (NCBI): domain Eukaryota; kingdom Metazoa; phylum Arthropoda; class Insecta; order Coleoptera; family Cerambycidae; genus Stenurella; species Stenurella melanura. The sequence continues at coordinate 171,229,464 of OY757311.1, forward strand.
AATAAATTAAATTTCAGTAAATACTATGCAATTAATTACAATTACAGATTTGATGTTTGATGCATTCAGTACATAAAGTTATTAGCGTATTGATATTTTGATTGGTTTAATTTAGTCTGTAGCGAAAACAAATCTTTTTGGATTTGCTGTAATTTTCCAAAGTTTAATTACCCGGAAATACTATATTTATTTTAAATTTCGTTGAAAATGTTGACAATCGCATGAAGTGTAATTATTTGCAGCCTGAATTAAAAATAGTACTAAGCAATTAACTTTACAGGAAAAACTAAATAATCCTACGTAGACATGTTCACATGATCAGATCTGTGCCGAGCGCTGATAAAAAAGCTTTGAGCTTTGAGCACGAAGCATTGAGAAAAGTGCTTGTAATTAGCGAGCACTAAGCATTTTAAATAACGAAATGCTCGAGATTACCAAACACTTTTACATAATAATTTAAGGCAAAAAGCACTTTGGTTTTAACTCTTTTTAAATTTGACTAACAATAGTATATTATTTAAGGAGCGATAATGTAAGTAATAAACTCACGCAGATGAAGTTTGCAGAGCAAGCTGGAGGCGAGTGCTGTAAATCATCAAGGTGTTATTACCATTACCGCGAGTTGAATACTAGACTTTATCTACGATTTTAACAGTAAATATTGATATAATAGTTTGACAATGTCCAACCTAGTCAAACATGTCAAATCACCTTCCTCTCTTCAATAATAATGGCTGATATTATTTTATTTTGCGCGTTACGTCGATTGGACAGGTTAGGCATGAAGTCAAAGGTGATTAGTGTAAAAATAAATCACACTATTTGTTTATGGATCCTATTTACATGTTCAAAAGCACACACAAAAAAAATCCTGATACAGAAAGGTGAAGTACCTTCTGGCACGTTTTTCGGTGTGCTAAAAACGAATCTCAGGTCAGAACTGACCCATCACCCTTAGATTTCACCCCAGCACACCCTAGCACCCCCCCAAATAGTTAAATTTTCACATCATATAAAAATTAAAAATAAATATCTCATTCTACGTTTTTCAATGTAATTTAATAGTTTCAATTTTGCTATATCTCTCCACCCCCTCTCACCATATGGTTTTGACCCTTGTAACGTTGTACCAGTAGTAGGATATGACAATTTTTCATTTCCATGCGATGAAATCAGGCAACAGAATCATTCCTAGAAAACATGCTTCTATATTTAAACACATATAAATAAATTTAAAATGCTTGGAAGATATACTGTATTATCGGTGTCAATATGTAGGTAATTACCTACGGTCACATATTGACACCGATAATACAGTATATCTTCCAAGCATTTTAAATTTATTTATATGTGTTTTAATATAGAAGGATTTTTTCTGGGAATGATCCTGTTGCGTGATTTCATCGCATGGAAATGAAAAATTGTCATATCCTAATACTGGTACAACGTTACAAGGGTCAAAATATAACCATATGGTGAAGGGGGGGGGGGTGGGAAGATACAGCAAAATTGAAAGTATTAAATTACATTGAAAAACGTAGAATGAGATACTTATTTTGAATTTTTATATGATAATGTAAAAATTTGACCATTTGGGAGGGTACTAGGGGGTGCTGGGGCGAAATCTAATCGTCATGGGTAAATCATGACCCCAGATTCGTTCTTAGCACACCGAAAAACGTAGAATGAGATATTTGTTTTGAATTTTTACATAAACTAACATTTCCACCCTTTGGGGGAGTTCTGGGGGGTGCTGGGGCGAAATCTAAGGGTGATGGGTAAATTATGACCTCAGATTCGTTCTTAGCACACCGAAAAATGTAGAATGAGATATTTATTTTGAATTTTTATATGATGTGAAAATTTGACCATTTGGGGAGGTGGTAGGGTGTGCTGGGGTGAAATCCCCGGGTGATGGGTGAGTTTTGAGCTGAGACTCGTTTTTAGCACACCAAAAAACGTACCAGAAGGTACTTCACCTTTCTGTATCAGGACCTTTTTTTTGTGGGCCTATGTTATTTTTTTCATTCTTCAATTCTTTGGGACTTCCTGCCACATGTATGTTTTCTTTTTAAGCGGTGCTCGGGGAATCTACAAAATATCAATTAACCAGTATTTTACTGGTAAATAACCTCTACGCCTGTGACTTTTACGTCAAAGGATCAATTAAAGGTTTCTTTTTTAAATAAACAACACAAATAAGTATAAAACTTGAAATTAAATATTTCGCCGACGTTTCGGATATCTATTCTGTTTCCTTTTTCAAAGGCTTTTTTTGAAAAATCTATTTTACTATGTATGATAAATACACAGCTCTAAGAATGTCTGTTATATTCAATATCCATAGATACTTACTGTTTACATAGAACTGTTGATATAGTTAACAGTTTTTTTTGTTTTTATACAATGTTAAGTTTATGAAGTTCTTCTTTTAACATTGGCAACCAAGTTGTACAGATATCTACGGAACAATTCGACACGCACCTATCTTCATTCAATATTGTCGAGGATTCATTAATTTTTCTTTTTTTGCTATCTGCCTCTTTTGTTAAAATTTTTGCCGAGTCCCAGTTTATTCTGTGTCCATTCTCCCAAGCGTGTTCGCAGACCTTGAACCTCTGAATTTCATTTTTTCTTATATAATTTTGATGTTCGCCCAATCTTACACAAAAAGGTCTGGATGACTCACGTATGGTTTATTGCACTCACACGGAATAGTATAAATGCAGTTTTTTGAATTTTGCGATAATATTATTGAATGAGGATAGATGCGTGTCGAATTGTTCCGTAGATGTCTGTACAACTTGGTTGCCAATGTTAAATGAAGAACTTCACAAACTTAAGAGTAGGTATGCCTCGACAAGCTGCTAAAATTTGCAACAGGGGAGGTGAAACGGAAACTCCAGTGGGCGGTCCTTTAAAAACGATAAAATATTATTTTATGTATTTATAGTACTATGTAGTAGTAAATAGAAATGAATGACCGCGATTCCACTTACGTATAAGCTCGAAATTAGTTCATGATTAAATAAATTCTACCTGCCAAAGCTCAAAGGTTATGCCGACATCTATCCTATCATTCTAACCTAAATGCGTTTTTAACATACTATTCCTTCAATAAATACAGTATTTATAATTTAAACGGCTAGGTATTATGCTTCCCTAGAATTTTAATTTGTAATATGGAGTATACGAGTATATCTTTATTTTTGCATAATGGAAAAGATATTCAATAATTAGTTCTGCATTAATTAATAATAATCGTCAATAAGGAAATAATAATATTAAATAAAAAGAATAAGAGTTGATGAGGTCCGATAAAAATTATAAACAAAAATTAGTGGTATGCAATATTGCAGCTACGGACACACGTTTCAGAGTTATTGCTCCTCATCAGCGTAGCATGGCATAAATAATATTGTTATATTGTTAAAAGCAAGACCAACAAAGATAGGAAAGCACAGTATATTGTAGGTACTCTATTTTGTACCTTCGTACCTCACGTGCCATATATGAAGAGCAATAACTCCGAAATACGTGTCCGTAGCTGCAGTCTTGTTTGTTATTATAGTACTTATTCTTGTTTATAACTAAATGGAAAACTTAACATTTTAATGTTGTTTAGTTTTCGTATGTGTAAAGCTTTAGCTGTCACATCATTCAACAAATCAAAATTTAAACTCTTGGATCCTCAGGGGATTCCTCAGGACTTCTTGAATTTTAATTTTGTAGTCTCCCTCAAATAATGGTAGTTTACCAATAAACAAAAATTAGCAACTATTGTTAAAATCAAAAATATACACCACGCAAGTTGTTTTATCCAATAAGTGTTATGCGTATAGTATTAGTTATTTATTGGTCTAATTTGTCTATACGCGATATTCTTAGAAACTGTTAAACAGATGAAAAGTTTCAAATAAAAAAGGTGTCTCCATCTTTATTTCTTCTCAGCATAGACTTAAAGGGTTTTCCGTTCGTTAACTGATCCTTGCAAATACTCACATTTTATCGACATGGTTTTTGAAAAAAAACGTACTTTTTACAATTATTAAAATTTGACCTTCATATTACCACAGTTCATTAATAAATATGTAGTGATGACATAGTAAAATTGAGATCCATTAATGTTTTCGTTTTTTGAATTATGGCAAGTTAAACAAAAAAATAATTTTAATTATTATTGTTATACATCCAATAGACGCCGAGAATAAGAGAAATGATTCGCAGAAAGTCAGTGATAAGTAATTATTTATAAGCATTAAACTATTCAACGGATCATTATGAAATTCAGTAGTTGTCTATCGAGAGGTAAACCACCGTCGGCACTCGTTCTCCGAATTTCAGGCAGGCTGTCGGCAGCCATGGCAGTGGCGGTCATATAATTGAAAGCCCCGCAAGTGCGGCTGGTTGGAGTTACGCAGGTGCCGCAGGCAAGGCAGTCTCGGCAGTTCGTGTAATTTCTACAAGTGGTTGACCTCTCAGGTACTGTTTTGATAGTATATAGTATAAAATAAGAATTTCTTTACAACCCTAACCTGAAATTTGCAGACGTAAATGTAGCAAGCAAATGCCAATTTTTCGAAGTCAGTAACAAGTAAATATATCGAGAATAAATAAAGATTAAGGACAGAGGCAACCTTTTATTTGAAATTTTACTTTCTAGGAGTAGTAGTTCTCGATTTGACCAAGGAACTAGTGTTATATACTTAGCACATATCACATATTATATAAAATAACTTGCATGCTGTACACTTAGTTTTACGAATTATTATTCATATTTTCTTTAAAAATATATGGATGGGGAGAACTTACAAATTTGCTTTTATAGTAGACAAAAGTTTAATGATAGATGTTTTAAACTAAACCCCGCATCAAAATATCATTAATAACTTTAGAAATAGTAGGTTATTTCTCAAAAATATGGATATCTCTGGTTTTACTGGTTAGATTTTAAAAATCCAAAGCATCAATTATTTGTATCAACGAAATTTAATAGTGCATTTTTTTAAAATACGAATGTCAGAGCGATTCTAAAAATTTGCAAAATTTTGAAAGTAAAAAAGATGGCTAAAATTTGTGTTCCAAAATGTTTTCTCTACAAATTTTGAAAGCAGAGATAAAAACCTGCAACTTGAGTCTTAGAACGTCTACATTGGTGCGCGATCTCAACAAGAAAATATTTTCAACATCGGTCCACATCACCTTCTGGACAGTACTTTTAGCTCTGATTTGTTAAATTTTCACGAAAGTTGATTTTTTCTGGAAAATATTTTCGGGTTTAAAGGAGTAAGTTGGTTTCTCTGTTTCTTTTTACATTTTGAGCCTAGATTTCATTATTTTGACAGATCGATAGATAACTTTACTGCCGACAGTTTTTATCCAAAACATTTCTTTCTATTTTTCCCAGAAATAAAAGTTATTATGAAAAAAATCCTGTTGCTTGGTCTAATGCAACAAACTGATGCGTGTGACTTGATGAGAAAATGGGAAAATGTGCGCTTTACTTTTGTGTTTCTAACTCCTTTCATTGCAAATCGCATCGCCCCTTATAATTCTATATTCATGTGTTTACGACAAGAACACATCTTTAAAATTTAGTATCAATTGTATTGTCCAATAAATGTTTTCAAATATACCAGCATACCACCATTTAATAAAGAATAATTGAAACACAATTACACATTATTGTTAGTGCATGGGTGGCTACATATATCTAGTTACTATATTGTTATAATTCCGTACTTGTAGTATAATCAAAGAGTAGAGTACCTGTTAAGTATAATAGTAAATTAATGGAATTTGGTGTTTTATTGGGCGTCCCGTGTTATTAGAAATGATTTGGTTTAATTTCTTATTTCGTTCCCTCGTTATATTTTCTCATTCATAAAATAATTCTGGGTGAAGGGCGGAGCTTAAACAATAACAAATCCAGAGGGAGCTCGTAGCAGTGTGACATTTGTTGCAAAATGTGCCTTTGCACGGTTCCGTGCTATACATGTTTTTGCAAAAAGTATTATGTTTTTTGGAAAAATAAAAATAGTACGATACACAGAAAACATGAATGAAGGTTTGTATCGAGTCCTTTTTCTCATATTTTGATTCTAAATATTTTTTAAAAAACTGCTAATTCAAACAAATCTTATTAATTAATACCATTTTTTTTCAAAATATTAAAAAGATACAAACCTAGATTGATATGTTTTCTTCTATTTTTCGCCTGTACAAATTTCGTAATTGCAATGGTCTAATTATAATTTGTCGCGGACGGGGCGGCGTTTGATAGTAATTTATTTCTGATTTTTAGACTCTTAAAACTAAAAAAACTGTTAACTATATCAATAGTTCTATGTAAATAGTTAAGTTTTTTGGAAAAATAAAAATAGTACGATACACAGAAAACATGAATGAAGGTTTGTATCGAGTCCTTTTTCTCATATTTTGATTCTAAATATTTTTTAAAAAACTGCTAATTCAAACAAATCTTATTAATTAATACCATTTTTTTTCAAAATATTAAAAAGATACAAACCTAGATTGATATGTTTTCTTCTATTTTTCGCCTGTACAAATTTCGTAATTGCAATGGTCTAATTATAATTTGTCGCGGACGGGGCGGCGTTTGATAGTAATTTATTTCTGATTTTTAGACTCTTAAAACTAAAAAAACTGTTAACTATATCAATAGTTCTATGTAAATAGTAAGTATCTATGGATATTGAATATAACAAACATTCTTAGAGCTGTGCATTTATCATACACACCATTACTATGAATTTTCATTCAATAATTTCAGAGGGTTGCGAAATAGCTAAATTTAAATTTAAAAATGATGGTAATTTTCCTATTTCGTAGTTTTAAATCGAGCTATTTTGCAAACCACTGAAATTATTGAGTGAATATTCATAGCAATAGTCTCGTTATGGTTCTACTTAGGTACTCTTATAGTTTTTTTTAAATATACGTACTAAGAAAAAAAGTTATGGGCAAAAATAATAAATATTTCCCTATCGGATGTCTCTTTCGAGGGAATGGCCAACTTAAGCAAGGGAAGTTAAAATTATTTCAAATTGGTGATATTTTAATATAGAACTAGTTTGTCCAACTGTATCGGTTACAGCGTATTATTATTTATTTAGTCTTTATACAAAAGTTCCACTCCCGTATCACTCTTAAAATAGAAACGTGGCACTTGTCGCGAGTGCCAGCGAGTAGTTATACTAGTTTTAATAACAACCCCTTAATGTCGTTTCCCGTGCTACAACTTGGCCTGTTTTCAACGTTTGCTGGTGACACTTGCTGGTCTCGTTGCAACCTTTTAACTGCTAAATTATTTAATTACTTTTGAGCATTTAAATTGTTTAATTACTTCCCTAATTTACTACCTGCCATTATTTAATTAATGGCAAATTTAATTTAAATTAGTTTTCGAAGAAACGTGCAGGCGCTTGCAAGATATTTATTTCTTAAGAATGACTTGAATTGTTATTGCTCTAAATAATTTATATACTAGGTGACACACGGGCTAGGGAATCATCCAACGGTTGAGATAAAAATTTGGGACTTGAGCAATTGAAGAATAAATGATATTTTTTATCGTAAAAATCACTTCCAGTTTAGTCGACAGACTTTGCAACCCTCTTATTTTAAATGGCATCCTGCATATTTAGTTTCTTCCGATACAGAGGACATCAGGTTCTGCGATTTAAGTATTATCACTATTTTAGCTTTATTAGATTACTCTAAAGTATTTGGTAAAGTCGTTCATGTTTTTAGAGAAAATTATTTTAGATGTTTATGAAAACGTATGATATCTAGTAATTACTAATTATATATTTACAGAACTCTTTGGGGAAATGGCCAAATTCAAAGTCAAATTACAGGGTGTTTGATATAACAATGGAAAGTTAGAGAGGTAATAAAAGAAGCAATTTAGAACCTATATGACCATATGTACAATTAAATGAAGTATCATCGATTTCAGATACCGCTTTTTTATTGCACAACCCACAGAATGTATGGTCATAAGGATTGTATCACCCTCTCTACCGATGTACCTACATATAATACATCATAATATGTATATTTACTGATTAGTTATATGAACGGCAAAGTTAGAAAGAGCAAATCTTATCAGGTCAAAATACATTACCTTGACTTTTGAGAGAATGTGATCAAGGTATTTGTCTACAACCGAATATAGAAACCCAATTCCGTTATTACTGCAAACATTTTTATTGACACAATAACCCTTTTGTAAACATATTACTTGATATTATCTATCCTAAACATTAGATAAATTATTGACCGTTACAAAATGGGTATTTCCAAAGTCCGTAACATTACATACGACTCGATAAATAGCTTTCATGCCACTCTGGAAAGGTATCTTCAGCGAATGATTATTATGACTGTATGAGATATATAGTCGCGGCACAATCTGTAAACAATAGGCCTAACCTAGACATTTTAGGTACCGAGCTGAATTTTTCAGAATATGTAGTTCTTGATACGTATAATAACATACTAAAAGTCCTGAAGAATCCGAGTTGAGCGTTAGCCACCATATTAAAAATATGGCTTGATCGCGGCGCTGAAGAAAACATTTTTTTCTTGCCTTATCTATTAATCAATTTTAATATTTTAAAAAACAAATTAAAGCCAAAGAATGTGAGTTTGATACCAATTTAAGAACCTATAAAAAAATGTTTGTTAGTAGTGTAACAATTAGATAATAGCAAAAATTACTTTTTGAGGATTTGCATTTTTTCATTTAAAAAAATACTCGCTCATCCTATAAAAATATTTTTTTAAATAAATGTTGTAGGCCGTTAAAAGACAAACAATACTTTTTTTGAAATTTTTCTCTATCTTAAAAAATAGCTCAGATATGAAATTTGTAATATTTAGGGACACGCGGAAAGAGAGTGAAAGCCGTTAATATGTTTACAGAAATGTTCATATACCTATCGACTACCACACGCTCTTTATATGTATTAGATATTATATTTCTAACACTACACGTACATTTGCGCTGCATTGTTAAATATAAATAAGTTGCTAAGTTGGATTATCTCAAATCGAGTTTAGAATATATAAAATTTTTAAATATATTTAGTAGTCTCATAGGTTTTTTCCAGGATATTGTTTTATTTTATTTTCATATCGAATTTGTTTTCTTTTTGATTTCGTTATTCTTTTACGAATTGTTTGATTTTTTTAATTAGTATTTTGTTTTGTACAAGGATTGTTTTACTTTTATTATTGTTTAGGTTTAAGTTTATTGTTTAAGGTTAATCAAGCCATTTTATTTTCACATTTTAGTCGTTATTATGGAAGGTATTTGTATTTTTTGTCAAATTCCATTATCCGCGGAAGAAACGGTAGTCGTGAAAAGAGGACTAGACACGATAATTTCAAAAAGTATACAACTTAATGATGATATTCATAAAAAAATTGTTTCTGAAGAACTAACAGTTCACAAAAAATGTAGAAAAAATTACACTCGTAATAAAACCAAAACAACCGCCTCTACTAGTAAAAATGATTTCACAGTTGTGACACAACGTCCTTACAGAAAGGGCAAAAAAGCAATATTTAATTGTCTGAGGAAAAATGTTGATCTAAACAAACAATTAATTTTGTTTAATAACGAAAACGCAAATAAGCAGGATTTAGTTAAATTGGGAATTAAGTTTCTCCTTTGTATATGGATGTAAGTCAGATGATATAGATATTGAGAGATTTTTCCTATTTAAAAAAACTATAAGCAGACAAAATTTAAATAAAAATTTTGATTTAGCAGTTTTACCACCTACTTCCAAAGCTATTGAACAGCATGTTTATAGGGTATACTTTCAGGTGCAAATATGGTTTAATAAGGAAATTAATTCATCTGACTGGGGCTGGGAATTGAAAAACGATATCACCAAACCCGTACCAACATCTTTGTCAATTGTACCCGACAATATATTAAAACTTCTATATTGCAACTGTAAAAATGACTGCAATAAAAATTGTCCTTGCAATTACACAAAGTGTTCTGACATGTGCAGTAATTGCCATGGCATACGTTGTGTTAATTCAAACACTCTAATTATAACCGATAGCGATATTGAAGATCAAAATTAATTATAAATTTTTTCGTTTTACTTACCTCCTTGTTATTATTATTTATTATCATTATTATTATTATAAACCATCCAATTAGGTTAATTGTGCCGTGACGAAAAGTGCACATTTTAACTTTTCAATTTTGATTTTGCTATGTTAACATATACGGTTTTATAATAATTAAAATGTTCTATCTCCGTTATTTTTAAAGCTATAAAGGGGATTAAAAAAACGTTCCGTTCGTTTATCGATGGCGTACAACTATTACTTAAAACATATTTTCATAAACCCTACAATTTTCTTTTTAATCATATAAATAGAATTTGCCAAAATTTTAATTTTCAGTTTAAGTCAGTTTTTTACTACACGCACAAAGTTTAGTAAAATGTGTAAAATATATGTTAAAGCCACATTCTTTGGCTATAATTATCTGTTTAGAATATTAAAAACGGATAATAAATAAGGCAAGGAAAAAATGTTTTCTCCGTCTACGCGCGCGTGCCCTTTTTTCAACATGGCGGCTAACGCTCAATTCAGATTCTTCGGGACTTTCAGTATGTTATTGTACGTATCATAGGCTACATATTCTGAAAAATTCAGCTCGGTACCTAAAATGTCTAGGTCCAAACAGATTGTGCCGCGACTATATAGTCTTGAAATGACTTTTGAAAAAACTGCATACACCTTCCTTACGAAGTTCTATTCCAAAAACTCATTTTACACTATTTAATAATAAGTGCCTCATCAAATTAAGAGTTATAGGCACAACTATGAACTTTAAAAAGGTGATTAACAAAGAACCTTATATCAATTTGTGAAACGTATTTTAATTAGAAAGAATTAATTTAACTTTTCATTAATAAAATGTTCTGTTTTTTATAAAATAAATAATACCTTCAGATATCAAAATGAAATAATATTAAAATAGAAACATACTTTCCCTTTACTTTTAAGCACAAAGACTTGTTTTCGTTATTTTTTTATCAAAAGGAATACATAATTTCGCTTTTTGCGGATTCTCGAATTTAGGGAATCGATGTTAATAAAAATAAACATCGATTTGTTTAACTTGGTGAATAGGATAGGGGTAGGTAAGCAGATCGAACAGATATAGAAACAATAAAAAATGATCAATGAAAGCAGATAAATGAGGTAGCCAGGAATGGATGGGGATTATCTGTATGTATGCATACACACGTATTTTAAAAAGTGTGGGAGGAATAATCAATTCATAGAATTTTATTGGATACCTTAATTTTGCTGTTGTTTGTTTTTCTTTAAGGGTGAAATTTCTTGATAGCCGTATAATAATAACTGTAGATTTAGAATACCACAAGTACAATATGTGTTTACAGTTTTTTAAATAAATGTTAATAAAAACCCAAGCACAGTGATATCAATGGATTCGTAGAAAAGGGCAATTTAATGGATATTAAGGAGCCACCACCGTCCCGTTTGAAAAAAAAAGTTATTTCAAAAAAACTAAATTACTTGCATTAAAATGCCTACAATATGTTAATAATATTAACTATGTATAAATATTTTTTTCTGTACAATCTAAAATGACAAAGTACGTAATTTTTTATTTCATATCAGTCTAGATTAAAATTTATAATTGTTCTAAAAAATAACAACTTGCCATAAATTTATAAAAATCACCACACATGTTCAAAAATTCATTCTGATTCCAAAAATGTAATAATATATAGGGTGTTCCATTTGAAAATTATAAGTTAGGGTTATTTCCTGCGAAACCGGAAGTGGTATTAAATTACATCATATGTCAAAAAATGCAGTTTTCTGTATGACCCTAGGCCCCCTAGTTTCATTTTGATATGTTCAAAGACAAAAAAGTTATAGGGGTGAGCCACTACTTTGTGTAGAGTTTTTATTTTTAAACAAATTAAATAAAATAGAAAAACAAGTAGCATATATTTGAAATGGATATCAATGAATTCAGAAAAAAATCTATAATTTATTGAACACAATGAGCCACCACCTTACCATTTGAAAAAAAAAGTTTTCGATAAAAAAGTGATATGTTCAATTTTGGAGGCTTCGTAAATGGTTATTGATGAAATTAAATGAAAAATTATATTTTTTTCTTGGACTTTACATGCCAAATTTTGGTATTCCAAAGCACTCTAGACGGATATCCTAAAATGCTACTATTTTAGCTAGTTGATTTATATTATACATTTATTTGAAATTTTTTAAATAACTTTAATTTTTTGAAAAATTAAAATGAAAATTGGAGAATGAATTCTTTTACGGTTAGAGCCGAGGTACAATCGCCAAAAAATATATAATATGGGTAATTACAGTTACTATTACTACTAATTGTTCCATTAAAAACAAATGGGTGCAACGCTTAACAAAAGAAAGATCGGTTATGATCGGTTTTATGTACCTCTTATACAGGGTGTTTGGTGCATCGTGTGCCAAACGGAAATGGCCGACAGAAAGGGTTGTCTGTTATCCTTTCAGGCCCCTTAATACTTCCCATGCCCTGCGGGATTTTCCATATCGACCTTTTATCTTTTTAATTAAAAGAAATCCCAAATTCTACATTTAAATTCAAATTATAAAAAAAGTATTAGGCGTAGACTGCGAATTTCATTTTTATTTTGATGTGTATTGTTGAAGGGTTCTTTTAAATCCAAAATTACTGGCATTAGTCATCTAGTTGTTTTTTTATTCACTCGCAAACTTTCGGAACAGGTAAAATTTAAATTTAAACTTTACATGGCTATAAAAAAAAACTCGGAGCAACCGTGATCTTCCAACTCCCTCAAAAATTCTCTAGTCTATCCTCTTGCTAGTGATGTGCCACATGTCATAAAAATCTTTTAATAACTTCGTGAATTCGCTAAATTTATGAATCGGGTCACATAAGGCTAATATTCAAAATTCCGAATAAAAAATGATTTTTGCTTAAATTATGCATGGGAAACAGGTAAAACCTGTTATCTCACTCTTGCGAAGTAAAATCTATCTTCTATCTCTTTCTGTTCATTGGTTTTCTTGAAATAAAGAAACAATTACATTTTTATCATTTATTAAAAAAATTTAAAAATCTTGCTCAAAGTGTTGGTCTCTGTTGCGAATGCAGGCCCGACATCTGCTTCGTATTTCGACAGTTGTTGTATGAAGTCGTATTTCCTTCCTAATTGTACCGAAAGCCGTTTCTATGCGTTGGATAACAAGTTCCTCCCTAGTCGCAACCTCCGTAGCGTACACGAGCTCTTTGGCATGACCTCGGACATAAAATCCAACGGAGTTAGGTCTGGGGAACGTGGAGACCATTGAATGGGGCCATCCCGCCCAATCTACGCATACGCCTATAGTTTTTCAAAATGACAGCTGTCCCGCGCACTGGCGATTGATTGTAAGACAATATCTAGACAATGTGTTCCCAAATGCGTGGATTGGGCGGGATGGCCCTATTCAATGGCCTCCACGTTCCCCAGACCTAACTCCGTTGGATTTTTATGTCTGGGGACGTGCCAAAGAGCTCGTGTACGCTACGGAGGTTGCGACTAGGGAGGAACTTGTCCTCTTATCCAACGCATAGAAACGGCTTTCGGTACAATTAGGAAGGAAATACGACTTCATACAACAAGTGTCGAAATACGAAACAGATGTCGGGCCTGCATTCGCAACAGAGACCAACACTTTGAGCAAGATTTTTAAATTTTTTTAATAAATGATAAAAATGTAACTGTTTCTTTATTTCAAGAAAACCAATGAACAGAAAGAGATAGAAGATAGATTTTACTTCGCAAGAGTGAGGTAACAGATTTTACTTGTTTGCCATGCATAATTTAAGCAAATATAATTTTTGATTCGAAATTTTGAATATTAGCCTTATGTGACCCGATTCATTTATTTAGCGAATTCAGGAAGTTATTAAAAGATTTTTATGACATGTGGCACATCATTAGCAAGAGGATAGACTAGAAAATTTTTGAGGGAGTTGGAAGATCCCGGTTGCTCCGAGTTTTTTTTTTATAGCCGTCTAAAGTCTAAGTTTAAATTTAAATTTTACCTATTCTGAAAGTTTGCGAGTGAATAAAAAAAAAAACAACTAGATGACTAATGCCAGTAATTTTGGATTTAAAAGAACCCTTCAACAATACACATCAAAATAAAAATGAAATTCGCAGTCTACGTCTAATACTTTTTTTATAATTTGAATTTAAATGTAGAATTTGGGATTTGTTTCATTAAATAAAAGGTCGATATGAAAAATCCCGCAGGGCATGGGAAGTGTTAAGGGGCCTGAAAGGATAGCAGATAACCCTTTCTGTCGGCCATTTCAGTTTGGCACACGATGCACCAAACACCCTGTATAATGCAACTGTCATATACACATGCATAAAATAATATACAAAGTTACATTAAAAATTCACGTTGAAAGGAAATGGGTGCAACACCTAGGAAAAATACTTTTAAATTCATTATATTATAAAAGCTTCATACTGCATTTGTTGTCATTATCTTCATTGATTACTACAGGATGAAATCGTTTCTCGCAATGTACCGCTCTGCGCTCAGTACGTCAGTACTGCTCTTGATGCAGTTTTTTTAATGGTTTGTGCAACTAAGAAAAATGTCTGTTAATTTATTTAAATATAGTTTTTATTTCTTTAAACGTGTGTTATTCAGTGTTTGCTATACTAAAATACAAATAACAAAAAGTACAATTAATATCATGTTGGTTGTTAACTGAGGGAAGTAGATATTCCTGCGAACGGATTAATGTAATCAGATGCAACACTTGCTCGACCCCTAATCATCCGAGATAGAGAACTACAGTCAATAATATTGGCGCGCCCTTTCTGGGAACGTTCGTTTCGCCTAGCTTATCCTGCTAGACCCTTTGCAATTCTGAACATTTTTTTTTTAATGAAAATCTTCGATTAACAAAAACCAGCCATGTCTTTTTAATTTGTCATATGTTCTGAAATGATCAGTTTTGTTGATCGAATAACTTTAGGAAGATACGCGAGTGTGTAGACGCGAGGTGAGACACAATGTATATGTAGAAAATGATACTATTCATTTTAGTGAAGAGAAAGTAACTATTTTACTGTTTCCCCAGAGCAGCCAAAACTCCGAAGACAGCCCTGACTACAGCCTATATCTTTTTTGTGTTCATGGATTATAAATCAGATTAAACAAATATTTTTGAATTTGCTTGGGGCCCAAATTAATTTTCTGCACAAAGGTCCTACGACTCCTACTGCATTATTTCTAAATTCTATTTGTTTTCTTCGTACGCATTTTTTAACTTTAAACAAAGCTCGGTTCGTTCGGATTTCACATCGCATTATTACTGTGTATAATGTATAATATACCCATTATACCTGTTATATCGCTGATTGCACCCCATCTGCCTCCAATATCCCTCAACTTAAAGTAAATGATATGGATATGTACTTGGCATTTGATTTATTTTATCTTCCTTAGAATACAGTCCAAATCTAGAAATTGGCATATAAAATATCGTATCTCTACGGTTACTTCCGTTCGAATAACTTTTACATTACATTGGCCGTAAGTACTACGGTCCCTATACATTGAAGTCTTATCGGATTTAAAATATTCGCATTCATATGTCGCTGAAAGTTGGGAATTTTAATAATAAGCAGTATCGAGTTATTTTACGTATTTTACGTTCAAACTAAATACATACTTTTGGTACGAACGCATAATGAAAGGCAGTTTCAGGCTGGCATTGTGTCTGAAATTAGATTTTTAAAATATATGTTCATTTCAGTATCTTTTAATATTGAATTGTGGGTTCCAGTTAGAGGGCACTGTCACTCAAGCGCAAAATCCAGTGTGGATGGAAAATTATTTGGGTATTGAGCAAACTAATATCCTTAAAAGTACAGTACATCACTTTATAAGTAACATGTATGCACTCTCTATTTTAATTAATTCTATTGCATCATGTAATGCGATCAAGTGGATGAATAAAATTATTATTATGTTATTATTATTATTAATACTTCAGTCAAATAGGAACAAAAGATGAAAAGTCCCCATCTCTAACTGTCGTGCTGACAAAAATGGTGCTCAAATTCAGTTTCTTGCTTATATTTCGCTAACCATTAGCGATATCGTAATTGTGCACCATATGTAAAATAAAGCTTAATATTCCCTACAAATGACTTATACATTATTTCGATATGTATTGTTATACTCTTCTAAAATACAAAAACAAAAATTTAATCTACTACTATGATATTTTATTTATTAAGAATTTGAATTTATTGCAAAAGAAACTAAAGAATGGTGTTTTGTTTATATTAGTAATTTTATTTTTAATTAATGATTTGGATGCCACACGGTTTAATAGGACGTGAACCTATAATTTTATTGCCCTAGCTCGTGACAGCAAAATGCACCCTTTCTCAAGAGCAGGTTCAAGCAGAGTACAATGGAATGAAAAAACAATTTAAATATAAAACACTAACTATATTAACAAAACCATATAAATATAACATAATATAATGAGTGAAAACCTATAATACAAATAAAATCAATAAACAATTCCCCCCCCCCGATATCCGACAGATGTCGTGGCCAATGCGCAAAGGTTTATAATTTATGAGCTCTTACTTATGGTGAAGATGATCTCCGCAAAGTTCTCTTTGATACCTAGATGAAAACGTTTGACAGCTAAGCTGTTGACGCAGTTCTTACGAAGCACAACCCGTGATTTAAGATTTTTATTTATTGGTTGTAGCACTCGGCCTCTATTTAAAAGCTCGATGTACTTACTGGTTGGTTTTAAAAGGCTCAGTGTACAACCTGTCACACTGAAAATGTTTTTATAGCTGGGTAAGCACCAATAGTCACTTTTTTAAGCAAAATTGTTTAACATTTATTGGCCACTAGAAAATACCTGTATGTGTCTCTGGTGTAATACTTCCAGAACAAATCAAAATTTGATTATACCTTACTTCTTCTAATTACTAAGCCAATCAATTTTATGACACTCCATGACTTCTTTGAAATTTCTGCTTTAGAGAAATACCATTAATATTCCGTAAATAACTTTATATCTGACCTTAATCAATTTAAAGTCCTTATTATAATACAGCTCCTGCGAATCATAATTTCATTTCCAAGAAACCTTGACTTCCTTCTTCTTTTTAAAGTTATCTCGCTTGTCACACCGACATTTTTTTCTTCTCTCTTCATCTACTTTTTCTGGGTAAAAAATATAGAATAATAACTTAAACCTAAATCTTAAATCTAAAGTAATATAATTATATTTTTCATCCACTGCAAAAGCTGCGACCCTCTCCTGATTCCAAGTCACATACACGAGCTTAGGTAATTCCATCTCACTACATACTTCTAAAAGCTCACAGAGGAAAGTTCTCATAGCGTTTACACAATTCTGAATAACTTGTCCGTCATCTGTCTGTTCGTCTGTACGTCCATCTCTCCACCCACCATATTTCTTATAAACACAATAACTTAAGAACGAAGAGTCCGATTTGATTAAAACTGGAATAGTAAACCAATGTTGGATAGAAGAAGAACTCCCTCATTTTTTTTAAAGTCGATCGGAAAATATGAAAGTTATGAACCATTTTATTTTAAATATTGGGCATAAAGAGTGTTGTAATTGTTGATAAAGTAAAACCTCGGGTAATTGCTTCTGAACTTAATCATACCCTGATGATACTATCTTAATTGGCGAAATGTTCACTAGTATAATATTTTTGTGTTTATAGAATTAACGATTATATTTATAACGAGTATAGTATTTTTTTATTTTTTTTAAAGGAGTAGTTTCTCTATGTAACTGATATATCGTCCAATATTTTAATAAAATCTTGCTTCGCGTTCTTAAATTATTGTGCTTAAAATAACATGACGGATGGAAAGACAGACGGACAGACGGACGAACAGATGATGGACATTTTGAGTTATTCAAAATCATATGCCTATAAATAGTCCAGTCGAGTAAGTAAGAAATACATCAGAAGCTCGCAAAAAATGTTATCTGAGATTTTCCTTCCGTAACTGTTAGTTCCTCGCACTTAAACACCACGAAACCACGAAAATCAGTTCTGGGGGTGCCGCGTAACCCCCAAGAAAACACCCCTTCGGTGAAAAAAGCCTTCTTTTACTGATAACTCGTTAACCGTTGAAACTATAAAAAGAAAGCTTGACTAATTGCCTAAAAGAAGGTCCTCTTGTAATTTTCTTGTATATGCCATGGTTTTCGAGAAAATCGGTATTGACAAAAATTGCAAAATTTGTCTTTTTAATGCGGCGAATTTTCGCTTATTTGAATTTTTTGCGCGCGGCCTATAGAAACAATTGAATTACTCGAAAACCAAACAAGCTAGGAAGAAAAATCAAAATGGGTTTTAAAGGGAATATAAAATACTCTCTTGTGTTGCCATTTTTGAGGGCTATTGATATTTATTAGTATATAAAAATAAATCTCTTGATTTTTTGTGCATCTAACTATTATTCACAGGCCCATAAAAAATAACTGACTATAAGTTATAAATGCATTATCTTTTAGTTCAAGGTAGTACCTCAATGCAGATAAAGTTAGCAATAAAAATATTCACATTTACATATTAAGCAGCATGTCAAAGTTACCAAAAATAAAAAATCCAAAAAACGCTGCATATTAAATTTTTTGATGATATTTTTTCAATTTGGCCAAAATTTGGCTAAGTTCAACATGCTGGTAAATTTGTAAATGTGAATATTTTTATTCCTAACTTTTTCTGCATTGAAGTACTACCTTGAACTAAAAGATAATGCATTTATAACTTATATTAAAGTCAGTTATTTTTTATGGGCGTGTGAATAGTTAAAACTGCAAAAAATCAAGAGGTAACTATATTATATTGTTATTTTTATATACTAATAAATATCAATAGCCATAAAAATGGAAACACTAAAGAGTATTTTATATCCCCTTTAAAGCCCATTTTGATTTTCCTTCCTAGCATGTTTGGTTTTCGAGGAATTCAATTTTTTCTATAAGTCGAAAATTCATAGGTACGCATTAAAAATACAAATTTTGCAAGTTTTTCCAATATCGATTTTCTCGAAAACCATGGCATATACATGAAAATTATAAGAGGACTTTTTTTGAGGTAATTAGTCAAGCTTTCTTTTTTATAATAGGCAATTTTTTAATATTTTTAACGGTTAACGAGTTATCAGTAAAATAAGGCTTTGGCTTCACCAAAGGGGTGTTTTTTTGGGGGGGTTGCGCTGTACCCCCAGAACTGATTTGTGTGGTTTTGTGATGTATAATCCCTCCACTAACAGTTACTGAAGGAAAATTTCAGACAACATTTTTTTGTTATGGAAATCTTTATAATTATTGGACTACTAATACAATGATTTTCCTCTGTGAGTGATATTTACGATTTTAAAAATGTGTCGATCAAAGTTTTTCTATTGTATTTTCGAAGAATATAACAATAGATACGGAAAAAATGTACATGAAATTTTTTTTTTAGGGAACTCTATATTCTATTCTCTAATGATTAGTGAGGTATAGGCAAAGTACTTAATGTAACCATCGAGAGATAGAGATGGCGACTTTTTAAAGAATGTTTAACCTTAATGAACATATTTTGCCTAATTTCTAAACATCCAGTGCCGGTTTTAGATATAAATTGCCCTTAGGCCCAGATTAATTTTGCGCCTCCCTCCCGAGAGGCTTGCTATCGGTTTATGGGTACTAACCTCTAAGATGAAGGGCAAAGGCGCCCATCGCAGAATGGCGCCCCTAGGCCCGGGCCTATGAGGCCTAGTCAGAAAACCGGCCCTGCAAACATTCACAATTATTTCCCTCCAATTTTCCCTATTTGACTGAAGTAAAAATGCAAATGCAAGTTCCCTACGATGAAAAACTTCTCTAAGATAGAAACAAAGGAAATGATTATATTACAGCAAAAAATACTAGTAATTATTTCAACTTTTACTAAAAGACTTATCATCACAGATAAGTATAGAAAACACTTGTCTTTGACAACAACTAATTTGCCGGCTACATACCACGATCAAGAGTGGATTACAAGAAAGAAAATATGCACATTGCGTACAGCATGACAATCATAATCATGTTATCTGAATTCAAACTATACCGTTCAATAAAACCAAAGATGAGAGAGATATGTTTTCTTTACTTGTCTATGATAAGTATTTTAAATAAGAGTTATTACAAAGTTATTTGCCTGACAAATAATAATCTTCCAATTGATTCTAAACTTTACAAGTAGTCACACTGACGAGATATAAACATCGAAGCACGTGTCTGTGAATGTTTTAAAGTTTGATATAACTGTTATTTGTGGTAAGTGTTTTCTATTCAATTATCTTTGGATAATCTATATTAAGATAAAGTTATTATGAAAGTCCTGCTGTATATATGTGTATATTTTCTTTCTGGTAATTCAATGTTGATCTTGACAAGTAGTCGGCAAAGTAGTTGTTGAAAAAGATATATGATTTATATACTTATTCATGATAAATTGTTTTATAAGATCTAAAATAATTATCGCTATTTTCTGCTAGTAATATAATTACTCTTTTGTTTCTAGTCTATCCCTTTTATGAAATAAGTGAGATAATTTAATTCTACCAATATGTGTATTTTGAATCTTGTCAGGTTAGATCGAATAAATTGACTACTGCGCGTCGCCTATTGAAAATTAATTTACCTTTCTATGATATCGAGATGCCAGTGCATTAGCCGCCATTATGGATTATGGGACAGGATAACTTTTATTCAATTAGTGACTCGGGGCGACATCAAAGATAAAACGCGACTTCTCAATCCTTTTGTCTGACTAAAACGGATATACAAAATCCGAGAAATTTAACAAGCACACTTTGTGGAACTAACAAGCTCCTCTCCAGTCGTAGCAGAATTAAAGATATGGTTTACTCAAAGAATGGCGTGCTTTTAAACGTGTTTGCAGTTGTTGGCTGAAAAGAGTTCAAAACGAGTTGAAAGATAATTCCATTACTTAGGGTCATGTATTTTAAATTCCAGATATCAAAGTTCAATTTATTTTTACAAGAATACATAGGATGCTGTATTTGTAATTAGAGTTATATAAATATTGTCTAAATGTTATTTGTGGCATTATCTTTATTTTCTTTTTCCTTCTTCAATTCTTTGGAACTTCCTGCCACATGTATGTTTTCTTTTTAAGCGGTGCTAGGGGAATCTACAAAATATATCACAATTAACCAGTATGATACTGGTAAATAAACTCTACGCCTGTGACGTTTACGTCAATGGATCAGTTAGAGGCTGTTTTTTTTTAAATAAACAACACAAATAAGTATAAAAACTTGAAATTAAATATTTCGCCGACGTTTCGGAATTCCAATCTGTTTCCTTTTTCAAGGCTTTTTGAAAAATGTTTTTTGCTGTGTATGACAAATACACAGCTCTAAGAATGTTTGTTATATTCAATATCCATAGATAGTTACTATTTAGTTTTAGTTTTTATACAATGTTAAGTTTGTGAAGTTCTTCTTTTAACATTGGCAGCCAAGTTGTACAGACATCTACGGAACAATTCGACACGCAACTATCCTCATTCAATAATATTATTTGCGGATTCTTTAATTTTTCTTTTTTGCTATCTGCCTCTTTTGTTAAAATTTTTGACGAGTCCCAGTTTATTCTACGTCCGTTCTCCCACGCGTGTTCGCAGATCTTAGACCTCTGAATTTCATTTTTTCTGATATAATTTTAATGTTCGCCCAATCTTACACTAAAAGGTCTGGATGACTCACCCACGTATTGTTTGTCGCACTCACACGGAATACTATAAATGCAATTTTTTGAATTTTGCTCGTGGTTCTTCGGTTTCGTCTTTGTCAGAGTAGATCTTAAAGTGTTGCTTGTTTGAAATACCGTCCTAATATCAAATCTATCACCGACGCGGCGCAACTTTTCGGACAATCATACATAAGGAATTAACGCTGTGTAACCTTTTTCAGGCCTCTGTTGCACCGGATTGCCATTTTCAATATTTATGAAGGTTTTATCGACAAAACCCCCAGGGTATTGGTTATTAATAAGAACTTCCTTTATCTGGTGGAGATACGTAGATGATATCTTTGCAATCTGGCCTCATGGTATTGAGTTACTAGATTGTTTCTTGGATCATTTAAATAATAAAGAACCTTCTATTAAATTCACTTTAGAAAAGGAAACTAGAAATGAATTACCATTTTTAGATGTTTTAATTAAAAAAGTAAATGGTACAAATGAAACAAGTGTTTATAGAAAACCAACACATACCAACAGATATTCAAATTTCAACTCAAATCAGTCGATGTACGTTAAGCGTGGTGTTGTAAAATGTTTGTATGATAGGCCCAAAATCATTTCTTCTAATGATGAAATACTAAACAATGAGAAGCGGTTTATAAAGAAAGTTCTTATTAATAACCAATACCCTGGAGGTTTTGTCGATAAAACCTTCATAAATATTGAAAATGGCAATCAGGTGCGACACAGGCCTGAAAAACGTTACACAGCGTTAATTCCTTATGTATGCGGATTGTCCGAAAAGTTGCGCCGCATCGGTGATAGATTTGATATTAGGACGGTATTTCAAACAAGCAACACTTTAAGATCTATTCTGACCAAAGACGAAACCGAAGAACCACAAGCAAAATTCAAAAAATTGCATTTATATTATTCCGTGTGAGTGCGACAAACAATACGTGGGTGAGTCATCCAGACCTTTTAGTGTAAGATTGGGCGAACATCAAAATTATATCAGAAAAAACGAAATTCAGAGGTCCAAGATCTGCGAACACGCGTGGGAGAACGGACATAGAATAAACTGGGACTCGGCAAAAATTTTAACAAAAGAGGCAGATCGCAAAAAAAGAAAAGTTAAAGAATCCGCAATAATATTATTGAATGAGGATAGTTGCGTGTCGAATTGTTCCGTAGATGTCTGTACAACTTGGCTGCCAATGTTAAAAGAAGAACTTCACAAACTTAACATTGTATAAAAACTAAAAAACTGTTAACTATATCAACAGTTCTATGTACATAATAAGTATCTATGGATATTGAATATAACAAACATTCTTAGAGCTGTGTATTTGTCATACACAGCAAAAAAGATTTTTCAAAAAGCCTTGAAAAAGGAAACAGATTAGATTTCCGACACGTCGGCGAAATATTTAATTTCAAGTTTTTATACTTATTTGTGTTGTTTATTTAAAAAAAACAGGCCCTAACTGATCCTTTGACGTAAACGTCACAGGCGTAGAGGTTATTTACCAGTATAATACTGGTTAATTGTGATATATTTTGTAGATTCCCCTAGCACCGCTTAAAATGTGGCAGGAAGTCTCAAAGAATTGAAGAAGGAAAAAGAAAATTAGAGTTATATATTCAGAATAATGTACAGAAATAGCGTTTACAATTTCGATAGTCTTCAACTCTCAATTTAACCATAATAGTTTGTGATGATGATGATGATGAATGTTGAACATTGAGAAAACTAATATTGTTAATTATTTTGATATTGTTTAATGATGTAAGCATGTTATTTGTTATATGTTTAATTGAATCAATATCGAAAATATTAAATACATTTGCATATTCTTCCTGGGTATTAAGACTTTCCATCTAAATCGGTGAAATGTTTGGGTAGATAATTATCATTTTTACAACTACCGCTTTTAATGATTTTCCAAACAGTTTTTGATTTGTTATTTAATTTAAAAAATTTGGTTCCGTAATAAGATGTTTTAGTGTGTTTAATTTTGTATCGATGATTTTTAAAGAAATTTGTTCGTCGTGACTTTAAAAGTTCTGTATAAGTTCCTTAAAAAATGCCTTCATTAACAAATGGCACTTAGTTAACTTCTGCGTTGGCTTGTAATATTCCAATGGAAAAGATTTGTCTATTATTTCGAGAAAAGTAGTATAGAACTGTGAAAAACAATAATCACAATTTTGGTACCGATTCTCCGTCAAAAAACTCCATTTTTCATTTGAAGATATGTATTTAAGTATTTTAAGTTTTCTGGGTTATTAAAAGACCTTCGTAATTAAGGTTTATTGTTGATGTCTACTTTATCGAGAGCACATTGATAAGAACTAAATTGCATGAAATGATCACGGCGCTGTATTTCTTTATACCATTCTACCTCCACGGTCTTTTCCTATGTTATGCAAATGTCTAGTATGTATATTACTTATTACAACATAATTACAAAATAACTGATATGTCAAAATAATTAATAGAAATTTAATTTAAATAATTTTGTATTTCTAAAATCGACAGACTGTTTCATATACTGAATTCACGCTGGAACATTTCTTTATTGGCCAATGCTATAGAGTCCGGTCGAGTAGAGCGCACTTCAGCGCTCAAAGGTCAATTACATTTTAAAATCGAAATATTACTTAACCTATATCTGCCAGATGCACACACGTAGTGCTAGGAAAATTGGCCTATCTTTACGGAGATGCTGCACTTAACGATAATTTTTACTTCCTTACACATACTGGGTGTCCAACAGGTTTTCCATAATGTACACCTCCGTTAATTGAAGAGATAGAGATTTGAGCACAATATTTTTTTATTCTGTTTTTAAAATTTTACAAACTGTGACATAAGTAGCTAACGGATTGACTTGGAAGTACAATATTGGTCAAGTATATGATCGTGGATTTAAAAACTGCTAACATGGGCTAATGGATGACACAAAGGATGACATAAATAATGACAGCAGTTTTTAATTCCAAGGCCATCACTGATCAAGACAATTTTTGTTTAAATAGGCCGCATGTTCCCTGTAAGTCTTGTTTAATAACTCTTCATTATCATCATTTCAATTCTTTTCATTTCTATTAAATGTGTATCCTTCAAAAGTCAATAGCCCAGGCGATGTAGCTAATTTTGTCCATAAATTTCAAATGTTCGGAGGCAGATGACTAATTTTTTTATGAGTTCTCTGAAGAGATTTTAATAAGATCATTTAAAGTTTACATGATTTTCAGACATTTAAAAAAAAATCCAAAACTTTCTTTTTTGGCATTTTCTCGAAGTTTTCAACAGTCCATGTATGAAAAAATAAAAATATATTTTCAGAAAAATCATATATTTCTAAGCAAAGAAACGTCTCAACAAACTTTTAATATTAAAGTCACAAGTTTTTCGTAAAAAAATATTGAATCGGTAGTAGTGCAGCAGTGTAGCAAGTTGGAGGAAACAATAGAAAAATAATTATTATAAATGATATTTATACTTTTAAATGTCATACTAGTTATTTATGCACCAAGTGCGGTATATAGATTATGATGCCCGGAGGATAACATGATGCAGTCCGAAGGCCTTTGGGCCCGAGGGATGCATGTTGTCTGATGGGCGCTGAATCTAATAACGCTCGTGGTGTATACAATATTTTATTTTTCACGAAAAATATATTTCTTTAATGAAAAACTGATTCTTTCAAATTTAGTAACCTAGTTCAATGCTGTTAGTTTTTTCTTTTTACCCTTTTTACCAAGTAGTCTATGATAGTTTTGATATTTTGACGTTTGTTGATGTTTCTTTGTTTTGTACGGAGATAATACGTTTAACAAAATAAAAGGAAAATTAATATGGAAATACCACAAAATACATGAAACAATGCGGAAATAGCCACAGAAAATATATTGCTGATCAAATCCAAACCATTATACGATAAGGAAAATGAATCATTTATTCTTTCTTTGTTTCTCATATAACAGGGCGTTATGGCCATAACACCCGCTCTTTATGCCCGTGGTCGATATAAGCGTCTTTATGGTAACCGTATCCAAGGTATAATAAACAAATAATATGCAGGTGAAAAATAAACAATATAATAGCAGTAAAATATGCACAGAGATAAACTTATAACTGGCATTAAATTAAAACTGTGATTCATTAATTCTTGGCTACCTCTCGTATTGCGATGTAGTGTACTGGCCAGCGCCGTTAACCAAAGATAAAATTAGCTTTCAAAGACTGCAAAACAGTTGCCTTAGATATAGTTATAATCTGAGGTAATATGACCATGTCACGAACGAAATGGTCCTACTAAATGGCCTCATTTCAAAATTGCATACAGACGTGTGTCAATCAAAATGGGCAACACGTCGAACATCTATTATAAATTTTTCTAATGAATTATTTGAGGGAACCTCCTTTTTACATCCACATCCACGTAGTGGATTGTCGGCATATTTTCTCCGGAACGGTTTAAGATATTGACTTCAAATTTTGTACGCGTATATATTATAACGAGATCTGGAACTGGATTGTTTTCTGAAGATATCCGGTGAAGGGCTGGTGGGTAAATAGGGGTAAATAGGGGGAAATATGTAAAGCAAGCTGATAAGAGTACAGAAACTTGAAATTTGATGTATCTACTAGGTACAAGCCAAGGCCTCAAAATTTTTTGTAATATTTTTCACCCCCCCCCCCCCTAATTCATTATTAAAGGGGTTGATAAAATAAAATTAAGATATTCACTTGAAACTTGGAATACGTATATATAATAATGACATCAGGAACTAGATTATATTTTGGGATTATTCTGATGAAGGGTTGGGGGTTAAATAGGGGTAAACAGGAAAAAGTAAAAAGCAAGCTGGTAAAAGTACAGAATCTTGAAATTCGGTGTATGTACTAGAAGCCAAGACTTCAGACTTTTTAGTAATATTTTTCAACCCCTTACTACCCTTACTCCATTATTGAAGGGGTTGGTAAAATAAAATTTAGATATTCACTAAATAGGGGTATATAGGTGAAAATAAGTAAAGCAAGTTTGTAGGAGTACAGTAACTTAAAATTCGGTGCATGTACTAGAAGCCAAAGCCTCAGATTTTTTTATAATATTTTTCAACCCCCGACCACCCCTACTTCATTATTAATGGGGTTGATAAAATAAAATTGAGATATTCACTTGAAATTTGGTACACGTGTGTATTATAACGACATCTGGAACTAGGTTATATCTTGAGATGATTCCGTTGAAGCGTTGGGGGTTTAATAGAGGTAAATAGGGTAAAATAAGTAGAGCAAGCTGGTAAGAGTACAGAAACTTGAAATTCGGTGTATGTACTAGAGCCAAGATATCAAAATATTTATAATATTTTTCAGCCCCCCCCACCACCCCTGGGGATTTGGTGTATATCCTAGAAACGAAGGCCTCAGATTTCTTTCTAATATTTTTCAAATCCCGCCATCTCCGCTCCGTTATTAATGGGATTGATAACATAGAATTGAGATATTCACTTGAAAGTTAGAACAATTATTATGTATTGTAATGACATCAGATTGAGATGATTCCATTGAAGGGGTGGGAGGTGGCAGGTTGCGAATAGGGGAAAATAAGTAGGGTAAATTAGAAACGTCATTTTTATCGTATATAGTGGAAACCAACGCCTCAAACTTTGCTATAACATCTGCCCCAAATATTATTAAAATTTTATGACCAATAATTTCCACGTACTAGAGTGCAAATCTAGTCAAGATATTTCCTTTAAAGTGACTTGAATGAAAAATCTGGATGTGGAAGTAGTGATTCCTTAGGCAGCGGTTTTTAAGGTTATTCTTGAATTTGACACTTATTTATTTATAAAACGAAAATTGTTGCAGTTAGCCATAGGGAAGTACTTGCAAAAAATATGCGTTTTTCATTTTTGTCACATCGTTGAAAAATATACAGGATGTTCCATTTGGAAAAACTGAGAAAATTCAATTTAAAAAGTTCTTAATTGAAAAATAATTTTTGGCCACCCTGTACAGTTTTAGGAAATGAAAATGATTCAAAAACATTAATTAGATGTCTCGTAACTGGCTCACATAAGTTTTTCTTAAAACCCACAACTGTGATTGTGGTGATTTTTTTAATATTCATCTGCAGATTGCATTATTAAAACAAAAATTCATTACATCCAAATGGTTGGGAGATATTCAATGCTAATATAGGAATGAATAGAGCCTAGAAACAGGCTTCAAAAAATGTACTGATATACATAGTATTCCATTTAAAAAAAGGCACTTGGTCCTGTAATTTCGTCTTGGCTCGTCGGCACTGCCAATAGTAATTGTAAATGCCAGGCCGCGTGCCCGTATGTATAATAACCACAAAAAAATTCATACCCAATCTATTCGGAGTTCTCTTACTGGTTAAAATGAATTTTCGCAAAGAGACGTTCACTAGTCGTACAAACAAAATCGAGACGCTTACCCAAACGAAATCGACTTTTTACAATTTGAAACGAGATTTATTAGCCGGTAAGTGCCCGAGTTGATGAAATTAAACCAGATTAAACTGAAGTTGACTTGGCAATTGGAATAAAATGTGCTTCTTTACCTGCGCATAAATTTCCTCAGACATTCATTTCGGAGATTTTCGTGAATTTTAAATTCAAAAGAGATTTCATTGTTGATTTAATTCAGTGTTTTTACATCTCATTTAGATTTCGGAAGCCAGATTTAAGTTTCTTTTACACACAGATAGTATATGAAATGTAAGTGGGTGAGTTTGAATACTTCGCCTTCATTATAAGATGTTTTAATTTTAGATGTAAAATTGAGACACGAAAGGATTCAAGTGATTTTATTCGATGTGTGTATTATGATACTAAAGGTGTGCGACTAAGTAGCCTTTTTTCGAAAGTTGCTATATGAATTTTATCCGAGTTAATTCTATCGAACATAAATGGTATATGTCAGTCCATCAGATTATCCATAGTTCAAGATATTTCAAGCAATTGTGAGAGAGAGTGGCTACGCCAGGCCTCACAATTATTTATAATTTAAAATATTATTGTTTCATAAAATAATGATATTTACCAAAATTATGATTAAGAGAAAAATTTAGAGACAAACAGAAATAGGAAAGTGCTGATATACTAATTTGTACCACGTCGCAATGGTTGCCTTGTGGTCTCTGATTTGTGTAATGTTGTTGGTAAGCTGGTTATTCCCAAGTTTGAATAGGTGGACTTTTTGAGATGTAACTTTAATGTAGTCTGCTAGTAGTATCATGTCATGAAGCTTACGGAGGTTAGGTTAGGTTAGGTTAAGGCGTTACAGTCCCAACTAAAAGTAAGTCGAATTCTAAATCGGAACTTTTCCAAAATAAATTATTACAAAAGGTTATAAGTCGATGATACCAATAATTATTGTCATAAAGGCATAAGTAAATCATTTTTTATTATTAATTAATTAATTAATTAAGTAGATTTAATTATTTTACTTAATGAACTAACTTTTGGATGTTTTATCCAAACTTATAAAGAAAAATTATGTAAACATCTGTTTATTTTACAAATTTGTTTCAGTAAATAATTTAAATAAAGATGAGAAGCACTAAAAATTAAAATTAAATCATTAAATAATTAAAAAATCAGTTAAAGATCATTAACGAAAAGAGAATTTTGACAGTTTACAAATGTTTTTCATTTATTAAAAGTCTCCTAATTAAATTGGAAACAATATTAAAATATGCGTAAAACATTAATGTTTTACATAGTTCATTTTCGGAACTGCTGACATTATTTGGTTATTTGCTATAAATTAAAATGTACCAAAAAATTGATTGAAGAAGCCGTTACTCTGTGGTAGTTAATCATTTTGCACAAATAACTAAATAAAACACACACAAACATGGTAGTGTGTTTTATTTAGTTATTTGTGTTAAAATGTACCGTTTGCATACTGGGTTGACATATTTTCCATGTAAAAGTTTTTAAAAATGTTTTACTTTTTGGCTTTCCTAATTACTTTGGATTTTTTACAGCTCTACACTGGATTTCTGGGAATAATATAATGTAAAAGTTTTAATTTTTTTTTTTACTTTTTGAGTTTCCTAATGACTTTGGATTTTTTATAGAAAATTATGTCGTATAAAAATCTATTTGAAAAACTTTATTTCTGCCTCCTTAACAATGTGTGACGAGAATAATTTTGGTTTTCCATTGTGGTGACTGACGTGCTGCACCATGTCGGTGCCGCGTATCCAGAGGGTCGTTTCACAACAGCGGTATAAATTTATTTGTTGTTATATCTGTTTACTCTGTTATTCCTTGCCAGGAGAGGATATAGACTCCTGGACATGGAATAGACTACGTATATTAGTAAACTTTGCTTGTACACTGATGTAGAAAAACATTTTGTCACTTTTTGTCGCATAGTATTACAAATTATATAAGAATATTAGACTTTCCGGTTATGACATGGGTGACAAAGAGAGGTATAATAATAATAATAGTCATAATAATAATAATATTAATAATAATAATTATAAGCAGACTTTTTTACCCAGACCATAATGTTAAGTTGGTGGTACTGATCATAGGAGTCCTAGGTGGAACGAGGCACACACTGCTTTCGGAACTGAAGATCATACCGGCATGCCGAAACTCGGCAGAGATCTTAGCTGGTAGGATGCAGAAGGCCGTCATCCTCGGTTCGCTACGTCTACTCAGGGCACACGATTCCCGGACCCAGTAGTCACTTACTCCACGGTGTGGGGAGTGGCTGCCGGTACTACCAGCTCCCCTCGGTGAGAGTCGGAGCCACAGAGAAGGGTGACTGGTTTTTAACAAATAAAAAAATAATAATAATACCTTTATTTTTATTCGACATGTTTTATATGTATAGAATAATGTCAATATAAGAAAACAATACGTCAAAGATATACCAAATACGTATTAATACAATAAACAAAATGGATACCTATTTGTAAGAATAAAATAATACAATGTTGATACTATACAATATACGCTGTAAACTATGCTAATAAATAAACATTTAAGTACAATAGGTAAGACACACGATATGACAAAAGAACATAAATTGTACGATTAATGTAATACAATTAATTTCATTCTAAGATTTCTATGCTGGATCTAAAGTACTCGTCAACAGAATAGAAGGTGTTTTCCAGAAGATAATTTCTATGATAAAATTGAGGAAATGAATATATTACTAGCAATTACTAGCATTTCCTCAATTTTATTTTAGATTACTCTTACATTGTAGGGAATTTGCATTTGCATTTGATTATAATTTCTATGACTTTTTGAATTTAATTACATTGCATATTTGTTTGATGTCAGGCAAAAGATTATAGGCATTATTGTCGGCCCACTTGCAGTGAGTAACAAGTGATGATTTGGCAATAGCAAATTATTTTTTATACATAAATTATAATTCATTTTTCTATCTGAAAAATTTGTCCCTTGGGAGGTATTCTTTTTCACATAAATAACACAAGCTAATGTATAAAAAGAAGGAACTGTTAGTATTTTTAAATCAATAAACAACTGTCTGCAGGAATGATCCATTGTTTTGAATAACATTGTTTTATAATCCTTTTTTGCGATACAAGCAGATCACTAGCTCCACTTGAGTTGCCCCAGCATATAATGCAATAATTTAGATGTGAGTTTACATGATTTTAAGGATATCCAGACTTAGGTAATTGCGCAGTTGCCAGATCACATAACACATGGTGGACATTTTGTTATTTAAAATGTCGATATGATTATGCCATTTTATCTGGCTATCAACTGTAAGTCCTAAGAATTTTGTATTTTTGTTATTATTGCTGATGGATTTATTATTTAATTTAAGCAGGAGGTTGTAATTAAGTTCTTTTGCGGAAAGTTACAGAAGTTCGGTTTTGCTCGTATTTAATATGAGTCCGTTGTTAATACTCGTTTGCTGTACCATGTTAGTACTTTCATTGGCTTTATCTGATAACTACTCTAATGTGTCTGCGGCAAGAGCGACAGCGTAATCATCGGCAGTAAGAGAACCTAGTGAGTTGTCGATTGTATAACTGCAATCGATATCGTTGATAAATATTAGGAACAAAACTGGTCCAAGAGTACTTCCCTGAGGAACCCCTATTGGTCTACTCTTTTTTCTGATATATAGGACTTGTTATTAAATTTTAATACTACTTGTTGTTGGCGTTCGTCTAATTCCATAACCTTCCATTTTCTCCAGTAATAACCTATGATTTACCGTTTCAAAAGCGCGGGTGAGATCAAAATAAATGAAAGCTACTTTTTTGTTATCTTCCAGACTAGATATAATAAAATTATACATGCTGATCAAGGCGTCCTGTGTGGAATGTCCCCTTCTAAATCTATATTGCTTTTTTGATAATATGTCAAATTTATTCAAGAAGTTTACTAATTGGTTGGCATATTACATTTCCAATACTTTAGAAAATGCTAATAGCAGTGAGATACCTCTATAATTCGACATTTCATCTTTTTCTTTTTCTTTATGAATTGGTATGACTAAGGAATGTGCCAGAATTGTTGGAAAGACACCTTTTTCGAATGACAAATTAGTAATGATTGTTAAAGGATATTTTATATTATCCACAGCAGCTAATAGAAGTGAGCACGGAATGTCATCAAAACCTTTAGACTCTATTTTTGATATTTTTTTGATAAATAGTGAGATGTCGTCAGGAGTTACAGGTGATAAAAACAGATTATTTGTATGGTTAGAGCTTGTGTTTTTTATTTGTCTCAGATGGAGTGTTATCTATTATGTTTGTAATTGAATTTATAAAGTATTTATTGAACTATGATGATGCATCATTTAAATCATTTACTACTTTACCATCGTTATTAGTGAATTTTTGCGGCAGTGATTGAGCTTTGTATATATTTAAATAAATTCTTTATTTGTCTTTTCAGTGTAAATACACAATCAGACACGTCAATGGATATACAGTAATAAAAAAATAAATATATATATATATGTATACAAGAAAAAAAAAATATAATATATAACAGTAATTCTACACAGAAATATAGGTACACAAAATACACACGTACATACACACATATATATACATATTGTATAAAAATATAAAAAACTTAGTTATAGGCACAGTCAAATTACATGTCGGCAAACACAATGTCATACCAAAGTCAAAATACATAAAATTCATATCTCAGCATTTAAAAATTCGTCAAAACTATAAAAGGCCCAATCTATAAGAATTTTTTTAATGCCATTTTTAAATTGCTTTAAATCAAGATTTTTTATTCTATTTGGCAGTTTGTTAAAGAATAATGGCCCGTAATAATTTTTAGCTCCTCGGCTGTGGTTCAATCTTACGTATTTGGTTCTAATGTGACCATTGTTTCTGGTATTATGAGGGTGTGTATCACTTACAAGGCTATATTTGTTTAAATTTATTTTAACAAACAGAAGGCATTCATAAATATAAATAGAAGGTAATGTTAAAATTTTCATGTCCTTAAACTTCTCCCTAGCATCCTCTCTAAAACCCAAGAAACACATAGCTCGGATAGCATGGCGCTGTATAGAAAATATTCGATCAGTATGTGCCGAGTGACCCCAGGTAATTATTGCATAGCTAATTACCGAGTGAAAGAAACTGAAATACTGTCACGCTGAAAAAGGGCTAGGGCCTTAGCCATGGGCCCTACGCCCTACGTGACTTTGGGTTCTCTGGAGAAGTGTGTGTTAATAAGGGCAACTTTAGAAATTTACATGGTTTTATTAAAACTCTCGTTTACGGGATAACGAACAAACAGATACAAGTAATCAACAACAATAAATACACATAACAAAAATATACATAACAACTTAAACGGTCTTACCAATATACATAGTGGGGAGGAAGAGGTGTCACTTTCACTTAACTTGACTTGTGATCTCCAGGGTGGAGATCACTAAAACTGCCTGAAGGGCCTGGGCCCCACATCCTAAGATGAGGGCCCAAAACTAGGACTGACTGTCGACACTAACGTCGAAACTCAATTAATGCAAAGAACCGAGAGCCTCGTTTGTTTTGATTGTTCGATTTATATACTTGTTTATTTAGCAAATCTTTATGCCGGTCAATGTTATGTTTATATATATTTGTGTTTTATTATTAAACAATTCTACTAATTGGCATTGAAATTATTTAATTGTTTTTTATTTAATATGGACTAGGGTCGAATATATTTAATTTATACAAACATTTGCGACTTTCCCGGATTTGGCTGTTTCCTGCGTGACATATTTCCCTCCCGTCCAAAAGCTGGCCTCCAGCTTAGATTATTCCTAAATAGGGAGAAAACAACAGAGAGGATTTTATTTATTCTAGTATCACAATTCAGCAGGGGTAGCATCAACAAAGTCTCGTTATAGGTAATTTACTAATGCAACACCAAAAAAGAAGAGGAATAATGAGAACTTTGCCGATGCCTACCCTGCCGAAATATTAAAAAAATTTACATCAATTTTAAAAAATGTTTGGCATGTTCACCACTCGGTCTTTGATCAAGTTTTTTGGCACACCCGGTTCAAATTCATAGTTCGGCACTATCACTACAGTTCGTTCACGCAGTTCTTCCAGGACTGTGGGGGCATTGTACTTGTCACCTATTGTTCGTTTGTCTCGTTTTGTGAGATGACGGTTCCAAGTGCCCGGAGGTGTGGTCGAGTTACATCATGGTAATTTTTGTTCGTCCCTGGATGGTTATACAGCATCTCCTGTGTGCCAAGGGTCGGGCGTTGACGATACCGGCCGCCTTGGGACTGTCGGCCAGCCTGTTGTTTTTGCCATTCGAGCAGCCAATGTTTTTGTTCCCTCCGAAATGCCTGTGTTGATGGCATTTGTATGACCTAAATGCTTGGAGGCATCGCTCGGCCTGGGTGCGGCGGGCGTTGGCGTGGAAGGCTTCTGTAGTATTTACCTGCCCCTGAATTTGCAGATAGTTCGGGACTAGTTGAAAGTCCTGCCCTTGTACAACTTGGATGCTGTATATGATGTTTGGGTTATACGTATGAATGTAACTCCCCGATTGGTTGACTGAATTTCCATTTCGGGTACCATCCCTCTGGAATGGTGCGCCCCTGCCAACTGCTGGGAGACGTCTGGTAGTGCCGGCGAGTGTCCCTGGGAGTGTGCCAAGAGATTCCGTGAAACATAAAAAAAAACAATTTATAAATAAATGAACATTTTGGCCCTATGATCTATTCTTATTCTTTTTATTATCATTATTCTAATTATTATAGGCATACGATTTAAACGCTTATATTCGAGAAAGAAAAGAAATTAAATAATTGTTGTCTAAACTTGGTATTAAAAATTATATCCCGAGTCTATTGACATTGTTTACATATAACCTAAAGAATTCGCTGATTCTACACTTCTGTTCCTTTAATTGAACTTGGCCTGGACATAATTGCTGAGTATTACTAATATTACATTTCTATATTGTACCATTACAATCTAGTGGGTGTTTTATTTAAAAACAAATTTGAACTTGACACTCAGTAAACTACGACACAAACAAGCTTTACGTGTATTCACCTATTATTGCAAGTTCAAGTAACTAATATACTATTAAATGAAAATATTTAATTATTGGAGAGACAAAAAGAAAAAAGTTATTTTTATAAGTGATGTCACCTGGTGAATTTTGTGCTTGTAAGGGAAAGTATTTTAAAATATTAGTGAATTGTTTTACTTCTTTAGTTTTTTCCTAAGTAGGGTACCGTTTTTTTTTTTTGTGTGTATCATTTCCTAACAATTTTAACTTTCAACATCACACTATTAATCTGTACTCTGCTTTAGGAAGGACATAGTTAATTAAACTTTCATTTATTTCTACTTTAGATAGAAAATAGTTATACGTTTACTTGTTTAGCTTTAGCAGGGACATTCTTAAACATTTGTTTTGAAACTTTATCGTACGAAGATGACGTTGAGTTCCCGTTTATGAACCTTCTTCCACGCCTTCCTTGTCATGAAATATTTTACTCGCAAACTATCAGCAATGTACCCCCTTATAGACCTCAATAATAATTATTCACAAATATCTCCCTTGGGGTTGTACATCTTTATTTGCAACAATGGTACTACATGTACCTTATTTGACGAGGCCGACGTTCAGTTCCTTGTGAACCTTCTTCCACGTGACCCTCATCTTAAAACCTCTTGCCCGTAACATCATAGGCAAAATAATCCCTTATACATCTCAATAAAATTATCATCATCTCTTTATCTTCATCTTGCACATCTTTGTGTGCGAAAGCCATAACACGTATATTTCATTTGACAAGGCTGACGTTCAGTTCTTTTTGAACTATTTTCAACGTCGTCTTCGACTTGCAATATCTCGTTTCGTAATCAAAAACATCATAATCTACCATCATTACATAAAAACAAATTGTCCCTAACTATTTTTATTGACTTCCTAACTTCCTGTGAGAATTTGTGATACACACTGCTCAAAAATTAAAAAAAATAAAAAATCTTGGTACCCTTGTTTACGAATTTAAAAAAAATTGGTCATTCTACATTTAACACTTTAAGTTCTTGCCTAGATGAATTATTTGAATAAATAAACTGCTTGTCTCTCAAGACATTTATTTAAAAAAAATATATAAAATTAAGCTGTCATTTGTGCTGTATCGTTGTCCACAAGGCAGTTTGGGCTGAGTAATCGATGTTGCGCACCATCGCAATTTTTGCCCAAATCACCTAGTAGACTCCGAGAACAGTCAGCTTGAAGATTTTAACAAAAAGAGAGACGAAGACAACAAAAAAAATACAATCTAAGCAGTTATTTGCTTATGACCTAATTATTTTTCCCCCTATAGATTCCTGACAAAAAAATATGAAATTTTTTATTTCAAATAATAATCCAAAAATTAAATTACTTTTGTTTGCAATTGTTTACCATAAAAAGCTACCCAACTATAAGTTCGTACAATACTGCAAACTTTAACTAAGTGAAACTTTTGACTAATTCTTATCAATTAATTAATGCCTACTAATGTGATAATTCAACTTTTGACTAATTTGTGTTATTTTATAAATACCTTATAAATTAAAACTTATAGGTACTATTTACCCATTTTATCCCTTACTTTACTTTGATTTTATAAACGATATTCAATGTATAAATAGCTATAAATACACCCATTTACCTAAAACCTATACTATTTGCCCATTTTATTCCTAACTTGACTGATTTTCAATGTCATGTGCATCTACGGCCTCATTTACATCGACATGGTATTGCCAACCAAATATTAAAGTTAAATTTCACGTCGAGTTCTTCAGGATTCAGCAATAAAAAATATATATGTTATTTTATACCTGCACTATTTTACTATATTTCTATATTAAACAAAAAGACGCGAAGAACACAATGTAAATGAGCTCGATGACCACATGACTACTATCCCTTAAAAAAAACAACAAATGCAGATCGTCTTCTTGGCAATTTACTAAGACAATTGCATTTGCCTAATACAAACCTCTCTTTACCTACCTGGTAGAGAGCACCCTCTCCCACACTAATGTATATTGTATCTAATAAGATCGTATTTTGACATAAGACAACTAATTGATTCCGTATTACTGATAACTTTTTTGGAAAGGAAACCTAATACGAAAAATTAATTTGCCCTTAAATATTATAATAGAAAAATCATAAATAGATTCGTTGATGCTAACTTTTATTTTTCAAAAAGAGAATCAACTACAGAAGACATAAGGTGTAGTTTTGTCTACATTATGTTTAAATATTCTACTAGAAATTCTGATATGAAAATAAGTAACACACTAACTTTCTCCAGAAGAAAAAACCAAGATTACAATGGTTTCTGTCTTAACCATTGGCATTACGAGAAAACAATTCGAAACCTATGTTTAATAGTACACTTACAAATTTTATGTCAGGGTAAAAAGAAAAAAAAATAGCTTGTACTCAGACAAAAAGATAATAAAGGGGTAGTGAGGAAATTCTTTCAGAATATTTATCTGCCTGACAGGAAAATATTAATTTTCTCCAAGCTAGAGACGAATTTAAACATTAAAATAGCCATTTTTAAAATTTTTAGAAATATTACATACGCATTCTCACCAAAATTGAACGTCTTCGATTTTGATTCACGAATCATGTACACAAAGTTAAAATAGGATGGCAATA
This sequence comes from Stenurella melanura, assembly GCA_963583905.1. Classification (NCBI taxonomy): domain Eukaryota; kingdom Metazoa; phylum Arthropoda; class Insecta; order Coleoptera; family Cerambycidae; genus Stenurella; species Stenurella melanura. Next base: position 171,267,598 of record OY757311.1, read on the forward strand.
TAAAATTAAAAGAATGGGATGATTATAAAAAATCATTTCTAAGAAAAATACTTGGGGTGACGTATCCGAAATTAAAAATAATTAGAGCAAAAAGACTTGTGATAGCTAAATAGGAGTGGTTACGAAGAACCAACCCCTTGGGACGAAAACTCGGCTTGTCCACCATATGTCATATACATATAGCACATGGTGGGCTTTAAGAGGAGGAGTGATTATGAAGAATCACCCCTGGGAATGAAGCTAGGCGACCTCCACCATGTGTCACGCTTAAAAAGGGCTAGGGCCTTAGCCATGGGCCCTACGCCCTACGTGACTTTGGGTCCTCTGGAGAAGTGTGTGTTAATAAGGGCAACTTTAGAAATTTACATGGTTTTATTAAAACTCTCGTTTACGGGATAACGAACAAACAGATACAAGTAATCAACAACAATAAATACACATAACAAAAATATACATAACAACTTAAACGGTCTTACCAATATACATAGTGGGGAGGAAGAGGTGTCACTTTCACTTAACTTGACTTGTGATCTCCAGGGTGGAGATCACTAAAACTGCCTGAAGGGCCTGGGCCCCACATCCTAAGATGAGGGCCCAAAACTAGGACTGACTGTCGACACTAACGTCGAAACTCAATTAATGCAAAGAACCGAGAGCCTCGTTTGTTTTGATTGTTCGATTTATATACTTGTTTATTTAGCAAATCTTTATGCCGGTCAATGTTATGTTTATATATATTTGTGTTTTATTATTAAACAATTCTACTAATTGGCATTGAAATTATTTAATTGTTTTTTATTTAATATGGACTAGGGTCGAATATATTTAATTTATACAAACATTTGCGACTTTCCCGGATTTGGCTGTTTCCTGCGTGACAATACGCAGTTTTTACCACTTGCGTAGATACTACATGCACAAGATTTCTTATTAAGTACAATGTTTTATTCAGTTTTTTAACCATATAATCTACTTGATGTTCCCAGGTAAGAAGAGGGTCTAAGTACACTCCAAGAAATTTTATACACTTCGGGTTATTGGCGTCATCTAAATTACGATGTGAAAATATCATGTTCATTGTTTTTTCATTGTTTAGCAGTAATTTGTTTGCTGTGAACCAGTTTTGAAGATCTGCTGTTTTATTCGCCATATCATGTAGTAGGTATTTTATATCATTTTCTGTTGTAATTAGTGTCGTATCATCAGCATATAGTATAGTACTACAGTTTACGTTTGCATAGATCAAGTCATTTATATAAACAATGAACAACATTGGTCCAAGGACCGACCCCTGTGGTACGCCGTGATTTATTGATAACAGTGTGGAAGTTACCTTATTAAAGGAAGTACTTTGTTTCCTGTTTGATAAATAGGAAGTTATTAACTTTAAGCTAACCTCATTAAAACCATAAAACTGTAATTTATATAATAAGGTGTCGTGGGAAATACAGTCGAATGCTTTACTTAAGTCGCAGAAAGTAGACCCTACGTAACATTTATTTTCGAAGCCATGCACGACATTGTCTATTAATTTTAAAACAGCTAAAGAAGTTGAGCGATTTTTTCTAAAACCAAATTGGTTTTCAATTAACAGCGCATTTTCTTCAAAGTATTCACAAATTTGCTTTTTTAGCAGAATTTCAAATACTTTCGAAATTACCGGTAATAAGGATATTGGTCGGTAATTTACTGGATCGTTTACTGGCCCTTTTTTATAGATTGGGATTATTTTAGCAATCTTAAAGCAATCTGGGTACGTGCCTTCTCTAATACACAAGTTAAATAGTTTTGTCAAAGGTACAATTATAATATCTTTGATGTATTTAATTATTTTGTAATTCATATCATAAATATCTTTACTTCCATTACTTTTAAGCTCATTTAAAGTTTCCCTTACCTCAATAAATCCTACTTCTCTAAACTTAAATGTATTTGACTGTGAATTTTGTATGGGTAAGTAATCTTGTGCTGTGTGATTTATATCTGGTAGCTGTTTGATGACATTTTCTGCAACCTCAACATAATGAATGTTGAAATCGGTTGCATTTAGACTAGTTTTTTTATTTTTATTATGCCTATTTACATTACCGTTTATAACATTCCACATACCTTTTTGAAGATTATCACAATTTTTAATATAGTTTGCATTAGATTCTTTTTTTATGTGTGATAGCTCTGCTTTATATGCTTTCCGAGCTGTTTTTATTTCTTGTAGGATACATTCACTGGGTCTGTCTTTCTTAATTTCTAATAGAAGTCTTAGATTTTCCCGCAGGTTATACAGTTTTTCGCTGTTCCAGTTTATTTTGTGTATGGGTTTGTTGTTTTTACCATCAACTTGCTTTGAAACAATAGGGCAGGAGACATTTAGATTGCGTGCGAGGAGATTCATAAATGTATCGCATTTTTTGTTTACGTTTATATTATTGCTATCAATGAAGCTGAAATTTTCACCACTAACCAGCTGAAAGTAATTAAAAAAATTTTTTTCTCGCATTTGTCTATAGGTAATTGTTTCTTTATAACAGATTGCTTCTTTCTTTGGCACATTTATGAATACAGCACAGTGATCTGACAAATTTGGGTCAAACACCCCAGTTGAAAAGTCATCAAAGTTTACAAATATATTGTCTATACAATTATTATAACGGGTTTTATCGTGAATGGTAGGAAGAAAACCAAATGAGGCAAAGACATCACAAATGCTAAGTACTTCCTTTTCTTTCTTGTTGAAATGAACATTAAAGTCACCTAATATAATCACATTTTTGTCTTTGTTTATAAATTTCCTTAGTAATTTTGTGACACAATCAATAAAAACATTTAGATTTCCATTGGGTGATCTATAAGTAGATATTATTATTAAGTTTTGAGAAGGGATTTCAATTGCTGCCAGTTCACAATCTAATTCAATTGACATATTTGTAATATCGGATCGTTCAAGGAAATTAGTATTTACCTTTGTAAGAATACATACACCACCTCTTAGCCTTATTTTTCTACAAAAGTAACTTGCTAACTTATAATTTTCTATACAAAGAAAATCTATTGCATTGTCATATAGGAAATGTTTAGTGAGACAAAGGACATCGTACCTATGTGAGGGGGAGTTAACAAAACTCTCCAGTTCTAATTTTTTATTTGAAATTGACTGAATATTTATATGAAATACTGAGAATTTATTTTTATTTTTTTCGTTCAAATTGTTCATGTTATGTTCATTACTTACGAAAAAGCTGATTTATTTCTGTTTGACTTTTACTCATTACGTTAACATTCTGATTGGGTAACATGTCACATGATGTTTCCATGATTTCTTGTACAATTTCCACTGATGACTCCTCCGGAACACTTTGTGCTGGGGGTGGGTCTTGCAAAGGTAGGTTATCATTCAGGGTCTTCACAAATATTAAATTTTTTACCACTGGTCTCTTGTTTAATATAACGTTTTTAATTTGAGCCGCCACTGCGTTAGTACACCGTTTTGTTTTGTTATTTTTTTCCGAGTTTATTTCCACATAAGTTATAAGTCCCGGCACCAGATTATTAAATTTAGTTAAGAAGTTGTTTAACCTATTATTTTATTTAAATATATGACTGTTTGGGAGATTATTTTGTTTGTATAACAAGTATGGGATAGAAGTAAAAATTACATTTGTGTGGGAACACTGTTTTAGTTTATTGCATATTAGTTTGAAAGAGGGTGTTTTATGACAGTTTATATCATTCGATCCAGCGGCTACAACTACGTAGTCTTGTAAAGTGAAGTCTTTTGTTAAAATTTCGACACATTCTATGACCTGATGCAGCATCGCACCTGGTTTCACTACAGATAGTATTTCATACGCGTAGGAATTCTTGAGTTCTCTTCTAAGTTGTTCCACTATATTGCGTCCTGTTTCATCGACCAGTAATAGAATTTGATTTTTTCTGCGTTTGTTTATTTTACTCGTGTTATTATTACCATATTTTCGGGAATTTTGTGTGTTTTCTAGAATTTGTTTATCATGTATTTCATTTGTTATTTGGACAGTTTGCTCGTTTTGTACCCATTTATTATTTAAAATATTCATATTTAGATTTTCCATTGTAAGATCAGTAGAAGTAGTAATATGCTTGACCTTTTTTTCTGTTTGTGTGGTGTTGTTTTTAAACATTTTTTTAGCTGTTTGTGTTTGCTTTTTAAATTCCACTATTTGTAGATTTAATTCTTGGATAGTTTTTTCCTGGTTTCTTATCAGCTGACTCAGTTCAGTTTCCGTTTTTATAGCCTCGTCTAATAACAATTTATTTTCTTCTTTCAGTTTGTTTATATGCTTAATTTTCGCAATACTGTCTTCATTTAGTTCACTGATTGTATTTTCTAAAATATTTTTTTCTTCATCTTCCTCGATGGGGAAGCTCTCGTCCAGTTTACAGCATACACTTTTATTTTCTTTAATAAAACGGATTTTGTTTCTAAATTTAGGTATACAGCACTTATGGATTACACTTAAACATTCTACACATATGTAATGGGTAAATGATTTAGATTTACAACATTTATAACTTGGTTGTTCACTAGAACTCTGAGAGCTCTGAGAAACATGTCTACTACTTAGCGCCATTGGTACTCTATATTGTATTCTTTCCTATTATTTCCCAAGCAGTATCAGTATCCTAAGTACCCAAGTTCTAGTGAACTAATTTCTTTTTCATCGTGAAAGGAATTCCATGCTGTGTAAGTGTAAACTGTACCTGCAAAAGTAGTTGTAAATGCAATTAAAGACACCTAGTTAAACTACTCTTTCAAAATGAAAGTACTCGACTACTTTTCAACCTCAATGCATTTTTAATAAGTACTCTGTAGTTAGTAGTTAACTACTTTTTCAAAAGTAGTTTGGCAGCACTGGTATATTTTCACTGCCCAGGCAACGGGGTGCTCTGCTCTGATGAAAATAGAGGAGTTTTTAAGCTTGTCAGTTTAGCACAGTTTCACTTCGAAGATGACGTAATAATTTTCAGAGTTTATTTGGACCACCTCTGTATGTGAGAATGTTTTCAGCTGCAATGAATTTTTTAAATAAACAATTATATTTTTGCAAAATTCAGCTTTACATTGGATTTCTGGGAATACTATGAAAAATATTTTTTACATCCAAGGGAACAGTTTGAAGTCTATTTTATTTAATTTCCATTAGCAGCATTTTTCTCATGTTAGACTTTTTTTTAGCCTAGCAACAGAAACACGACACATTAACGACACTTTTTAAACGTTATCCCAGTTAAAGTCCTAACTGTTCCTTATTTCATGAGAAGATTCAGTTACATTATTTTCACGTTGACAAGTTATTTCATCGACATATTTGAAAATATGGATGCTGCATTGGGTACGACAGTTTTTAGACTGTACTTGAATAGAAGAGCAGCTGCTACATGTTTCATTGTATTCTCTAACAATATGTACGTAGTAGAAATTAAAAGAAAAACTACATCCGCAGACCCTTCAATTCAATTATTAAACGAAACAAATATTTATATTCAATCGATTATATTCCCCATAGTAATGTAGTTAATATGATTAAAATTAGTGAAGCATTGCCAAATTTAATGCCAACAATTTTTATTTAATTAAATCGAAATTGACAACCTGGGCTCCACTAGCTTACACAAACATTCGTAATATTTTATTTAAGTAATCATTTTTTTATTATTTCCGCATTTCTGTTGGACCGGTTATCAGTTATCCTGAAAATGGAATAAAATTTTCTACTAGATTCTTGTTTCATGGACCATTGTTATTTAAATGTAAAAATGCAATATTTATAATTTTGCTTATTTCTTGGATATTATTACAGTTGTTGAAAAGTGTATTGTATCGTAACAAAAGATTGAAATCATCTACCGAGATGAGCCTTGGTATGAGATCGTATGATTATATAGAGTATTATGCCAGCACATATCTTAATAACACCGACCTCGTTTAAAGATGCATTTATTTTTATTTCAATACAATCATCCAGAGAAGTTTCAATGAAATGGTATACCCATATGATGTAAATACATAGAATTAAGATATAATCAAAACATAGAAAGTGAGCTTAACAGTGGTACAAGCATTATATGAATACACGTAATGCGTTTTTATAATAAGTTATGTGATAAAGAGCATATTCTTAGCAAATTATACACAGAAGAGAAAACAATAGTTCATTTGTGTGCATCAGAGGACAATAAAAATGAGAGGACGTGATCTAGTTAACAAGTTTGAAACACGAACACCGAATTTTCCAAGAATTTCAAGAGTTTGTAGTTGAAAATACCAAAGAAAAAATGAAGCCTTATAAACGCATTAAGTTACTTGTTGTCCCTTTTGATGATCCAGAAATTTTCGAATATATACTATAATAAATCAATTTTTTTTTTTTTAATTACTCTCATATGAAGAGAAATTAACTTTGACACATGGAATTAAATGCAAATTAAAGACGGTAGGTATCTATTTTTAATAAACTATATCCATTTCTTTCGTTATAATTTATATATATAGGGAATGTGCAATATAGTGCATGTATCTTAAAATCGTGAATTATATTTTTAAATATATTTTCAGTTGTGAATACTCTCATTTGTTCCAATTGTCATTTACTAGTACAGGAGCCAGTTTCAGTTTTTTGTAGGCTAGAGAGACATGATCAATCTTTTGCCTTAGGGAATGGCAGGCAAGAAAAGTAATATGAGAAATTTTTTTAATGGTGGAAACCTCACTAAATAACTCAAAGTGTCTTTCACAGTTGTTACAAGTATTTGTAACAAGCGATTTTTTTTCTTATAGTTACTTGCCAGTTGAATACAAAATGATAATTGGCATACATCCCGGTTAGCGGAGGTTCAGCGACCGACATTCTAAACCTGCAAGCTCTGTCGCTGCCGGCAAGGCGTGACAAAGAAGTATCAAGCCGATTTCTTTGTTATCGATATTTACTACCTAGTTATTACAAAAATACGATCGCCATACATACTGGTGAATGGAGATCCAGAGGCAGACAAGTCCTAGATACAGTGGTAGACATTTTAAACTTGCAAAGATGTCTACTTTTAAGCCATGACTAGTAAATTTCAAGCTGATTAAATTATTAATTTCATTTATATATGAAGTTTCCAGCACCAAGAAAAATTCTCAAATCACGTTTCTTATTGTCTAAATGTTATTTGTGGCATTATCTTAATTTTCTCTTTCCTTCTTTAATTCTTTGGGACTTCCTGCCACATGTATATTTTCTTTTTAAGCGGTGCTAGGGGAATCTACAAAATATATCACAATTAACCAGTACGATACTGGTAAATAACCTCTACGCCTGTGACGTTTACGTCAAAGGATCAGTTAGAGGCTGTTTTTTTTTAAATAAACAACACAAATAAGTATAAAAACTTGAAATTAAATATTTCGCCGACTTTTCGGAAATCTAATATGTTTCATTTTTCAAGGCTTTTTTGAAAAATCTTCTTTTGCTGTGTATGACAAATACACAGCTCTAGGAATGTTTGTTATATTCAATATCCATAGATACTTACTATTTACACAGAACTGTTGATATAGTTAACAGTTTTTTAGTTTTTATACAATGTTAAGTTTGTGAAGTTCTTCTTTTAACATTGGCAGCCAAGTTGTACAGACATCTACGGAACAATTCGACACGCAACTATCCTCATTCAATAATATTATCGCGGATTCTTTAATTTTTCTTTTTTTGCTATCTGCCTCTTTTGTTAAAATTTTTGCCGAGTCCCAGTTTATTCTATGTCCGTTCTCCCACGCGTGTTCGCAGATCTTGGACCTCTGAATTTCATTTTTTCTGATATAATTTTGATGTTCGCCCAATCTTACACTAAAAGGTCTGGATGACTCAGCCACGTATTGTTTGTGAGTGCGACAAACAATACGTGGGTTGGTTATGTACGTACTTGAAACCAACGAGGATTTATTGGCAATTTTATTACGAACGGACTGGTTTATATCTGACTTAGAGAACCGCAGTTATTCACAATTTAAGCTCGAAAAACGCGGTAAAAAAACTTTAGTTGTTTATAAAAAAAAGTAGCACAAGGTTTTCGAGGTCCAAAACTTAGGAATATACTCGCGGTGATACACCAAACAGGATAAAACCATAATCTTGCTGTATACAAACTATACCTATATCTTAATTTTTTTTAAACAAAGAACTATTGGTTTCATTATTTTTTTCTTTTATATGACTCTCTGAGCGACTGGATGAAATTTTATTTCATATTTTTTAGTGACTTATTTTATAGCGAGTCAATATTTACAAAAGGGCTTGTTGTCCTTTCGTCGTTGACATTGCTCGTAAAAAATCCTTTAAGTGACAAATAAACTTTGCATCGAGTTATTATTTAGATCCATCTACGCACTTGTACACATAAAAGGAGTAAATAAGCCACAAGCTGCACAGCTGACTGGATGAAATTGATGAGAGGGGGATGTGACAAAGGCTTTGCCAAAACACGGAACAGATAAAAACTCCGAAAATTAGTCTAACTATGAAACAAAAAGAAACTTCTAATAAACGCAAATTGAAGGGAAAGAGCTCCTTTTTGCAACCACAACTTCTCAGCGGGGTGCTGAAGAAGCTATGAAAGCTTAGCAACCGGTTAGCTCAGGGGTTGGTCGAAGGTCACTCTGTGGCGAGAAGAGTTATTTAATAATTTGAATGTAACAAAACAAAAATAAACAAAGAAACTGGGCGCCAGCGTATTCTTACAACTGATATTCCTGAAACTTTTTAAGGAGGAAACAATCAAAAGCAAAATTTAAACAAAATAACAATATATTAACAATAATGTTTAAAATTTACAAAGACTTTACAATTAAATGTGAGAATTAATGAAAATTTTAAAATTTACTACAATAAAAAAATATGTATATATAAGGTTTATAGTGATGACATTTTGTTAAGAGAAAAACAAATTAAAATTAATTTGAAAAGGTAAATTGAAAAGATCAACTGGTTTACAATTATATCTAGTTATCTTCTGACCAAGAAAAGCTACAATGATAGTTAATTGCTTACGTAACTTTGGGTGGCGAGTGCGGAGTTCCAGTGTGTCAATTCCTGGAGATGGCCACAGGTACCTGGGTTTAAGGACTTATATTGTTTGTCCGGTCTACGAGGAGGTTCCAGGATGACACGAAGTTGGAAATATTCAGCGAATTATAGTTCTTGTCCAGCCACTAGCAAAACTACCATGTGCTTGATCCAGAATTGGTCGATCCAGTTATTACATGAAAAACAATGATAATTCAGGAACCAGTTGATGCAAATTTAGTTAAATCACACAAAGAAAAAAACTATCGGTTAAAATTTAAAATAAATTATTAATCAACTTTAAAACTTACTGAAAAGAATGATCTAGCAGAATACAAAATGGAATACCATTGGTTAAGCCAAGGTCACAAATTTTATAGAAATTACAAAAAAAATAGGTATTAGAATTTGTAAAATTTAAGCAATGAATCGAAAAAAAAACAAAAAAACTAAACCTATAAAAAAAAACTCTACTGCTAGATTATCACAAAATTTTGGCCCTGAGGCTGTGAATCAACAAAATTGTTCTAAATTATAATGAAATGGTTAAAGCAGCATAAAAGAAATCGATATTAAGATATGACATTAAGAAAAAATTAAATAAGAAAATTTAAAATTTTGGAGATAGTCTCCGTACTATTATAAAAATTAATTTAAACAAATTGACTTTACGTCTCGTACTTTAATAAATTCAATAATTGGTATACTAGTCGTGAAATGAGATTATCTAATAAAAAGTTTTAGAGCGACCCTAAATACCAAAAAAAATATATATATATATATGTAAGTATATAATATAAACTACTGGCAAACAAAAATTATTGAAACTGTTAATACATAAACATCCAGCAGGAACTGTACCAAAATGACAAATAAACTACTGCTGGGGCATCCACTAACAAGTGGTTTCTTATTAACCACCAAGGTTAACCTCAAATATGTTAATAATTTAATTAAATGCCAGCTTAATATTAATTCAAAATAACTAGGTTATTATTTAAGGAATTATAATTATAAAAGTAAAAATTTCAACAAAGTATTGTAGGATGGCTCTAATAACTACAAATCTTTTAAGGAAAAAATTAGAATAGTCTCACCTCAGCGACGTCAAGACGGAAAAGTGCCGGTTTTCAATTCCCGTAAGTCCTATCTCTCTCTAATATTCCGCCCGCACATGCTCAGTTGCTTCTAACTTGGTTTTTATTTCGGTTATTGTAGCACGGTCGCTAAACATGAGTTTTTGGCAACAAATTGAATTTATTCTTAGTACGGGTGCTGAATGGAAAATATTTGGCAACTAATTAAATAATTAACAAGTTGCGGAAAAAAACTTGTTACATTTTAAAAAGACAAGAACCCTCAAGATAACATCATCTCGGAAAACGTATCAAATACTTTTGAAATAAAATACATATGTTGGAAAAACTAAGACAGTCGATAGTAGTGATAAATATTTGATAAGATTGAACTTCGTTATACTTGTTTAAAAGTGAATTATTTATTATTTGTTTGCTTATAGTAATGAAATATATTCTTTTTGGGATTTTGCATGTTTCAGGCTCCAATACTAATAATAGCTAATAGATAGGTGAAGATCTGTTGTTTTTTATCAGTCAATGTCAAATATATATATTTCATACTCATTAATGGATATTGCCTTGGTTTTGCATGAAACATCGTTATGAGTGGCTTTGTGCCTTTCTGATGAGCTCAGAATAAAGGCGAAAGACGTTTCAAAGGCTAAGCATTTCCAAGAAACTGAAAGAGAGATTCTATGAAAATGTAATCCACTAGAATGAAAAAAATTTTGAGACAAGGTAGGTAAATAAATTCATTTTAGGTCTTTGTTCTAATTTTTAACTGAATCTTCATACCGTAAGGGTCATGTAGATATTAGTTTAATTTGAATAACCGTAGGGACTATGTTGTATGCTAGTGTTATAATGAGAATGGCAAATAAGAAATTGGACAAATTTATTTTAGGATTTTAATTTGCTAGCATAACCAGAAATCAGGCTATCGAAAGAATACAAAGATTTCATTAATATTTTCACATATAGTTTTTATTTTAGTTCTCATAGATAGTTCTTTTCCGCTGTTTGCAAAATCCTATAAAGGATATATTTCTTCTTTATGTTTACCTGATAAAATAAAATTGAATACAAAAAATATCAAATGAGTTCAGCACATAAATGTCCTTCGCGAGACAAAATGTAGTACTTCCATCTCCATCACGATCCGAATCTACCTCATAGTGGTGCCGAAATAAGTTTATATTGGGTTTACAAAATTATTATAATAAAGAAATAATTATTTTAAAATAACAAAACTGGTTATTATTTCTGATACATATTCATCTTTCCGTCACTGTAACTGATTACATATTTTGTCTTCTTTTAGCTTTGTCATAGACACTTTTGCCGTTGGATAAACCGTTAGGGAGTTATTCCAATATGAAAACTAAAATACCGCGGTTATTTATAACGAATTTTCGTTCAGGTGTAAATACTGTCATTTGGCGCTCCGTAAAAACAAATCATGACATAAACACACAAGATGTGTAAGAAATTGGGCTCAAACATTATTGTCCTAACTAGAAATATCAAAATTTGTGTGGATTATATAATGGAAACATTTAATATATTGTTTGAATCTCTCTTTAGAGGCCGTTTGTTAATTCGCAGTGACATTGCCATATTGATTGCTGTTTATTACTGAGATTAAATTTTATTTACAGTTAACATAACTCCATGAATTTGTTTTCTACAATTCAGGATATGCAAGCAGCTTAAAATGAACAAAATTAATTTCAAAAGTAAGTTCAACAATTCTCAAACTTCGTTGATAAGTTCCTGTATTAAAAAGGTAAAGCAAATATTTTGTTTAAAATGTCTTTGATGTGAATATTTTCCAACAACTGCAATGCACAGAATAGCTTTGACGAGGAACAAAAAAGAGGACTATGCTTGATGCATAATATAATAAATTAATTTATATTTAACATTTATTTGTAACATTTAAAAGAAAACACAGCAACAACACTCTTATTATCTATACATATAAATTGTACATATAATAATTATCAATACGTTTGTAAAGCATTCTTGGCAATCAATTATTACATTATCACTTAACAGAATATTGACATGATATAGGTTTTTATATGATTACCATTATGTCTACCAATACAAAACATTATTTGTATAAGCTCCATTTCTAAATACGCTTCTTTATCTGTTGATGTTCAAAAAATGTTTCTTTCGTAGGAAGACGGCCAATTAATTTTTGAAAGACTCTCTTTCTCGCACAATTTCATACACTTCAATTTTTAAACTGCAAAGCCTTAGAACCCTGACTCTCGGACGGTTTTTCACAAGCAGCCTTATACTTATCGTTTCGCAATAACATCTTTATTTTGATATATAATTTATTTGGTTGTACCATTTTCGATTCATCTACACTGCTGGCCACTCGAACTTACACATAGAGACGGTACCATTTTCGATTCATCTACACTGCTGGCCACTCGAACTTACACATAGAGACTTTTAGGCAAAATTTAAAGTTCAATATTTTCAACAGGAATGCAAATTTTTGAACGCGGCTTGCAAATTTTAAGAGCTATTTTTTTTCGGATTAAGCTGCATGACGTATATTTATCGTAGGACCATAAGTTTATTATATACGGGGTGATCAATGATGTCATGCAAAAAAATCAAAAAGTTTGTATGAGTGAAATTTCCGCAAAAAATTGTTTTGGTCGTTGCAATATGGTTCCTTACTGAGGTAACATCAATATCTCTAGACGGTTTTGTCAGTTTTTGGATTAAGGCCCTTAGGCCTTGTACACACTACTCAACATAAAATTTGGATACCGAAATCTTTAAAATGCTATAACTTGACATTGGATTGACGGTTCTTGATGATTTTTGCGGATTTGGAATCCTTATTTCACGTAGAATTTCTATGGTCTAAGCATTTTATTTGAGGGTTGAAATTTACACATTATACCGGGTCGATAATAAACAAAAACGTAGGGTACGACGCGCTCTAAAGTTTGGCATTATTTAAGTTTTTGTAAAATTAAATTCTCACCTCAAGTTGTTTTTATTTAATGTTCTTCTCACTGTTCTGTCCGAACTGTAACACCTCCGCCACCAAATGCTTCTTGAGGGGCCATATTTTCCTCCAGATATCGCTGATTTGGATTCACGTTTGGTCTTATTTAAAACTTAAAGTAAGATCTCTTGATGTACCCCCTGAAACCTTAGAAACGCTCAGTGAGGCCATTCGTGAAGAATGGGAGAATATTCCACAAGATTTTATAAACAATCTTGTGGATACTCTACCAAATCGATGTCGGGAAGTAATATTCCGAGCAGGAGGACCAACAAAATATTAGCTTCTCTTTTTTTTAATTAATGTACCTAATTTTAATTAGGTAATTTTAATTTAATTTTAAATTAAATTAATTTTTAATTTTTTAGTTAAATTTTTTAAGAATTGACTTTTGGTCGTTGTTAAGCAATGCTGTATATTGTGAAATTTAATGTAATAAACTTGTTCTTGTCGCTACGTTTTTGTTTATTATCGGCCCGGTATAATGTGTAAATTTCAACCCTCAAATAAAATGCTTAGACCATAGAAAATCTACGTGAAATAAGGATTCCAAATCCGCAAAAATCATCAAGAACCGTCAATCCAATATCAAGTTATAGCATTTTAAAGATTTCGGTATCCAAATTTTATGTTGAGTAGTGTGTACAAGGCCTAAGGGCCTTAATCCAAAAACTGACAAAACCGTCTAGAGATATTGATGTTACCTTAGTAAGGAACCATATTGCAACGACCAAAACGATTTTTTGCGGAAATTTCACTCATACAAACTTTTTGATCTTTTGCATGACTTCATTGATCACCCCGTATATAATAAACTTATGGTCCTACGATAAATATACGTCATGCAGCTTAATCCGAAAAAAATAGCTCTTAAAATTTGCAAGCCGCGTTCAAAAATTTGCATTCCTGTTGAAAATATTGAACTTTAAATTTTGCCTAAAAGTCTCTATGTGTAAGTTCGAGTGGCCAACAGTTTATTTAAACCTAGCACCCGTATAGCCTTGAATAGAAAAACGTAAACAACCCCATGTTTGCATAATCAATAGGTTTCTTACTTTCGATTAGTGTTACATTTTTTTGGTTAGAAGATCGGCGAAGGCATGGAAAAAAAATTAACTATTGAATTTTCAATTAAATATAACCTCGAATATATTTCTTTAAGCAACCCATCACCGTTACTTTTGTTAGCATCTTTTTTTCATAAAAAATAGATTTCATTCGTTTACCTGATCGGTGAAGATCGTCCTTAGTACGGATCTTAGACTAAAATATTAGAAAGAAATCTGTAGAATTCACAAAATCTTTTTTTAAATCATTAAAATTGGATCTGTTTTAGAGAATTTAGAAGATTTAATGATTTATCCACTTCAATAACTGGGTTATAGGTAATAAGGTTGAATTAACCGAGGTATGACTCTTGTTTGATTTCATTCTGTTCAGACACATTTTAACAAAATATTGGTAAAGTATTTTCTCAGTGGTATTATCTAAATTTAAAATTGAACTAAATGAACACTTGAGTCTAGTTGGTAATTATCATGAAAATAATAAAACTCAAATTGATATCTCGTCTTGTTTCATTTTAAACCATCCAAGCAATTAGAATGTACATATTTCATTTACGGAAACACCCTAATTTATACGAGAACAACGCGGAAATTAATTTTCATTAAATCATCCAGGCAATATAACGATTTATTTTTATTACGCAATTTGCTTCAATTTATTTTCAATTATATTATCGTTCATTAAAAACTTTTAACGCTAATTGTGCGGCATCCATCAGAAATAAAATCCTCTAAGTGTTTTTGTAATTTGTTGTGTGCCGAAAAAGGAAATAGAATTAACACTGTTTATGGTCGCCAGAGGGTCCACAACCCCAACTGATTCAAAAAGGTGCTTTTGTCCATTCCGTATTTCTCCCATACTGTAACCTCTGATCACGGTGTTTACGTATGTGACGTATTTTAATTGAATATATTATTTGACACCCTATACTGAAATTAATAATTAACATTTTAATATTTAAGTTAAGGTTAATTTAGTGTTGACCTTTTTCAAGAAATATTAATAAACAGAAAGGTACAAGTCACAGCGATAATACATCGGTGAATACTTGCTATTAGGTAGAGAGCTGGCTGTATAGATTTCCTATGAATAAGATACATGAAAAACTTTGTATGAGTGAGTAAGTACTACTACAGTACAGACCTACAGGGAGCCCACTTTTCATGTAAGCAAATTTTGCCCGCCTCATGGAATTTTACCGGAAGTGACGTCAAAATAAAAGGATGCGTGCATATAATAAGAAGCAGCGTATTTTTTTCAATAACTAGAAGGCTTATACTTTAACTTAAAAAAATAATTAATGTATTCGATTACTTAAGAAAACAGAGAAAAATACTTTCATCGAGAGTGTCTCAGGGTTCCCGGTAAATTAAGCCTGGCAGCCCACTACAATCTTATTATATACCTACCTCAAAACCTACATTTTGACGTAAGTTTTATTCATGAAAATGTTTTTTTTATGAATATTTCCGAAACGTCTAAAGATAAACAAATGATAATTTACACAGGAATTTAGCTTTTTATGCTTTTTAAGAAAAAATGACAACTATGTACGAAAATCATTCAGGAGCGGGTGAAACTGGGGGAGGGGGGTTAGGTATAATTTAGCCCCAACTTTATTGTGTGAAACTTTTAAATTAATTTATGAGCAAAACTTAAAAATTTGAAGTTTTCTACACACTTGTCTTTTTTCTCTAAAATTATCAGTTTTTGAGTAAATCTTATCTGAACTTTATTCAGGAATAGTTTTTTATGAATAATTTTAGCAGAACAGAAAAAACAATGACAGTAAAACAAAATTTGATTACATTATTTTTTATTAGACAACAATGAAGTAGATTAAAGTAAGGTAAATTACAAATTACAAGAGTTGTTCAAAGTGCATTCCGCCAACAACACATTTCTGACATCTGCGCCGTACAGAGTGTGTAGCTTTACGAATGAAATCAAGATTAGCCCGCAAATTTTCACATTCTTCGAGAATTCTTTCTATTAACTCTTCTCTCGTGTTTACAGGAATTGCGTAGACTTTGTCCTTTAAATAGCCCCAGACAAAAATAATCAACTGGAATTAAATCCGGTGAACGGGGTGGCCGGCTCTTGCGCCTAATAGACCAATCCACCGTTCAGGATAATTATTGTTTACCCACAAATGGTTCTCAACAGCAAAATGTGCAGGAGGTCCGTCCATTTGAAGCCAGCATTAATTTCTTTAATTAAGAGGAATATCCTCGAGGTATTGAAAAAGATGGTTATTTAAAAAATCATTAAATAATGGTCCATCAGGAAGGATGTGAGGCCCACAAAAAATTCCGTTTATAACACCACACCATACATTATCGCTAAACTCCTGTTGAAATGCCCTAGGGCGAATTATATGAGAATTCTGATAAGTCCAGATTCTTAAATTATTAAAATTAACCGATCTATTATGGTTAAAGGTAGCTTCATCAGTCCAAATAATGTTACTTCCGAAATCGGGATCTTGTTTCATGGCATTTATAAACCAATTACAAAAATTGATACGCCTTTCGGGATCACCTAGTTGAAGACTTTGGACTGGCTGCATTCGAAAAGCTTTTCTGTGGTTTTTTTCAGAATCCGAAAAACTTTGTTTTTGGAAACATGCACAGCTTGCACACGCAGCTGTTGGATCGCTCTTCTGATACTTAATTTATTACTATTGTTAAATTTGGCCAAAATTATGTTTTTAAATCGCCCATTTCGCCGTTCTTCATTTCTTGGACCTACTTTAAGTCCAATATTTCTAAATTCTAGGTGGGTTCGAATAAATACATATTTAGATGGTTTTCTTCTATTAGGAAATTTTCTGCGATATTCACGTACCGCGGCATTCGCGTTTCCATTACAATATCCCGGACCTGTGTTTATAGGAACTTTTTTTCTTATTTTGAAAAGTTGTATTGCTTAGTGAAGTTTGGTCTATGCAATTCGGGACATCCTGTATATCGCACAAATATTTAATATACGAATTCTGAGTCCGTAATTTTGAAGTGTTACAATAAAAATTATTTACGCATTGTTTTATAAATACCTTTTTAATGATGATATCCCCAAGAGGGTTGTGCGAAAATGGTCGTTGATATTATAAAAACAGTGGACATAATTCCGGTTTTACGCCCTCGTTAACCAACTGTTTGATAACAATAAAATGTGGTGTTATAAAGGTTTAGCGGAAAATGTATTCTATTTTTGGATAAAGTGTGGAATTATATACAACGAAGCTTATAAAAATTTACTGGTTCTCATCTAAGGTAGGTAAATGCAAATACTGACGTTTTACTTTTATGGTCAATATTGTTTTTATACTTATTATATTTCCAGTAATTTATTACCAAAAAGAGTGAATTTAATAATCATAAACGTAGATTTATATCGAGATATTTGCAGAACTCTTTATATCGCAATAATCGTTAACCAATGGCGCCACAGGGCGACTTAAAAGGAAACAGAGAAGAAGGAGACTTACAGAGAGTTGAATTAAATACTTATTCTTCTTATTCACAACGTTTTGACACAGACGTTTAGTAATCCATGCATTATTATCGTTGCCTCTCAGTGCTCTATGGCACGTCTGGCAGTATCACATCATATGTCGTGGTTGTCTGTTGAGTGTACAGCCTGTCATGAGCCTCTTCGTGGTATTGTTATTGAACCCAGTAAAATGATCCATTTGAAAAATATCCAAAGTACTAAGAAATTAAATTCAGACCAAAATTCCGATGAAAAAATCGGTAAAGGTGTTTACACAGAAATTCCCTCTTTATTTGTGCATCAAGCAAAAAGGAAAGTTTTCTTCTATTCTATGGTAGTGGTAATTTTTTTTTAAACAGGGTTAGAATGAATGCCATAAAACGTGAAAATTTTAAATTTGAGCAAGGAAAAAAAATTTTCCCTCTATTTTAGTGGTAAAAAATTTGTTAAAAAATGTTGGTGAAAAAATTGTTTCTTTCTGAAATAGGTTTAAAGTGTCATGGAACGTGGAAATTTTAAATTTGAGCAAAAAAAATGTTTTTCATTATTTATTCCCTTTGGACGGTCCACCCTGTATATTTTCCCAGTGAAAGTTTAACCATTTCTTCGTTGACAGTAGCGTCAACTACATTCCAAATTTGACCCCTCTCCGTCAAGTAGTTTTTAGTTAATGCACCAACAGACAGACAATGAGACAGACAGACAGACTGACAGAATTGAAAACCTATATTTTCGTAATCTACGTGATCTGAAACGTGAAAATCCGAAAAAATCTCGGAGGGTGATTTTTTCTCGAATACAATTCTTCCCTTCGGTATGTGAAGGAAGTAAAAGATTACAAATTATTATTATTTTTTTTTAATAGATTTAGAATGCCATGAAATGTAAAAATTTTAAATTTGAGCAATGAAAAAAGTTTTTTCCATGTATTTTCGTGGTAAAATTTTCCAAAAATGGTGAAAAAAAAATAGGTTTAGAATGTCATGAAACGTGAAAATTTTAAATTTCAGCCAAAAGAAATTTTTCCCATCTATTCTAGTGGTAAAATATTTTTCCAAAATGGCAAAAAAATGTTGCAATTTTTTTTTCCGAAATAGGTTTAGAATGCCATGGAAACGTGGAAATTTTAAATTTGAACAAAAAAAATCATCTATTTTAGTGGTAATTTTTTTTCAAAAATGGTAACGAAATGTTCTAAATTTTGTTTAATACTGTTAGAACGCTATGAAACGTGGAAATTTTAAATTTGAACAAAAAAAAATTTTTTCTCGTCTATTTTAGTTGTATAAAATTTTTCAAAAATGTTGGCGAAAAAATTTTCTTTCTGAAACATATTTAGAGTGTCATGAAACGTGGAAATTTTAAATCTGAGCAAAAAAAAATTTCATTATTTATTCCCTTTAGACGGTTCACCCTGTATATTGTTCAGCGTAAGTTTAACAATTTTTTCGCTGACAGTAGCGTCAACTACCTACCAAATTTGACTGCTCTCCGTCAAGCAATTTTTTAGTTAATGCACCAACAGACAGACAGTCTGACAGACAGACGGAATTGAATAACCTATAGTTTCGTAATCTACGTGATCTGAAACGTGAAAATCCAAAACAATCTCGGAGGGTGATTTTTTCTCGAATACAATACTTTCCTTCGGTATGCGAGGGAAGTAAATATCGACTTTGAAGCATTATCACTACAAAATACCGATAACCACCTTTGGCATCGTCTTTCATCGAAATCTGCAAAAAAAATTAGTTCACTAAAAATGACCAAAATTGACTTAGAAAAAAATTCAAGATGCACGGGGCGGAAAACCGCGCTCCACCCGACAAACTTTTCGAAAGTACCACGAATTTATTTTTTCGAAAGAACCACGAATTTGGCTTTTCGAAAGTACCACGAAGAGGATTGCATAGGGCGGAATTCTCACTCATGTTGTAGCGAGTAGCTAGTTTAAATGTCAAAACTTAAAAAAAAACAATGCGACGGTTTTTCCAATAATAAGCAAAATCCTCATTTAATTATTCTGAAAGTGGGGGAGAATACTCTATGTCCGAACCCGTACTGACTTTAACTCCAAAAGACTTCAAACTCAACTAACTATAAAATACCTCTTTCACACAGCGTTAGTATGTTTTACTATTCAGCATTTCACCATAGATCCTAAGTAGTCTAGGTGAGTGCACTGATTTCGTTTTGCTGACAGGCAAATTGATCTGTTTCTATTCTTTACTTAAATGATTAGTGTCTCAAATAAATCTCAAATACTGCCTGATAATATCATGTGTAAAGAGAGTAAAGGAAATCTCTTATTATTTATTTGTGTAGAGAACTAAAGCTTTAACTGAAATATTCGCATGTAAGAATTACTAAATCCAAGAAATTAGTTTTCTGCGTGTTAATTATTTGAATTACTAAATTATTGAACATCCTTTGACACATGAAATATAATGCACGTATACATTTACTAATTTCATAATTGTTCGAACTCTGCTATAGACTAAAGCCCCACCTCCTTTAACCAGACAAATCAGGTCTCCCAGACTTTAGAGGGTAATGGGGTAATGGGATCTGGAAGGTAGATAAAGATATCTTCATTGTTGATTAAACGTGCTGAAAGTGTCTGTGAAAAATATGGCGGAGGTGCCGGTCCCATGAGAAATAAACCGGAACTATTTTGTAAAACTATTTTCTTGCCGACTGTCAAAATAAACATTACATATATTGTTTTTTAAACAAAACTATTTATGTATAAATCTTCACAAAACGAGCGTATCTAAAAATGTACAATTTATGATACACTTCTTGTGTATAACATTTATATAAATTAGAGGCTTATTGGTCTATTTGTGTATACTATTTATAGGAATTCGGCTTGTCAATATTAGACAGTCTGATAATAATAAATAAATAAAATAAAGATACCTTGAATGCATTATACAAAACTCGAGATGCGCCGTCTTTATAATGACGAAATAAGTGCACTTGCATTTTTAAGACTTTAATTGCAGTCAAAATACACAATTTTATTAGTTGCAGTTCAATATTATCCGTAACTTGGACATGAATACAAGTTTACCTCTAAATTAAATAGCTATTGTGTCACTTCGGCAAAATCGGTGGTAATTGATACTAATGAACAACTAACAGTATTAGACCATCGAGTTTTAATGTCCCAGTTCATCGTGTATTAAGTTCTTCACGCCCCGGACAGGTTCCAAAAAGAGGATACTTCGATTAAGTATATAGTTAAGTGTAAAGGTTACTCTGTGAGATTAATTGTTAAAACAATTGGTAAACGTGGATTTAAAGACACCTTTGGGAATTCCTCAATCTTTGAAACAAAGAAAGAAAATTAAAAATTTGTATCAATTCCATATAATCGATTTACTCTTAGTAATCAGGTATAGGCATGATAATGAATCGACAATTGCCAATTATCCATTCTTTGAAAAATAAGTGACAATATCTTTAAGACAACCTGAGGAATAAAATAAAAATTCAGGAATTCACAAAATTAGCGGAGAGAATTATAATTACAAGTATGTTGGATAAACCAAGCGGCAAATTATAAGTAGAGTTAACGAGCATAGGACTCAATTCAAATACGGCGAAACGGAAAAGTCTAGTGTTGTCCAGCATGCGTTAAGAACAATATTAAATAAGGCAATAATAACTTATAATAAACAAGCTGAATATTTTCGAAAACTTTTAAATAACAAAATTCAGTATCCTATCAAGTTGCAACACTACCGCTCCATCGGAAATAATATAGTTGTAATATTGCGCAGAAATATTTCAATTTCTTGTGTAGATAAATCAAACCTATTAACAGAACCCACCTAATTTCGTAAATTTTATGAACACTTAACGAATGCTCAGTAGCGCGCTGTAAAGATATTACATGCTTAGTTGAACATTATGAGGCCTTAAACTTTAAACGTTTTTTTTAACAAATAAATCATGCTAACTATGGTCTTATGTTTGTTTATCTCTTTTTACTCCCCTCGCATACCGACGGGAAGTATTGTATTCGAGAAAACATCACCCTCCGAGATTTTTTCGGATTTTGACGATCACGTAGATTACGAAAATATAGGTTTTTCAATCCGTCAGTCTGCCTGTCTGTCTGTCTGTTGGTGCATTAACTAAAAAAACTACTTGACGGAGAGCGGTCAAATTTGGTAGGTAGTTGACGCTACTGTCGGCGATGAAATGGTTAAACTTTCACTGGAAAATATACAGGGTGGACCGTCTAAAGGGAATAAATAATGAAAAAAATTTTTTTGCTCAAATTTAAAATTTCCACGTTTCATAACACGCTAAACCTATTTCAGAAAATTTTTTTTCACCAACATTCTTGAATCATTTTTTAATACAAAAATAGATGAAAACATTTTTTTTGCTCAAATTTACAATTTCCACGTTTCATGGCATTCTAAACCTATTTCAAAAAAAAATGTAGAAATTATTTTTACCATTTTTGAAAAATTGTTACCACTAAAATAGATGGATTTTTTTCTTCAGATTTAAAATTTCCACGTTTCCATGGCATTCTAAACCTATTCAAACAAATTTTAAAATGTTTTTGAAAAATTTTAAAAATTATTTGAAAAAATATGTATCTAATTATCGCTACCTACTATAGAACAGATGAAAAAAAAAATTTGGCTCAAATTTAAAATTGCCACGTTTCATGACATTCTAAACTTATTTCAGAAAAAAAAATTCAAAAGCAAAAATTTTTTGAAAATTTATTTGCTACCATACCAAGAATAAATGTTGGAAAAAATTTATTTTTTGGCTCAAATTTAAAATTTCCACGTTTCATGACATTCTAAACTTATTTCAGAACAAAAATTCAAAAGCAAAAATTTTTTGAAAATTTATTTCCTACTATACCAAGAATAAATGGTGGAAACACATTTTTTGCTCAAATTTGAAATTTCCACGTTTCAAGACATTCGAAACCTATTTCAGAAAAAAAAATTGAAAACATTTTGAAAATTGTTTTATCAGTAGAAAGATGGGAAATGTTTTTTGCTCAAATTTAAATTTTCCACGCTTCATGACATTCTAAACCTATTTAAAAAAAAAAATAGTTTTTTTAGTGAAAAATCCATGACTATTATATCATGTGGGTAGAACTTATGAATTTTTTCGTTTTTTTGGTGTTGGCATTTTAATTATTACAAGGTGTTAGAGGGTTGTAGGAAAATTTCTTCCAAATACGCTACAGAATCATATATAATGCGTACAAAATTCATACAATATAAAATCTGAGTAATATCATAGTTGTTTTATCTTTTAAAAAATTCATTATATACTGCCTTTTTTAAATATTTCCTACCTTTAAATAGGGGCGAATTTTGCATTTTTTCAAAAAAGTGAAACATACACTGACCTTAAAGTTTCTCAAAGTTTAATTTGAGCACTATGGGAGTTATTTTGCCCTTTCCCTTGCAAAATAGGCGAATTTTAGGCCTTTTTTGCGGTCACTCCTTGTAAAGGTATTTACGAAAGCCTTCTATCTTGGCATCTTTTATTTAATATTGAATTTTTTATATCGGATGACCACTCTGTATATTTTTTTGACCAAAAGTTATCAGGTTTTCGTTGTAATAATACCTTCCGATTACTATTCTCATGTGTGGTTTCGTAATCAATATTTTTAGAGTGACCGCCCTGTATAAATAAAGAGGGAAATTCTGTGTAAATACCTTTACCGATTTTTTTTTTGCTTATTGTTGTTTTATATTCAGTAATACCTACAACTTGGAAATGCTCATAAAAGCTATAAAAAAATATTTCATGTAGCAAGCACGCAGTACTTTTATGCGACAGTGTAGTATGCAGAATGTGTTCAAAAGTCATATACTTGTAATCTTGTCAAAATATGAACACAAATACAGTAAAACTTAATGAAAATCTACCATACAAAGGAAAAAGATGAGAGATCATTTACTATTTGAAAAAATGTTCATTTTTACGTTATTTTTTGAAAACCAATGATTAGCTGAAGCTTTATTTAACTTTTTTTAGGAAAGGGAAATTCATTATTTTCAAATATCTCGAAAAATAACAGATTTAGTAAAAAACATATTTTAACGCCTGTAAAATTCCCTCTAATTTGAATTGTTTGAGTTTCGTACGTTAAAAATTGACAGAGATAGGACAATCTAAAATGTTGGCATTTCTAGCACGCCTTCCGGATTCTCGGCTTTATGCGCGTCTTTCACGATTTACTGAAAAGCAGTGGGTATTTCATAAAAAAAATAAGCAGAATAAAATTGATAGCCTATTCAATTTTCTCGAATGTAATTCTTATTCTGTATTGAGATCACTTAAAAATATGTTTAGTTTCATTATTTAACGTGACTTGAATATCTATTTTAGGAAATAATAATGTTGAATGAACCGAGCGACTGGATGAAATTCTGTTTTTTAGTTTTTGGTTAACTTTTTTTGAAGGCGGTGTAATTTTTTGGGCCTAATGAAATGGACCTCAGTTTTGAGGTCACCCCACAAAAAATATTATCTCTAGATTTAGAGAAGTTAAATCCGAAAATCTAGCTGGTTATTCTACTATTAGTCCTCGTCCATCAACGAAAACATGTTTTTTGAGCATAGATAAAGAGAGAAATGTGTTTAGGAATCGAGTTTACATTACAAAGTTTTTCCTAATAGATATATTGATCGAGTGGTCAGCTAGATATCCTGATTTAACCACATCTAGGGTCTATCTGAATAGACACAATAGACTCAATAATATTGAGAGACTAACGTACAGAATTAGACAAAAAATTTGCTTATCTGACCAGGAACCTTTCACTAGGTCAATTTTTATTTTATTTTGAATATTATCAAGAAGTATATCAAACACAATTTGAGCATTTCAGTCCAATTTATTTAAACGATTATATTTATTTTAAACACATTTTAACAATTCTCTCGAAATTATTGTTATATAATATACAATACTATCTATAGCTTCATTTGTAGATAAATCTGCTCTTTCAAAGGGCACTATAAGAAATGGGGGTTGTCATTTAAAAAAAATCGATTTCGATACGATTACTCTTTATGAACATTTTTCAACGTGAATAGATATTGTCTAAATGTTATTTGTGGCAATATCTTATTTTTTTCCTTCTTCAATTCTTTGGGACTTCTTGCTACATGTATTTTTTCTTTTTAAGCGGTGCTCGGGGAATCTACAAAATTTCACAATTAACCAGTATGTTACTGGTAAATAACCTCTACGCCTGTAACTTTTACGTCAAAGAACTACAAGCAAAATTAAAAAAGCTGCATTTATAGTATTCCGTGTGAGTGCAACAAACATTACGTGGGTGAGTCATCCAGACCATTTACTGTAAGATTGGGCGAACATTAAAATTATAGAAAAAATGAAATTCAGAGATCCAAGATCTGCGAACACGCTTGGGAGAACGGACATAGAATAAATTGGGATTCGGCAAAAATTTTAACAAAAGAGGCAGATAGCAAAAAATGAAAAATTAAAGAATCCACGATAATATTATTGAATGAGGTAGATGCGTGTCGAATTGTTCCGTAGATGTCTGTACAACTTGGTTGCCAGTGTTAAAAGAAGAACTTCACAAACTTAACATTATATAAAAACTAAAAAAAAACTGTTAACTATATCAACAGTTCTATGTAAATAGTAAGTATCTATGAATATTGAATATAAAAAAAATTCTTAGAGCTGTGTATTTATCATACCCAGCAAAAAATATTTTTCAGAAAAAGCCTTGAAAAGGGAAACAAATTAGATTTCCGAAACGTCGGCGAAATATTTAATTTCAAGTTTTTATACTTGTTATTTATTTAAAAAAGTAACCTCTAACTGATCCTTTGACGTAAAAGTCACAGGCGTAGAGATTATTTACCAGGAACATACTGGTTAATTGTGATATTTTGTAGATTCCCCGAGCACCGCTTAAAATGAATAGATAAAAAAATAGGTTTCAGAAGTCTTATTTGTTGTTCTCGAAATAATTGCCATTGTATAGACCTATGTCTATGTGCACGTATAACTGCCATTTTGAATTGGTTCTCCGACAAAACATGAATTCTGTACAGTTTTTAGAGTTTGATCCAGTGTGTACCGGACGTTAACTTTAAGAAATAAACACAATGTGATTTAGAAAACATCATTATTGCAGTCTCATGCTTTCCTAAACCAACCGTCTAAAAATTTTCTAGAGGCGGTTATTCACACTATGACTCCTGTATATGGTACACGATAATATACATTTGAAAGGTTCCGGACTTTCCCTATATTTTTTTCGCATTACAACTTAAAAAACCGTCTCTTCCAAATGAATATTCATCGGGTTTTTAGTAACTTTATTATTTATCGGACTAATGATGTTTTCAGCCTACATGACTACACAGTTTTCAAGTGTAATTAAAATCTCTCCCGAAGCACTGCATACTTTTGTAATATCAAACGGAGCGCTTTTGTATTAATATCTCCGTTATTTTCAATTTTACTACTTTTGTGGCCAAATAGAAGTTGTATTTATCTAACCGACTCGTTTCAAACGAAAAGTATTGCAGTATTTCCACTCCCATGAGAGTTATTAAACGCGAATGGTATGATTTCCTCCTTTATTTATAACTTCTCTTATCAACTGACTTTTTACTTTTACCTAAAACAATTAACTGTGGAGTTTGCTTTTGAAAATATGTAGATTCTCATTGAACACGGGAAATTTCGTATTAATGACGTAGTAGGTAATCTTTTAAGGGAGATAATTGGATAATGTTCCAAGGACGCATTTTCGGGACATTGTCTCAATGCTTACATGTTGGACTTGAGACCACGAAATCCCGGGTTCAAATCTTGGCAATGGTATGGATATTTAGTGATATTTATAATGTGTTACCAAGAAGATAGAGCGGGATTGACTAGGGCAACAAGGCCAATCGCTGTTATTTCTCTTGCGCTCGAGTTACAGCTGCGATAGATGGCAATGTCGCAAAGAATGGTTGTTGTGCTGCTTGAGTGGTGGAATAGCACTAGGTAAACATCGCCAGGATGTTAACATAAGACGATGTAAAAACTGTTATCTAAAAGTACTAAAAGTAATATACAGGGTGTTCCTTAATGACGTGCTAATATTTCAGGGCGTGAGTCCTTAGGTGATTTTATAACGAAAAGCTCATAAGAACGTATATCCGCAACTGTTTATTATTGGCTACAGGATATTGAATTTTTTTCAATTGTTTTCTTTAGATAGAAATGTATGTATGTTCAAATATGGTGATAGAATTTTTGACCACTTCCACATATCCAATCATGCTGAAATTTTGCACACAACTTTGGTTCTGAAGACATGCAATACAGTATAGTCGATATTATGGTAGATCCAATATGTCGGCCAGCACAAAATGACGGATTACCTTTTTCTTGACAACCCCCTCAACATGGGTATCAAATGAAAGTGAAAGTAGAATACAATAAGCTGTGTGGCGTTATTCGAAATCCAATATGGCGGCCGGCACAAAATGGCGGATCATCTATTTCTTTACAACCAAATAAACAAAGGGTTCCAAGTTAAAAGGTAAGCTTTCTGTAAATATCTTTACAGATTTTCCTTCCTCATAAATAGCTGGAAAGCTAGACCGAATTTTTTGTGTGTAAAATCTACTTTTAAAAATGCAGCTTTAAAACTATACAATGCAAAAGTTGTGTATAATGAACAACACTGTTTATTGTTATAATAATTGTGACATACGGATATTTCTGTTAATACAATTAATATGTACATTTCACAATGTTATATCGTTATTAAATAAATTGTTCAAATTATTATTTGATTTTATAACATGGAGTTTACTTTATATGAATGACATCAAACACGATCAAAGTTCAAATGACGTATTTTAAGCCCTCGATGTGGATTACTACTGGATTATAACATAACCACATTATGAAGCATCATCGACATCGCTTTTTATTCGAAATATAAATTGATACGGCTGATTGAGTTTGAGTATCTAATAAGTGTGATTGATTTATCGAACCCGGCCCGATTCGGTAAACTTCACGTGGAAATACCAACAAAAACTTGTTTCTAAAAGACCCATTAAGTTCTGTAAGTCGTCAATTAGGTGTTTTGACTATACGAAAATTTGTTTTTTTGATATCATTAAAATGAAGTATATGTTATATTAAAGGAGTTTCCAATATTTAAGCAACATTCTATAGCCTGTAACTTATTCAAATGATACTTTTGCATCGTTTCCCCTCTAAGATAAAACCACTGCTAAAGGAATCACTACTTCCACATCCAGATTTTCCATCCAAGTCTCTTTAAATGAAATCGTCTTGACTATATTTGCACTCTAGTGTGGGGAAATAATTGGTAATGGAATTTTATTGTTTGAGGTAGATGTTATAAAAAAAATTGAAGCGGCGGTTTCTAGCATATACGCCAAAAATGAAATTTCTGGACTCCCATTAGCTTGCTCTAGTAATTTTCCCCAATTTACCTCCCCCCCACCCCTTCAACGGATCATCGCAATCAGATGTCATTACATACATACGTGTGCCAAGTTTCAAGCGATTTTCTCGGTTTTATTTATCAGACCTTTTAATAATGGAGTGGGGGTGGTGGAGAGGTTGAAAAATGTATTTTCTATTATTTGCCCCTATTTACCCACGAACGCTTTGTAACAAAAGTCAAATTAAGGGAGCCAAGTCCGGCCCTGGCTCATAGAACCACCGTATTTTCTTACTTCTGATTTCTGTAACATTTTAAGGGTCGAGATTTTAGTACAATAAAATACTGGTCATAGAAACATCTGTTTTATCTTGCAAACTTTAGAGCCCAGGAAACATGCTTTGTTAACTTTACTCTTTATTAGGTAGTCGACGTTAGCCACTTGGAAACAATAAATAACCATCCAAATTATTTTATGTCCAATTCTCTTTTCTTAGTCGAACTTGTTAAATACGAACCCACCGGGGGTTCTAGTTAGATTTTCAAGACTAAAGCAGTTGATAGAGGCTTCCAGGAACATATGTAATAGACCATAAGATAGATAGACCACTTAAGGCAGATTTTTCCCCCATACAAAAGCAAAGTCAGGAACAAAAGGGTTTTTTTTCATCTGTTTTAGTGGTAATAAAAAATGTTAAAGATAGGCCATATGATAAATACCATGGTCCGTTAGGTAATTTCAAATGCGTACGGTTTAAAGTAAAGAAGATCCCAATTGGTCGAGGGTGTAAAGTTTACGGCCCACTTTTGAAACGTATTATTTCGATGGAGAGATTATCACCACTCTTGGTTTAACTTCGGTTCGGTCATCATCTACCTACGGGGTATAGTAAATTCTCGTTTTGCGAACCTTTTTCAATTCTAAAGTTTAAGTACAAATTGTTCAGTATTTTGCCGGTTTTAATAAGTAGAAAATTAATGTGTTGTAATTATTGATCTAGGAATATTCGGTCGCGATTTAGCTAAAGATTTGAAATTGCCGCGGACCATTTCTTTTCTTGATATAGTGTAATTACCGTTTGTTACTTCATTTAATCGTAAACGTTTGTGATTGTCATTTCCATTTGTTTTCATTTTCTTCTGTAAATATAGTGGTTTAAGTGTTTTGAGAAATCACGTGTTTTATTTGCTTGTTAAGAAATTAAGTTCATTTTATATTCAGTAAAGTTTGTTTGTGAAGTAACCCGGTTGATGGACACCAAAAAAGGATAAAATCACCTAGAAAGCAAAGGGTAAGCAGTTTTGTTTTCGATGGATATACTATAATATCGTCGGAGTTTGCAAAGTGATTGGGCCACTCCGTACTCTGCCAATGGTAATGTCTAATTAAATCATGTAATTAGGGGAATAAAACCCCAGTTATTACAGCTTCACCGGAATCATCACAGATTATAATCTAGTTCCAGGTGTCGGTATAATTTATACGTGTACCAAATTTCCAGTGAATATATCATTTGTATTTCATCCATCACTTTAATAATGGAGTTTGGGGTGGGGGAAGGGATGAAAATATTATAAAAAATCCGAGGCAATGGCTTCTACTCTTATCAGCTTACGTTACTTATGTTCCCCTATTTACCCCCCCTCCTTCAACGGAATCATCTCGAAACATTATCTTATTACATATATTGTTATAATACATACTTATACCAAATTTCAAGTAAAAATCTTAATTATAATTTATCAACTCTTTTAATATGGAGTGAGGGTGGTGGGGGAGTTGAAAAATATTATAAAAAATCAGAGGCATTGACTTTTAGTATACAGGGTGTCCCAATAAAAACTCCCCGGTCGGATATATTCTAAAAGAATAGAGATATTTTAATTCTGTAAAAGCCAATTTGTAGAGCACAAAGAGAACTTCATTTTTGAGTATAATTGTTTTTTTAAATATATCAGTATATATATGGCGCTGTGCTCTAAAGAAATATTTCGATGAGAGAAACTTTAAAATGGGGTTTTATGAAAGAAAACGCATTTTTAGGCAGGTTATATTCTAAAAAAAAAACACCATAAAACCAACCGTTTTCGACATATTTGAGTCCAAATGTTGGCAATTGCCAACATTGAATAATTGTAATCTCTTCAACATTTCAGTCCTTTAAGTGGGACAATCTGTATTTAATTTACAAATTTTAGAAGAAAATATTTTAAAAAAAATTCATATCTTATGAATGAAAGATATATTTGAAGTAACCCTTGGAAAAATACTGAAAATATTATTTATCATATAATTCAAACATTTAATCAATAAAAAAAACACTTACGAACATAAAAACAATTTTTAGGAACGAATGAAATTAAAATAACTCTTTTAATAGGTGTTCAAAATTATTGCCATTTTCATTAACACACATCATAAACCTATTAATTAGTTCAGATCTACAAACTTTTAAAAGGTAAAGTTCTGTCAGGAAAACGTATTTCATATAACCTTACAGCTCTTGAAGCATTTTTACGATATTCCCCATACATTAAAATCATGTTTAATTTATTTTCATTAGTATGAGAAACCATATTTAATAATAAATATTCACAAAGAAAACAATAATTAGGCACAATAATACAGTTCAATTGACACACCAATGAACAGAATGTGATTGAAATTGAGAAATGTCAAAACTATTACTCCAAAGGTAACTTTAATTGTATTTAATTTATAAGGTATAAGGGTTATTATGCTCAATAGATATCAAACATTCTTAATTATAATCTTACCTAATAACAAAGCAATTATATGAAAAATTCTTTAAATATGTTCTTCTAAAATTTGTAAATTAAATACAGATTGTCCCCCACTCAAAGGACTGAAATGTTGAAGAGATTACAATTATTGGCAAATGCCAACATTTGGACTCAAATATCTCGAAAACGGTTAGTTTTATAGTATTTTTTAGAACATCTGTTTAGAAATGCATTTCCTTTCACATAAACCCCATTTCAATGTTTCTCCCATCGAAATATTTCTTTAGAGCACAGCGCTATCTATATACTGATATATTAAAAAAAAATCGGTAAAGGTATTTACACAGAACTTCCCTCGTTATTTGTGCATGGCAGTCACTCTAAAAAATTAATAATTACGAAATGGCATTGAGAATAATAATGGGAATGGAGTTATTGCTATTATTACAAAGAAAACTTGATAAGTTTTGGTCAAAAAAATATACAGATTGCTCATCCAACAGCAAAAGTTCAATACTAAATAGCAGGTGCCACATATGGCAGGCTTGCGCAAATACCTTTGCAAATGTCCACCATGACTGAATTATTTCTTGTACATTTTTCAATAAAAGTATAATAGGTGCATATGCCAGATATTATTGCCATCTGTCACATTTTCAATCCAATATTCACGTAATGGAGTGGAAGTATAGTGGTGGTTAAAAAATTTCATTTTTAAAAAAATTTCATTTTTAAAAAAATTTCATTTTTAAAAAAATTTCAATTTTTTTTTTTTGAATCAGGCTTAAAATGCCATGAAACGTGGAAATTTGAAATTTGAAGAAATAAAAAAAAAAAATTTCATTTTAGTAGTAAAAATCGGTAAAGTTATTTACACAGAACTTCCCTCGTTATTTGTGCATGACAGTCACTCAAAAAAATTATTAATTACGAAATGACATTGGGAATAATAATCGGAATATAATTATTGGTATTATTACAAAGAAAACCTGATAACTTTTGGCCAAAAAAATATACAGTGTTCATCCAACAGCAAAAGTTCAATATACTAAATAACAGGTGCCAAATATGGAAGGCTTGCTCAAATACCTTTATAAATGTCCACCATGACTCAATTATTTCTTGGGATGCCATTATTCAATAAAAGTATATAATAGGATATGCCAAATATTATTGCCATCTCTCACATTTTCAATCCCACATTCACGTAATGGAGTGGAAGTATAGTGGTGATTAAAATATAGAACAAATTTTCAAAAATGTTTTCTGTCTATTCTAGTGTTAAATTTTTTTCCAAATTGGTGAAAATATGTTGCAAATTTTTTTTTTCCGAAATAGGTTTAGAATGTTATAAAACGTAGAAATTTTAAATTTGAGCAAAAAAATATTTCGTCTATTCTATAATGGTGATAAATAGATTACTAAAACATGTTTTCATTTTTTTTTTTTCTAAAACATTTTTAAATTTGTTTTAATAAATTTGGAATGCCATGGAAACGTGGAAATTTTAAATCGGAAAAAAAAATTCCATCTATTTGTGGTAAATTTTTTTCAAAAATTTTAAAATTTTTTTAAATTTTTCTTTAAATAGATTTAGAACGCTATGAAACGTGGAAATTTTAAATTTTGAGAAAAAAAAATTCATCTATTTTGGTGGTAAAAATTTTTTCAAAAATGTTGGTAAAAAATTTTCAAATTTTTTTTTTCTTTTAAATAGGTTTAGAATGCCATGAAACGTGGAAATTTTAAATTTGAACAAAGAAAAAAATTTTTTTTAGTGGTAAAATTTTTTTCAAAAATTTCAAACATTTTTTTTTTCTGAAAGAGGTTAAGCGTGTCATGAAACGTAGAAATTTTAAATTTGAGCAAAAACAAATTTTTTTCATCTTGGTAAAAATTTTTTCAAAAATGTGAAAAAAATTTTCAATTTTTTTTTTCTTTTAAATAGGTTTAGAATGCCATGAAACGTGGAAATTTTAAATTTGAACAAAGAAAAAAAGTTTTTTTAGTGGTAAAATTTTTTTCAAAAATGATTGAAAAAAATTTTCAAAAATTTTTTTTTTCTGAAATAGGTTAAGCGTGTCATGAAACGTAGAAATTTTAAATTTGAGCAAAAACAAATTTTTTTCATCTTGGTAAAAATTTTTTCAAAAATGTTTGAAAAAAATTTTCAAAAAATTTTCAAAAAATTTTTTTTCCTGAAATAGGTTTAGCGCGTCATGAAACGAGGAAATTTTAAATTTGAGCAAAAAAAATTTTTTTCACTATTTATTCCGTTTAGACGGTCCACCCTGTATATTTTTCAGTGAAAATTCTACCAGTTCTTCGCTGACAGTAGGGTTAACTACCTACCAAATTTGACTGCTCTCCGTCAAGTAGTTTTTTAGTAAATACACCAACAGACAGACAGACAGACAGACAGACAGACAGACAGACCGACAGACAGACAGACAGACAGACTGACGGAATTGAAAAACCTATATTTTCGGAATCTACGTGTTCTGAAACGTCAGAATCCGAAAAAATCTCGGAGGGTGATTTTTTCTCGAATACAATACTTCCCTTCGGTATGCGAGGGAAGTAAAAATTTTTTCAAAAATATTGGTGAAAATTTTTTTTTTTTTGAAATAGGTTAAGCGTGTCATGAAACGTAGAAATTTTAAATTTGAGCAAAAAAAATTTTTTTTCATCTTGGTAAAAATTTTTTCAAAAATGTTTGAAAAAAATTTTCAAAAATTTTTTTTTTCTTAAATAGGTTTAGAGCGTCATGAAACGTAGAAATTTTAAATTTGAGCAAAAAAAATTTTTTTCATCTTGGTAAAAATTTTTTCAAAAATGTTTGAAAAAAATTTTCGAAAATTTTTTTTTTCTGAAATAGGTTTAGCGCGTCATGAAACATGGAAATTTTAAATTTGAGCAAAAAAAAAAATTTTCACTATTTATTCCGTTTAGACGGTCCACCCTGTATATTTTCCAGTGAAATTTCTACCATTTCTTCGCAGTCAGTAGCGTCAACTACCTACCAAATTTGACTGCTCTCCGTCAAGTAGTTTTTTAGTAAATGCACCAACAGACAGACAGACAGACCGACAGACAGACAGACAGACTGACGGAATTGAAAAACCTATATTTTCGGAATCTACGTGTTCTGAAACGTCAGAATCCGAAAAAATCTCGGAGGGTGATTTTTTCTCGAATACAATACTTCCCTTCGGTATGCGAGGGAAGTAAAAACAGTTATATTAAAAAATGGAGCTCTCTTTATGCTCTACAAATTGGCTTTTACAGAATTAAAATATCTCTATTCATTTAGAATATATCCGGCCTGGGAGTTTTCATTGGGACACCCCGTATACACCAAATCCCAAGTTTCTATACTCTTACCAGCTTGCTTTACTTATTGTCCCCTATTTACCCCTATTTAACCCCAACCCTTCAAGGGAATAATCTCAAAATATAATCTAGTTCCAGATATCATTATAATATATACGTGTACCAAATTTCAAGTGAATATCTCAATTTTATTTTACCAACCCCTTTAATATTGGAATGGGGTGGTAGGGAGATAAAAAATATAAAAAATGTTGAGGCCTTGGCTTCTAGTATATACCAAATATCAAATTTCTATACTCTTACCAGCCTGCTTTACTTATTTTCCCCTATTTACCACCAACCCTTCACCGGATATGTTCAAAAAACAATCCAGTTCCAGATCTCGTTATCATACATACAAAAGAAAAAAAAAATCTCGTCGTTTTCATGATGTTTATATTTTCACTTTAAGGAAATGTAATTACCAAGACTGCCATTCATCCTTTAACTACATTTAATTAAATATGACTAGTTTTCCTGATATTATCAACAAGGAAGCAATATCAATTTACTTAAGGAGCATTCAAGGCGCGGCGCGGCGGCGATCCGCTATCAATTTAGTGCACAATGGATTGTTGACATAGTCTGAGAGGTGGCTATAGCTACATCGTACACAAGAACTTGCCTAGAACTCCTTCACAGCACATTGTTGAGTTCTGGTAAGTGCAGTTATAGCGATAATGCATCGATAAATTGAATCTAAGGACTTGACAGTTGTGAAAACATGGAAAATTCAAATGAACTTTGAAGCAATTTGTATCATAGTACAGCAAGTAATAAAGCTTATCCAGGATCTTTCTTTCCGTGCTGTTTTGTTTACTGAAAAGAAAAGTAATTGGTAAGTTGACGTAGACTCCGAACAGTTTTTCGAATAAAATTTTGAGTAGTATAAATCAAAGGAAAGTGTTAAGAAATAAATGAAATAGAAATCTGAAACCTTCCCCTTAAAAATGTGTCTTACTTTGTTTTAGTTCGATGGTTATTTAAGAAATTATTACATTTCCTTTCTTTCAATCAACTACAAGAGTAACAGAAATAAGCTAACTTTACTGATTTTCTAGGTAGGTACATAATAAATTACCACGCCACATTGGTGGCATTTTACTAAAAAGGATACAAAGTACGTGTTACTTTAACACGTAACAAAATGCAGAGAAACCAAAGGCGACGAGGCATCATATTTCTTTATGTAAATATAGACAAAGAAAAAGGGACATATTTTAAAATCTATTGCATAATTCAAACTTGCTTAACGTGGACTCGCGCAGTTTTCTTGCACATATGTGTTTTTTTGAGAAAATTTAATACACCGACGGGAAATGTAATATCACCCTCGGTTGTATCTTTTTATTTCAAATGAAACGCGAAAACCGAGGTATTGAAGTAAAAGGAAAAATGCGGATATTAAATATTTGTTAAGTCTAACGATAGCTGTAATTTTAAAGACGTTCTATTGATTCAGTGAAAATGAGTTTCGTCTCCCGCTTACTGCCTTCTCATGTCGGCAAACGGACTTGTAGTAAATCTTGTATAAATTTGCTTGTAGATTTTTCCGCCTCCAGATTTGTGGTTTCGGCCGTTATGGTTTATTAATTTATGTTTACCTCTCTGCCTCTGCTTAGTTTCAAACCGCAATTACGCTATTATTACAAAAAAAAACCTGAACTTTTGGTCAAAAAAATATACAGAGTGCTCATCCAACGGCAAAATTCAATACTAAATAACAGGTGCCAAATATGGAAGCATTGCCTAAATACCTTTACAAATTTCCACCATGTTTGAATTATTTCTTGGGATGACCACCCTGTACATTTTTCAGTAAAACTATAATAGGTGCATATGCCAAAGACTATTGCCATCTGTCACATTTTCAATTCCACATATACGTAGTGGAGTGGAAGTATAGTAATGGTTAAAGAAATTCTCCTTTTTTTGTTAATAGGTTTAGAATGTTATGAAACGTGGAAATTTTAAATTTGAGCAATTTTTTTCCGTTATCCATTTTGTATTTTGTAGTGAGCAAAAATTTGCAATTTTCTTTTCCATCAATTCTATACTTAGTGGTAAAAAAAAGATTAGATTTTTTCAATAAAATTTTCATTTTTTTTTTACGAAAATAAATTAAAATGTCATGAAACAGGGAAATTTTAAATTTGAGCAAAAAAAAATTTTCCGTGTCATCAAATTTTCCACTCTGGTAGTGGTAAAAATATTTTTCAAAATTATCGTTTTTTTAAAATAGGTTTAGAATGCCATGAAACGTGGAAATTTAAAATTTGAGCAAACAAATGTTTTTTCCATCTATTCTAGTGGTAAATAATTTTTCAAACAAGTTCAATTTTTTTTTTTTGCTGAAATAGATTTAGAATGTCCTAAAACGTAGAAATTTTAAATCTGAGCAAAAAAATTTTTTTTCATTGTTTATTCCCTTTAGATGGTCCATGCCTTAAATAATTTTTAAAGACGCAATAAAAACACCGTTAAACCAACACATGTTTGGCAAGCTAAATATTTCATTGTTTTCAAAGCCACCTTAGTTACTTTTTAACATTTAATTAGAACAAAATTGTATTTTCTTAGTTTTTTTAGCTGTAATTTTGTTTTTATTTATCGCACATTTTATTACGGCATATGAATAAATTTCTTATTAATGGTACTAATAATTGGTTCCATTTGAAAAAATTGAGTTTTGCCCCAAAAACAATTTTGGTGAATTTTATTTGCTAATAAATCACGTAATTTAGTGTTTTTTAACAGGATTTCGATTTTTGTAGCATTACACGGCTCATTTAGAATAAATCGGAATCGCCATGGCACACTTAAATGGAAAACTAAAAATTATATTATAAAAAAAAATCATGTTTGAAATGTCACTTTCAGAAAATTATGCAGAATTCAAAAATGCAATAATATATAGGGTGTTCCATTTAAAAATCGAAAGTTAGTGTCACTTCCGGCGAAACCGGAAGTGAAAAAAAATCGATTGTATGTCACAAAGTGCCTCTTATTATGTATGTAGTATATCCTGAATTTCAATAAATTATCTTCAAAACTAAAGCAGAAAAAAGGGGTATACCATGATCCTTTTACACCCGGTATAGATAATATTGTCTACAACTTTTTTTGCAACTTTTCAAAAAAAAGTTATCGCGAATGAACCTGCTTTTTCAGAATTCCTTTGACTGTAAAAAATCCGCTGTCTAAGGAATCACTAGGTACTTCAACGTACAGATTTTCCATCCAAGTTTCTTTAAAGCAAAACCTCTTGACCATATTTGCACTATAGTATGTGAAAATAATTGTACATAGAATTTAATATTTGAGGCAGACACCATAAAAAAATTTGAGGCGTTGCGCGTTGGTGGTCTCTAGCATAGGCACTAAAAATGAAGTTTCTAAACTGTTATTAGCTTGCTCTACTTATTTGCCCCAATTTAGAACCCCCACACCTTAACAGAATCATCTCAATCAGATGTCGTTAGAATATATACGTGTAGAAAATTTCAGGTCAATATCTTAAACCGTTTCAAAGAAAACGTGCGCACAAAGAAAACTTACAGACCGACCGACATACCAACAGACCGACAGACAGAAATTTTTTTCGCTCTTTGTAATCTCGACGTTTCATGACATTCTAAACCTATTTCAATAAGAAACGTTTTTGAAATTTTTTTAACGATTAGTATTATACTTCCACTCCACTACGTGGAAGTGGAAGTAAAATAAGCAGAATAGATTTTTATTCGCCGATCGAGGTATTTATTTAGAATCATAATATCTAGTGATTTAAGGAGCATATTACTTTCACCATCGCGTCAACTTTAAAAAGTTTAGGTTTTATAATCAGAAACTGTAAAGGATTCAGCAGAAGTTGGTGTACTATTCATTTGTACGATCAAAATTGGAATATTGCTCGTTGATATGGTCTCCAGGATATACTATTTACATAAATAATGTTGAGAATGTTCAGCACCGTTTTGATAAGTATTTGTGCTTTGTTGAAGATGGTACCAACCCAATAACTGGTTACTCGCAAAATATAATGCTGGAAAGATTTCACATGTCTAACTTGGAAAATGGAAGAGTAATACATTCAATAGTCTTTCTTTATAAAATTATACATAACATGTTTGATTGCCCTCTCATTTTAGAACAAATACATTTTCATATACCTCGTATAACAAGTCGGAATCGTGATACTTTCTATCTTCCTACCCCTCGAACTAACTTACTAAAATTTTGACCTTTATATTTCATGTGTAACAATTATAATCTACAGCAAGATCATCTTGATATATTTATTGTAGTATTAATTCTATTAAACAACTTAATTTATGATTTCTATATAGCCTTCTCTTTATGTCCTTCTCCTATAATTATCTTTATATCTCAATTGTATTATAATATTTGTATATCATTGCAATGTTTTATGTCGAGATAGTTTAATTAACTCAGTTACTTTTTAGTTTATTATACTGTTTTCGTATTCTCTATTGTAATGTTTCCACCCTGTAATTAGTTACCTGTTGGGTGGTTGTATTCAAATAAATAAATAAATAAAAAAGAGCAGCCTTCTACCTTAATTTGAGGGAAAGAATTCTCTGGAGCTTGTAATTAGTAATATTTAGTTATTTACTGCTAATATGCAAGAAGTGTCAACTCTACATATAAAATATTGAATTGACTGAAGTTACAATTTCCAGTTTGCAACTCCCAAGTTGATATGCCTAATATTAAAACTCTGTGACCGGAAGATGTTATACTTGACATCTTGTACATATTTTCGTTCAGCAAGAGCTGTTAGTTTTAAAAACGCCTCAACATCGTAAATGTAACACACATCCCCTTCTTGGGGATTAAAGCCACCTGTGGATCTGCGTCGTGACGTCAGAATTAAGTCGCAGCCGACTATGTGTAACTGCAGGGGTTTAACAGCGAGCTCTTACTTCCCGTGTTTAGCGAAATCAAAAGACGACAACCATTAAATGAGGACATTTTTCACGAGAGACTGAGTACATGTCTCCTTCGAAGATGTGTTTATCTCGAGTATTTAAAGTGAAAACCCATTCGTGTTGTTTATACATCGAATAGCGTTTCTATTGTTTGCGGGAGAGCTGTTGGAAACCTTCGATTTGATGAAAACCCACGTAACGACTCTGATTTTTTTTCCTGCGCTGGACCACTTGAGGACTCGTGCAGGTAGTGTAAACAGCTTTATTTAAACATCGATGCACCCAAGGGACTCGAACCAATTCACAGGATGTATTTGCGGAGAAACAGGGAAAGACGCTAATACCCACATAAAGATTTATTTTAGATAATCAATGTTAAAGTTCATAGAATGTTTTAGAAAAATGTGGTGTAAATACAATTACAATAATTACCTACCAGAAAAGGACTTTAGTTTAGTTAAGGATAAAATTGGGCATAACGTTAAATAACATATTTTAAGCTACCCCAGGGTATTCTAAACTATATATTACATAGGTCAGTTTAGGAGCAATATTTAGAAAGAGAATTTAGGAACACAAATTAGTTCTAAATAACGTTATTAGCTAGAAATGCCTTCTCGTGCCTCTGATTCATAATGGTTAATACGAAATTTATAAAATAGTATTGAATGTCAAATTATAAAATAACCGAAATAAATTTTCCCTGGTATATTATTAAATATTGGGATAAGGCAAGTATGAGGTACAGAACACGCCAGTTATGATGAAAGCATATTTAAATCCTTGAAAACTATTATATTTGAAACATATTCTTTATAGGATTTTGCAAACAGCGGAAAAAAAACTATCTATGAGAACTAGAAGAGAAACTATATGTAATCATTCCATTCTTTCGATACCCTGACCTCTGTTTCAATACAATTAAGCAAACAAATGTCACTTTTAAAGTGACTTTTCGCCCTTATTCTGAGCTCAACAAAGTCACTCATAACGATGGTTCATGCAAAACCAAGGTAATGTCCATGAATAAGTATGAAATAAGCAATAATAAATAATTCACTTTTAAACATGCATATAAGCTCCAATACTAGTTAGCTAATAGATAGATGAAGATAAATATAAATATAAATATTTCATACTTATTCATAGATATTGCCTTAGTTTTGCATGAAACATCGTTATGAGTGGCCTTGTGCCTTTCTGATGAGCTCAGAATAAGGGCGAAAAACGTTTCAAAGGCTAAGTGTTTCCAAGAAACTGAATGAGAGATATTATGAAAATGTAATCCATTTAAAAAAATGCTTAAGACAAGGTAGGTAAATAAATTCATTTTAGGTCTTTGTTCTCATTTTTAACTGAATCTTCATACCGTAGGGGGTCATGTAGATACTAATTTAACCTCCATAGCCGTAGGGGGCTATGTTGGATGACAGTGTTATAATGAGAATGTCAAATAAGAAATTGGACAAATTTATTTTAGGATTTTAACTTGCTAGCATAACCAGAAGTCAGGTTATCGAAAGAATGCAAAGATTTCGTTAATATTTTTACATATAGTTTTTTCTTTAGTTCTCATAGATAGTTTTTTCCGCTGTTTGCAAAATCCTATAAAGAATATGTTTCATTATTATG
This sequence comes from Stenurella melanura, assembly GCA_963583905.1. Lineage (NCBI taxonomy): Eukaryota > Metazoa > Arthropoda > Insecta > Coleoptera > Cerambycidae > Stenurella > Stenurella melanura. Next base: position 171,308,536 of record OY757311.1, read on the forward strand.
AGCAAACAAATAATAAATAATTCATTTTTAAACACTATTGTATTTACTTCACTTTATCACTTTATCGTCTTCGTTTCACTCTTAGACTTTTAAGGTTTTTTATTATATAAAATGTAATTTAGGTAAATTTTCCGATAAAGCTTGGACAGAGTGCACTTTAGGAAGAAGTCATAAAGGAGAAAAAATATTGTATTTTAATTCATCAGAATTTTTCTGGATTTTTTCTCATCACTTCATATTCCCCATCCTTCCCTTTTGGAAAAATTCGAACCATTACATCTAGGAAAATACCAATACGCATTCTTTTCGAAAATGTTACAAAATTAAAAAATTGTTATTTTTCGTCAAGTAATCTAAAAATACATTTTGTTTTTTAATTTACCTCAATTTTGCTAGTTAACAAATTAGGATTAAAGTCATTGTTTATAACAATTGCTGGGTAATAGTTAGGTCGTCGTCGCCTTTTTTTTGGTCAGAAATTTTAAACAGCTATTTTACGATTGTGACATTAAAAAAATTATGAAACACTGTCTTCATTAATAAAAACAATGGTTTTTAGAGATAATTTTCATTTTTTGAAGTTTTTTGACTTTTTAACGAAAAACTTTGGAACAAAGTCCAGATATCAGAAATGAGAACTGTATCAATACGCGTCGTTTAAGACTTGTAGCAACCTTTTATCTTTGACCGTTCAACTGTTATAAATAAATAAAGTGTTCTAAATAAAAAAAAATCTGTGCAAGAAAAATTATCATTTTATTGTGGTCAAGATATTACATTTTGTTCATAAAATTTACAGTTTCTTTTGGGTCGATATCTCGCGTATTTTGCAATTGTTTAAATAAAGTTAATTAATCAAGGATTTGCGACTTTCCACGGCATTCCTTGCACTTTCCACCCATGGCAATCGATAAATATTGATAAGAAGCACCAGTTCTTTCTGGTCTTGCCCCGTTTTCTTTTTTTAACCCCCCCGCCAACGTTTAAGAAAATGCTTAATAAACAAATGAAATAGCTCGGCTCAGGAACGTCGTATCGAAATGCAATTGTCGGCAAATGAAATAGGAAATTTGGAGCCTAGATAGACCTCAAACCGTTAACTAGAACCGGAGATAAATACCATTTTGCGTTTACGACTGTCAGTTGTTTATTAATTATTATTTTTTTTAAATCTTGTGACAACATAAAGTTAATATATTAAACTAACTAATTTTCTATTGTCACAAAAATCCATTGGTTTTTTTCATACATTTTTTACTTTTATAACTATTAATTTATGAAAGCCGTACAACGTTTTTTAGTGTTCACGCTCCGAGTGACTTGCGCAGTAAAGACTTTGTATATATAAAATTAAAAGCGCGCTTAGCTGTAAGTGGTTTAAAGTGGTTTAAAAAATAATTTAAATGTATTTTTATTTTATTTCTTTTTTTTTGTTTAATTCTTTTTTTTTACAGGGTGTTCCTTAATGACGTGCTAATATTTCAGAGTGTGATTCTTTAAGTAATCTTAAGAAGAAAGTACTTTAGATATTATTTTCAATTTGGGCACGTATTAATAGGATATAAAACCATATATTTTAATTGTTTACTAAAAAAGTGGTACGCCACTGGCATCTTTCCATGTGGATATTTTTCCTGAATAGCCTGATCAATTCTACATGAAAACGGTCACAAACAATTGAATTCAAACTGAAACTAATTACACAAGTTACTCGGAAAGTAAACACTAAAAAAAGTTGTACGGCGTTAATAAATTAATTGTTATAAAAGCAAAAAGTTTATGAAAAACCAATGGATTTTTGTGACAACTGAAAGCTAGTTAGTTAAATATATTAACTATATGTTGCACAAGATTCTTTTCAAATAATTAATTAATAAACAATTGACAGTCGTAAACGCAATTTCATTTCGATATGACGTTCCTGAGCCGAGATATTTCATTTGCTTACTAAGCAATTTTTTTGAAAACGTTGACGGGGGTGTAAAAAAAAAGAAAAAAATGGGTAAGAACACACAGAAATGCTAGTTTTTATCAGTATTTATCGATTGTGGGTGGAGAATGCAAAAGATGCCTTGGAAAATCGCAAATCCTTAATAAACAAATTAGCTTATTTGTTTAAACAATTGCAAAATAAGTGAGATATCGACACAAATAAAAAAATCGGTAAAGGTATTTACACAGAACTTCCATCGTTATTTGTGCACGGCGGTCACCCTAAAAAAATATTAAATACGAAATGACATTGAGAATAATAATCGAAATATAGTTGTAATTATTACAAAGAAATGCTGTGTCCACGTAAGTAAGCCTTTTCCGTGGCGTACGGCTGTGATTCGTTACGTGCAGTAATGGGTGGCCGGCAATTTTCTTGCTGCCGGGTAATGGAGGCTAGGTTTGAAGTGGTCAGAGCCAGGAGTTGCGCTAATTGTTCATAGCTGGGTAGTCCCAAGCTCGGTTGGGGTTGGTCCGTTATGGCGGCAGAGGGGACTGGGATCGTTCTAGTCGTTTGGTTTTGGAGCACTATTTGTCTTTGGGGCGTAGCACTAGGTCTTGCCGTCTGGTACGGCGGGGTGACGTGGTAGGCGCCGGCCGACGAGGTAGGCGTGACGAAGTACTGTGCGTTGGGCGGCGTGCTTGGACTTGGGCTGGGTGCTGTTGGTGGTACCATGCAGTGAGGGGTGGCCAGCTGGCGGCGAGGTGTCAGCGAGGCGTCGCTGAAGAGTTGGTGCCAGTCGGGTGTGGCAGCGATGGTGTACTGACCGCTGGGCAGCCCTGAGCCTGAGTGGGAGGCTTCCCCATGTGTGGAAGCGAATCCAGCGAAGCGGCGATCTCCCAGCGTCGAGGAATCGTCGTTGGCCCGGGATGCTGTTGGGTCCACCATACAGCGAGGGGGCATCACCATGTCATCATCACCATCTAATCCCTGTTCCATCGCCGAGTTTTCGTGCCACGATGCTGCGTTGCGCTCCATGCAGTAAGGGGGCATCGCCTGGGAACCGTTGCTACTCCATTCCATATTTGTTGCCTGGGTTCCATGCCAGGTGGCTGCGCTGCGTGCCATGCAGCGAGGGGGCACCGTCGTGATGACGTCATGCGTGACCCCAGTGTCGTGTCCTATGTTGGTGGCGAGTCCTGCCTCGCTATGCCTAGGCGCGGAGCCCGGCGACGCACAGTATTGGGGCGCCGTCGTCGCGACGCCATGCGTAGCACTTGTGCCTGTGGAGAAATCAGAGGACATGCTTACCTCGCCGAGCCGGGTTGCTGTGTTGCTTGCTGTGCAGTGTGGGGCCACCGTCGTGGAGACGTCGGGCGTGACCCCCGTACCCCTTGTCAGGGCGTCGTGTTGGCGGAGCACTTCGTGGTCAGATGCTGTGAGGGGCGTCGTGCAGTGAGGGGGGGCCGACGTGGAGACGTCGCTCTCGACCCCAGTGCCTACTGCCTTGCCACTCCGGGTATGCATTGCCACTTGACACTCAACACAATAAAACTCAATTAAAACACACTGTCTGGTTACAACACAAGAGGAAGGGATAACCTCATCAGCATTGGCGTTGGCGTCTGTGCTCAAATGACTTCTGTTTCGGCAGAAGACTATTAGTTGCTGAAGGCTGGAACATTACTACTTGAAGGATCGATCACTACTTGCTCGCTGAGAAAAAGTGTCCTCTTATATAGACTTTCTTGTGCTCAAATGACTTCTGCTTCGGCAGAAGACTATTTTCTTGCGCTCAAACGACTTCTGTTTCGGCAGAAGACTAAAACATGAGTCATAATTTGTTCTCGATGCCGACGCCGATGACAGCTGATAACTTTTGGTCAAAAAAATAGTGCTCATCCAACAGCAAAAGTTCAATACTAAATAATAGGTCTACCATGAATTATTTCTTGGGATGACCAGCCTGTATATTTTCCAATAAAAGTATAATAGCATATATCCAATATTACTTCCATTAGACACATTTTCAGTTCCACATTCACGCAGTGAAGTGGAAGTATAGTGGTGGTTAAAAATTTCATTTTTTTTAAATATTTTTCAAAACTGTTGGTTAAAAATTTTCAGTCTTTTTTCTTCTGCAATCAGTTCAGAATGTCATGAAACATGGAAATTTTAAATTTGAGCAAGGAAAAAAAATTCCATCTGTTTTAGTGGTAAAAAATTTTTCAAAAATGCGTGAAAAAAATTTTTTTTTTCTGAAATAAGTTTAGAATGCCATGAAACATGAAAATTTTAAATTTCAGCAAAAACAAATTTTTCCGTCTTTTCTAATGGTAATTTTTTTTTCTAAATTGGTAAAAAAATGATGCAATTTTTTTCATCTATTCTATAGTAAGTAGTGAAATAGATTTTATCAATTTTTTTTTAAATTTGTTTGAATAGGTTTAGAATGCTATGGAAACGTTGAAATTTTAAATTTGAACAAAGAAAAAAAAAATTTTTTTATTTTTGCAAAATGTTGGTTAAAAAATTTTCAAAATTTTTTCTTCTAAAATAGGTTTAGAATGTCATGAAACATGTATATTTTAAATCTGAGCAAAAAAAAATTTCCATCTATTCTAGTGGTAATTTTTTTTTCCAAAATAGTAAAAAAATATTACAATTTTTTTTCTTCCGAAATAGGTTTGGAATGTCATGAAGCGTGGAAATTTTAAATTTGAGCAAAAAAAATTTTTTTTCTATTCTACACAGTAAGTACTTGGTGATGAATATATAAATTTTTTTAAGAACATTTTTCAGAAAAATTTCTAAATTTGTTTTAATACGTTTAGAATGCCATGGAAACGTGGAAATTTTAAATAAAAAAAAAATTCTACCTATTTTAGTGGTAAAATTTTTTTCAAAAATGTTGGTAAAATAAATTATCAAAAAAAAATTTTTTTTGAAATACGTTTAGAATGCCATGAAACGTGAAAATTTTAAATTTGAAGAAAAAAAATTTCTTCATATATTTTAGTGGCAAATTTTTTTCAAAAATGTTGGAGAAAAAAATTTTCAAAATTTGTTTTTCTGAAATAGGTTTAGCGCGTCATGAAACGTGGAAATTTTAAATTTGAGCAAAAAAAAATTTTTTCACTATTTATTCTGTTTAGACGGTCCACCCTGTATATTTTTCAGTGAAAATTCTACCATTTCTTCGCTGACAGTAGGGTCAACTACCAACCAAATTTAACTGCTCTCCGTCAAGTAGTTTTTTAGTAAATGCACCAACAGACAGACAGACAGACAGACAGACTGACGGAATTGAAATACCTAAATTTTCGAAATCTACGTGTTCTGAAACGTCAGAATCCGAAAAAATCTCGGAGGGTGATTTTTTCTCGAATACAATACTTCCCTTCGGTATGCGAGGGAAGTAAAAACTGTATATTCTGTGAATAGCATGCAACATTTTGACCATAATAAAGAATCTGAATGACCTTTTGCTGAATAAAAACAAATGTTAATTTAGAGCCATTAATTTGTTTATAACAATTGAGCGGTCAAAGAAGAAACTCTTGACAACTTGGAAAATAGACACGTTACAAAAAAAACGGTCAAAGATGAAAGGCGCTACAAGTCTCAAATGACGCGTATTGATAAAATCTTCATTTTTCGTATCGATAAAATGAGAATTTTCGCTAAAAACCTTTGTTTTTAATAATGCAGCCTATGTTTTATAAATTTCTTAATGTCACCATCGTACTCTGCGCAATTTTTCCTATAAGAATAGTCAATAAAACTGCTGTTTTAGATTTCTGACCAAAATCGATGATTTTGACTTTTTGACGATTTAGACGACCAGCCTATAATAGCGATTTTTTTAATGTTTGGTCTAGACATCAAAACAAACAGAATCCACACAGTTTTGTGACAATCAATTCATTCGGTAAACTTTTTCAAGTTTAGGTCGATTTTCATCCAATTTGCCTTCACTATACATAATTTATGTTATTAATATAATTATTCCACATACTAAATATCTCTCTACGTTAACCAGAGAGAATACACCACCTAAAATCAATGAAATATGTGTCGCACGTGTTTTGTCACACACAGTTGAGCTTTGAAATCAACAGAAAATCGTTTTTCTTTTGTCTAAATGCCCGGTGAACGCTTTGTTAGAGAAACGTCAATACTGTTTTACTAACTGTTGTGATTATACGATAAGTTTATTTCAATAACAAACCCGTAAATATACTTAAACGATGCACAGACTAAAATGGGGAGTCTTGAAGGGGTTTTTCGGAAGGGAAATATGTCATGTGCTATGTTGTGATCTATCAGCTTATGTATACTTATATAAAAGATGCAACACTTTGAGTTCGTTCAAGAATCTTACTGCAATCTTCATCTAAATTTTTATAGGCTTATAAATCTCAAGCGATGACGTTAAATCGATCCAAATTTGTTCACTTGCAATAACAAAGTTCAGTGATAAAACTGATTCTCTAACGAGCCTACGAGCATGATGACCTTCAAATACCAATTCTTCAGTCGAATCGGACCATAAATGATAAAACTGTCGTATTGACGCTGCCATTTTGAATTTTTGAACTTCAGTCACATGATGGTAATCTGCAACTTCGATGCTCCTCTGTTAGCGATTGTCTGTCGAATCGGACTACAAATGACAAAACTGGTCTGCCATGCTGACGCCACCATTTCGAATCTTCAATTGGCGACTTTGATTACCTTCAGATATCGATTTTCAGTCGAATCAGTAAATAAATGATAAAACTTGTCCGCCATGTTGACGGCGACATTTTGAATTTTCAAGTTTCGATCTCAAACTTGGAATCGGCGACCTTGATTACATTTACATATCGATTTTTAGTCGAATCCGACGATAAATGACAAAACTGGTCTGCCATGTTGACCCCTCCATTTTGAATTTTAATTTTTGATAGCAAATTTGCAATTTGCGACTTTGAATACACTCAATTATAAATGGACGTTAAACTACAGTTTGAAGATGGAGATGACACAATGAAGTTTTATCAGTTTTGTTAGTAATTACAGTAATCAGCAACTATCATTGTGTATTTAAAGGTCATTGCTAGTTCGATTTTGATTTCTAAAAAATAGTTGTAATGGTAATTCAAACCTCTATTAGATAAGATTGAAAAATATGCAGGTTGCTGTGTAAAATAAAAACTTACTAGTATTTCCGGTTAAATCAGAAATGTATTTTTGGTTTAAAATTTATTATTTGCTGCTTTGGAAACATTTCTCCTCTCATAATCATTCCTAGAGTTTCTAGTGTTTTTAAATTTTTAACATATTATGTATGTTATTCTGGAATTATCAAATTCAAAATAAGATTTTTGCAACTTCATCCAATTTCTGACCCAATGTAAGACGATGACATTTTATTTAATAATATATTTTTTTTAACGACAGTTTTTTCCATTTTTTTATACGTAAATAACTAATATAAAATGTTCAAATCAGTCAGTTGTGGATTTCATGATCATGTTTATCGAAGAATAGAGATTAAAATTCAACTTTCACCAACATAATATACCTACTTCACATTTCTTTATCCATATTTATAAATGATATTCATGTAAGTAGTTATATCTAAATGATACTATACAAGTGTATACGAGAAAGCCGTTAAAATATATAATAATTCTTTGTTCAAAATCTAACAGAACAAAATTGCAACGCTGTTCTTATCAAAGATACCCATGTCAGTCCGCAACAATCAGACACCTATTGCGATCGTCTTTTGTTTCATTCGCCGAGTTCAGTTTTGTGATTGTGATTGATAAAGTGTAACATTTTACAAGTCTTAATGTTCTTAATATTAAGAAAAAACATTGAAATTGTGCGATTGTGTATTAATTCATTATTTTGATTCAAACTTTAAAGGAAGAAGGTATGGAATAATATTAAATGCTTTTCCGTACACGTGTAAGCATCTGCTTTGGTAAGTTTAACCTAGAATTTCAGTTTTAGATTTTTTTTTAGTGAGATGTGTTTTTTATAAATATGTAATATTAGAATAAATATATATTTTCTTAGTGGTAACGTAACTTATGACAGTTCGTCAAGAAGTGTAAATATTTCTGATCGTGAATTTTTTCAATAAATTTTCTATATTATTGTTTAAATAACCTGATTTTGTTCAATTTGTACGCGGATACGTTTTTGCTGTGGAACTAACATATTCCAAGGATTCTTTCAACCAATAAAACATTGAGATATGTTGTCCTTCGTGAGGAAAAATATAGATTTATTATTAAATGCGTTAAAAATGCAATAAGAAATTGATAAGGTAGTATTTTTTATTTAATCTTTTTTTTAACAACTCATCGTAGGTCCATCCGTCTCTCACGTTAATGACTAACTACACTAACTACGCTTTTGTCTTCAAATGCTGCAAATGCTAGGACGTACGGTGTCCCTTGGCAGTCGAGCATTATCATCCCAAAAATGAAATTACAGGAATTATAGCGGTATGAAAATTTACCCACTGTTGTCGACGATGTCATTTTCATACAGCTGTGAATTGATGTTTCTCTTAATAAGTAAGGCCTGTCCGTATAATACATAAAATTGTTCACATCATTAAAGTCGATCAATGCACACTAGTTTTCGAGGTATTTGAACAAAACTCATTTTTTAAGTAACAAAAATCGTCATAGCTTTTTTAAAATGAATATAAATTATTTACATAATTACTTTATTAACTTTTTTACAATCAATTGCAGAATTGGAAAAAATATCAAAATAATAAATAAAATAAATTTTATTACATTTTTTAGGAAAAAGTATAGCGTGCCCTATTCAAAAATACACACATAAGAAAAGTCTGGGGATTTTTTCTTGTAGTAGTTTCAGGTGCGGATTATCTGTATCGTTGCAAGTATCGTAGAGTGGAATTTAACGCTGTAGTAATTTAGGACAAAATAAATAAATTTATATAGTATTATTAAGTGATTACTATGTCCTAAAATTAATGTTTCGTATAAAGGAACAACATGTTTCCGAAAAAATAACTAAAGTGAAAATCGTTGGCTTTTGAGCTATACATAAAATCATTGAACAAGCAAAAAATATTAATACAGAGTATGACCTCCACAGCTCTACACCTATTGTTCATAGACAAAATGACGTTGTCATTGTCCGCTTGGGGCAAACGTGCCGATTCTGTTGTCGGGAGCTCCCGGAATCGAAAAACGTTGTGACTATTGTAACTATACATGAAGTAATTCTATGTTGAAGCATATCTCACACATGTTCGATCAACTTAAGGTCCGGAAATTGTGAGGGCCATGGCAATACTTCAAATCCCTCATTAATCAGTTCATTAAAGTACGTGCGACATGTTGATGAGCATTATCCTGCATTAGGTGGAAGTTTTCACCAACAGCACCCGCAAGTAAACGCATAATGGGTTAAACAATATTATCCAGATATTGCTGGGCTGTTAGAAAACCGTTAAGAAGAACAAGCCGCCTATAATTATTCCGCCCCAGATCGTTACTGTGCCGCCGTTGTATGTGTGAACTTGCCTTAAACGTTCCACATTTCTGGAGCGTCTCCATACTCGTTTCTGACGAGAATCTAGATGAAATCCAAATCTGGACTCATCTGTGAATATAATTGTGGCTCAAGAGTTTGCATCCCAATTTTGATGTTCCTGACACCAGTCTAATCTGGCAGCATGATTGGCTCTAGAAAGAGATGAACATCTGGGTGGTCGTCGACTATGGAGATTAGCTTCGTTGAGTTGATTTCTCACAGTATCTGGGCCAACGATCACGTTATGCGCTCGCTGCAACTCCGTTACCAGCTGAGGTGCCGTAATTGTAGGGTGCCATCTATCATTTAATACTAAAAATTTGTTCTGAGTTGCAGTTGTAGAGCATCCACTTCCTGGATGTTGTTCAACCGGACTTTCAGTACTATCTTTCATTACTTATTTACCCCTATTTACCTACACCCCTTCATCGGAATAAGCTCAGAATATAATCCAGTTCCAGATCTCATTATAATATATACGTATACCATTTTTCAAGTCAAATCTTAAATTGACATACCGACCGACAGGCAGAATCTCGTGAATTCAAAATCTCCAAGTTTTAAGACATTCTAAACCTATTTCAACAAAAAAAAATTGATTTTTACTTCCCTCGCATACCGAAGGGAAGTAGTGTATTCGAGAAAAAATCACCCTCCGGATTTTTTTCGGATTTACACGTTTCAGAACACGTAGATTACGAAAATATAGATTTTTCAATTCCGTCAGTCTGTCTATCTGTCTGTTGGTGCATTAACTAAAAAACTGCTTGACGTAGAGCAGTCAAATTTAGTAGGTAGCTGACGCTACCGTCAACGAAGAAATGGTTAGAATTTCACTGGAAAATATACAGGGTGGACCGTCTAAAGGGAACAAATAGTGAAAAGATTTTTTTTGCTCAAATATAAATTTCCACGTTTCATGGCATACTAAAGCTATTTTATAAAAAAAATGAACGTTTTTTTTTGAAAAAAATTTGAATCTTTTTTCTCACCCCTATAGAACAGACGAATTTTTTTTTGCTCAAATTTAAATTTTCCACGATTCATGACATTCTACGTGTATTCAAAAAACTTTTGAAAATAAAAAAAACAAAAAATCTGCAAATTTTTACCCTCTACAAAATACAAAATAGATGACAGAAAAAAATTGTTTTTGCTCAAATTTAAAATTTCCACGTTTCATGGCATTCTCTGCCTATCAAAAAAAAAATTTTTTTTTGAAAAAATCTAATTTTGTTTACAACCGCTATAGAATTGATGTAAAAATAGTTTTTCGCTCAAAAAAATGTCCACATTAGATGACATTCTAAGCCTATTACAAAAACTTTTGAAAAAAAACGTTTATGCTCAAATTTTAAATTTCCACGTTTCATGGCATTCTAAACCTATTTACAAAAAAAAATTTGAACAAATCTAATTTTTTTCTACCACCACTATAGAATAGATGTAAAAATTGTTTTTCACTCAAATTCAAAATGTCTACGTTTCATGACATTCTATGCCTATTCCAAAAACTTTTGAAATTACAAAAAAATCATGACATTCTAAACCTACTTAAAAAATATTGAAAAAAAAATTATTTAAAAAAATCGGTAAGGGTATTTCAACAGAACTTCCCTCTTTATTTGTGCATGGCGGTCATTCTAAAAAATTAATAATTACAAAATGACATTGAAAATAATAATCGAAATATAGTTATCACTATTATTACAAAGAAAACCTGATAACTTTTGGTCAAAGAAATATACAGAGTGCTCATCCAACAGAAAAAGTTCAATACCTAATAACAGGGGCCAAATATGGAAGGCTTGCGCAAATACCATTACAAATGTCCACTAAATTATTTCTTGGGATGACCACCCTGTGCATTTTTCAATAAAAGTATAATAGGTGGATATGCCAAATGTTATTGCCATCTGTCACATTTTCAATTTCACATTCACGTAGTGGAGTGGAAGTATAGTGGTGGTTAAAAAATTGTATTTTTTTTTGAAATTTTTCAAAAATGTTAAAAAGTTTTCATTTTTTTAAAATTTTAAATAGGTTTATCATGCCATGAAACGTGAAACTTTTAAATTTGAGCAAAGAAAAAACATTTTTCTATCTATTTTAGTGGTAAAAATTTTTTTTTAAATGTTGGTGAAAAAAACTTTCAATTTTTTTTTTTCTCTGAAATGGTAGAATGTCATCAAACGTGGAAATTTTAAACTTGACCAAAAAAAATTTTCGTCTATTCTATAGGAGGTAGTGATAAATAGATTAAAAAATTTTTTTTCTTTTTAAATTTGTTTGAATAGGTTTAGAATGCCATGAAAACGTGCAAATTTTAAATTTGAACAAAGACAAAATTTTCCATCTATTTTAGTGGTAAATTTTTTTCAAAAATGGTAAAAAAAAATTCTAAATTTTTTTTAAAATATGTTTAGAACGCTATGAAACGTGGAAATTTTAAATTTGAGCAAAAAAATTTTTTTTCCTTCTATTTTCGTGGTAATAAATTTTCCAAAAATGTTGGTAAAAAAATTAATTTTTTTTTTTTTTAATGGGTTTAGAATGCCACGAAACGTGGAAATTTGAAATTTGAACAAAGAAAAAAAATTCTTTCATCTATTTTAGTGGTAAAAAATTTTTAAAAAATGTTTGAAAAAAATTTTCAATTCTTTTTTTTCTGAAATGGGTTTAGCGTGTCATGAAACGTGAAAATTTAAAATTTGAGCAAAACATTTTTTTTTCATTATTTATTCCCTTTAGACGGTCCACCCTGTATATTTTCCAGTGAAAGTTTAACCATTTCTTCGCTGACAGTGGCGTCAAGTATCTACCAAATTTGACTAATCTCCGGCAAGTAGTTTTTTTAGTGAATGCACCAACAGACAGACAAACACACTAACTGACGGAATTGAGAAACCAATATTTTCGTAATCTATGTGATCTGAAACGTCAAAATCCGAAAAAATCTCGGAGGGTGATTTTTACTCGAATACAGTACTTCCCTTCGGTATGCGAGGGAATTAAAAAAAAAATACTACTATAGACTATAGAATATATGATAAAAAATTTGTTTATCACTAGAATACATTTCATAATATTCTAAATCTATTAAAAAAAAAAAATTAATTCTTTAACCACCACTATACTTCCACTCCACTACGTGACTGTGGAATTGAAAAAGTGACAGATGGCAATAATGTTTGGCATATGCACCTATTATAGTTTTATTGAAAAATGTACAGGGTGGCCATCCCAAGAAATAATTCAACCATGGTGGACATTTGTAAAGGTATTTGCGCAAACCTTCCATATTTGTCACCTGTTATTTAATATTGAATTTTTGCTGTCGGATGATCACTCTGTAAATTTTTTCGACCAAAAGTTGTCAGGTTTTCTTTGTAATCATGGTGATAACTATATTCCAATTATTATTCTTAATGTCATTTCGTAATTAATAATTTTTGAGAGTGACCGCCATTCACAAATAAAGAGGGAAGTTCTATGTAAATACCTTTACCGATTTTTTTTATAATTACTATACTTCCTCTTCACTACGTGGATGTGGAAGCAATTAATTAAAGAGGTGAAGGAACAATTATTTTCCGCTGAAATGGTAAAACAAGAGTTTTCCAAAATAACGTACAATATTCCTGGATTCAATATACCTGAGTGGGACGTAAAACATGTGAAATGCTTCTTGTAGTAGTTTCATGTGATTAATCTCAGGTGTGCATTATATGTATCGTTGCAACTATCGTAGATTAGAATTTAACGCTGTACCGACACCATATCTCGTTAATTCACATACCTAGCAAATCAACCAACGCAATAATGGTGACATGACGTACTCCTTGTGAAATTAATTGTCTTCAATCACTTGGCCGGAGGTTAATTGCAATCGCACGTTGAGGGCATAAGCACGAGAGAACAAGCACCCTTCAAGCTTGCATGTGAAGCTGGTCAGTTTAAAAAGTAAAGTATTTTAAAGTGTCTATTTGACAAGCAAACACATTTAGTTATTAAATGCATTAAGAATTCATTTTGTTACTTACAGTCTCTTCTCTTTTAATCGGTTTACTATATCTATTATTGTTACACTTTAAACAATGTTGTGTAATAAGTAATAATACTGAAAGATGATGGAAAACTAAAATTTATTGGTTGGATACTTACTAAACATAAACATGCAATTAGATTTTTTGTCGTACCTTTGTTGGTTTTTTTATAAGCAATTGAATATGGGGAAATTGAAGAAAAACAACTTTATTTGCTTACATTAATTGTCCAAATAATTAAAAATGGTCACATTAATTACTCGCAAAAATTATTTAAAAATATTACAAATACCTAGAGCAAGTATTCAAAATGGGAACCTCCAGCTTCCATACATTTTTGTTGGTGTGTATTTATATTGCCAATAGATTTCCTAATTTGCGCAGGTTTGTTTCTAATTTGGTCACTACAGAGGAAAACTCGCTAAAGTAACTGATCTCTAGCATTTATTGGAACACTGTAGACTTACGTTTTGAGATATTTCCATAGAAAATAATCGACGGGGTTGAAATCTGGTGATTTAGCCGGCCAAGGATGAGTCCCCACGTCCAATCCATCCGTTTGGATACCTACTCATTATCCAAATGCCTTCTAACTTCAATGCCAAAATGATAAGGAGCTGCGTTGTCCTCTTACATTGATAATTTTAATATATATTCGCAACTGGCAGCGCCCCACTGCAATTATCATTCGTGTAGTAATGGCGTTATTAAAAAATTATATATAAAAGAACATACTTTGAAAAAAAAAAGCTTTTGTTTAAAAAGTGTACTAAAAAGTATAAAATATATTTTTTTAATTCATACATCCTGAAACTAAAAACATTGGGGGCGGTCAATAATTGGGCAAAATAACTGTGCAATAGTGCCATATGACCGCCCCCAAAGCTTATGTTTTGATTCTGTGAATTGAATTCTTGGATAATCTCGATTCCAGAGCAGCTTGCCTTAATGACATAATTGGAAATGTCCGAAAATACCGCAGATTTGCTATTTCTATGTTTTCGTTTTAAACATAAGAGAATAACTGATATTAATGATTGTTTCTAATCATGGCTAAGTTGATGACAATGTTTACTAAAAATTCTTGAACGTTTAAACAAATCGCCAATATTTCAAAAAGTTGTAACTATAACCTCTGCAATGTCTATAGTAGAAAAAAAAGGGAAATTAATTTTACATAACTTGAAAAAATGCAGGGGTGTTCCATTTGAACTAAAAAAAGTTTATGAGGTTTGGATTTGACAAACTGTAACGTGAAAAATAGAACACTTGGTATACTATTATAAAATTTATTTTTATTGTAGAGAATATCTCATCTTGTATTCTTTCTATGTGTCAAGGAGCAAATGAGGATCGCCTACAGGAAGAAAGTTATAAGAGTTCTTGCAAACCGAGGTGATTGAAACTGAACATCTGCGAAGGTCTGCTTAAATGTTCCATAAATATTCTGAAAATATTCAGGCTCATTTTTTGAAGAAAAATAGGCATATTTTGTCTAAGGAATATGCCTGAATATTTTGGGATCTCTTTGAAGTAGAAAAAAATAAAAATCTAGGTAAATTCCTGATCGGATTATTTTTGTCTAAGAAATTCTGAAGGCAGGCGTGTTCTTTGAACAAAAATAAGCAACTTTTGACTCTTGACGTTTTTCTCTAAAACGCTTCTTTCACCCTAAACTAATTAATAAAATTCTACGAATCCTTTTTTTTTCTCTCACAGTTTCGATCTCTTTCGTAATGCAGCTCCCGCTGCTAATGGCAACGTATAACCCCGAGCCGTCTAAATTTTAAGAAATGTCATGTTTTTCAGACGTTTGAAGAAAAAATAATTGACAGTATAGTTAAAGACAACATTCGTTTCTGCCTTAAATATGTACCACATGCTTGTAATTATTTTGGTTCCATTCGCCACACTGACTTTAGCAACTCCCAATATTTCCAGAATTTTTTGTTACATACTTTTCCCTATATCGATCGAGTCAGTTCCCGGTAAGACACCCTGTTTCAAAAATATCTAGATTTTTTAAATATGGCGGAGGCGCCGGAACCATTCTCAAACGTTCCACAAGACATACCGGGTGATACAGGAGACATGTAACACCCCGTAGCATGTTTATTTAAAAAGATATTATTTTGAAATTTGGTACATTTATATAATGCGTGATTGTCCTTTTTTAATTACAAAAAATGTATATCCACCACTTCCGGTTTCACCGGAAGTGACATCTACTCTGTTATTTTAAATGGCACCTTGTACATTTTTTTTAGCTATCTGATTCGTCCCTAGATTCTCTTTTCAACCATGTATCAGAACATGGCATTTGTTTTTAAAATGACAGTTAATATCAATTTAAGTTTGTTAAGTCTAGGTGGCCCTGATATGAACCTTGGCAGATATTGATGCGTAGTGTGCCGTGATATCGAAAGACCTCTGGCATGCAACTTTGTGCCTCATATTTTTTTGGGAATAACCAGTAGCTGAACAGACTAATAAGATCTAACTTATTTAAAAAAAATATCTTTAAACAACCCACGATATCTTAAAAACCAAGATAGGAACCCCATTTTTTTACTTCACCTAGTTAAAAAATACTTATTTATCTTTTATTTTTGTCCAGTACAATTGCTGTGCCTATCATATTTTGCTTTCTTCGTTAAAATTAGTATCGAATGTTATTGCATAATAATGAATATTGTAGTGTAACAAAAATATTTACTAAGCAGGCGGTGGAAATAAAAGAAGGTAAAACGACGCGTCATTTTGATTTGACAATTAAGAATTATTTACTTGGCAGCAATTTAAGTATTTTTCATTAAATTATACCTAAGTTATCACGTTTTTAACTCTATTTTGCCATGTATTCACGAAATGAAAAAGTAGGTATGCTACTAATCTATGGCGAAAGTAAAAAAAATAGCAGGCAGGCTGCTGACTTATATGAAGAAAGATTTCCCGAAAGAATTCGTCCACCAAACAACCATTTTGTAAGAGTTGAACAGCAATTCAGAAGTGAACCAGAAGTACCGGAAAATAATTTCATTATCAATGAAGTGTCGGAAATCAATGTACTTGCAATTGTCGAGGTAGATCCCACGATTTCGATAAGACAGATTGAGGACCAAACCGGTGTAAATAGGGAATCAGCTCGATGCATTTTGAAAAAACAAGATTGAACTATTGCAATTGGTTTCTGAACAGACACAATTTGGATAATAATTTACAAGAACAAATTTTATTTTCCGATGAGTCCAGGTTCACTAATTGGGGATTATTTAATCGTAACAACACCCGTTATTGAGCACAAAGAAATCCCAGAAATATGAGAGAAGGTGCATATTAGGAGCGATTTAGTTTTAATGTATGGTTAGGAGTAATTGGCAGAAGAATTATTGGGCCAATAATTTTTGATGCTCCATTAAATGGAGAAAGATATTTGGGATTTTTGCAAAACCAGATAAAAGATTTTTTGGAAGAACTGCCACCTAATGTTAACCCAATAGTGTTTCAACAGGATGGGGCGCCACCACATAACAGCAGAGTTGTGGTGAATTATTTAAATGAAAGGTTTGGAGAAAACTGGATGGGAACAAATGGGCCCGTTCGATGGTTTGCAAGGTCACCAGACCTTACGCCGCTTGATTTTTTTGTATGGGGCCACCTCAAGGAAAACGTTTATAGGACTCCACCAACAAACAGAGAAGACATGGAAATGAGAGTCAGAAGAGCAATCGATGGGATTACTGAATTACAGTTAGATAACGTGTTTAGGGCTACCGTCACAAAAACACGATTGTGCAGAGATAATAACGGACAACATTTTGAACATCTGTAGTAAAAAATATTTTTTGTATGTAGTACTTCAGAAATATTTTATTTTAATTCCATTTATTCGTTGTAAAAATGTATTACATACATAGTGTAATGGTTTTTCATCAATTTTGTTCAAGTGTGGTTTACTGATGTTTCTTATTTATTAAAAAAAAATCGTTTTACCTACTTTTATTTTGTTTCCACCGCCTGCTTAGTAAATATTTTTGTTGCAGTACAATATTTTACTATGCAATAACATTCGATACTAATTTTAATGAAGAAAGCAAAATATGCAATTTTTTAACTAGGAGTAAAAAAATGGGGTTGCTATCTTGGTTTTTAAGATATCGTGGGTTGTTTAAAGATATTTTTTTTAAATAAGTTAGATCTTATTAGTCTGTTCAGCTACTGGTTATTCCCAAAAAAATATGAGGCACAAAGTTGCATGCCAGAGGTCTTTCGATATCACGGCACACTACGCATCAATATCTGCCAAGGTTCATATCAGGGCCACCTAGACTTAACAAACTTAAACAAATGCCATGTTCCGATACATGGTTGAAAAGAGAATCTAGGGACGAATCAGATAGGTAAAAAAAATATACAAGGTGCCGTTTAAAATAACAGAGTAGATGTCACTTCCGGTGAAACCGGAAGTGGTGGACATACATTTTTTGTACTTAAAAAAGGACAATCACGCATTATATTAGTGTACCAAATTTCAAAATAATATCGTTTTAAATAAACATGCTACGGGATGTTACATGTCTCCTGTGTCCAGTAATATGAGAACAAAGAGCATATTGTAATAGATCGACGATCGACACATTTCTACAATCATAAATATCGTGTTCATTTCGGGCATATTATCTAGGAATTTGAGCAATTTATTTTGTGGAAAGAACAGTACAAACCCGTAGCCAGTGGTGTGTCAGGGGATACCTGGAATCCCCTGAGAAAGTTTGAGTAGCGCTCCGTACAATTTCATTCTAGCTACAGGCCTGTAACAAATATTTTTCAATAGTTATACCATTATAAGTAAAAGTCAATAGGTAATTTCGTAAAGTCAATGACAACTTTCCTTAACTAATTCTGTCTCTTATTAAATGTAGGATGGAACTGACAGTCCTAAGATATTCCAGATACTACGTTATAAAATTGAAATAAAAATATTTAAAGAACACATAGACTTCAAAATGGATTTTTCCTTAATTAAATAGCTCTATCTTCTAAATAAATTACTGCGGTTACTTTTCATTCACAGCTAAAGACATTTCTTTCATTGAGCCGACTGTCACCCTTTCTCACTTATTTGCGTCCGATCTTGTGATATCGGGAACAATGCCTATATCGACATGAAAGAGATGCCCCACCACTCCAGCCGGAGAAAACAGATTTTGCATCAAGTGTGTGCGATACATAAACACGTAGAAAACAATTCATTTATTTTAGAATTCCTCGCTCGTACATGTATTCTCCACCTGTTTTTATCATCAGGTTATTTTTTCATTTCATTTTCCTTGTGCCGTTCGTATTTGTACTTGTTTACCTAAATTTCCCAGAGGGTGAGCTACGAGGGGAAGCTAAATGGTTTTTGATTAGAATTGATCCTATAACAAACACAAAGCAAGATTTACGATTAAGGTTTTTGGAGAATAATCGCAATGAACAAAGGGTAGGATAGATTTTTAAGAACAGAAAAGTCGCAAGCGACATGTAATTGATTATTAAGATATAATCAAAGCGTTGGCGATTGACTCTAACGCAAGGGCTTCAAGTATGGCGTTACTGTGGGTAGTGCCTTTGTCTGTAAATATTAATGTCAGCAAAGTGTGTTTTTTTGTTTTTCAAGCTTATGTATAGTAGCTAATAGACGCGAACGTCGTTCATGTTTCATCTGTTTTGATTTTTTTATTTTTAAAGAAATAAAACGAGTAAATCGCAGTATTGTATAATATTTTCTACAGATTTTAATGGTAAGTAATGATAAAAATAACATGTTTTTTTTCTAGAAATTTAAATATTTTTTGGATTCTTACATTCCTCACTAACCTAAGAGAAAGTAAGTATTATAATCATGAAAAAATCACTCTCAGAGGTTCGATAGGGTTTTTTCATTTTACATAGACTATGTAGATGACGAAAATTAATATACTTTCCGTTATCAGTCTGTCTGTTTGTTGGTCTGTTGTCTGCCTGTCTGTTGGTGCTATATTTACGTTACTATATATGATGGAGAAAAATGCCGCTGCCTAAGAAATCACTACTTCTACATCCACATTTCTCATTCAAGTCTCTTTAAAGGAAAACATCTTGACCATATTTATTTTGCACTCTATAGTATGAGGAAATAATAAATAATTTAAAAAAAAACAGCGTTGGCTTCTAGCACATACGCTAAAAATGGAGTATCTGGACTCTAATATTTTCTTATTTTCCCCTATTTACACACCCAAGACCCCCCCGCCCCCATCAACGGAATCATCTCAACCATATGTCATTACAATACATTTATATTCTATCAACCCGTTCAATAATGGAGTGGGGGTGATGGAGGTGTTGAAAAACAATAAAATATTTGCCTTGGCTTCTAGTATATTCACCAAATCGCAAGTTTCTGTACTCTTGCCAGTTTGCTCTACTTATTTTTTCCTAGGTACCCCTATTTAACCCCCAACCCTTCAACGAAATCATCTTAAAATAGAATGAAGTTCCAAACGTCGTTATAATACATACATGTACTAAATTTGAGGTGAATATCTCAATTTTATTTTATCAGACCCGTTAATAATAGAGTGGGGGTAATGGGGTAAAATATTTTAAAAAATCTGAGGCCTTGACTTCTAGTATATACACCAAATCGCAAGTTCCCGTACTTATTTTCCCTTATTTACCCCCATTTAAGCGCCAACCCTTCACCGAGGTAAGCGCAAAATATAATCTAGTTGCAGCTTTCGCCATGATACATGCAGTGTGACCAGAGCCGGATTATCCATAAGGCAATGTAGGCAGCTGCCTAGGGGCATCGACGGCTTGGGAGGCGCCGGCGTCGAACAAAATGAAAACAACAAATTTCCATGCTTGAAAATCATCAACAAAAAACAAAAATGTTCTTAAAAGCTATTATCATTTCTTTTCTTCTGGTAGATTTGGTCACAGATGGGGGTCGAATACCGGACCACCTTAAATAGACGCGTAGTCCGGCGTTTGTTTCAATGGGTGTCGCGCGACTTTTTTTTCAACTCTATCGCAGTTTTTCATCAATCAGTGTGAAACTTTGTAGAAATGGTTATATGAAACATCGCTCGATTTCATTTCAACTTTTCCCATATTTTTTGATACTCCAAGAACAAATCTCAAGAGTAAAACTGCGATTTTTAATAAACATGATTTAACTCCAGAAGTTGTAAGAAGATACAGAGAACATATATTAAAAAATGTAACAAATAATTCGAAGTTTTACGTTGAGCGGTACACTTTTTTCACCGATAGTACAATTAACAGCTTTCCACGAGTATTTTTCTTTACTTTTTGTGCATTGAAAGATGAATAATTGCACAATGTTAGCTAATTGCCATTTTTATCGGAGCGATGAGGAGCATCTGAGCAAATAAATTCATCAACTCTATGCTGCAATTACAGTGTTTGAACAATGAAGCGCGGCTATTTACCAAGAGCGATAAATTTATAGAAAATATCCATTATGTACACAGCCAGGTACATATTTCGCTTAACAAATCGCGTTCATGCATTACTGGAATGAAACGGTGATATTTCCCATTAGCACTTTAAAAAAATGCAATATATGTTCCAACTAATTCCACTCATATCTCGTGCGGGGCGGTTGTTATTGATATTAAAATATTCATGAAAGGGTGAAGCCAATCATGTTCCTATTTCATTTCGCATTTGCAATAATGCGTACTTCAAAGGCCGTCATTTCGGTTTTATCGTTTTTCACTGGGGATCGTTGTTACCTTTATTGTTATCATTTGAATAATTTCAAATTTCAACCAGTCTTTCAGGTGTCCGATTCAGTACTGGACAAAAGGGCGGCCATGCGACCAAATTTATTTTTTTAAATGTAGGTACAAATGTTAATATCTATTGTACAGCCCGCTAGATGTGTTCTGTATTATGGCTGAACGCTCACGTTTGCTGACGAAAATAATTTTTAATTGGTGAATTCTGCAAGGAATCTATTTTTAACACAGATTTATTAGGTCGTTTAATAACTCTTTGAAAAGCCAAGATCATGCCATTTGTAGATCGATCTGAACTTTCTTTTTATTATTCACTTATTTAACATCGCTATTAAGGCCAATCACCAACGCATATAGTGATAGGAAGTGCACTAAGGTGAACCACGTGCTTATATCTCAGGCTGTAATTCCTTAGATTATTTTATGAAGAAAAGTTCGTATGAACATATATTCGCAACGGCTAAAATTTTTTTTAATCGCTATTTTTTAATATCACAAAGTACTTTAGATATTATTATATCAATTTTGGTATGTGTTAATAGTATATAAAATCACACATTTTATTTAGAAAAGTTATTTTATCGCCCCACCAGTGGCGTCCCTGCGAGCATGTCGTCTGATATCTTTTACCAAAAAGGTGGTACGCCACTGACATTTTTCGACGTGGTCTTGCGTTTTTTTTGTCAGGCGCACAGTTCTTGATTGAGACAATTGAATTCAAATTGCTTCAGTTAGCAGTATCGACTAATAATAAATCTAGTTATCCTGGAATAAATGACGTTTTTACAAACAGCATGTTCAAAAAAATATTTGTTGACATAAAGTAAGCTGATGGTGTTAAAAGCCATCTTATCGTATTTTTTATTCGATTTTTAGAGTTTAATTGAATATATTCTTTCGTTGTTTCTATTCGAATACAGGGTGTAATTAGCTTCATGTCATTAAAAAAAAACTGACTAGACTAGACAAACAAAAAACCTATATGACTTTTTCCTCTAGGGGCACTTTGAAAAAACTGAGCTGGGTTTACATTTTGAATGTTAAGGTAGGAAACATTTGAGGACCACTGTTTTTCAGGGTCAATGGATGTTATGGTTCCGAATATTAGAAATAATAAAAAACTGTAATACCCGACTTGTATTCCTGCTAGTAGAAGTTTGATGGGATTACTTGTACCGAACTTTTTATACCACTAATTATGAAAATGTAAATAATTCCTTCTCTTTCGGCACAACGCAAGCATATATACCATGGCCGCAGTGGTTTAAATAGGATTTTAATTGGAAGAAAACTATATTAGTTTTTGGTTTTCACTTTGTTTCTTTTCAACATGACAATGGTTTCGCCACACAGTCGCTTCTTCGGATGTTGAGTACTGGTATACTAATTTTACAATGCACAAACTATATGGTTTTATACAATTTCGATCTAATCCTAATCTTAATTCCTAAGCGGAAAAGTACAATATAACTTTTATTATTAAATGGAAAGGTATGTACCTTTCTAGGTAATTTATTGAATCTAGTTTTAATAGTCTGAGTAAATAAATTTAGTGAGGGAGATGAGTTTGTTTCAATTTGGTCATTTAGTTTAATGACATGAAACTATTTACACCCTGTATTATATGATCAATTATACGAATGCGGAAATGGCTACAGTGCATTACGTACAGGTTCGCAGAGGACCGCGGCAATGGCCAGCAAGATCCCCCGATCTGAATAGTCTAGGATTTCCTTTTGTGGGGAAATCCTGGTGTATGAAACTCCCACACCTTAGAAGATTTAAGAGAACGAACAGTTGCCTCATGTAAAACAATACAAAATACGCCATACCAGGAATATTTGAACGAGAGCGCAATTTGAAGCAAAGAAGGGCGGAAGGATATCTATCAGAACTTCAAAACTATCCAATGTACATTATTCACATTTCAGTGAGTGATTTAGAACACACATAATGAACACGATATTTTTTAATTTTTTCCCTCTCGTCCGTTTCTGAAATAATCCCAGTTAAATTGAGAGGTCAATACATTTGAATCGTATATTAGTTATATCAATTTAGAGTTACCACATGTGGCTTTAAAATTTGTAAAAAATGATAACAATTTTTTTCATTTCAAGTTATTCACTGATAAAGATAATTACATATACAATTAGATCGTTATTAAATATCCAGTCATAGATCTTTTCATTTAACAATCTATAAAATATTTGCCCACCTCTTTTATTATTTCGTTTTTCAATTAGTACATCATATTTAGATGTTTCTTGTCATAAAACAGAGAGATTTTTCATCGTAAAAAAAGCAAGCTGATGGTATTTCGAATTTTGACAACATACAAGAAGTAAAGAGTATTATTTTTTAATAAAAAGAGGTAATTTTCAAATAACTGCCACAATATTTTGGTGAACTCTTATCGTAGAGCA
The DNA here is from genome assembly GCA_963583905.1 of Stenurella melanura. Lineage (NCBI taxonomy): Eukaryota > Metazoa > Arthropoda > Insecta > Coleoptera > Cerambycidae > Stenurella > Stenurella melanura. The sequence continues at coordinate 171,332,309 of OY757311.1, forward strand.
ACAGAAGAAAAACCTAAATTATTTACCAACAAAAAACTTTTCTTTCCATCTTCTAAGGTAGATGATTCCCTTAAATAATTTTGTTCATAAAGTGTATGTTATTACCTGTACTACAAAAATAAGAATAGTTTCCTTATATTTCAAAAAGAACCAACAATGCAGCTACAGACACATATTTCGGATTTATTGTTCCTTATCGCCATAGCATGGTTTAGAAAATGCTACTCTGCACCGATGAGGAGCAATAATTTCCAAACACCCATCAGCAGCTTTTTGTTCTTGTAATTAATGAACTGTACTAACTGTTACTCATTACATAATACGTATTCTATTGCAAAGTTTCAGTCACATGTATTTTTATATAATTGAAAATTGTTTTTCCTAATATCTAAATCAGGAACTTCATCAGTTAATTTTATTACAAAACCTTCTATCCCAAATTCTCAGCAAATCCTGTAAGGTAATGTTTTATAAAATTATTCATTTTTTTTTGTGTAATCATTAACTTTGCATCCTTCAATTGAAAAACACATGCCAAGTTATAAAAAGTTTGATTTTCTATACTGAACACCAAAACATTCGTACATATCCACACCTACACAAAATAATACTCCGACACACGTAACAAGTACCTATATTTAAAAACAAAACATTTAGAACACAACTTAACTACAACACATTTACTGATTACAAGTAACAGGAAACCCCTGATCGTATATTTGTAACTCGTTAATGCCATATTCACTTTTCGTTTCTTCAACATCCTCATTGCACTCAGTCTGGCTCAGGTTAGGCTCGAGATTATGGAAAATTTTAACATCGTTCCTACACTCACTATGCCCTTTTGATAGCGTATGCAAGGATTTCATATGCTTATGCAAGCTCGCTTTAAGAGAAAACGATTCTCCACAAGTATTGCATAGGTACGGCCTCTCGCCTGTGTGCGTCCTCAAGTGAACCCTCAAATGCGTCGATTGGTTGAATTTTCGTGAGCAAATCTTGCACTCGTACTTCTTATCACCTGTGTGTATTCGCATATGCCTTTGTGCGCCGTTCGAGTAAGGAAAACTCTTGCCGCAGATGTTACATAGAAACGGGGATTTCTTCGCTTTCTGACCGGGAGGAGCCACGTGGGTACGCATATGCCTGCGTTGTGAGGACAGACGTTGAAAGGATTTGCCACACACCTCACAGTTAAAGTTACGTTCGCCCGTGTGTGAGGTTATGTGCTCTCGCAGATGGTATGACTGTTTGAAAGCTCGGTTACAAAACGTACATGTGTATTTTTTATCTACCATGTGTGCCCTCAAGTGCTTGGTCAGCATCCATCGTTTTGTAAAAGTCAAATCACAGTGTTCGCACTCGAAGGTGTCAGCTTTTTGTTTTTTTATGCGTTTCCTCGGCTTCGGATCTTCTATTCCGTCATTGGCAGTACTGCACCTATGGTGGATTAATTCTGATGCAGTGGGAAATATCTTGTTGCATTTGCTGCAGGGAAAACTGGCACTGTCCGATTGTGCGTATTTATTGTCTTCGGTACTTGTGTCAGACTCGTTAGGCTCTGTAGTTTCCGACTCAATTAAATCGGCTTTAAATTTATTACTATTTATATTAATATTGTCTTCGGCATAGGTTTTTATCTCAATAACATTGGTAATGTCGTTATTTTCTAGATTGCGACAATCTTCCACTTGTTCCTTTGACTTATTCTCAACAGCGACACTTTCCTCAAACATTACACACCAGTAGTCGAGAGCTCGAACAACTCTTTCTCTAAATTCGTAGGCTTTATTCAAATCGTTCAGGCAGTTACTACATATCAGTGTCGATTCGTAGATGACCTACAAACAATGTCAGGACAATTATACCTATTTAACATATCGAAAAGTATGTACTTACTATATCTGCATTCATCACATATCGAAGTTTATTTAAATACGTTACATTTTCCCATTCTTGGGTGGATAAGTCGAATAAGAGCAACGTTTTATCTTCATCGTTGTTTTTTAAGCACACCAAGCAGGTTTCTGGGCCAGATCCCATAGTAAATAATAAATAATAGGAAAATCTCAGCGATTACTTTAAGGTTAACCAAAACAGACAGCTGTCATCGATGCCAGATTTGTGGGACGGTTGGGTAGGTAGAAAGGTATCTTTATCGATCCGGTTCGTGCGCAGGCGTTGTCGATTTAAATGTGGTGAAGGTATACGGTGGACCAAATAAGCGATTTTAGATTCTCATAATCAAGAGTGAGATAAATCGTTTTTTGTTGTTAATAAACTAATGAATTCATCAAAACGTTTCAATATTATGCGAAAGCTTGTACTTCAAAAGGAATGGAAAGATATAACCATCGGTGTTGCAAGAAAATTTTGAAAATTGCGACTCTAGCTTGAGAAAACCTGTATGTCAAATCGGTTTTCCTTAAATAATTCGAAATATAACATTTAGCAAAAACATTATAGAGACCAATTAGAAAGCTTATAATAAACTATGAACGAATTAGATTTATTGTTATTTATGTAGGATTAATAGTTTCGAAATATGGAAGTTTGAAAATGGCGGCCAAACGTTTAAAAGATGAAGTATTTAATTTAATGTTCAGTGTTTCAGAAACTATGGTACTTATATCGAGAATGCTAACGACCAAAATAAAAGATTGTTAACTAAGATTTTACTTTTTTTCTGTTCCTGAAATGTAAAAAGAAACAAAAACATGACCGAAAGAATTTCCGTCTTCACATGTTTGTAATAAAAACAATTTTGCAATAATTGTAATTAGACAGTAGTACAAGTAATGTTTTTCTTTAATAATTAACTTCAGCAAAAAAAATGTGGAGACCGAAAATAAAGGATGATCGAATTACTTTTTTGACTTTCTATAGGATTAACGATATCGGAGATATGAAAGTTTAAACATAGCGTCCGAACCTTTATATGATGAGGTACCTACTTATTTAATTTAAATATAAAATATTTTACTACAGCATTTATGTAAAAAATACTAATAGTCCAGTGACTTTAGGCCAAAAGATAAATTAAAAGTGTTGAATCCCATTAATATGTGCATAATTGAAAAAGTTATTGCAATTTTTGTTACTTGCAAATTTTATTTTTCATAATTAAATAATTTTAATTACTTGAAAAAAAAATGTTTCGAATAAGAATATGTAGTACTAACCAAACCATGTAATTTCCCGCAAACATCATGATAAAATAGCGCCTTGGTCTAAAGTTATAAGCAAATTAATCTTTTTTTTCAAAACGTGATATTTTGCAAAATTTTGCACTTATGATAAAATGGATACCGGGAGCCTATTTGGTAACCATTGAAGTGTATGCAAAAACATTTTGAGCAATCTAACTGAAGAATGCGTATAGTTATGCAACTTTGAACACGGAACTCAAAATTTGCAAAAATTCGACAGTTTTTGCTATCTATAAATAGTATTTATTATTGAAGCCTAATGGAACCTATTTCCTTTAAAAGTACACGTATTCCCGAGTAAGAGAAGCTTTGGAAAGTTCAAATTGGAAGATACAAAGTTATAAAGAAAAAGGCTTACTTATAAACAATTATGAATTTTGTGGTAAATTTGCAATAACAGCGGTGGATGAATTACATCAAGAGTATTTTTCCAGTAATGTGGCTAATTTTTTACCATACTAAAAAAAATGGCGTGCTAAGAGTAACAACACTTTTATAAATTAAAGTCACTGGTCTATAAAGACCAATATTAATCTTAAGCTTTCAATTTTCTTAAAGCAGAAAAACAAAGACGTTCTTTCCTAAATAGAAACGTGATTAAAATAAATCTTAAATATTTTTCTTTAGTTAATATAGTATAGCACCACCTAGATGCTCATTTTTTGCCTGCTTAAAACACTTGATTAGGGAAAATTTTCATCCGCCATACTTAAGCCGCAATTTTCAATTTTTTTCAACGTTGCAGTAAAAAATTAGCTGTCCTATGGAAATTTGAAAATTGTTGATTTTTTGCTTTATGTATTTTTAGTTGCCTTCACATGGCGTGTTTCATTTCTTTTAAATATGCAGCTTTCTACGCAAAAAATAAGGAAAATGGAAATTCGGACTTTTGCATCCCTTTTCGAGGGTGACAAATATAATAAATGCAATTTTCAGAAATCCAAAAAAGTCCAAAGAACCCCGCACCGTTCTTATGAATAATTAGGTTCCGCAGAAATTGTCTACATTTTTACTATGTTGAACATTTGGCTAAAGGACAAGTTTCCAAGGCCAAAAAGCTAGAAAAAGAAAGTTGAACATTTTGACTACCTGAATGATAGTCTCAATGGTCACAACCTTAAATAATCAACAGTTTGTGAGATATGGCTAGTCACAACTAGACAATTTTGATCATTTTATACATTTTTGTAAAAGGTATATTTAGATTTTGTGATTTTTTTCGGTTTTTCTTTTCCAAATTTAGAAAATCTAAATATATTACTTATACAAGAAAAAAGTTTTGAATTAAATTTATTGGAATCTCTAGAAATTTTTAAATATAACCCATAATATGGTATCCTTAATAAGCAGTTAGATCTATATTATACACCCCCTTTCGATGTATTCAAATTTTCATAATCCTCTTATCCACGAATTCTATTAATTATTTATGCTACTATTGTAGTGTGGCTGTGTAGAGCCACACAAAAAGAGAAAATTCTATACCAGAGATATAAATTCATAGATATTGTGTATTTTTATTTTCACATCCACATAGTGGATTGGAAGTATAGTAATCGTAAAAAAAAATCTATTGTTTTTTCTTAAAGGTTTTCTTAAAGGTTTCTTTAAAGGTTTAGAATGTCATGAAACGTCGAGATTTTAAATTTGAGCGAAAAAAAAATTTCTGTCTGTCTGTCGGTCCCGTCTGTACTTTTTTTTTTGTCCGCACGTTTTCAGCGAAATGGTTTAAGATATTGACTTTAAGACGTTTAAGATATTGAATTTTGTACGCGTATATATTATAACGAGATCTGGAACTGGATTGTTTTTTGAACATGTCCGGTGAAGGGTTGGGGGGTAAATAATGGTAAATATTGGGAAATAAGTAAAGTAAGCGGGTAAGAGTACAGGGACTTGAAATTTGGTGTATGTACTAGAAGTCAAGGCCTCAAATTTTTTATAATATTTTCCCATCTTTTTTCCCATTTTCCCAATATCTCCCCATCACCCCCACTCCATTATTAAAGGGGTTGATAAAATAAAATAGAGATATTCACTTGTAATTTGATATACATTCTAATGACATCAGGAACTAGATTATATTTTGGTATTATTCCATTTAAGGGTTGGGGGGGTAAATAAGGGAAAATAAGTAAAGCGAGTTGGTAAGACTACAGAAACTTGAAATTCGGTGTATGTACTAGAAGACAAGGCCTTAGATTTTTTTAAATTTATTTCAACCCCACCACCCCTACTCCATTACTAAACGGGGTAGATAAAATAAAATTGAGATACTCACTTGAAATTTGGTATACGTATACCTATATTATAATCACATCAGGAACTATATTACATTTTGGGATGATTCCGTTGAAGGGTTGGGGGTTGAATAGTGGTAAATAAGGAAAAATAAGTAAAGCTAGTTGGTAAGAGTACAGCAATTTGGGATTTGGTGTACATACAAGAAGCGAAGGTCTCAGGTTTTTTTATAAGATTTTTCATGGCACCACCACCTCCACTCCCTTATTAAAAGAGTTTATAAAGTTAAATTGAGATTTTCATTTGAAATTTGGTACACGTATGTATTATAACGACATCTGAAACTACATTATATTTTGACAGGATTCCGTTGAAGGAGTGGGGGGTAAGTAGAGGTAAATGGGAAAAAAGAAGTAAAGCATGCTGTAGGAGTACAGAAACTTGGGATTTGGTGTATATACTAGAAACTAAGTTCTCAGATTTCTTTCTAATATTTTTCTATGACATCTGCCCCAAATATTATTCAAATTCTACGACCAGTAATTTTCACATACTAGAGTACAAATATGGTCAAAATGTTTTCTTTAAACTGACTGAGATGAAAAATCTGGATGTGGAGGTGGTGATTCCTTGGGCAGCGGTTTTTTATGCTGAATCCGAACTTCACACTCGTTTACTCAGATTGGTTCAAAATTTGGTTCAAAATTGAAAAAACTTCACTTTACACTTCACATAACAGCAATTATTATTATTATTTTCAATTTTGAACAAAATTTTGAGTAAAAATCTGAGTAAACCAATGTGAAATTCGGATTCAGCATAAAAAAGACACAAAATCTATGTAGTCAAGATTCTGGTACAGAACAAATTTTTTGTAAGGGTGTGAAATGTTTAAATAAATAAATTGATGCATTTTTTCAATAAATTCATTCAAACCTCCCTAGCCGTGAAGTACATTTACTTTATAGAACATAAACCAGAATGAAAATGTTCCATCATTTGACAGTTTTTAAAAGGTAAGTTTACTTCCTAAAGACCCTCCAAGGAGGGCAAAAAAGTTTTTTACGACCGATCGTGCAAGAACATAATTTATTGATAGAGAATAATAGCAGATTGGCAGAACAGCAAGCCTTCGCGTAGATACCGTTTGAATTGTTCTTGGACAGCTTTAATTGGTAATTTGCATGTAAAATTAAATTTGGTCTATCCATCAATGTTGCATTAATTTTGTATTTTGAGAGGGATCGCATAATTAGAACGTTCATTTCGGTAACAAAACAAATTACTACCCCAGCTAATCCACCTTTTGAGGTAGGTGACGAATATCGTATCGGTTTATATTAACAAAACGCATATTAACATAAGCACCTTGTTATGGTTACATGCTCTTCGTTAGCATATAAACAACACGGAGACTAAAGCTCAGAAAGCCTCGGTTGGTTGATTGCTGCTGGGTTTAAAGTGCAATGTGACCTATTTCAGAGCACTAATCTCAGTGTTTTGTTGGAATATGTTTGTACATTTCTAAAACCGTACATAGCGCTCGTAAAGAAAGAAAATTATATCATTCCGATAGTTATCGAATTCTTCTCTCAGAAAGGATGAATTATACTGAAAGAACAATGTTTTTTGGCCCATCCATAGTAAAGTGTGGAAACCATATTATTTACTAATTTTGGGGTGCTAAATACGAATCTGTCATTCAAATTGGCTAAAAATATCGAGAAGACAGTAAAAAAACAACCCTTTTTTTTTTTAATCATACACCATCTAACAGTACAAGACCATTTACAAGATGGTTAACAACACATACATCACACAAAAATTACTTAAATTTACTAGCGTACATTTCAGTAAAGATATACAATAAAAGAAAATATAAATATTAGAGAGAATAAAGAATTTATTTACAATAAAAAGAGAGAACAAAAAATACATATATGATTTAGACAGAAACTCCTATTTATTAAAGATGTCGATATCACGCTGGCAGTGGTTATAGCTAGAGCACATGCTGTAGATTGGTGAAAACTTTAAAGTATTAGTCCGGGCTATAGCAAGGTAGAAAGTTTAGTTTTGTCTTGAATTTATTCGCGGAATATGGAAATTAAGACTCTGGAGTATCTCACTACAGTCAATATCATAATGAATCACCTTTCAGATAGGCTACGCATTGAAAACATTTTAAATAAGTAAATCGCTTTGTGGAAAACCAATTGGTGGATATATACCATGAGATTTTAGATGTAGACATTTAAGAAAGTGGCGTTGCGCGTTTTCTAATTTAAGACTATGAGTGTTTTAGCAGGGCTGCCAAACAAGAGACGCATACTCTAGTTTAGATCGCAAAAAAGAAAAATATAATAGTTTTAACGTTGAGATATTTGAGAAATCACGCCCATTGCGTATAATAAAACCAAGTGTTATATTTAAGTCGCAAATTAACGTGTCTATATGATTGACAAAACTGAGTTTTTTGTCAAAAATTACTCCAAGGTCTTTAAACGAGGATGGTTCGTTTTCTAGAAAGTAGTTAAATGTAAAATTAACATTCTTCGTGGAAAATGTCATTACGTTACATTTTTGCACATTTAATGTGAGACCGTTCTCGACACACCTGAGTTTAGATATATTATTTTGTAATTTACTGCAGTCATTTATGTTAGAGATTCTATGTAGTAGCTTGAGGTCATCTGCGTACATGAGAAAATGAACATCTAGTTCATATGCTATATCATTGATGAATATATTAAACAAGAGTGGCCCAAGGACAGATCCCTGAAGTACACCAGAACAAGATAAGTAATCAGTAGACCTGAATCCATTAAACGCGACGTACTGTTTTGTATCTGACAAGTACGATTTTAAAAAGTGTGTAAGATTCGATGACATTCCAATGTTGGACAGCTTTTTAATAAGAATGTTATGATTAAGCTTCCCGAATGCTTTTGTGAAATCAAAATATATTACATCTGTTTGAACTTGCATCTCAATGGACTCATATATATATTGAGTATCACATATTAAATTGGTGGTTGTAGATCGACCTTTCATAAATCCATGCTGCTGAGAGGATAAGCTGTTCGATTTAATTTTTATTTAATGCTTTTAGGAAAAGGAAACTAAATTAATGCTATTGTTATTTAAGCTATTATCATTTGAATTTATGTTGTACGGTGTACTTGGTAAAAACGATTTTTCAAAAAATTTGGCGTAAGCGTTAACAATATCCTCTGGGTTGTCAAGACGTTCTGTAATACATATCTTTAGAGATATTTGTCATTCCTTTCTTATTGTTGATGTATGACCAGAATTTGTTAGAATCCTGATTAATATTGTTTTCAGCTCGCTCTGTATAGTTTTTATAGACAGTTTTGATATCCAATTTAATTTTTGATCTAAGGGTTGTAAATTCAATTAGCGCATTGACATCTGCCGTTCGTTTATAGATATTTTAATATTTTTCTTCGCATCTTATGTTCTTAATAATTTCAAGTTAAACCATGGTGGAAATTTTATTTTATTTTTAGAGAGTGTAAATTTTGGTACACAAATTGTAAAAATTTGGGTTACCTCATAAAAATGTTGGCAGGTAGTAATAACTTCTTTATTTATTTGGGGGTGGCATTGAAATGGATATTAGAACTTGCAACAAAAAGTTATTATTTAGTACAGGAAATTCTTTCAAAATACTCAGTTTTGTTAGGTAAATAGAGAAAGAAGCAAAAATTATAAATTCAACTCCCCACTCCCCCCTCGTTTCCCTCACCCTTCACCACCCATAAGAACGGTGTAAGTTACAATATCTAATATACGATTATTTATTTATTACAAAAAAACCTCCTCGTTAAATGGCTATTATCAGGTTATAATATGATTATTTCTGAATACTCTTACACCCATCCCCACGAATTTAGGAGGTGGATTTTATGTTTTTAGCGTTTTTATTGGGTTTAATTGCAAAAGAAGTCCCTAATCGCCCAACCTCTTGTAGTTCTAATTCTAGTGGCAAGTTCTAATATCAATTCCAATATCACCCCCAAATAAGGGTTGTATTTAATGTGTTCTCGAGATTTTTCGCCAAAACGGGTGAATTCGTTTTCGGCACTCCAAAATTAGTCAAAAAGGATGGCTTCCACGATTTACCACTAATGGGCCAAAAAAGGCCATTTTTAACGTTGTTCTTTGGACAGTAAGTTAGTGTTAGCTTCAAAATGAATCCACTGTTTTGAAAGATATCGATCCGCAAACAAAAGGGCCACAAAATATTTTATGAAAGAAATGCACATGAACAGTTTTAACATTAAAAATCGCGCTCTTCCTGGCAATAAATGGAGAAGCAATATATTTAAATTTATTTACTTCAGACGATCTATGCTGTTTTCCCCTATCAACTCTTTAACGATTATTTCTGCTGACGCCTGAGAGCAAAACTCGCTAATTGAATTATTAACGAAAACCGGGGCTATTAATCACATATACCTTAAATTACTAAATAAAAGGGCATAAACTTCAAATCGTAAGGTAACCTGTGGGGTTACAAAGGGAGAAGTTTAAATTACAGAACTTTTCCTTTGCCGGCGCTCTACAACCGCAATCTAATAAGGAATTAGGTACGGCACAACAGCCGCCCTTTGTCGTGCCCGCACACTCAAAAACCGGGTCCAATTGTGAAAAGCAAAGTTTTGTGTGTTTAGTATTGCAAGTACCTGTTGAAATTTAATAAATTATACATCAGATATCAATCATTTATGGAATGGTTTCTGCTACAGCGCAGTTTGTAAGACCGATACAGTAATCAATCAACGTTGGAGAATTGTTGTAGTTGTTGTTTGGAGACTCCACATACTTTTTCTACGTCGAACTATGTGACTATATATGCAAGTTCTCTCTGAATCTTTAAATTAAAGTTATAATCCGTTCCGTTACAAAACATACCTTTAATTCATTTGAAGAATAAAACATTGTAATATAGCCCATAAAGAAACGGGTTCAAACACAACTTTAATGGCTTAAAAACAAAGTTACAAAATAATTATCACTGCGGCAACTAAAATTAAACAGAAATGCCTATCGAGCAGAGAAATCACTAGCTTAAATGGATAGGCGTAAATGATACAAAGTTAAATATAGAGTCAAGATATAATCTAAAAATATACTTACTATAATCTATCAAGAAGTGACCACCGTTAATAATTTGAAAAATTAATCTATGCCAGTGGACATTACAATTTGTAGTACTTATTCAACATTTCGTAGTGTACTCTGCTTCATTTCAACTTAATTTTTAATCTTCTTAAATTGAAGATAAGTTCTAAATAGATAAATATACATCAATAAATACTTTAATTACAACAATAAGACTTGCACCACTGAGTGGCGGAAACACTGTCTAGAATATATGGGCATAGGAGCGCTAGATGTCGTGTTTCTACAGCGACAAAATCACTTGAGCTTTTGAATTACATGTGAAAAAAGTTTGTCGAGCTAATTTGCCAAAATGAAAGAAGTGTAAATTGAAAGTTTATTATCACAGATTACGAGTCTCGTGCTAAAGCTCTTGGAATTTAATCATGTAGGCTTTCGAAAATTATTTACTCATAAAATTGTAACCACTATGATATTACTTACGATAAAAATGAGAAATACAAGGTGTTCCAGTGAAGTTGGGCAATCTCTCTGGAGTGTAACCCCCTAAGTGGATGTGTAATCTTCTGCTAGAACGGTCCTCTGCTAACATTTTCTTCTTTAAAGTTATGCTGAAATTGAAGTAAATCTCTAAATTTTTATCATAAAGTAAAGGTCTTGACATTTTCATTAAAACTGGATAATAAACACATTTTTACAAAGGCGGTTTCATTCAAAGTGGTTCACTCTATACCAGGTGATTTTTTTAACCTGAAACTTTCAAATATCGCGAGTAATAAGCGCTCTACGAAAAAATGTTGTGGTCTGTCTGTCTATCCGTCGGCCTGTAACTTTTTTTTGTGCGCACGTTTTACTCAGGAACGCTTTAAGATATTGACTTTTTGGTATACATGTGTATCATGCAGAGATCTGCACTAATTACGGTTAAGGGTTGGGGGTTAAATAGGGGTAAATAAGGGAAAATAAGTAAAGCAAGTTGGTACGAGGCCAAAAACTTCACTTTTGGCGTATATGCAAGAAGCCAACACCTCAATTTTTACTTTCCTCGCATACCGAAGGAAAGTATTGTTTTCGAGAAAAAATCACCCTCCGATATTTTTTCGATTTTAACGTTTCAGATCATATAGATTACGAAAATCATAACGGTGAACAGTTTCAACAATTTTTATAATGGTTTATTATAATTTAGGTTTTAAATAGTTTTGTTATTCTTGGTAGTTATTCATGGTTGTAACGTTATACCTACTAAAATTATTTCTTGTTTAATTTGTGTTTACTTTTTAAAAATACCTCTATTATTACGAAGGATATCGTTAAGAAATGATTAATGGCGAATAAATGATAGTTTATGAATCATAATGTCTGATTAATAAAAGAAATAGCACAGTTCCATTAAAAAAATTCCATAGGACCCCTACGGAAATGAAAATGAAAAACTAAAAATACTGGTACCTATCAGTAATTCAAACAACCATTTTCTTCTTTACAGACAGGTCTACAACCTTACTAATAATTTCCATACCATACTTAGAAATTTTCTAACAGCACATTCATCTGACGCGGCCATTTTGAAAAAATTAAAAAATTGTTCTTATCTCACTTATTTTTTGGAATTTTTTACATCTGAGAAAACTGTTGCACTTAGAAATGTGTGCTTAATGAGAAACCATCAAAAATATATAGTCATTCTATTTAAGAAAAAAAAGTTGATGTCACTTCCGGTTCAACCGGAAGTGATATTTTCAAACCTGTTAGTCTAAAAGTAGCTTATTATTGTCTAATTTATATGTACCAAACACCAAATTTTTAAATACAAAAACAACCAAAATATTGGGGGCGTACATTGACTAGTGGCCACCCGGTATACTAGAGTGCAAATATAGTCGAGATGTTTTCGTTTAAAGAGACTTGAATAGTTAATCTAGATGTGGAATGGTGATTCCTTAGGCAGCATTTTCCAAATAAAACTATTACTGTGATGTGTAAATGTGCTTAGCATAAGACAGTATTCGCAAAGAGTAACCTTTTCCTTCATCGAAAATTAGATGTGAAGAACTTTTTTACTATCCCATATCTGATTTGGCCTCGGATTTGGCACAACTCAAAGTATAATGAATACACGTTTATTAAATTGTCAGCGTATGATAAAAATTACAATGTGTCACGCCCTCGCCCGCAGGGCAAAGAGGATCGAAGACAAAATCAGATTCCAAATGACGGCCATCGTTTACAGGATTAAGGCTTTCAGACAACACGTCAGATTTGTCGGTGTAAGTAAATGGCTGATGTTTGAAAAAGGGTACGAAGCCGACCATCGTGTTACATAACTTGAAAAAACTCGGTATCAGTAAACGAGACAAAAATTGTTATGGAACTGAAATGGGAAATGGTCCATTTCCTTTAGTCGAAATGGAATGAGTATTTGCACACATATTTAAATTATGGAAATGCTGTTTCAGCTAACAAAATTAAGTAACGTGGGATTAAAAGAAAATGTCTTTTATAATATCATGTTTTAATATTAAAAAATAATTATTTTTCTACGGCGAAATATTTTACAGAGCTCCGCCAAAATTGTCCCATTTTATGAATAAATGACTTTCAAAGATCGAGTTAAATGGATAACGAGAACAGGTGTCGGAGAATATAAAATAAACCATTCTTATATAATATTAAATTATACATAACAAACAAAATTAAGGATTAATGGCATGAAAACTGCCATGTACCGCACAAATGTACACAACGCGATACAGTGAATTTTACATCATTTTAAAATGTTATTGCATTCGACCCTGACCGAGTCACAGTGGGGCCACAACGAACTTTTTCAGACAAATTAACTTTCTGAATGCTATTTATGGCCAAACGAGCTGATTTTTTTTAAATACTCAAAACCAAATTTCTAATCAATCCCTCTAAGCAGAATTTTAATTTTGACAGTTGGCAGATGTCTACCTGCTGTCAAAATATCAAATCTGTGTACTTCTTGAATAATGGTATCTGAGTTAGGAACAAAAACCCTATGTAGGGGCTCCTGAGGATTTTAATCAAGGATTCAATGTCAGTATGAAATATTAAGACTTGACATCTGCCAAATCTGCTGTCAAAATACAAAATCACGGAATTTCTCCACAAAAAAGCTGATTTAACGAAAAGATCCTCTATTTAGGAATTTAAAGAATGCGGATCACGAATCTAATGTCATAATTCAACCTTGGCATCTGGCAGTTGTCAGGTCTACTGTTAAGTGTACTGTCAAAGTAAAAATCTTTGAATTTCTCCCCAGAAGCGGCCGTTTTAGAAGAACAGCCTTTATTTAAATTTTCGCAATTAACGTTTAATTGCTACAATTTTAAAACATCATACCTCAAGACGTATAGGTCCCTTTACCTTGAAATTTACCGAAAAGATGAATTGCTCAAAACTTCAAGTCAAAATGGTAAACGTTACATGAGAAAATGTATGTTTAAAAAAACTTTATTCTGAGAATTATAATAAAAATTAAAATTCTGCCTGGAGGGGTCGATTAGGAATTTGGTTCTGAGTATTAAAAAAAGATCAACCAGTTTTGCCACAAAGTTAAATTGTCTGAAAAAGTTGGGTTTGGCCCCACTGTGCGAGTGTCAACATCAGATTCCCGTGTATGGCGGTACTAATGCGGTTTTATTATCTCCTTTAATTAGACAACGCAGTAGAAATCGTATAACATTGCTTTGACAAAATCCTTTTTTACCTAGGTTGCTGTGACAATTCTTGGCACTTACGTCAACATTTGAAGAAGGGAACGGGTAAACTATCAGAGATCGCAGTTACGCGCTACCGCAAAGCGTAGTATAGATCTAGCCATATGTATGTACATATGTACCTGCAAACCTAGAGTAAAATTATATAGAGTGGACGGTACACAAAAATGTCTAGTGCTTCTCAGGCTGCAGTATGCTAGTGGATTCGCGATTTTCCAGAACTGCAATTTTATGGAACTGATCTTTAGTGTAGTAGTTGCAACAAAACAATTTCTTGGACGTCTAAAACAAATGTTAATAGACAAATTTCCTCACAAAAGCATATAACTGCTAGTGGCTCTACTCATAGTGACAGTCAACGTAATTTTAATTTAGATTTAGTGAAAATGAGAGTGGGCTGTAAAATGCCATAGTCGAAACTAGATAAAGTTAGTTGAATGTTACATCCCCCAATACCTCCTCTTCGAGGAGTCTTTATAATAAACTAACCATATTAACTTTGGATATTAAGGAATTCCTTAAAAAAAATCGGTAAAGGTACATAGAAGCTTCCCTCTTTATTCATACAAGACGGTCACTCTCAAAAGTGATTAATTAAGGGACGATATGAGAGTTATAATCGCCATGTAGTTAGCCCTATTATTATCGAGAAAACCTGATAACTTTTTCCATCATCTACTGTATTGTGGTGGGGGAAATTTTTGTTCTATTTATTTTTTATACCTATTTCAAAACATTTTTTTGTTGAAATAGGTTTAGAATATAATGAAACGTGGAACATTTATCATCTGTTTTGTTGTAGTGGTAAAAAAAATTAAAAAAATGTATATTTTTTTAATTTTCAAAACAAGCTTCTTTTTTGAAATGTTTAGAACGTCACGAAACGTGGAAATTTCAAACTTGAGCGAAACAAACTTTTTTCAATCACCTATTTTATAAAAATTTTTCGAAATTTCAAAATTTGTCCATTTTAAATTTTCAAAAAAATTATTTTTTTTGAAATAGGTTTACAATGTCACGAAATGTGGAAATTTTAAATTTGAGCAAAAAAAATTTTTCCATCGCCCATTTTATAAAAATTTGTCAAAATTTTAAAATTTTCAAAATTTCAAAATTTTTTTCCATTTAAAATTTCCAAAAAAAAAATTTTTTTTTTAAATAGCTTTAGAATGCCACGAAACGTGGAAATTTTAAACTTGAGCAAAACAATTTTTTTCCCATCACCCATTTTATAAAAAATTTCCAAACTTTTTTCTATTTAAAATTTTAAAAAAAATTAAGTAGGTTTAGAATGTCACGAAACGTGGAAATTTTAAATTTGAGCGAGGAATTTTTTTTCCATTATCTATTCCCTGTCCACCCTGTACATTTTCCAGTGAAGGTGTAACCATTTCTTCGGTGGCAGTGGCGTCAGCTACCTATCAAATTTGACTGTTCTCCCTCAAGTAATTTTTTAGTTAATGCACCAACAGACTGACAGACAGACCGACTGATGGAATTGAAAAACCTGTATTTTCATAATCTACATGACCTGAAACGTGAAAATCCCTCCCTGGGAGGGTGATTTTTTCTCGAATACAATACTTTGGTATGCGAGGGAAGTAAAAGTACAAGGTATTGTCATACTAGCATAAAAGTCTTTCCACGCTAGCCCAGCCAACCCTGATTTTCACGTCACCGAGATAAATTCCCGAACTCTGCTTATAGTAGACAAAAGAGTATTTGGATCTAAAAAAATTAGCGTCTGCCATGGAAAGACGGGGACGGAGTTAGAAATTGCACACTTCAAAATCATGAAATCATTTTATCAAGTAACAAAACTTAACGAAACAATTTCTCTCATTTAGGTCTTAAGTAATAGTTTCGTTAAGTTTTGTTAGTTCTTAAAATAGATTCTTAATTCACAGGTTTTAATAAGGTAGCCAATGAAAGTGATAATAATCATTAATATTGGTATTTATTTAACGCTAGTCTATTACCGATACTAAGCCCAATAACCGAGGCCAGGAGACGAGCTACCCCCAAAATGAAAATGTTGCCGAACCACTTCTTTACCGAGGAGTAGGTTTTTTTTTAATTGCCTTACGTTTAATAGTGTTAATAGACAAATAGTGACCGACTGCTTTACACTCGAGTTGTGGGACCTTAGTTCATAGAAGGAACGCTAGCTAAACTTTTTCAATTCCAAGTCATTCCTAATTTAGTTGTTTTATTTGGCAGATTTGGCTAGATGTAACTTTTTTCAACAGATAATTCGGAAGGAGTTGGTATATGGAGTGGTCACCAAGGCCACCTGATTTGACCTCCTTAGATAATTTCTTGTGGGGTTATTTAAAATTAAAAATATATTACAATACTTAAGAAGAAATAATTGTTCGACTTCACAAATGCTGTCAAATAAACGGGCAAGAGTTTCAACATTCACTGTATATGATGCCACCTCATCAGATGAAGGACTATCGGAAGTTTTAAATGTTGAACGCCATTCGTTTCTTTTTTTACAGGTCGTTTGATATTTAATCCTGTTTAAATACCTGAAAGTGACAAATGACCTGACTGCAACAATGTTGACGACAAGCTACGGTTTATGACATATCTAAGTAACAAGGTGTGTGCTGCTATGAAACATAAACAGCTTTTCTGGTTCATGGAATATCTCGCGTACAGCCAAGCATTTACTTAGCAGACGAAAGCCTTTGATCTGCCGCCAGAGTGAAATTATGGGAAGTAATAACAATTATGGCAGTCTCTACTAGGTTGGGAATTTGGAAATGGATTAATATCGTATAAATATATGAGATAATATATAGGCACGAAAAATTTTTTCTAGGTATTGCGCTTTATTGGTGGTACCTACTGATTTGTGATGTCACTCAATTTTTTTTATGGTGCTGGTATTTGAATTTCTATTTTTAATGTAAACTATAGTGGGCAAAACCCGTTATATAACTTATTTAGGGTAGAAAAATTGAACCTTAGTCTCATTATTATATGACCATAACGGCACTAGAATTATTATGGTTGACAAAAGTGACTACCGTTTCAATCTGAGTTTGGGTATTTTTATCATGCCTGAAATCTTTTTTTTCTCCGTTATTAATACACACACACACACAGGACTGTTTCTTTTTTAATTCAGTAATTGTTAAAAAATAGGAAAATGTTAGTCAAATTAAAAAGACCCTGCAACAAATATATGGGAAAATTAATCTCGGTGAAATATTTTGTAACTTTGGGAAAAGACAGTTCTTGTTGTCCTGATTAAACTTTCAAGTAGAATTTGGATAAAAAAATCTCCCATTTCAGAGTTACGGGCAGTCGAAAATGGGCATAAGTGGGTGAATAAAAAGTCCCGGAACGGTCAAATATCTCGAGAAATATACAGGGTGGGTCAATAGTGCATCTGGCCTCGATATCTGGAGTTGAACGATAGCTAGAAATTTTTTTTAAAAGTTGCGAGTAAACTAGATAAAAAGTCTATAACTGAAAATTATTTTCGAACATACAGGGCGAGCCAAGACGAAATTACAGGACCAAGTGCCTTTTTTTTAATGGAATACTATGGATATTAGTACATATTTTAACTTAATCTTAAAAAACTGCCTATTTCCTGACCTATGGAAATATTCCAAAGTATGTCCCATCTTCAGAAAGGGAAACAAACTAGATATTGAGAACTTTAGACCAATCTCTGTAATTGGTAACTTCTGTAAAGTCTTAGAAATATTACTTCATGATAGAATATATCATTCGATTAACACCAAAATCTCTATTAATCACATGGATTTATGAAAGGGCGTTCAACAACAACAAATTTATTCTGTGTAACTCAATATATTTCTGAATCCTTTAATGAACGTGGGCAGGTAGATGTCATATATACCGATTTCTCCAAAGCGTTTGATAGACTTGATCACCAGTTGTTACTTAATAAATTAGAAAAAATCGGCTTCTCATGTTCTTTGCTCCTTTTGTTTAAATCTTATTTAATGAATAGGAGTCAGTACGTTGCATTAAATGGGTTCAAATCCATCGAATTTGCTGCCACATCTGGAGTTCCCCAGGGATCTATTCTGGGGCCCTTGTTTTTTAATATATTTATTAACGACATAGTGAACGAAATTAATTTGCCTTACCTTTTATATGCCGACGATCTAAAAATTTTCACAATAATTGATGAAATCGATGACTGTTTTCAACTTCAGAATTCTTTTGACAAAATAAACACCTGGTGTATAGTAAATAAATTATTCATGAATCCTAGTAAAGGTAACGTAATGTCCTTTTCTTTAAAAACATCACCTATTATTTTTGATTACAGGTTAGATAATGTCATACTTCAAAGACCTATAACATTTCGCGACCTCGGCGTAACTTTTGATAGTAAATTATCCTTCACTGATCATATCGATACCATTGTGTCTGAAGCCTCCAAAGCCTTTGGATTCATCGTTCGTACTAGTCGAGAGTTCACTAATACTGATACTCTGAAAATTCTTTATCAATCCTTCGTCAGATCGAAACTTGAGTACGCATCGCTAATTTGGAGTTCCAGTTATGATGTTCACAAGAATAACTTGGAGGCAGTTCAACATAGATTTCTTAAATTATTGTGGTTCAAATCCGACGGTACCTATCCAGTGATTGGTTTTCCGCAAAGTAACTTGCTTGAAAGATATTCTATGACTACTCTTGAGGATAGTCGTACGTACTTTTCTCAAGTATTTTTGTTTAAATTACTACACAATGATTTTGACGCACCCGAAATAATTAGTAAGCTTAATTTTCACGTTCCCAGATTAACCTCTCGTAATAATTAAGTTTTCTATTTACCTACGCCGCGTACCAACGTACTAAATAATTCACCTTTATATACGATTTGCAGTACTTCTAACAAATTATGTAACGACTTTGATATTTTTAATTGCAGCCTTAGTGACATAAAACAAAATGTTCTAAATTAAATAACCAGTGAGTGTCTTTGTTTTTCTTAATTCGCTTTGAATCACATATGTGTATATAGTTTTTATATTTAAACATTTCCCATGTTATTTTTTTTTCCTTTCTTCGTATCATTAGTTATTCATAGTTCGTACATTTATGTTGTTGTATATTATGTAATTAATGCTTTGTATGCCTTTATTCCTGTTCTGTAATTGGGTATCTTACCTGTTGAACAGTGTATGCAATAAATAAATAAATAAATTATTTGAAGCCTCTTTCTAGGCTTTGTTAATTCCTGTATTAGCATTGAATATCTGCCAACCACTTGGATGTAATGAATTTTTTTGTTGAAATAATGCAATCTGCAGATGGATATTGAAAAAATCACCACAGTCACAATTATGGGTTTTAAAAAAAACTTACGTGAATACCAGTTACGAGACATCTAATTAATATTTTTGAATCATTTTCATTTCCTAAAACTGTACCGGGTGCAAAAAATTATTTTTCAATTAAAAACTTTTTAAATTGAATGTTCTCAATTTCTTCAAATGAAACAGCTTGTATATTTTTCAACGATGTGATGTAGAAATGAAAAACGAACATTTTTTTGTAATACTTCCCTATGACTAATTGCAACCATTTTTATTTTATAAATAAATAAACGTCAAATTCAAGAATAAGAGGTACCCTCAAATAGATAGATAGATAGATAGATAGATAGATAGATAGATAGATAGATAGATAGATAGATAGATAGATAGATAGATAGATAGATAGATAGATAGATAATTTATTTAACTACTTTACATACACAAGAGTACATTTGTAGCAAGTCAGAAAAACAAAAATTAAATTAAATATGAAATTAAGTTACTGTAAAGGGGTAACTATAAAAAAAGAAGAAAAAAACATATATAAATATAAAGTATCACATAAGCCTAAATATAGAAGGATCACATAAATATATAAAAAACAATAAATATGTTTTGTCATGGCAAAGTATAATAAAAAAAACAAACAAAAACTATAATATCTAATGCTACATTAAAATCAAAATTATTTAAACACCTCGTGTGCCTGCTTCATATCAACATTAATGTTAATTATCTGTCATTAATTTATTTCAGTCTGAACTGAGTTTGAAATAATGAAATAATTCATTGGAAAAATTTATAATGGGTATTCGAGGTGTTGCCCATTTTGATTGACACACATGTTTATGCAATTTTGAAATGAGGCCATTTAGTGAAACCATTTCTTCCAATCCATTGAAATGAGTAAATAGTATTTAACAGGTCCTTTGCTGTAATGTTTTTTTGTAATTTTTTTGCCGTTTTCGTTATTCGACAAGCAATAAAACTTCAGTTTGGTATAAATGGTAGAGTACAATGGAGCATTTATCACACTTATCGGTCGTTGGTTACAATTTGTAATTTAATTTAAAACGTTTGGAATTGTACAATATGAATTTTAATAAAGCGGAACTTGTAGACATGACTTTTGTTTTGGGCGAGTCAGACAGAAATTGTTTACTTACCAATAAAATTTATCACCAACGTAATCCTGAAAGGAGAATTCCTGATGTTAGCATCTTCCAAAACCTCCTAGATAGATTTCTGGAAATTGGAAATCTCGAATATAAAAAAGTGAAAGAATAAAACGTGTTGTGAACGAAGAAAGTGAGTTTTCTGTAGTGCTGGCAACGGTTGAGAATCCCCATCTTAGTCAAAGAAAAGTGAGCGAGGGCGTGAGGCGAAGAAATGGACCCACTAAATGGCCCGCTAGATCCCCAGATCTTACAAAAATGGACTTTTTTTATATGGATACGTGAAGGAAATTCTTTATAGAGACACACCAACAACGGTACAAAATATGAAATATGGAAAACATAATAACTGCCTTTAGATCTATCACACCGGCAGTTTAGGAACAGTCTGAACCTCATTTCAAAAGCGCATAGAGATATGTGTGAATCAAAATGGGCAACATGTGGAACATTTATTACAATTTTTATTTGAAGAAACCTCTTTTTTAAGTGTATTTTTGAAGTTTGTAATTATTGCCCAATAAAACGAAATTGGTTGCAATTAGCCATAGGGAAGTACATACAAAAAAATGTTCGGTTTTCATTTCTACATCACATCGTTGAAAAATATACAGGGCGTTCCATTTTGAAAAAATTGTGAAAATTCAATTTAAAACGTTCTTAATTGAAACATAATTTTTGGCCACCCTGTACAGTTTTAGGAAATGAAAATGATTCAAAAACATTAATTAGAAAAATATACAGGGTGTTCCATTTTGAAAAAATTGTGAAAATTCAATTTAAAACGTTCTTAATTGAAACATAAATTTTGGCCACCCTGTACAGTTTTAGGAAATGAAAATGATTCAAACACATTAATTAGACAAATATACAGGGTGTTCCATTTTGAAACAATTGTGAAAATTCAATTTAAAACGTTCTTAATTAAAACATAATTTTTGGCCACCCTGTACAGTCTTAGGAAATGAAAATGATTCAAAAACATTAATTAAAAAAATATACAGGGTGTTCCATTTTGAAAAAATTGTGAAAATTCAATTTAAAACGTTCTTAATTGAAACATAATTTTTGGCCACCCTGTACAGGTTTAGGAAATGAAAATAATTCAAAAACATTAATTATACGTCTCGTAACTGGTATTCATATAAGTTTTTCTTAAAACCCATAACTGTGATTGTGGTAATTTTTTTAATAATTATCCGCAATTTGCATTATTTCAACAAAAAAATTGATTACATCCAAGTGGTTGGGAGATATTCAGTGCTAATATAGGAATGAATAGAGCCTAGAAAGAGGCTTCAAAAAATGTACTGATAAAAGGCACTTGGTCCTGTAATTTCGTCTTGGCCTATATGTTCGAAAATAATTTCCAGTTATAGACTTTTTTATCTAGCTTACTTGCAATTTTTTTCGAAATTTCTAGCTATCGTAAAAAAGTACGTATTGAATAATTTTGAAAAGGCTATCTAATGATACCAAATTCGACCCCCTATCACCACCCCAGGGATGGGATAAGGGCAACTTTGAAATTTTCAATGAAAACCCTTATTTTTTATTACACATTCGAATTCTACAGTACAGAATCCGTAGATTTTGATTTTTTATTACTCTCTTCTGTTTCCCAATAGAGTTTTTTTATATGCAACTCTATACCTAATACAATTTGATCACTTCAAGAGCGAGAAAGATTGAATTATATGGCAAGTCTGCGTATTTAGCGACAAGCGGTGTGTAGTACCATGCCTTTGAGAATACAATGGAACTAAATAAAATGCTTTATAATTCCTTAAAAATAGTATTCTTCAATTCGTGGCTGAGTTGGTGTGACTTTTAATCCACAGTGTTTATTACGTTGAAAATTATTGCAGGCAAGGATTTTTATAATCAAAGTTTAGAGCATTTTAATGCTCTTGCGCGCTACACAAGTGGTGAACGTTTAACAGGTTGCCCATTTACTTGTTGGCAACGATCTATCCTCTCCTTGTGGATTACAGTCCTTCCTTGGGAGAAAATGCTGGCGCTCACCGCACCGGGATAATTTTATAATGCCAATTTTTACAGATGGAATAATAAAATGCACTTTACTCGAAAGTCTGTACGTCTTCTATTGAATTTCCAATCGGGAAAACCGAAACAGAATTACCAGACAAATAGAATCCATCTAATTTTAAATTTAGATGCTTTTATTAAAAGTGGTAAGAATTCGTATCGCAGAAACTTGCCTTTCAGTTTGAAAGTAGGTATAATTAGACTCATTGTGCTAAAAACAAATACCTTATGTTGCGACTTGTCACATTCAATTCTCAGAGATGAACGGAAAAGCAGCAAATAAAGATTATATTCGAATTCCCGAAAGCACGATTTCTGTGAGTTCCAAATAATTGAAGTATCAGCTGATGCGACGTGACTCCTCTGAAATAATGAGCATTGTAGTTAAATTGTGATTTATCCTTTCATAGGCGCTCCTTTTACAGTGATTTACATCGTTATAGAAACAATATTTATTTTGCTCATAAAATTCTTACAGGCTACTTCGTCCCCAATAGTCCACTCAGCCATCCGCTCGAAAATTTCGAACAGCAACTCTTAATTTCTGTTGCTTCTTCTATTCAGATCAAAATAATTTTATTTTATAATCTATTTCTTTTGTGAAAAATCATCTATATTCTTGACATATGGATTGACATTTTTCAACAAAACGTTTTCAAGTTTGGTCCTTTATGTGACTTCGCAAAAAAAATCAAACATCATCAAATCAGCAAATCAAGCGGGCAATAGGAATGGGCCATTTATATGGGGTCAATTATTACGTTTTAATTGTTTCTTTTTTTCTTGTTTTCTCCTTCTACAAGTATATTATCATACCGATAAAAAATTGCTTGTTGAAACAGTCTAGTTGGTCTGACATATTCATAACCAAAATACCTAATATCTGATCAGTGCGACTGTTTGTGACGTCACTATACGCAATTTTGATACCGCGACCACAAATAGCCGTTCAGTAGCAAGTAAATACGTGGAGTTGAGGGCCGCTGTAAGTGTCCAATTAAGGAGGATAAGTGGCGTTTTGTTCTGATACAAAAGTGAATGGACAAAACCGGAAATCCGGCTTGGCACGGGCGAAGGAAAGATGTCTTTTCTGTTAAATATTGAAAAACATCAAATGTTTAAAAATTCATAACTAAGTAAATACGTTTCTCCTGATATTAAATTGTACAGGGAAATTCGGAAATTCGGCTCTGCAAGAGCGAGAAAAAAATTCGAAAACATCAAATCTTTACACGCTCATATCTAAGTCAATGGGCTTGTTCCATGATATTTTTTTTATATGGTTTTTATAATGTTTCATATAGTACTCGATATTCTCATTATACACTTAAAATTTCGTATTATTAACTTTTTCCGTTCTCGAGATATAAGGAGTTGAATTTAGTAATAGTTGCAAAAGTCGAGCGCTCATTTGTGACGTCACTATAACCAATAAGGAGCATCAAGTCTATTGAGATCGCCGAGTCTATGCGTATAGTGACGTAGCACCTGGCCACGCCCCATTTTCGCGAGATGGAAATTTGTAATAGTTTTTAAGATACTAAACGTGCGAATAAGATTCTGATTTTTTGCAGATCCATTAATTTATACTTGCACTTTCGATTTGTGAAATAAAAAAAATGCCGAACAAGCCCATTCTTGTAGTAGAGGATCTATTTTGATCTCCATTTAAAAAAGAAGATTGGCATTTTGTCCATATCGTAACTGTCACAATGAAAATCAGAATTTTCGCTGGGTCTGTGCGAAATAAAAATGACCATTTTCGTAAAAATTGAAAACCGTAAGTAATTCAAAATGCACAACTAAATCAATACTCGGAGTGGAAGGACGCTGGATATCTCTATGGAAACGTGGCGTTGTCTCACGATACCAAGTTGTATCCGAAAAAAGTGGACCTTACAAATTTAACCTAAATCATCGAAACACATGGAGTTTTCAAACATTTGTAACTAAATAAATACGGCGATTGAAAGCTCGTTCTATTCTCCATGGCGAGGCAAAGGTCGGTGATGAATTGACATCGCAAACTGCAAGGTCAAAATCGAAAACTCGGCCCGACGAAGGCGAAGGAAAATCGTAAATTTTTGACACTTGATAACATTTCGCCATCTTATATTCACCTACAATCCCTCGGCTACCAGTTCCTAAATTTAAGAGGCGAGAGAGATAGCTGATTATTGCGCGTTATTTACTCAAAAACCATTAAAAGAACCCTTCCGAATTTATTCTAAACAATTTTAGAGGGGCGCAAATCAACATGATTAGTATATAGATAATAACAACTAAAAAGTCGACTGAGATCGCCGAGTCTATGTGTATAGTGACGTTAGCGCCTGGCCACGCCCCATTTTCGCAAGGCGGAGGTTTGTAATTGTGTTTATCCACAATCACAAATTATAATTGAAGTTTTATCCACACTCATGAAGCATATAAAGTACCATTGTATCCACTAGTGGAATAATGAAATTACTTTATTCCACTAGTGGAATAATGAAAAATACAATCTTAAATCAATGGGCTTGTTCGGCATTTTTTTATTTCATAAATCGAAAGTGCAAGTACAAAATAATGGATCTGCAAATATCAGAATCTTATTCGCACGTTTAGTATCTTAAAAACCATTACAAATCTCCACCTCGCGAAAATGGGGCGTGGCCAGTCGCTACGTCACTATGCGCATAGACTCGGCGATCTCAATAGACTTGATGCTCCTTAGTTGTTATAATTATAAGTGTTTTAAAAGTATTGTTTGTTTTGCTTACTTCTTGACAGTAGGGGAGTACAATTTGGTGAAATGACAAAAAATTACAATTTTCTCTCGCTCCTGTCGGGACGAATTTTCGATTTTGACCCTGCAATTTACGATTAGGATTCATCGTCGTCCCTCTTCTTTCCGTAGAGATATAGAACGAACTTCCACTCGACGTATTTATTTAATTACAAGCGTTTGAAAATTCCAAGTTTTTCGACCTTTCAGGTTAAATTTGAAAGGTCCCAGTTAGCCACTTTTCTTACGTCACTTGCGTACAGTGACGTCACAAATGAGCGTTCGGTTTTTGCAACTATTACTAATTTCAACTCCTTATATCTTGAGAACGGAAAAAATTAATAATACGAAATTTTAAGTGCATAATGAGAATATCGAGTTCTGTATGAAAGAGTATAAAAACCATATAAAAAGAATATCATGGAACAAGCCCATTACATTTTATTTAATTTTTATTAATATTAATATTAACGTTTATATTAATAGGCATTTCCTTATTTATTTTATCATATTTCACTTCGTTTCCATTAATAACAAACTTGTAGTTGTCATCGGTTTCAGAACGCATAGTGCTTGTCGAAGTTTTTGATAAATCTGTAGAAACAATGGGTCTCGTCTTGTAAGGAACGACTAGTACCAGGAGTACCTTTGATTTTCCTTGCGATATCAAGCTTATTGGATATGGATTCCTTGATATAACTTTCTGCTATAGCGGACCTTCTCCACCCACCATGTCGTTTAATTGTTGTGAGGTCAGCACCTTTATTACCCAGTAAAGGGTTGAAGTGCGTCTCATGCAATGGCCGCTATAAGCTTCTGCGTTTGCCAGATTGAAAAATGAATCAACACTTTCGACAAAGTGTTGATTCCAACAGGTTGTGAAGTACATTTTTGATTAGTGTATCGTAAAAAGAATCTGTCGTTGGATAACTTCCTCGGAGGTAAGGACATGTATTTTCTACACGTCTCCATAGTATTGCTGGAGAATCCTTCTTCCATAAGAGTGAGACGCCGGTCTTGGTATCTAGTACAGAAACAAGCAGATATGAGCTTATTTCCCAGTAACATACTGGTTAATTGTGATATTTTGTAGATTCCCGAGCACCGGTTAAAAAGAAAAGTCGGTAAAGGTATTTACACAGAACTTCCGTCTTAATTTGTGTATGGCGGTCACTCTAAGAAATTAATAATTACGAAATGACATTGAAAATAATAATCGGAATATAGTTATCACTATTATTACAAAAAAAACCTGATAAGTTTTGGTTAAAAAAATATACAGCAAAAGTTCTGTACTAAAATATAACAGGTGGCAAATATGGAAGGCTTGCGCAAATACCTTTATAAATGTCCACCATGACTGAATTATTTCTTGGGATGACCACCCTGTACATTTTTCAATAAAAGTATAATAGGTGCATGTGCCAAATATTATTGACATCTGTCACATTTTCAATTCCACATTCATGTAGTGGAGTGGAAGTATAGGTAGTTAAAAAATTTAATTTTTTTTAAATTTTTCAAAAATGGTAAAAAAAATTTCAAGTTTTTTTTTAGATAGGTTTAGAATGCCATGAAACGGGAAAATTTTAAATTTGAACAAAGAAACAAAAAATTCAATCTATTTTAGTAGTAAAAAATTGTTCAAAAATGGTGAAGAAAATTTTCAAAATTTTTTTTTCTGACAGGTTTACAATGTCATGAAAAAAAATTTTCCATCTATTCCAGTGGTAATTTTTTTCCAAAATGGTAAAAAAATGTTGCAATTCTTATTTTCCGAAATAGGTTTGGATGTCATGAAACGTAGAAATTTCAAATTTGAGCAAAAAAAATGTTTTCATCTATTCTCTAATTAGTGATAAATAGATTAAAAATTTTTTAAAAATGTTTCCAAAAAATTTTTAAATTTGTTTGAATGGGTTTAGAATGCCATGGAAACGTGGAAATTTTAAATTTGAACAAAGAAAAAAAATTGCATCTAATTTAGTGCTAAATTTTTTTCAAAAATGGTAAAAAAATTGTCTAAAATTTTGTTTTAAATAGGTTTAGAATACTATGAAACGTGAAAATTTTAAATTTGAACAAAGAAAAAAAAATCCATCTATTTTAGTGATCAAACATTTTTCAAAAATGTTGGTAAATAAAATTTCATTTTTTTTTTCTGAAATAGGTTAGCATGTCATGAAACGTGGAAATTTTAAACATGAGCAAAAAAAATTTTTTCATTATTTATTCCCTTTAGACGGTCCACCCTGTATATTTTCTAGTGAAAGTTTAACCATTTCTTCGCTGACAGTAGCGTCAACTACCTACCAAATTTGACTGCTTTCCGTCAAGTAGTTTTTTTAATTAATGCACCAACAGACAGACAGACAGACAGACTGACGGAATGGAAAAACCTATATTTTCGTAATCTACGTGATCTGAAACGTCAAAATCCGAAAAATCTAGGAGGCTGGTTTTTTCTCGAATACAATACTTCCCTTCAGCATGCGAGGGATGTAAAAAATACACGTGGCAGGAAGTCACAAAGAATTAGAAAAAAATAAAGCGGCATATTTCTGAAAATACTTATCACATTGATCTTGAATTTTCAGTGTTGTAATTAATCGACGATTACGTCGTATAAACGTACTAAAAAATTCAATATGAAATTTGACTAAATGACCTCATTGGATAATTGACGTGTAATACAATTCAAGTTCATGTCCATTGTCTTTCGCCTTCTAAAACTATTTGGTTACGCCGAACTTTATACTTACATATATAATAATATCGGAACTGGTAAACTTTAAGGCGAATAGAAAATTGGGTTTCGATGTTGTTATTAGATAAACATACAGAAAATGTATATCCATCTGAACAACGCATCAATATCAATATTTGTAATGAAATAATGTTACATCCAAAATATGTTTGCTTTTACTTCCCACCTATAACGAAATAAGCAGAACATATAATCGAAAAAAAGCAATAAGAATGTTATTTCAAAAAAAATCGTTTAGGAAAAAATATTTTATACTGTTGACTGTACACGAGATAGCAAACACATTCGTTGAGATGAAGATTTTTGCTTTCACACAACCAAAATTATGCCGATATCTGTTGAAATGAAACATCTTTTACATAAAAATTAATAACAGCGCCTTATAAATACCAACAATAAAATTATAGTTTATCTTATGCCACAACGTTGAGAAATGTGTAATTATGAAATTGTTGCCTGGAAAAAGTTTTCATTTTAGGTTTTAATCCACTAAGCATCCCAGAAGAAATATTACAAACGCTGCATTAAAAAATAGCCCATCAGTGGTTTGTGATACGCGAATATAAAGTTACAAAAACTTATTATTAATGAAATTACCTAGCGCGTGTATGGTAAATGTTTTTAATTACTTTTTTTTATTAAAGCAGCGACCTGTACATATAATTTTTGCATGAAGAAGTTTTATTAGAGTTTTTTTTTATAATTGTTAATGGTTAATTTAGTAAAAACTTTTTTGTACATTAGGTCAGTCCGAATGATTCAATTAGAAAATAATGTCTTAGGGCCAAATAAAAAGTTAAACATTCACATTAGTATAGCCAGTGAAGCCATGAAAACGGCAAAATTTTAGAACTTTCGACCATTGAATAAATTGACCTGAAACCTTCTGTAATTGCTTTTAAAGACTATGTAGCACAATGTTAAAAAAATAAAGAACATGGGCTTCTGTCCCCATTCGGTTGAAACCATTCCAAAATTCACTGAAACTGTTTATACTTAGTAGGATGGCCGATATTTAAACGATGTTTAAAAATGAATTATTGTTTGTTTGCTTATAATTGCATTGAAACATATTCTTTATAGGATTTTGCAAACAGCAGAAAAAATAACTATCTATAACTAAAGGAAAAACTTTCTGTAAAAATATTAATGAAATCTTTGCATTTTTTCGATAAACTGAATTCTGGTTATGCTAGCAAATTAAAATCCTAAAATGAATTTGTCTAATTTCTTATTTGACAATTCTCATTCTAACACTAGCATCCACACAGTCCCCTACGGCCATGCAAATTAAACTAGCATCTACATAACCCCTACGATCATGAAGATTCAGTTAAAAATGTGAACAAAGGCCTAAAATGAATTTATTTATCTACCTTGTCTTAACAATAAATTCATTTTAGGCCTTTGTTCTCATTTTTAACTGAATTTTCATGATCGTAGGGAGTTATGTAGATACTAGTTTAATCTGTATGGCCGTAGGGGACTGTGTGGATGCTAATGTTAGAATGAGAATTGTCAAATAAGAAATTAGACAAATTCGTTTCAGGATTTTAATTTTCTAGCATAACCAGAATTCAGGTTATCGAAAGAATGCAAAGATTTCATTAATATTTTTACACATATTTTTTCTTTTAGTTATAGATAGTTATTTTTTCTGCTGTTTGCAAAATCGTATAAAGAATATGTTTCAATAAAATAACTGTCTTGTTCAGACTGATATTGAGGCCCTCTAACAAGTACTTCTTGGAGATTTGCATGAGGTTGTTACATCACTACTTGGCCCTAGAAAAATTAACAATGATATCACCGGTTAAGGTGATAACCAAAGGCAATTCAACCAACACACAAATAGTGACGGCGAACGGCTAGCTGATCTGGTGCGTGGCTGGGATTTCGTGGGTTCAATTAATATATATTTTTTTTAAATCAGCCAGAGGGTGAACCAATATTTTTGTGATATTTTGCCTAGCTAGTTTGTTCCAACACTCAGAGGTAGCTTAAAATGATGTAAAAATTATGAGCGCCATCCACGGAAAATTTAAGAGTTACTGCTACCCCTGTGATGGTGAAACCAACCGCCGTGGAAAGATTTGATCTTATGGCGGACAGACAAACAGAAAAAATGAAAAATTAAATTTTACGATAAAAGATACTTATTTATTAATTACTTCAGAAAAATCATCAATGTAAAAACAAATCAGCGATTTTAATCAATTTAAAAATTATAAAATAATGTTATCAATTATGAAATAGAAATATTAAGTAATATTATCACAATTTCCAACAGAAAATATTTATAGCTTAATTAATTTATCATTAAAAGAAAAGAAATATATTGTGCAATGAAAGTTATACAGTAAATATTATACAACAACAAAAATATCAATGAAATTCTCAGAATCTCACCAATCCTCCTGATGATGGATAGATAGTGGATGAGGGCTCCTGGTGAGTTCTGGTAGCCTTTCCTAACAGCCTCTCCGAACACAGACTGCTCCTCGACGTGGTTTGACGTCTTGCTAACCTGTATAACGCTAGGGTTTTGCTGTTGGTTGGGATTGACTGGACTAAACTGGACTTGACTAAACGGAATTTCAATCGACTGCTGAACTTTACTAAACTGTGTTTGACTGGACTATCCGTCTTATGAAATTATATAATCAGCTATTTGGCATATAATCAGCTATATAATCATCAACTATTTGCTATCTATTTAATTATCTATTTAATCAACTATATAATCAGCTATTTGCTATATAATCAGCTATTGGCATATAATCAGCTATATAATCATCTATTATCATCTATATAATTATCTATTTATTTGGCATCTATGTAATCAGTTGTTAAAATAATCAGTTATATAATCATCTATTTGCTATATAATCAGCTATATCTATTTGGCAGCAAAACTCTACGTTTGGGAAGAAAAAAAAATATTATCAGCACATGTTTCAGAATTATGGTTGTTTAGTTAGCAGAAATGAAAAATATGGCTAAAGGCCGTTAAACACTAATGAGAGGAATCAAATAAATAAATGTAATTACCTTTTATTAGATAGATCACTAAGAAAAAGTTTGATAACGGCAGAAGTGTCACAACTCGCGACTGAATGATTATCAAAAAAATTTAAAAGTCAAAGTAATTGCTGCTGCAGAATTGGCTACAAAAATGGCCATTCTCCTACCAGCTAGCTAATAAAAGAGATATCCCCTCTCAAGTCTCAATTAACATATTACCATACTATAAACTAAAAATTACTAAGAATGGGTCCGCGTTGTTATATGCAACCCATAATACTTCCTGCAGTATATTTGGTTTAACCAATAATTAAGAAATTTGTGCTGTGAAATAGATATATTTACTATGCGATCGAAGCCTCTGTGTTCTACGAGAGCTGTTAGCAAAAACTGGAATACAAAAAGAGTTAAATGGATGAAACATGAAAATATAATAAATGTGTACATTCCTAAATTTAAACAGATTACCTATGATAATTTAATGTCTGAGGTTTTAGTTACTAGAGTATGGTAAATACCTGTACATATTTCTCAAAAATTCATTCTGTTTAATAGAATTTAATAAAATTACTTAAAGTTGCCAGATGTACGCAACACACCCTTCTCCTCCGGAAGAAATATTTTAGCTTACTGAAATATTTCTTGATCAGCTTTGATCCAAAAAAAAAATTTTTAATTAGCAAAATGTCTGACTAAATGGTACTAACATCAAACTGTACTAAAATAAACTGTACTAAAAGTAAACTGTACTAAACTAAAATTGAAAATATTATGAATGCGTGAAATTTATTTCCTCGTAGTGCTAAAGTGAAATAGTAAACACCTCGTATACGTGGCTAAAAAAAAAATAAATAATTAAAAAAAATTATTTACTATATGTCCCAACTTAATGGTGACAAACTCACAAAGTCCAACTTCTAAAAAGAAAATATTGGAAACTAACCTGTATGCCCATAGACTAGAGCCATACATTATACAACCACGTGTAAAAAAAATATTTACAACTACGAGTTAAATGTTTGTTAAATTTCACAACGAATTAAAGTGTTCAACTACGAGATAAAAATTACAACAACGCATTCAAAACTATTTTGGACTAAGCGCCCGGACTATTATCCAGTTGATGAAAAGTGAAAACCAAAACTAAAAACTTACTGAAATTTCTTTAAAGTATTAATAAATATGTAGTCAATCTAAAATCTCTTAAGATCGTCAAACTCGAAATTTCGCAAATAAAATTTAAAATAAAATATTTACACAAGTGTTATTGGATATGCATCGATCCAAACACACCAAGTTGCGAAACCGAACTAAACTAAAAAGGCAGAACTGTGTCTGTCTGTGTGTGTCCTCACGCGAAATTAATCGTTAGTGTGAGGTCACCTAAACCCAAAAGTTTGACGATTTCTTTTTTAAAGCAGATATTTGGTGTTGAGTATCGCTTTATAATGCGGCTAAGTTGGAAGTTACGCATTTTAAGTGGCCCTATTTAAAGAACCTCCACCCTACCACCCTATATAATCTCAGCGACAAAATAAAAAAAACAATTAAAAATTCTTGCATTTGTCAAGAAGTATCACAGTAGATGCATGAGGTATGAAAAAAAAATTATGTCGCTAAGTTTTCGTGCGATGTTATGCACTTTTGAGTGCTTGACTCAAAAATTGAATAAACTGAACTAAACCTAAAAGTTACTAAAATTAAATGATCGGCCAATCAAATTAAATCTATTTAAACCTAACTAACTAACACTAAGTAACAGTACTACTAAAATTACTTTTACCCTAACTGACTGTTATGGTGGCGTCTAAATATTTTCTGAATACTGCGACGCTCTACCGCAACTTATCTCACTATACTATACCTAACTATACCTAACTAAACCAAAGTTAAACCTACAAATGGTTCTAGAATCATAAAGATCCGCGGTTGAGAGGTTTGGTTGCAAATCAACCCTCTCGTTAACACAAAAAGCGTTAAATTAGTACTAAAGCACTATAATTCAATTGAAAATGCGGTTTGAAAAATTGTCATTAATTTTTCAATGTTGAAACCGCAAACTAAACCTGACAAAGTCATTGTCCTACTTGACCTGACCTGACTAAAAATCGCGACGTCGTTCGAACTAAGCGTCGAGACGGCGCTCATACTAAACTGAACTAACGAGATTGTGCTCGTCTTAAATTAAATTTATTTTAATGTCTTGTAAAATAAACTTATTTTATTCCATTTCCTCTCGAAGGAAATTTTAGAATATGTTGGGCGTCCCTAACCAAACTTGACTGAAATTTTTGTTTACCTACTCTACCGTACGATTAAACAACTCAAACCTAACTGAACCCAACTGTCGAGACTGAGCTCGAACTAAACTAAATTTAAACTGTGCCCCCAGATTAAATTTATTATATTTCATTCTCTTAAGTAGAAAATTTTGAAATATTTTATGCTTGGCGTCCCAACGCATATTTTTTATACTTGGCGTCCCAAAGCATACCTGACCTGACTAAACTAAAATTTTGTCTTGACTATACTCCGTGGCATAATCGGACTTACGGGCAAACTTTACTAGACCTGACTAAACTGTAATGTTTGGGCAAACTAAACTAACTGAACTTAAAATTAATCTTTAGGGACGTGCACTGCATACAAAATGTTTACAAAGCACTAAAAGCATGTCAGAGCTTATGGTTCTAGACCTCATGCAAGCTGGCGTTCGAGCCCAAATAAGGCTTGAGCTTCGATACATGCCAAGTACCAGCTGGAGTTCCGTCTAGGTGGTTCAGCTCATATGCAACTTTAGATAATACTTTCTTGACAATGCACGGTACATAGCGATTAGCTAATTTAGCAGAAAAGAATTCTGCGGCGTTACTCAACACAAAATTTCTGAGCCAGACTTTTTCTCCAACTTTGAAAACTTTGTCTCGTTTTCTCAAATTATAATATTTGGCACCCTTTTGATACGCAACATTTAACTTAACTTGAACATCCCTATATAACTGAGGAAGTTTATCCATTTCATTGGCATATGATCTTCTACTTTCTCCAAGGTTACCCACATCTGAAACGTCGACTTCATCATAATAATCACCCGTCACAGGCAGCTTTCGCCCAAAATTCAGGAATGCCGGGGTGAATCCGGTCACCTCGTGTACGGCTGAATTAATCGCAGACTGAATATTTAAAATATTTTCGTCCCATTTCTTATGTGAACCCTTGAGAAAACTTCTGATCATAGTGCCAATTGTACGATTTACCCTTTCTACATGGTTTATTTGGGGATGATAAAAACAACTATACCACAACTTAGAAATTTTGAATTTCTTAACAAAGTTATTAAACATATTGCTAGTATGTGCTGTAGCATTATCTAGCAATAAAACTTGAGGTGTGCCATAAGTTAAAAATACTTGTTCGAGAAAAGTTGTGATAGCTTTTGAAGTGGCTTCACGCGCGGGTTTCATTAGCACAAATTTAGAGAAATAGTCTACGGCTACTAACAAAAACCTATTGCCCTTCGTACTTCTGGGAAAAGGTCCCATTGTATCGTATGCTACAAACTGAAAAGGAAAAGAGGCTTTCTTTTCTGCGCCCATTTGCCCAAACCTCTGCGTGTTCAGAGACTTTTCTCTGCCGCAGATTTCACATTTTCGAATGTACGTTAGTATGTCTTTTCGCATTTTAGGCCAATAAAAGTTTTCTGCTACTTTGTGTAGCGTTTTATAATAACCTAAATGCCCAGAATTTTCATTCTCGTGGCAGTCAACCATAACTTTTTGCCTTTCTGCTAGAGGAACTACTAATTTCCATTCTGAAATGTTTGTACGCAAAATTATTTTACTCTTGGTATGTTTGAAAAGATACCCGTCTTTGACCATCCACTGAGGAAACTTATGTGGATTTTTCATAATTCTCTCTCTAAGTTTTAGATACCAAGGTTCGAGATTATTTAAAGAAATACCCAAAGTATCAATTTCTGCTACTGGTACTGAACGCGACAAAGCATCAGGGACTACATGTAGAGTACCCTTTCTGTGAATGATCTCAAAGTCATACATGGAGAGTCTGAGTGCCCATCGAGACAAACGCCCGGTTGGATTTGACAGTTTACTTAAATATCTCAGACTAGAATGGTCAGTGATGACCTTAAAGTGAACCCCCTGTACATACCCGGCAAAACTCTCTACCCCATGCAATACCGCTAAAATTTCTCGTTCACAAGTTGAGTAATTACGTTCAGCCCTTGACAAACTTCTACTCGCATAGGCAATTACCTTTTCAACCCCTTGTATAGTTTGGGTAAGCACTGAACCTACGCCAAACGCACTACTATCAGATTGAATGCAAAATTCCTGAGAGAAATCAGGTGATGCAAGTATAGGAGCAGAAATTAATCTTTGTTTTATTTCCCTGAAAGCTAATTCGGCCTTATCGTTCCATGGTGTCGACTGTTTCTTTTTCCGCCCCTTAAGCAAATCGTTAAGCGGACTTATTAAAGTACTAAAATGTGGGATAAAACGTCGATACCATGAACACATGCCCACAAAACGTCTGATTTGGGTTGTAGTTTCCGGTCTTGGATAATTTAACATAGCCTCGATTTTATCACTTGAGGTTCTCAAACCTTGCGCATCCACCACGAAACCCAGATAATTCAGAGATTCTCTGAAAAATTTACACTTTTGGAAATTAACAGTCAAGTTTGCTTGTGACAATCTTTTATATACTTCTTTTAGCAAAGCTATGTGTTCATCAAAAGAACTTGAAGTTATAATAATGTCATCTAGATACACAAAAACTTTAGGTTGTAGTTCTGGGGTGAAAATTCTGTCCATTAAACGCTGGGTAATCTGCGCCGAATTGGCCAGCCCAAAAGGTAAGACTTTAAATTGGAACAGACCTCTCCCCGGAACTGAAAAAGCTGTTTTCTCTTTGCTAGATTCATCTAGCGGCAATTGCCAAAAGGCTGACTTAAGATCCACACTAGAGATAAACTTTGCATTAGATAACATTTTTAAAATGTCGTCGACTAAAGGCAATGGATAAGAATCCTTCTTTGTGACTTCATTTAAAGCCCTACCATCAAAGCAAAAACGCCATTCCCCACTACCCTTTTTAACTAACAATACTGGACTATTCCAGGGGCTAAAAGATGGCTCTATTACGTCCTGCTGTAACATTTTGTCCAATTCTACATTAAGGTGCTGCTGCATGTAGGGGGATAATCTATATTGTCGCTTTTTAAACGGCAAGGCATCACCGGTCTCAATGTGTGCCTGCATTAAATGTGTTCGCCCAAGTTTATCTCTAGATAAGGACTTAAAAAGATCTACTACATCTTCCAGTTCCCTATTTTGAGCCTTACTAAACTTAATGTTGACTTCTAAACTTGACTCACTTTGTTTGGGTGGTTCGGTAATCACATTGATTAAATAATCGTGGACGTCACTAAAAACTTCCCAGGTGTTATTTTGGAAATTAAGTCTTAATGAAAACTGTTTGATAAAATCACTACCTAAAATCAAACTACAGCGTAGTGACGGTACTACACGAACTTCAACTAATTTACAAATCCCATCTATACATAATGGTAGTTCACAAATCCCTGTAATATTCTGGGCTGTTCCGTCTGCTGTTCTTACTACTTTATTTAAACTTTTGTCCAGTTTAATTTTATATTTGTCCAACAAATTTAACGACAACGAACCTAAACATGTGATATTTGCACCACTATCAAGCAATGAGATTACCTCCTCATCAAACAAAGTTACTGAAATATAGGGCCTATTGTCATAGGGCTTCTCTAGAAAAACTGGTGACACAACTGACTTACTAGACTTTAAAAAGTTTTTGACTGTTACTTTCCAATTGTTCCAATCGGATAAATCCGTTTTAGGCTTGACTATATTGAGAGAATTACGACTACTAGACTTAGAAATATTCTTTATTTGACTTAATCTGGAATTATAAAATATACGGCCATTCTGAGGAGTCGTCTGACGTCGGCCTAAGTCGACAGACCTCCTTACTGGTTTTTTGGAACCAACCTAACCTCATTACATACGGTACATGTTCTAACGGTACAGTCTGGCTTACCACACTTAAAACAAAACCTTTTTCTAGGTTCTTTGCATTGTATAAATTCGTGACCAACTTTCTTACAGTTGAAACACGTGCTTATACTTGAAACTTTATTTTCTGGGATTGTAGTTGTTGCTTGCACTACTTTATTAACTGAAGCTAAGTTTTTATTAGAAAAAGTTTTCCATTTTTTTCTGAATATTTTATGTTGCCTTTTTGGAGATGACGATTCTGAACTTTCCACATAAGCTAAATCGGATTCAAGGGCGTTAGTTGCACTTGGAGGCGAATATTTATTCTTGGCCTGCAAGGCATCATCGATTTTCCTGCAATATGTCACTAGTTCACAAGTGTCCCTAACATCAACTAAGGCCAATCGCTCAACATAAACTGGTAAAATATTTTTTCTAATTATTCTTAACTGTTCAGCATCGCTAACAGGTGATACTAATCTATTAAATAAATTCTGCATGGTGGCAACATATATAGTTATTTTTTCACTACGCCCCTGCTTACGTGATTTAATTTCGTCTAATAAAGTTTCATTATACTCTAGTGGTAAGAAAGTATTGTGCATTTCATTAACTAACTGATCCCAAGAGGTGACCTTATCTCTAACAGATCTGTACCAAATTAAAGCATGACCTTCAAATAAGTCTATTGCAGACTCACAAAGTTCTTTAAAAGTGACGTTGCGAGCTTTTGACAACTCCACAACTCTTTCTAAAAAAGCTTTTACGCTTGTTTGGCCATCATATTTTATATTCCACTTATATACTGGTATTGACTTTTTATTGACAGAGGTTGAGGGTAAAACTATGTCGCTATTATCTAACTCTACCGTTTTAATAACATTATTTGCTAGTTTAGCTTCTAGCTCTAGGCATGCGGCTTGAGCATCCTGTTTAAACTCGGTATACAAGGTTTTAACTTCAAGTGGTTCCTCTGGAACTTTAAATCTATCCACTCTATACGTCAATGAAGCTAAACGCGAGGAAATAATTAAGTACATAGTATCAATTACAGTTGCTGAAAAATCTAGAATTAATGATTCGAGTTCGATAAGTGTTATCTCAATCACATTTTTCTCGGTGTCCAATTCAAAATTTGGATCTTTTAATTTCTTAATCTCCCCATTTGACTTTTCTAAAAATCTTTTCAAAACGATTTTCTTGTCTTGCAATTTTCTACGAGTACTTATTACACCCCTGATTCTAAGTTCATAATCTAACTCAGCCTCTGTCAGATAAGAAGGGTTTATAACAAGCGGTGAGTCCATCTTGTCCACTAACGATACTTAAACTGACTCAAAAACAAATTAAAAATCAATACCTGTATATGTCTCTACAAGAAAAACGAACTATAAGTGGTATTAAAATAATACCTAACTGAAATTGAATTATCAAGTAAAGAATACTCTATAAAATAACGTAAAAAGTCTAAACTGAAATAAAGATTGTACAGGCGTACAATCGCTGACTCACTAAACTAAATAAATTTGAGTTAATTTCAATGTAGCAAATTTATTAAAATACGCAAAGTTTTTACTTGCTATTTTAAAATATAATTGCTTTGATTTAAAATCAAATTTGCAATACCTAACTGAACTGAACCTAATATTAAAATAAATGGAGTTACTAATTCGCTATTTTAATTTATAAATCACCTTGATATTTTTAATCAAATAGGCAATTCTAAACCCAACCCAAATGTATTAAACTTAATCCTTATCACTGGATATTAAATTCCTTAAAAGTGATAAGATTTTTTTATGGTTAAATAAAAACTAACAAAACATCGCCTGTTTTATACTGCTAGAAGAATTCGTATAGTCCTCTAAATTAGATATAAAATATTGAATTTTATACTTAGTTTCTGTACGTAGTATTTACCATATTATTGATAAAATAAATTATCATAAAATAACTTCCAGACATAAAATTATTGCACAAATAATATTTTCAAACTCAAAACCTAAATTTCTGTCTCTCATAAGATCAAACTAGCTTATGCTTGATACCACAAAAACTCTAAAATTCACCTCTACTCATTTAAAAATCTGAAACTTACATAACTTGACTAAAAAAAATTGAAACTTACTGAACCTTATTCGGGCTCCACGTTGGGCGCCATTGTTACATCACTACTTGGCCCTAGAAAAATTAACAATGATATCACCGGTTAAGGTGATAACCAAAGGCAATTCAACCAACACACAAATAGTGACGGCGAACGGCTAGCTGATCTAGTGCGTGGCTGGGATTTCGTGGGTTCAATTAATATATATTTTTTAAATCAGCCAGAGGGTGAACCAATATTTTTGTGATATTTTGCCTAGCTAGTTTGTTCCAACACTCAGAGGTAGCTTAAAATGATGTAAAAATTATGAGCGCCATCCACGGAAAATTTAAGAGTTACTGCTACCCCTGTGATGGTGAAACCAACCGCCGTGGAAAGATTTGATCTTATGGCGGACAGACAAACAGAAAAAATGAAAAATTAAATTTTACGATAAAAGATACTTATTTATTAATTACTTCAGAAAAATCATCAATGTAAAAACAAATCAGCGATTTTAATCAATTTAAAAATTATAAAATAATGTTATCAATTATGAAATAGAAATATTAAGTAATATTATCACAATTTCCAACAGAAAATATTTATAGCTTAATTAATTTATCATTAAAAGAAAAGAAATATATTGTGCAATGAAAGTTATACAGTAAATATTATACAACAACAAAAATATCAATGAAATTCTCAGAATCTCACCAATCCTCCTGATGATGGATAGATAGTGGATGAGGGCTCCTGGTGAGTTCTGGTAGCCTTTCCTAACAGCCTCTCCGAACACAGACTGCTCCTCGACGTGGTTTGACGTCTTGCTAACCTGTATAACGCTAGGGTTTTGCTGTTGGTTGGGATTGACTGGACTAAACTGGACTTGACTAAACGGAATTTCAATCGACTGCTGAACTTTACTAAACTGTGTTTGACTGGACTATCCGTCTTATGAAATTATATAATCAGCTATTTGGCATATAATCAGCTATATAATCATCAACTATTTGCTATCTATTTAATTATCTATTTAATCAACTATATAATCAGCTATTTGCTATATAATCAGCTATTGGCATATAATCAGCTATATAATCATCTATTATCATCTATATAATTATCTATTTATTTGGCATCTATGTAATCAGTTGTTAAAATAATCAGTTATATAATCATCTATTTGCTATATAATCAGCTATATCTATTTGGCAGCAAAACTCTACGTTTGGGAAGAAAAAAAAATATTATCAGCACATGTTTCAGAATTATGGTTGTTTAGTTAGCAGAAATGAAAAATATGGCTAAAGGCCGTTAAACACTAATGAGAGGAATCAAATAAATAAATGTAATTACCTTTTATTAGATAGATCACTAAGAAAAAGTTTGATAACGGCAGAAGTGTCACAACTCGCGACTGAATGATTATCAAAAAAACTTAAAAGTCAAAGTAATTGCTGCTGCAGAATTGGCTACAAAAATGGCCATTCTCCTACCAGCTAGCTAATAAAAGAGATATCCCCTCTCAAGTCTCAATTAACATATTACCATACTATAAACTAAAAATTACTAAGAATGGGTCCGCGTTGTTATATGCAACCCATAATACTTCCTGCAGTATATTTGGTTTAACCAATAATTAAGAAATTTGTGCTGTGAAATAGATATATTTACTATGCGATCGAAGCCTCTGTGTTCTACGAGAGCTGTTAGCAAAAACTGGAATACAAAAAGAGTTAAATGGATGAAACATGAAAATATAATAAATGTGTACATTCCTAAATTTAAACAGATTACCTATGATAATTTAATGTCTGAGGTTTTAGTTACTAGAGTATGGTAAATACCTGTACATATTTCTCAAAAATTCATTCTGTTTAATAGAATTTAATAAAATTACTTAAAGTTGCCAGATGTACGCAACAAGGTTTGAAATCCTAACCTCATACCTACCT
This sequence comes from Stenurella melanura, assembly GCA_963583905.1. Classification (NCBI taxonomy): domain Eukaryota; kingdom Metazoa; phylum Arthropoda; class Insecta; order Coleoptera; family Cerambycidae; genus Stenurella; species Stenurella melanura. Next base: position 171,373,850 of record OY757311.1, read on the forward strand.
ACCTCTTACAGTGATAACCAGCATAACCCTCAACCTTGAAGCCACAATTACTTAATTTATGGAGGAGGTCATGCACCACCATTGATCACAGCAAGGGCGATAGAACTCCAAGGTTATGCACAAGGTTACATAAAACCCATATATAGACCATTTGACTATAGTGTACACCAATTTTCAATTTTCTAAATTTTAATGTAAAATATTTCAAAACAGATATTTCCTATTTAGGGAGATTATTTGTATATTTTAATGAGCATAATGGTCGCTTCATTACTAACAGGAGAGGGTTTATATTTTCTTTAGCGGTCCCAACAGTTTCCTAAAACATTGGTCGTCAATTTTCTAAAGTGTGTTCTGCAAATATGTGTGAATACACTTTATACAAAAAAAACTGGTATAATAGATGATACTTCATCGATGAAATTAGTCATTAATACATTATTCAATTGTCTAATGACGCCAGACACATACTGTGAATTATATTCTTATTTTTTTATATCATTATCTGAATTAAAAACTTGTTAATTTAATAATGTTGTTATTCTCTTCGTATGTCACCAAACCTGTGATTTGTGACCTCATTAATTAGATAATAGGTAACAATTATTATTTTTTATTTTTTGTCAACAATAATAAACAATGCATTAGTTGGTAATCGGAGTAGGACAATCAATAAATATTTCGTTAACTGGAATCTTGAAGATATATTATGTTGCTTCATATACTGAATTTTCGGTGCAAACATTTATTTTCTTGTAAAATGTTCAATAAAGAGCCATTCAGCTGAATTTAAACTATTCAATTGAATCTTTTGATACATTTTTACAGATTTTTTTTATACCACGTCTGTTTCATTTTAAATTGTAACCAAAATGATAAAAATAAAATCTTTTAAACGTGATATCAACTTTCAAAACATATTTTATGTAAAAATTTAGGGGTATTTCACCCCTGGCCTCCTAGATAAGACATGAAATGCATCATGCTTCTGAATCGAAGGTACTTACTTATCTACACTGTCCTAATTTTATTAAAATAGTTAAAGCAGTTTGGCAGCTATCAGCAAATAACTTTTAAAGATGAATATCTACGAAAGGGGGCGCCCTAGGAAAACTTACATTTAATATTATTTTGACCCAAACTGGCACCCAAGTATTAACCCGTACTCGAAGGGGGGACACCCCGCAGGTAGTAAAATTTCTATAATATCAATATCCATTATCTTCTACTCTATGTAATTAAAATTTGAATATCTACGTATACTAGAAGAAATAGACTGGGAGCTCTTCTGTATTAAATTTTTTTCTGTTCTGTTCTGTTTTTTATGTATAGTTGCGTAGTCATAGTAAAATAAAAGAAATCACAATCATATACAGACTGTCTATTTTACGAGGGCCACACCAAATATCTCGCTTAATATCTATTGTAGAAGAATAAAGTTTTAGAAACAGTTATCCCATTTTTTGTGAGCTATATTTCACTAAAAAGAAATTCGAAATCCATAGCCTACTTTATGAGATATATTACAAAAACCTGAAAAATAGGAAAACCACAAACGGTTATAGCTTCCTTATTTGAAGAGATACGAAAAAAGTTAAAGGAATGAAAGTTGACGGCAAAGACAATAAGAATAATAACGTGTAACAAAAAAATCTAAAAATGCAGTTGGCTTTGACATACGCTATTGTGCAAAAATGAAAAATACATATCTCAAAGTAGGCCATGACGCCATTAATTCCGTTATTTTTTTCTCATTCCAACGATATAAAACATGTCACAGAAATTTTAACCGATAGTGTCAATATTTAATATTTTACGAATACCACAATTCATATAATTGAATCGTAACAATCAGCTGTGCCATAATAGTAAAAATTCACTTTATAATAATTATAATTCCGTAATTATTAATTACAATTTAATACAAACCAATAAATATCTCATAAATAAAAATACAAGTACATAACGAACATCCAAAGAAAAAAACGAAAAACTATGTATAACAGTACTACCTACTACTATATTGAAAAGAAATTGTGTGTATTTATTTTTCTAACTACAAATGCTCAAATTGTGCACCATGCATTCTGACACATAAACGTGCTCTACGAGACACGTCACGCATTACATTTTGGAGCATTTCAGGAGTAATTGCCTCACATGCGTTTCGAATTCTGGTTTTGATGTCCTCAATATTTTCAGGGGCAGTTTGAAATACCTTGTCTTTAATGTAACCCCAGACGAAAAAATCCAAGGGAGTAATATCTGGCGATCGAGCTGGCCATAGAATGGGTCCATAGGTGCCTATCCAGCTATCTGGCATAATTTGATTTAAATAATTTGTACTTATTACAGCAGTATGAGGTGGAGCCCCATCTTGTTGAAAATATGAATAATTTAATCTTTCTGCCACTGTTAATTCATAAAGAAAATCTTGAAATTCGTTTTGCAGGAAATTAAGGTATCTACGAGCGGTTAATTTGCCATCATAAAAATAAGGTCCCATTACTTTAGTCCCTAAAAGACCCAACCAAACATTCGTAGAAAATCTTTCTTGGAAAGCAGTCTCTCTGCACCAATGTGTATTTTCTCGTGTCCACTTATAATGCATATTTCTATTGAAAAATCCATTATTAGAAAAATTTGATTCGTCCGACCAAAGAATTTTGCTACATATCAGCGTGTCATTCCTTTTCTTATTTAATAACCATCTACAAAATCTTACTCTCCTTGGCTTATCTCCCTCATTTAAATGTTGAACTTTCCTCATTTTGTAGCATAGAAATCCGTTTTTTTTCAATATTTTTCTTGCACTGTCTTTTTTTATGCGACAGTTTCTCTGAATTTGTCTCAAAGAGGTTTCCTCATTTTGGTTAACATAATTCATTACTCTATTCACTTTTCTTACATTATCCGCAACATGCGCTCGCCTTACTACTTTTTTTGAAAATTAACCGTGCGTTTTTAGATTTTGAACTAACTTCCTAAACATAGTTCGATTTGGCTGCGGAGCATCTGGAAATCTATCTCCGTAAACCGTGACTGCCATCTCAGCGTCAAAATTGCACTGACAATAAATGCTAATCATATCGAATTTGTTATTATTGGTGTACACCATAATTACTGATATAAAATTTGTCTTAGAACTCGACAACGCAACATACAACATACAACAGTGACAATCTGTCAAATTTATTAATAACTGTATACATTGGTTTTCACTAATTATGGCACAGCTGATTGTTACGATTCAATTATATGAATTGTGGTATTCGTAAAATATTAAATATTGACACTATCGGTTTTGTGACATGTTTTATATCGTTGGAATGAGAAAAAAATAACGGAATTAATGGCGTCATGGCCTACTTTGAGATATATATTTTTCATTTTTGCACAATAGCGTATGTCAAAGCCAACTGCATTTTTAGATTTTTTTGTTACACGTTATTATTCTTATTGTCTTTGCCGTCAACTTTCATTCCTTTAACTTTTTTCGTATCTCCTCAAATAAGGAAGCTATAACCGTTTGTGGTTTTCCTATTTTTCAGGTTTTTGTAATATATCTCATAAAGTAGGCTATGGATTTTAAATTTCTTTTTACTGAAATATAGCTCACAAAAAATGGGATAACTGTTTCTAAAACTTTATTCTTCTACAATAGATATTAAGCGAGATATTTGGTGTGGCCCTCGTAAAATAGACAGTCTGTATGGTACCCGATTTTACAAACCACAATCATTTGTTTCCCACCAATATGCCGTGCGTTTGTTATTTGCAAAAGCAATTAAACGTTTCGTGCTAATATTAATAACTTTATAAGAGATTTTAAAGATCTGATTAGAACCTCCTTACAAACGCGTTATATGTTTATTTGCCACTAATTCCAGCCGTGTAATTTATGAAGTCGTTAAGTTTTCGAGTATTTACATGCATGATTAAAATTCACTAATTCGGTGACTAATTATATTAATCGCAGCTATCGTCATAGTAACAACTTAATGAAGTCATTAATTAATTCGCTGTATCAGTGTGCACCTCTTTGACAGACACATGACTACAAGCCGTATCAGGTGAACTTGCGAATTTAAACAGCTTATTTTACACCTATCTAATCGGATATGTTAGAATAGAAGAGACATTGAAATTCGTGGAATGCCCCTAGTGTTTCTTAGAAAATCATATTGTAGGCAGGTTGACGTGGGTCGGAGGAGGTTGGGGGATAGTGGGACTACAATAAATACTACAGCGTAGGCGATGGAAGTTAATGGTTGGCCTGAGGAAAACTGATGACCACTGACCGATGAAGAATTAGCAGTATTCGTTCAATATTCTGATAGTTTCAGTAATAACGTGAAACTTCACATAATGATAAACTCTTTGTATCAAATATTGCTTTAATAACTGACGAAAGGACTATTTATTTATTACATACACACATAATAAAAAATGTTACATATTGTTTAGAGTCTAGTTACAATTACACACGCTGACAAATTTAAAGGAACGAAGACATATTGACATTTTCTATCTACATAATTTTTTTATCCTAAGAAATTTCAAGATCTAGACAGCCATAACTTTTTCATTTTGCACATTTTTATCATGTTAGTCAATATCAAACTTGTCAACGTGTAAAGATCCGTTATTAAATAATGTACTCATTATGTATGTGTTTCCTCAAGGATAATGCTATCCATTATTCCCTGCAGTGAATAATGATTTCATTATTCACTGATTACAGTAAATAATGAGGACAGTCTGTTTATAAGAAATGACGTTACTGACTTTTTACTAAAAATTTAAATCGCTAAAATTATAGCAACCAAAAGACAAGTGTTGTTTCTTTAAGTTTTCTAGGAGGCATTCAAATAGTACATGCCGAAAAGGTATTTTAATGAACACTCAAAAACTACATTAGTAAGTTTTTTTTCAAAGCATCATCTATCAGCAACACGCGGCAATCTCCAATATTGTTTTTGAAACCATTTACCTACCGAAACTTAAAAAAAATGTTAAGCCTCTCATTAATAATATGTTAAGAAAATTGCCGATTAATTATACCTGAAAATTTATTTAAAAATGAAACAAACTATAAATACCTCTGTTTATTAAATGAGCATGAGTGAGTGAATAACAAAATTAAACATTTTGAATCTCTTGAAATTCATAAACACAATAATATCAAGGATTATAATTTGTTAAACTATCAATTAGATCTTATATATTCACCTTTACTTACAGCCGGCAGACCCATAATGGAATATTCATAATTAAGTTTATTATTGTCATCTACCTGCCTAAGCCCTTATTATACCTATCTATCCAACCAAAATTGTCTATACATATATAGCATTTCTGTGTAATTGTAAATCAGTAATTTTTGATTCACTGCTTGACAATGGCTTTGTAAGTCCAAACTACAGTCGCAATTTTTATAAATACATAGTGGATACTTTTCTTTAACTGTAACTTTTTTATAAACTGTGTCTTCACCGAGTTTTTCCGGAAAAACATGAAAAACTACCCCTTTTTTGAAATTGTAGCGCTTTAAAAAAATGTAATTTAAAAATTTGAAAAAATTCAGACGTATGCAATGAAGACTTCTAAATATTTTTTGCCTCTCAGAATTCTTTTGTAACTTCCTAATTATACGAGTTACAGGCAGTTTTTCGCGATGAATAATGTACTATATTTCTTGCAAATTGACTGGACTAGTGATATAATTAAATAAATGGATACTGACCGTGAAAACGAAATTTCTTTCACACCGTCTGAGATAACGAAAGCTACAGAAATCACCTCATTAAACTTGTTGTCCGAAAAATCTAGAAAGTTATATAATATGATGGCGTATGAATCTTTCTTAAATTAGAGAAATGAAATGAAAATGAATTAAATAAATATTAAATATTTAATAGTTGTGGACAAAGTATAGTATTTTACTCGCATATAATGGCCACTATTCACTGTGATGATTTACTATAAACTTCACCCTTGTGAATAGTACCATCATTATATGCTCGTTGAATAATATACAATTTGTTCGTATTAACTCTCGTCACCTTAACTGTGAAACAGTAGATCTACTTGAACAAACAAGAAAGGTTATATTTATTCACCCCACCTTATAGTCCACACAATTGAGCCATCAACAAGGAGTCCGCCTAATATTCCATCAAGCAATGCAAAAAACGAGAGGCAAGTTTGCCAAATTGCAAGAAATACCAAGCGAGGTCTCCAAGAGTGGGATAAAGTTTTGTTCACAAATAAGAGCCATTTCTGAGTAAATTCGATTGCTGGTAACAACAGAGTGTATGGACAGGAGAACAAAACGAACAAATCAATTTTGCTATTACTGTCTTTTTCGGTGGAGTTTCAAGTATGGCATGGAGTGGCATATCCTTAGGGACAGGCACACAGTTGGTGGTGGTTGATGGCGTCATAAAATTATGAATTATAAAAATGTATCTGTAATTATTAAGCAAAATTAGGAAAATTTGATGTTAACTTAGGAACAGTAGATGAAACAAGGACTTACCATTTAAAATGGTACAAGTATCGATATTAGTGATTATGTATTTTCTTCGCGATATTAATTTTATTCTGAGCGAACGTTTTTATATATCTCTCAGCTACAATTTGACATTTTCAATCTCTGTATATTAAATTTAAGGATATGTTCCCCAGGCGCTCTTGTTCTAAAATTTCTTCCGAGTCTTGTATTTTTTCGTGACAAGTTATATTTATAATAATTAATATGGCAGGAGCATGTAGACGTAGTGTTCGCTAAAATCAGTCTGAGCAATATTGCACATAAAAAGATAATGTTAGTTGCCAATGTTCCTGAGATAAAAACTCACTCAGAACGGGTGCCTAAGAAAAATTGTATTTTATAAATGTAGACACCATTTGATACCAATATTGAAGACTAAGGCACTATTTCGTTTCAGATATATGGAATATTATCTATTTAACACCAGCCTAAGAACTCTTAGTATTTGTTTTACGATTATTACCTAGTGACAGTGCAACATTTTTCCAAATACAGGCATAGCCGAGGCGCAATAGTTGACAATTTTTGTTTGTATATGCTATTTGCCATCACAATTAGGAGAACGGACTTTTTTGCTAATTTTCTATGACATAATGTGGAATATTTCCAGAATTTAAACTCCTTGTCAATATATTTAAATTTCATATGTAGGTAATATTGACGTATCCAATGTCAAATATTAACTTTTACATTTGATACTTTTATAGACAAATGTTTATTCACATAATTAATATATGTATCTTAAAGGGGAAAAGTAGATGAAGCACTCGGTGAACATGTGAACCAGGCTGTCGTTTATGTTTTGTTTCGCCCGCAAACTCGGTTACAATTAAAGTTCAAGTTACATCAACTAACAAAATTGATATTCATAGAAATATACTAATTCTCGTTTATATACACTCAAACATACGCCACATGCACAGACACATTTGTATCCTATCGCTTAAAATTGTTATCTGATAATAATAATAGTAATAATAATAAGTGCAATATGATAAACGAAGGATAGAATACATTTTTCGGCATTTAATTAGTTAAATCGTTGAAATAGCATAAATTACTATATAAATTAAGAACCAGTTCATCCCAACTTTTCCAAAAATTCATTTAGCTGATAATAATAATTACTTATAAGTACGGCTTTAATTTACCTTTTAAATTTTATTAATGGAAAACCTATCATATTTGACGGCAAACTATTAATAGCATATTATTTAATGAGCGATGTAAGTAATGCCTCAGATGAAGTTTGCAGCACGGGCCACAGGCGAGTGCCGTAATTCATCAATTGAGTTATTACCATTATTGCAAGTTGAATACTATACTTTATCTACGATTATAACAATAAATATTAACATAATAGTTCATCTTCACTAGCCAAATTAATCCTTTTTGGCACAATTATTACTTACAACCTATGTAATCAATTCATGACAAATCACCTTCCTCCCCTCAATAATAATGGATCATTCTATTTTATTTTGCGCTTTACATTGGACAGGCTAAGCATGAAGTTAAATGTGATTGGTATAAACATAAATCACTAGAGAGTTATGATAAATTGCGCTATTTGTTTGTTTACTTGTCATACAAAAGCAGTTGATTAATTAATATATAATCTACTATGAGTAGATAAACAAGTTTACAGAGCGATTGGAGGGAGAATTTTTGAAGGCGGCGGTTATGAGTGCTGCTATAATTCAGTTATCTTTATAAATACTATCATATTAGTCTGATGAGCCTTTTCTGATTAACAAAAATTCTGCCGAAATTAGTGGCTCTGCCTTAATTCAAAATGTCAAATGACGTATGAAAACATGCTAGTATAGTGTACACGTTAAGTCAAGCCAGATTCATTTAGCGTATTTTTTAGTTGATGAATAGCAAACAACATTGAACGTAAGTGGTCAAAATGTGACTATCATGCAAGTTATTGTTCGTGAATATACTTAGAAAAGTTGGCGTACTAAAGACTTCATAAAATCTGACATCAGGCACTTACATTGTCTAGCACGCTTCTAACTTTTATATTCATTTAGTTAGCAGATGCAGCAACTATTAGCAATTTATATCATCAGCATATATAACAATTATAATATCGTCAATGAAATTGAGTAGATCATTAATACATAGCATTAATAATAGGGGACCCAGACTAGGACCTTGTGGAACTTCCAAATGAACGTTACAATTTACTTTATATTTTATCCACATTTTCCTATTATGCATGTACGAATGTATCTACTGTAATAAATTTCCATATATACCGAGCTTTGATAGTGTTGTTTAGATAATCCTACTCACAGTATAGAAACTTTAGATAAATCGAATTGTATACCTACTTACAACAAATTTTACTTTATCGAGATTTCTGTATACAAGGTCTAAGGACTATCAAGGTGCAGTCTCTATGGGTTTCTTTTAACGTAAAACCATGTTGGGATTGTAATGTCATTACCCTCAACAAAAGCTAGCATTTGCCCAGAAGAGTAATAATATCTATATCATTGCAACAAGATGGTTAAAATATTTCTTCATCCTCCCAGTTTATCACCTCCTCCGTTTTGCAATATTTTGTTGTCCCGCAATATACCTACAGCCCAATGAATGACGATGTGGCGCCTTGTATTCAAGATCATCTGCAGTCTCATTCTCTGTTATTCCTTGCGTCCTGGCACCCTAATAATCAAGGTAACCTTGTTGATATGTACCACGTACTTTACTGTTTGTAAATATTCCTAAATGATTTCCAAAGTAAATTTGTACCTAAAGTTTCAAGTGCTGCCTGGCTGCTTAAAAGTATATAAATTCTTGCTCCTCCTGTGCCATTTTCCAGACATCATGCTAAGACAATTTGACTCTGTAAATGTATCATCAAACCAATACTGTCACCCCATTTACTTATTGGACTTACTCTAATACATGCTACAGAAACATTAATTAACGATGAATAGTAATAGATAAAGGTATATTTTTAGATGATTATACATCAGGTAGAGCGACAAACTTATCATTCCCCAAAATATCATTATTGACATTATTTTATTGCATAATGACATGTTCATTTGTATTTAAAAGCCGACTACTAAATAAACGTAATCATTCGTTTCCCGCGCTGCGAGGTGATTGAGTAGAATTAGAAGGAAGTAAAAAGTGAAGTGAATCCGTGTTCTTAGTTCGGCTTCAGTTTACAAAGAAGGAATTATACGAATATATAGAGACGTAACACAGGATTATGACAAGGAATAAGGTAACTTATCTTTCGATACGTTTTATACTCGCATTGGGTGTATGCTCATGAATAGAAATAATATTTCAATATCTTGTCTCGCCACATATTCAGTTCCTCATGTGGCGGGGGTTCTAAGCTCCTACTTTCTTCAACAAAAAGTATTATCGTTGGGAATCTTTTATTTTTGTGAGTGGTCTGGATATGTCTCCTGCCTCTCAACGCAGTAATATAGCAACAATAAGCATATTATTTTTCTATTTGAGGGTGGCTTGTATAGACTTTTCCCCTGTGAACTTTTTATTATTAAAAATCTGTTTTGTGCGAGTCTACTTGTGTTAACAAAAAAATTATTTCATAACTATTTAAGAATTATCCTGAATTTTAATTCTTATGAATAACAGACTATGTATATTTTCCTTATTTACATTTCTTAATTCTCTTTAATTCTCCGAACTGAAATTACATAACCTACGTGCAATTTTCGAGGGGTAACCGCGCCCCAAAAATATGTACAAGAGACTTTCTTTTTGATAAAGGTTTTCTCGGATTTCTTCGGGATTTCCTCGTATTTCCTTGAGACTTGATCGGGTCTCTGTGGGATTTCCTCTAGATTTCTTCCGGACGTACACCAGATTAAGCATATAAATGCATACAGTTTCTTATAAATAGTTGTTAATTTTCGTTTTTTTTTTTTTTTCAAAACATAATTAGAGGACAAACATGAAGAGGACAACATTTTACCATTTTTAAATATTGCCATGTAATCAGTGTACATATTTGTTTTTCAAAGAGCATTTTTAAATTATTAATTATTGATAAGTAAAATTACGCGGTATGAAATTTCTTGTTTATTTTAGTTAAACTACTATAATTATTATATTGTTTTCTTAACGTTATATTGCAAGATCATGCTCTTAGACAATAAGTTACAAGGAGATTGTGGAGAAAAACATTTAGAAAAAATTAATTTGCAGGTTACAGCCATTTGACCTATAGATTTTTGAAAAATTAATTACTCCATTAAAATTAGCGTTAACGTTGTTAATAAATAATAAGATATCCACATTTTACAAAGTAGACATTAAAGTTTAAATGATGTACTTTGATACATTATATCAGTTTTTTTATGAAAGTAACACTTTACTTATTATTTTTATTAAATTTAAAAAAATACTTGAAAATCGTATGCCTTAAATTTAACAATCTTCCCAGCTGCATGTGTGCTTGGTTGCTTGATTTTCAAGTTTAAATTGAATCAAACGTTTGAACCATGAAATTTTAAAATTAACATCGTCATCAGGGACCTTGAAAACCCTTGTTAGAAAATTTTTCGTATGGTCCATTGCAATGTTACATTGACCTTGAATTTTGGTTAGGACAAGATTTTTTTCTTTCAGTGTGTAGAGGGGGTCCAGTGTGAGTGTAAACAGGTTTTCCGCGATATCTTGAGAAACGTAAGTATAACTTTTTTGTAGAGATTCAAATTCTCTACAATCTTGGCCTAGATACTTCTTACCGCAAAACTGAAAATGAAAATGTTGTAATTAAAAATATACTAAAATTTTCAAGGGAAATATCATTTAAGAACGGTTATAAATTTTTCTATCGATTTTATTGAAAGATCACATCAGATGTTTTCTGCAGATCATTTTATTGCGAACAATTTTCTCTACTCATTTCTTAAATTTCTGTTCTTTGGAGAGGTGTTAGGACACTGCAAAGGGACGAAACCAATGCTGTAGTCAAAACCCGCGAAATGGTGCAGGAAAGAACACCACTCTGAAACTACTTTGACTATACGTTTTTTCTTTCTTTAAAGTGCTTCCTTCTCCCTTAAAAAAAAATACAAAAAACTAATTTTCTTTTCTGTTATTTTTTTCCGAGGGAAGGAAGCACTTTGCGAAAAAACGCCAGGAGACAAAGGATGCTTATTTTTACCCAAAAAATGTGCCTGAATTTTTTCAGAATTCTTTGACAACATTTAAGCGGCCCTTTGTATTTTACCTCTCTCGAAGCGGGGCTCACGTGACATGCCGTTGGAAGGAAATGGTACCTACAGAGGCCTACAATATCTCCACAACGCGGCGGCAACTGCGGTGCCCGATCCACTTTTGTCGATGGGCTACCGTACTATATGGTTGAATTCTAAGATCAGAAACAAAAAGAAAAACAAAGTTCATCCATCTTCAAATCAACTTATCTGGTGAAATGTGCGCAGTGTGCAGAGGTCAATATTTCATTGTATTTCAGTGTCAGTCTTACGTCAGAAGTTCAAACTTTCTTTATAGTCACGTCATTTTAGCATGAAAAATCTGAAACCTCTAAAAAAAGGTACAGGGTCAATTGACTTCATTTTTGTTGCAAAGAGTTCAGAAAGGCATTTAGAAAAAACAGTACCTTTTATTTTTTGGTGGAAATGTTTGGTTTCATTTTTTTTTCAGATAATTGGCCAATATTAATGGCGATTTAATTGAAAAATTTGTTATCATACACAATATGCCATAAAATTAAACAAAAATAATTACTTGCTGCGGTTTTGCGGTCGCTGATCACCAATCTGAAGTCCAATTTGGGAAATTCAAAATGGCGGACAGGAAGTTAAAGTCAATTTAACAGGAGAAACTCGTATCTTTTTCGTTTTTGGGCTGAAAATGAGTACTCGGCGCTTTTTGAAGTCGCTGATCACGAATCAGAGGTCCAATTTACGAAATTCAAAATAGCGGACCGGAAGAACAGTCAATCTCTCCGGAAAACCTCGTATTTTTTACTTTTTTGGGCTGAAGTATGAAAAATACGAGTATTTCCTGGAAAATATACTAATTCCGGTTCGCCATTTTGAATTCTCCTTAATTGGACATCAGATTCTTTATCGGCGATAACGAAAACACCAGAGTTCCCACAGCCAGCCCAAAATTGAAAATAATACGAGTTTTTCGGAGAAAGGGACTGTTATTCCTGCCCGCCATTTTGAATCTCGTAAATTAAACCCCTGATTCGTGATTAGCGACCTCTGAAACCCCCCGAATACTTATCTTCAGCCCAAAAACGAAAAAGATACGAGTTTTTCTTGATAAATTGACTTTACTTCCGGTCCACCATTTAGAATTTACCAAATCAGATCTCGGATTCGTAATCAGCAACCTCGAAAACCCCCGAGCACAGATTTTCCAGGTCTAGATATCCATTCTCATTTCTTATGGAGAATGGCCCGATTTAAGGTCCGCCATTTTGAATTTCCCAAATTGGACTTCAGATTGGTGATCAGCAACCCCCGAATAACTATTTTTATCTAATTCTATGGCATATTGTGTATGATAACAAATATTTCAATCAATTTAATTAAATTGGCCATTAATATTGGACAATTATTGGCCAAAAAATGAAACCAAACATTTTCGCCAAAAAATAAAAGGTACTGTTTTTTCTAAATGTCTTTCTGAACTCTTTGCAATAAAACTTAAGTGAATTGACCTTGTACCTTTATTTTTTTAGAGGTAAAATGCCAAAATGACGCGACTATTAAGAGGTAAACGTGAACAATAAATATAGTCTAGGAAATGGCGTGCAAAATCGACGACGAAAAGTTATTGTCTGCCAGTCGGTAATCGACGAGGGTATATAACTACGAAACTTTTTTCTCTCTGGAAATTTCTGGTAGGGTGGGAGAACATGGAGGGGGAAGACATTTTTTTCTTAATCAAATGGTTACCGATACCTTTTCGCATAGGTAGTTAGTGTATGTACTACACGTACTCCAATTACGCTGGCAGACAAAACTTCCGGGCGGTGCGCGGTAACCGGAAATTGAAACAAAAAAATTTTTTGTTTCCGGACCACACCTAGCGCAAAATGTTTGTCTTGGCCTGTACAGTACTGTACTTTAGTGGCAGACATTTCTGCCGGGTAGTTTTTGAGCAATTTGCCATCAAAGTGGCGAAAAATGGACAAAACTTTGAAATTATAACAAAAAATAGTTAAAATTGAAAAAAACGTCTGCCAGACCAGAGTATGGTTCACAAGACCCTAAAGAACCCTAGCCTTGGCTGGCAGACGTTTTTTAAATTTTAACCCCCCCAAACCACCTCATAAAATTTTTTTTAAAAATTCACGTTTTCATCTCTATTTTTTTTTTTAATGAATATTAAGTAAAGTCCTTTGGATATGTTATTACAGTGGGAATTACGAAAAATTTGCGTAGTGAGTGTGAGTGTCACTGTCCGCTTGAGGCTGATTTGAAAAATAAAAAATACTGAGAAATGGTTGAAATAAAAAGAAAATGACACTTGCATGTCATTGTTCCATCCCTTAATGATTTTTATAAACTAAAAAATGACAGTCGGATTATAACATTATTTGGAGCAAAGCATAGTTGAAAAAAATATGGTAATTTGTGAATAACTTTACTAAATATGAATGGATCAAGATAAACCAAATCTCAAATGTTTTGTAATTCCCACTGTAATAACATATCCAAAGGACTTTACTTAAAAAAATATTTCCTACAGAATCCATTAAAATGTTAGGCATTACTGTAGATATGCATCTACAGTGGAATCAACATATAGAAATGCTATGTGGGAAACTAAGAAGCAGTTGTTTTGAATTAAAATTAATGTCCAATCATTGCAGTGCGGAAATTCTATTAACTCTTTATTATGCCAACTTTCATTCAAGATTAAAATATGGCATAATTAATTGGGGAAATAGTTCTCAAGTAAATAGGGTTTTTACATTACAGAAATATGCAGTGCGCATAATTGCGGGATTAAAAAGTTTAGAGACTTGCAGAAACGCCTTCAAAAATCTTAAAATTTTGACATTGACGAGTACTTATATATTGGAGATCTGCACGTACGTTTTCAAAAACAAGACTATGTACTTAAACAATAAAAAAAGACACGGGTATGAAACGCGGCATAAAGAGAAAATGCACACTACCTCCTTTCGAACAGCAATGTACCAAAAAAGTTTTATATATAATGGCTGTAAATGTTTCAATTTTTTAACCCATGAAATTAGATCATCTTCAAATATTAAGATTTTTATAGTAAAACTCAAACATTTATTGGTAAATAAAGTATGCTATACCCTGGATGAATTTTTTGTTTAATACAGATATATTTAAATCTTTTTACTGCCTACACGTTTTATATAAGTAATTTATGTTTTCTTTTTTTTAAATGTTCTTAATTTTGATTGTTGACTATTGTATTATTTATTACAGGTCTAGTGTTTATATTTATATTTGCACTCTAGTATAAGGACTGACGTATTCTACATTTTGTTGTATATTTATATTTTAAATGTGGAAATAAAGTATTATTATTATTATTATTAATATTTATTTAAAAAATAAGAGATGAAAACGTGATTTTTTTTAACTTTTATGAGGTGGTTTGGGGGGGTTAAAATTTAAAAAAATGTCTGCCAGCCAAGGCTAGGGTTCTTTAGTGTCTTGTGAACCATATTCTAGTCTGGCAGATGTTTTTTCAATTTTAACTATTTTTTGTCATGATTTCAAAGTTTTGTCCATTTTTCGCCACTTTGATGGCAAATTGCTCAAAAACCGTCCGGCAGAAATGTCTGCCACTAAAGTACAGTACTGTACAGGCCAAAACAAACATTTTGCGCTAGGTTTGGTCCGGTAACAAAATATATTTTTTTAAATTTCCGGTTACCGAGCACCGCCCGAAAGTTTTGTCTGCCAGCGTAATTGGGGTACGTGTAGTACATACACTAACTACCTATGCGGCAAAATGTCTTCCCCCCTCCATATTCTCCCACCATATCAAAAATATTCAGAGAGAAAAAACTTTCGTAGTTATATGCCCTCCTCGATTACCGACTGGCAGACGGTAACTTTTCGTCGTCGATTTTGCACGCCATTTCCCAAACTAATAGGTTTGATTCAGTTTTGTTTCATCTTCCAATGTGCTCCCAAAACTCGTGTCATTATTTCACGTAATTGCACAACAACAGATTCGCATCAAGATATGCATAGTCACTATTTACATATTTTATTTACGGATATATACCAGTTTTACAAGCCATCGAGCCGCAAAAGATATGATGAAATAATCAGTAATATTTTGACTGAGCATAATTTTCTTCTATAAATAGCAAATTCTTAGTCTCACTTTGTACAAGTTGCTTCACTTGTTATTATTGTTGATAAAAAGTGTTATTTTTAAATTAAGGTATATGTGGCGTCAGTCAGTGATACTTATAAGTTATTATAATAAATTATTAATACGATTGATTATTTCTTTAAGAACGGAAGCGTCCTGTTTCTATAGACCGTATTTTCGAGGAAAAAATCGATTAAAGTAAATGCTAATTGGGAATTATTTTGATTAGTCTAAAATCTGTTCATGATATCGATAAAAATATTTGAGGCCGTGGCTTCTAGTATATACACTAAATACTAAGTTGTGGTGTATGCACCAAATCTCCAGTTTTAGTCGAGTCGCTGTATCGAAATTTATAAAAAACCCAAAAAATATTCAATACTTCAATTTTTTTGAAACTTTAGAAATATCTTCTTGGGTCCATAAGTCGAAAAGTTAAGAGTTTCTTTTTTGTCGGTCGAACCTCCAACATTGTTAAATAAAGAAATTAAGTTAACAATTGAATAACTTCCTGAATAATTATTCAAAATGCTTGAAATTTTTTAGGGGAGTTTTGGGGGTCGCTGATTACATATATAAATTTAAAAATTCATAAAAAGTATTTGTTTATTGACAAAAAATTTATTAAGATACAAAAATCCGCGCGCATTTCCAAATAAACGATTATTTTTACGAAGTATTATAATATATTAATCATCATATATATCAGGCATATATTTATGTGAATCTTATAGATACGTCGCGACGTATGTAGGTATACACCAAAAATAAAATTCCACATATACTACATAATTACATATTCTGGAAAATATAGAAAAGAATTTTTTCGTTAGAAAAGTGAACTTAAATAATTAAAGAACTCAACGCGATTCTGGACTATAACAACAACAAATGATAACAATCTGCTAGAAATTAAGAATACTCGAGGGTGCGTTCATTGGGAACATTTTGTTTTTTGTTTCACTCAAAAAATCGAATCCGTTTTCCAGAAATTAAAAAAAAAACGGAGCGGTTTTCCAGCTGTACATTGATGGGATAGGTGTTTATGAGCAGTCGCATTTGAAAACAATTAGACGTATTGGCTCCAAACAAAAAACAGTTGAGAAGTACGTTTATTGGCTTCATTTTGCATTCTATTTCATTAAAAAATTCTAAACCGTTTTCTAGATATTGAAAAAAAACAGAGCAAATTTCCGACCTCACGCCGGTGGGATAGGTGCTTGTGAGGGGTCACATTTCAAAGCAATCACAGATATCGACTTCAAACAAGAAACAGTCGAAAATTACGTTTATTAGCTTAACTACGCATTTTATTTCATTCAAAAATTCTGAACCGTTTTCCAGAAATTCAAAAAAAACGGAGCGATTTTCCGGCCGTACGCTCGCGGAGTAGATGCGTATTAGTAACGGCCTTTGAATACAATAACTGATTTAGACTCCAAACCAATAACATTTGAAACGTACGTTAAGCATGGTCATATTTAACATTTTGTTATATTAAAAAATTCGGTTTCTCTGAGAGTTATCATTTTTTTAGAATGACAGATTTACAAAAATATTTAAAATAATCAATGATATTTCGACCATTTTGAATCCGCCATTTTCAAATCTGACTTTTCATGTTAAATTAATAATTTGCGACCTAAGAAGCTTTTCTCGAAATTTTCCGATAGAATTATGAATATTCACAGAGAATATTCCAAACAATTAGTGTCACAACCGCCATTTTGATTTTGGACTTTTTGATATCAAATTCGTAATCAACGACCCCCAAAACCCCCTTAGAAAAAAATTCAGCCCTTTTGAATAATTATTCAGGATGTTATTCAATTGTTATCTTAATTTGCTTGTTTAACAATGTTGGAGGATCGACCGATAAAAAAAAATCTTAACTTTTCGATTTATGAACCCAAGAAGATATTTCCAAAGTTTCAAAAAAATCGGCGTATTATTAGTATTAAACATTTTTTGGGTTTTTTAAAAATTTCGATACAGCGACTCGACTATTTCTGGATTTGCACTAGCTGGCTTTACTTATTTCCCCAATTTACCATAATAATAATAAGTTCAAGCACGATAGCTCTTGAATAACACAAGAAGTTACAAAATTTAATAATTGATCTAACGCATCTGAAAGGGCACAACACGAACAAAAAACGTAATTGTAGCAAAGCTTATTAAATAATAAAAATTGTTCAAGACATTTTTCTAACATACAGACTGTCTATTTTACGAGGGCCACACCAAATATCTCGCTTAATATCTATTGTAGAAGAATAAAGTTTTAGAAACAGTTATCCCATTTTTTGTGAGCTATATTTCAGTAAAAAGAAATTTGAAATCCATAGCCTACTTTATGAGATATATTACAAAAACCTGAAAAATAGGAAAACCACAAACGGTTATAGCTTCCTTATTTGAGGAGATACGAAAAAAGTTAAAGGAATGAAAGTTGACGGCAAAGACAATAAGAATAATAACGTGTAACAAAAAAATCGAAAAATGCAGTTGGCTTTGACATACGCTATTGTGCAAAAATGAAAAATACATATCTCAAAGTAGGCCATGACGCCATTAATTCCGTTATTTTTTTCTCATTCCAACGATATAAAACATGTCACAGAAATTTTAACCGATAGTGTCAATATTTAATATTTTACGAATACCACAATTCATATAATTGAATCGTAACAATCAGCTGTGCCATAATTAGTGAAAAACAAATAAATTTGATTGTCACTGTTGTATGTTGTATGTTGCGTTGTCGAGTTCTAAGACAAATTTTATATCAGTAATTATGGTGTACACCAATAATAACAAATTCGATATGATTAGCATTTATTGTCAGTGCAATTTTGACGCTGAGATGGTAGTCACGGTTTACGGAGATAGATTTCCAGATGCTCCGCAGCCAAATCGAACTATGTTTAGGAAGTTAGTTCAAAATCTAAAAACGCACGGTTCATTTTCAAAAAAAGTACTAAGGTGAGCGCATGTTGCGGATAATGTAAGAAAAGTGAATAGAGTAATGAATTATGTTAACCAAAATGAGGAAACCTCTTTGAGACAAATTCAGAGAAACTGTCGCATAAAAAAAGACAGTGCAAGAAAAATATTGAAAAAAAACGGAAAAGTTCAACATTTAAATGAGGGAGATAAGCCAAGGAGAGTAAGATTTTGTAGATGGTTATTAAATAAGAAAAGGAATGACGCGCTGATATGTAGCAAAATTCTTTGGTCGGACGAATCAAATTTTTCTAATAATGGATTTTTCAATAGAAATATGCATTATAAGTGGACACGAGAAAATACACATTGGTGCAGAGAGACTGTTTTCCAAGAAAGATTTTCTACGAATGTTTGGTTGGGTCTTTTAGGGACTAAAGTAATTGGACCTTATTTTTATGATGGCAAATTAACCGCTCGTAGATACCTTAATTTCCTGCAAAACGAATTTCAAGATTTTCTTTATGAATTAACAGTGGCAGAAAGATTAAATTATTCATATTTTCAACAAGATGGGGCTCCACCTCACACTGCTGTAATATGTACAAATTATTTAAATCAAGTTATGCCAGATAGCTGGATAGGCACCTATGGACTCATTCTATGGCCAGCTCGATCACCAGATATTACTCCCTTGGATTTTTTCGTCTGGGGTTACATTAAAGACAAGGTATTTCAAACTGCCCCTGAAAATATTGAGGACATCAAAACCAGAATTCGAAACGCATGTGAGGCAATTACTCCTGAAATGCTCCAAAATGTAATGCGTGACGTGTCTCGTAGAGCACGTTTATGTGTCAGAATGCATGGTGCACAATTTAAGCATTTGTAGTTAGAAAAATAAATACACACAATTTCTTTTCAATATAGTAGTAGGTAGTACTGTTATACATAGTTTTTCGTTTTTTTCTTTGGATGTTCGTTTTGTACTTGTATTTTTATTTATGAGATATTTATTGGTTTGTATTAAATTGTAATAAATAATTACGGAATTATAATTATTATAAAGTGAATTTTTACTATTATGGCACAGCTGATTGTTACGATTCAATTATATGAATTGTGGTATTCGTAAAATATTAAATATTGACACTATCGGTTAAAATTTCTGTGACATGTTTTATATCGTTGGAATGAGAAAAAAATAACGGAATTAATGGCGTCATGGCCTACTTTGAGATATGTATTTTTCATTTTTGCACAATAGCGTATGTCAAAGCCAACTGCATTTTTCGATTTTTTTGTTACAAGTTATTATTCTTATTGTCTTTGCCGTCAACTTTCATTCCTTTAACTTTTTTCGTATCTCCTCAAATAAGGAAGCTATAACCGTTTGTGGTTTTCCTATTTTTCAGGTTTTTGTAATATGTCTCATAAGCAGGGTATGGATTTCAAATTTCTTTTTACTGAAATATAGCTCACAAAAAATGGGATAACTGTTTCTAAAACTTTATTCTTCTACAATAGATATTAAGCGAGATATTTGGTGTGGCCCTCGTAAAATAGACAGTCTGTATATAAGTTTAGAAGACATTTGCAATTGTTACTTAGGCTATTGAATTATTCACTCAAACCTAATTTTTAAACTTTAGCAAATATAAATGCTTCAAAGAGTATACAATAGTTAAACGGGGTGATCAAAGCAAAATCCAAAAAACCTTGTGTTATGAGAATTATATAGGTTACTATGATTAAAAAAGTCTATTCTTGTTAGTTCGTTTCCTCAATCGCACTTATTTTTTGCACAAGGAGAAATGTGAGCGATTTATTGCAATCAAGAGTAACAGATTCACTTCATATTCTCAATGGGTACAACAGTAGTAATCACGCCTTAAATTCCGTACACATTTTCTGACATTTGTAGTTAATTTTCCACAATGTAAATTACACCCTAAAACTAATTTAGTTCCTTATATGATGCCATTAGTTACAAACGTTTCTAGTCGGTTTACTTTTACTTTCATCACATGTATACATCTAACGAATACTTTAATAATAATAATAATAATAATAATAATAATAATATTTATTTATAGTCGATATAAAAATACAGATATTATTACAACAAATAATGTGCGCTTAAACTCTTTTATCAGTTCAACTGGAGAATCAGAATTATTACTCGATTATGATTAATTATGATTTGCCAACAAGGACAATAGGTCCTTGTCGACAAATCATAATGTATGAGGTTAATATAACAAAATAAACTAGAGTAAATATTATACTCTTAGCTGATTTGTTCAATTACAAAACATGAAAGATTTAAATAAAATTTAAATAACTAAAAACTTTGCGTTTACTGATCGACTTTGTTAAAAAAAAACAATAGGATTATTCCCCTACACAACACTAATTTGCAGTTCGAATTTAAACACAATAGGACTTTTCTTGAGTACTTGGTTAACGTTGAGGGTACAGGTATCGTAGGATGGTCCCGAGGAAAACGGTATGAAAAAAATCGGTTAATTTCGATTAAAACTTAGGTGATCAGTAGGTCAAAAAATTCTGCATAAAAAGAGGTGTCACACTATAAGTACAAAGTGCATATCGAATTAATATCTGAAAGTTACTCGTAAAGTGCTCTTTTAAAATATGTACCTAATACCGTCTAAATAAGTTAATATGTGCAACAAATAAGGACCGAACAGTGAAAGATATATGAAGTGAAGTAGGTATTAAATTGTCATGTAAACCCAAAGTGGAATGAATTTGGAAAGTATAAATCAGCTCGAGAAAATAATCTGGGGACCAACAAAACGGCGATAGCAGAGGAAAAGATAATTTTTTATTATTCTGAAATTTCTACTTATACGTAAATATCTCACAAGAGGAAAGTTTCAACTGCAAGTGTTACGTAGTCCATATGTTAAAACTTATTTACGAATACAGTAATATTTCTCAGGTCAAAAAAATTAATGTCTGCTTAATAGACAGAGCGTTCCAAATGTCATCCTAGATATTTTTTTAATTTTTTCAGATTTTACTTTTATTTTTTAATTTACATTAACAGATCGGTATACAAAGTGTCTCAAATTTTCTCTCAGGGGTCCCTATTGCATTTCCACTGTAAATAGCTATTTGCTAAGAAACTAGAAGGAATAAGAACAGAAATACATATCCCTGCTACAGAACACTGCTAGATACAGAAACAGAAAACTCAAAAGAAGAATAAACAAGCTAAAAAACTACATTTTGATATGCTTTTTATCCCTGTTGGGACGATTCAGTACATTTTCAGCAGAGGGTCGCAAGATGACTCAGTACATTTTGACATGCTTTCTTTTTTTTATTTTTTTATTTTTTTGCATTGACTAAAGTAAAGGCTAACTACATTTTGAAACACAGAAAGGGCATCGGTTCTATTTTTATTTAGTAAAAAAAAGTAAGGAAAGCATATTTTAAACATAACATTACATTATTTTTTTGCACCTATATTGCACGGAGAATTTATCAATTTGTAATATTGTTTTAAATAGATAGGTGAGGTTGTTTTTATCAGTCAATGTCAAATATAATCATTTCACACTTATTCAAAGAAATTGTCTTGGTTTTGCATGAAACATCGTTATGAATGGCTTTATGTCTTTCTGATGAGCTCCAGAATAAGGGCGAAAAACGTTTCAAAGGCTAAGCATTTCCAGGAAACAGAATGATAGATTTCATGAAAATGTAATCCATTGGAATGAAAATTTTCTAAGACAAAGTAGATAAATAAATTCATTTTAGGTCTTTGTTCTCATTTTTAACTGAATCTTCATAATCGTAGGGGGTTATGTGGATACTAGTTTAATCTGCATGGCCGTAGGCGACTGTGTGGATGCTAGTGTTAGAATGAGAATTGTCAAATAAGAAATTAGACAAATTCATTTTAGGATTTTAATTTGCTAGCATAACCAGAATTCAGGTTATCGAAAGAATGCAAAGATTTCATTAATATTTCTACACAAAGTTTTTCTTTTATAGATAGTTATCTTTTCTGCTGTTTGCAAAATCCTATAAAGAATGTTTCAATACAATTATAAGCAAACAAATAATAATTCACTTTTCAACATTGTTTTAAATAATTCTATGGAATGCATTTTCGTAAATAACTCGTTTATTTTAAATTTTTCGAAAAATCTCTATTTCAGATTTTTGTCCAAAAAGGTCCGTGCCTTATACTGGTTATAGAGATTGATCGACGGAATAGTTAATTTTCGATTTTTATTAGGAAACTGTTCGAAATTTGTAGAATTTATCAAAAAAACAAGTTTTCCAGGACTTGTAGATTCGCTTTTGTTTTGTTAAATTTCTCACAAACGTCAACTAATAGACCTAATCGAGCCCTATAATTGCTATTTTTGAAAATAAAAATCGGACCTTCGGTTTGGGAGTTATTAATTTCTTTGAAAAATCATACTCGGTCCTGGAAAAAATACTTGCGGTCAACGGATTC
Source organism: Stenurella melanura (assembly GCA_963583905.1). Classification (NCBI taxonomy): domain Eukaryota; kingdom Metazoa; phylum Arthropoda; class Insecta; order Coleoptera; family Cerambycidae; genus Stenurella; species Stenurella melanura. The sequence goes on from OY757311.1 coordinate 171,397,210, forward strand.
GGGCCGCCAGCAATAGGCTTCATTTGTGGCCGTGTACCTTTGATCCCACCAAGTCTCATCGAAATCGATCAATATTCTGGACAGTTATCGTGCTTCCTAGCCCGATTTCGAGAAAACCAGTTTTTTGCAAAAAAAATCAATTTTCATTTGTTTTTCGACATAGTCTCTGGTATCCTTATTTGTATAGCTTTGCCAGTGGCACCATTTCTGTTTTGAAATATCTCGATCCGACTACCCATTATCGAGTTATTCAATTTCTCCCGAAAAACTCGAAACGTCTATATGGGGTACTTCCGGTTTTCGAACGTCGAGCTTCCGGCGTTAAGATTTTCTAAAGACTTCCTATTAACCACTCAAGTTTCATCGAAATCCGAAAACGGATTAGGGGGGCTGGGAGTGACAGACAGACCGACAGACCGACAGACAGACCGACAGACAGACCGACAGACAGACCGACAGACAGACAGACTGACCGACGGACGGAATTTTCTAAACTCGCTCTCGAGTCGATAGATATGACTTTCATTTCGATCCGACGTTTTATTCGGGTTTCGATGGTCCACCGGAAAAATGCCAAACCTATTCTACATTTCTTTTCAAAATGTAATAACAAGTGAAAAAAACTACATTTTGATATGCTTTTAGTCCAATTTGTTGGGATGATTCATTACATTTTCAGCAGAGGGTCGCAAATGACTCAGTGCTTTGACATGTTTTATTTTTCTTTTTTTTTTCTTTTTGCATTGACTAAAGTAAAAGCTAACTACATTTTGAAACACGGAAAAGGCATCGTTCCATTTTTATTTAGTAAATGAAAATAACTAAATGAATGATGATATTTTAAATATAACATTATCACTTATCAATTTGTAATATTTTTTAAAATAATTCTATGGAATGCATTTTCGTAAATAACTCGTTTATTTTAAGTTTTTCGAAAAAACTCTATTTCAGATTTTTTGTCCAAAAAGGTCCATGCCTTATACTGGTTATAGAGATCGATCGACGGAATAGTTAATATTCGATTTTTATTAGGAAACTGTTCGGAATTTGTAGAATTTATAAAAAAAATCAAGTTTTCCAGGATTTGTAGATTCGCTTTTGTTTTTTCAAATTTCTCCAAAACGTCAGCTAATAGACCTAATCGAGCCCTACAATTGACATTTTTGAAAATCAAAATCGGACCTTCGGTTCGGGAGTTATTAATTTCTTTGAAAAATCATACTCGGCCCTGGAAAACATAGTTGCGGTCAACGGATTCGGGTCGCCAGCAATAGGCTTGATTTGTGGCCGGGTACCTTTGATCCGACCAAGTCTCATCGAAATCGATCAATATTCTGGACAGTTATCGTGCTTCCTAGCCCGATTTCGAGAAAACCAGTTTTTTGCCAAAAAAATCAAGTTTCATTTGTTTTTCGACATAGCCTCTGGTATACTTATTTGTAGAGCTTTGCCAGCGGCACCTTTTCTTTTTTGAAACGTCTCGATCCGACTACCCGTTATCGAGTTATTCAATTTCTCCCGGAAAACTCGAAACGTCTATATCGGGTACTTCCGGTTTCCGAACGGAGCCGAGCTTCCGGCGTTAAGGTTTTCTAAAGACCTCCTATTAACCACCCAAGTTTCATCGCAATCCGAAAACGGATTAGGGGGGCTGAGCGTGACAGACAGACAGACAGACAGACAGACCGACAGACCGACAGACCGACAGACCGACTGACCGACGGACGGAATTTTCTAAATTCGCTCTCGAATCGATAGATATGACTTTCACATCGATCCGACGTTTTTTTCGGGTTTCGACGGTGCACCGAAAAAATGCTAAACGTATACTACATTTTTTTTCAAAATGTAGTAACAAGTGAAAAAAACTACATTTTGATATGCTTTTTGTTCAATTTGTTGGGATCATTCATAACATTTTCAGCAGAGGGTCGCAAGATGACTCAGTGCTTTGGCATGTTTTATTTGTCTTTTTTTCTTTTTTTTGCATTGACTAAAGTAAAAGCTAACTACATTTTGAAACACGGAAAGGGCATCTGTTCTATTTTTATTCAGTAAATGAAAATAAGGAAATGAATAATGATATTTTAAATATAACATTACATTATTTTTTTGCACCTCTATCGCACGGAGAATATATCAGTTTGTAATATTTTTTTAAATAATTCTATGGAATGCATATTCGTAAATAACTCGTTTATTTTAAGTTTTTCGAAAAAACTCTATTTCAGATTTTTTGTCCAAAAAGGTCCATGCCTTATACTGGTTATAGAGATCGATCGACGGAATAGTTAATTTTCGATTTTTATTAGGAAACTGTTCGGAATTTGCAGAATTTATCAAAAAAATCAAGTTTTCCAGGATTTGTAGATTCGCTTTTGTTTTCTCAAATTTCTCACAAACGTCAGCTAATAGACCTAATCGAGCCCTACAATCGCCATTTTTGAAAATCAAAATCGGACCTTCGGTTCGGGAGTTATTAATTTCTTTGAAAAATCATACTCGGTCCTGGAAAACATACTTGCAGTCAACGGATTCGAGCCGCCAGCAATAGGCTTGATTTGTGGCCGGGTACCTTTGATTCCACCAAGTCTCATCGAAATCTATCAATATTCTGGACAGTTATCGTGCTTCCTAGCCCGATTTCGAGAAAACCAGTTTTTTGCAAAAAAATCAATTTTCATTTGTTTTTCGACATAGCCTCTGGTATACTTATTTGTAGTGCTTTGCCAGCGGCACCTTTTCTTTTTTGAAACGTCTCGATCCGACTACCCGTTATCGAGTTATTCAATTTCTCCCGGAAAACTCGAAACGTCTATATCGGGTACTTCCGGTTTCCGAACGGAGCCGAGCTTCCGGCGTTAAGGTTTTCTAAAGACCTCCTATTAACCACCCAAGTTTCATCGCAATCCGAAAACGGATTAGGGGGGCTGGGCGTGACAGACAGACAGACAGACAGACAGACCGACAGACCGACAGACCGACAGACCGACTGACCGACGGACGGAATTTTCTAAATTCGCTCTCGAATCGATAGATATGACTTTCACATCGATCCGACGTTTTTTTCGGGTTTCGATGGTGCAGCGGAAAAATGCTAAACGTATACTACATTTTTTTTCAAAATGTAGTAACAAGGAGATTATGATAGATGGAAATTTAAAAGAAGCATCTAACAAACACCTACACTTTCCGTCCTATATTCCTACACCATGCGTCGTGTGGTTCTCCCTGCTGGTAATAATCATGTACCATGTGAAATCTGGCGTACTAATCTGGTCCGGCGATATATAAAAATATCCAGATTGAATATCCAGAAGTGGCAGCACTGCCTACTGTACGCTGGCTCATTAATCAATCAATCGGACTTTTCTTTCTTAAATTATCACACTTACTAGAAACGTGGCGGGTGGAAGGGCGGACAGACGGACGAACATTTTATAAAATGTTCAGAATTTAGTTATCAAATTCGACATGAGAATTGACTTGATTGGATAATAATGAAAAATCGTGATAATCTGAATGTCGCGTCGCGCGTTGAATTTTTCAGAATACATTGTGTTCTATTCATATTCGCTGTAGCCTTGGTAAGAATCATCAACACCAAACGCTTACATAAAATAGAGAAATTCAAAGTAAGGTCTCGATGATAACGACACAACAAATAGCAATAAGGTCTTAAATAATAATGCAGTCAAACAACCTCATCGGATTTCAAGCAGCTGATAAAATATATGCAATGTCTGATTCTATAAATAACACAAAGATCAATGGCGGGTATATAGTGGGAAAAAAAGTTAAAAATTATTTACAAATGAATTTTTGTCAAGTCAAGAATAAAGAGCCTAAATTGGTCTACTCATAAATATGCTCGTTTTTTTCCCTAAAAAGGAAGTCATCTTGTATATAAACTAATTTTTACATAAGTTATTCAAAACCTCAAGTAATTTTTATTAATTGTTATGTCATATTTTTTTTCTCAAAGGGCTCGTCTGTTGAGAAACTCCGAAGGTACTGCAGCCTCCAGGGCTTATTGTGCTCTGCCTGTCATGCTTCCTCCCCTGCCGTTGAATTTACCGATTGTATTTAGGTACTTAGGTATAGGAAAGTGTCTTAACTGCATCCTGTTCCTTGTGAGCAGTTCTTCAGTTTGTTTTGCACATGGATCTTTAATGAGCGTTTTCCATGTCAATTTTCTGGAATGTTCCTTCAGTGGTTTTGATCCAGTCTTTGATCGCCCCTGTGGCTGAGCTTTTAGAAATGCCCTGCGCAGGTTCTGGGCCATAAGATATATTAGCTGCCCCTTGTATAGCAAGTTCATGGGCTTTACTATTGCCCTCAATTCTGGAGTGTTCTGGCACCCAAAGTAATACACACCCAGAATTTTCAGCCCTTCGTGGCAGTCCCATACCAATTCTGACTGGAATACAGTGGCGTGTTGCCCAAGGGAAAGGCTTATACTTGCCCTAAGTCTTTTCCCGTGTATTTCAGCTCCAGTTCCTGTGTTTGTCCTAGACCCGTCAGTTTACCAGGTTAGACCCTTACGTAGTATGTCAGGTGCTTGTGTTGACCAATCCTTCCTATCTCCAATAGTGATATAGAAGGACTTGTTGAAGGCGATTTTTGGTATCATGTAGTCTGACCCCATATTCAATAAGGAGTCTTCTACAGTGTTTATTATCGTCAAATGTCCTGCCGATCTAGCTCCATGGAGATTCGGGATATTTGAGTTTTGCAGCCCATATGCCCCCATTCAGGCCTCTCCCGTATGCCATTTAATCAAATTTCAGAAATTATATAAAAATGTGTACTGTATAACTAATCGTTTAAGCCGCTTAGAAATCGTGTACGCGATTTACATGAGAATGCATCTTTAATTACACACACTAGCAAGTTTAAAAGAACGAGATTAATTGGCACTTTGTTTCCTCCTAACAAAGAACGAAATCTCTTAAGATGGCCATTCCCTAGAAACAGACATTCGATAGGGAAATATTTATTGTTTTTGCCCATATTTTTTTCCTAGCTCATATATTTAAAATAATTAAAAGAGTACCTAAGTAGAACCATAACAAGACTATTACTATGAATTTTCACTCAATAATTTCAGTGGTTTTCCAAATAGCTAGATTTAAAACTACAAAATAGAAAGATCAACACAATTTTTAAATTTAAATCTAGCTATTTTGCAAACCACTGAAATTATTGAATGAAAATTCATAGTAATAGTCTTTTTATGGTTCTACTGAGGTACTTTAATAGTTTTTTTTAAATATAAGTACTAAGAAAAAAAAGTTATGGCCAAAAATAATAAATATTTCCCTATCGGATGTCTCTTTCTAGGGAATGGCCACCTTAAGGTGTGAATTCAATGTAATAGTCTGATGTTATGGTTCTACTTAGGTAGTCTTATAATTTTTTAAAGCAATAACAGCGAGAGGTTGCAAATTTCATTCGTAAAATATCGACTATTTCATACCCTATTTAACAAACAATTAGAGGCGCCAATGACACATGTTATCAACTGACTATCCTTCGATTACAAAAATATTAATTAACAATGTAATTTTTTAAATGTTCGGCAATCGATCGCGATAAGAAAACTATCTATGACAAATCTCCGCATCGTTCACGCGGTCAGAAAAAATTGACAAATCTTTGTGAGAAATATTATTTATTTACATGGTGTAACAATACTAATTATAATAATTAATGGAAGCATTGCCTTGCACACTCTGATATACATTATAAATTCTGTCTACTACATATTTATTTAATTATCATGTGACGGACATTTATATTAATTGTGAAACTAAGATTTCATCAGTTGAAATTTAACAACATGATATTAGCTTTATTTATACAGTGGTAGTAAGAGTGGAAGGATATAGCCTATCCTCGGTAAGCTGGTGAGGGCCGGCAATTTGGAATTTATGCGAACAGGGCACTATTTTACTCAAATGTAAGTAAAACTTTTTTTATGTAATAATTTGAGAGCCAAAACATTAGGCCTAGCAATAAGAAAAGCATAATCGGTAATTAGAGTTTGCTAATAAAAATGTAAATTAGTTGGTCTCATGTCATTCTTAATAAACTAAGCTAGGTAATAGGAGACGTATTGATAAATTTTGGAGACGGTTTTTAAAATGGCACAGCACAGCAGGTAGCGGAAAACGTAATACAAACACCTAGAATTTCAATTCAATATTTTGAAAATGTTTGAAATGCAAAGTTGCTAAAATTTGCTATTGTTACTAAGGTGGTTTTCATGACATTTTGTTATTTCTTGCACTACAATGTTGACGACATGTGCATAATCAATTTTGAATGACGTTTGTAATTTCTTAACAATTGTTTTTATCTTAGAATATAGAAAACAAAATATTTTTAATGTATTTATACATAAACACAATAGATTATCGATGTTATAACTGTACAGTACGATTGTTTTTGTTTAAAAAATATTCCCGTCAATTTTGTTTTCAAAAGTATATTTATTTTTACCTTTTTTGTCTTAATATATATTTATTGTACAAAATTTTGTAACAACATTTGTTCCCCTCGACTCTGTACTTGGGTTTTATCTGATGTATAAATGAAAGATATATTAGGTATATCTATAATAATTACTCATTTTCGAAAAATTGTGTCGAGTATCCGACGGAATGGTCAATAATTATATAAAATCTTCAATGAACTAGCGAAATTCTTGATGGTTACATTTATTTAAACTATGCCAAAAAATCGCTCTCGAAAACGCGTGAGAATGTCTTTGAAACCAAAAAGTTTATTTCCTGTAAAACAGTACATACAATCTTTTACTTTTAAACTAAAATATATACAGTAACATGTCATTCTGTATCCATCATCTCTTCCAGTGTGAATTACCACACCATCACGAATGTGGTAAATCTGCACGAGCAGGTCGTAAATAAAAGAACAGATTAGCTGTACTGAAACGTTTTAACCGAACCGTTTAAACTTTTTTCAGCTAATTCCTAAGTTGCGGGGATTTAGGTGCTTAAAAAGTTAGTTCGCTTGAGCCCGCAGTTAAAAGTTTACGTTTTGTCAACAGTTTCGTTATTCTCAACATTTATTTTTTATAAAATTTAGTGATAACGCACCGATTTCTATTGTTGTTGTATTACTGATTATTATATTGAGAGTGAACATGTGTGAAAGTGGCTAGAAGTAGATTTAACGTAACAGCACTTAAATTTAAATACATAGGGCTCAACATTAAAATGCTACACTCGACGTGCTGTCCGCCAGCCAAGTTTGCATCATCGGAGGATTAACCGTAATCGAAAATCTGTATCCACCTAAACCATGCTTAGGTTTGACGAAAAATAACCCACTAACCAACTATTTGAGAAAAGACTTTAGTTACTGCCATATTCTTTTCAAGCTATCAAAGGCATCCATCTGTTTACTAATTGCCACATTCTTAGTGGGCGTTAATTATTAATACCTACTATGTGACTGTACTCACACATTATGTTGAACAGCACTAGACTCACTGAAAATGAAACAACGTTAAATAAATTCTAGTGTCATGAGTTTCTCCATATTTGAGATGTTCCATAAATCTAGTTCTAATCAGATGCCCATTTGTCCAACAAATCTCAAGCAACCCATACATCTAATTTCGTAAATCTTTCGTGTGCTTTTATTTTTGTTGGAAATATATGAGGTCAAAGAAATGTTAACCTATGACCCAAATTGTTCTCGTTTTTTTATATCATTTTTTTAATCATCTCATTTATTTCAACGTCCTAGAGGCATTTAGCTACTTCCACCACTCATCCAGGATACGTACACAAAGACATCAACACAACAACCATTCCCTGCGATATTGTAATCTACCGCAGCTGAGACCGAAGTCGGGATAGATAACAGCGACTAGACATATTGTGTCATTCAACGACGGTCTAGCATACTGCTATTGCCTCGGTAACACATTATAAACGCCACTAAAAGTGAATACCCTGGCCAGGATTTGAACCCGAGACTCCGTGGTTGCAAGCCTTTTCAGATTTTTCATGCTAAAATGATGCGTCTATATCAGAAGAGAACCCTATTGAATTTTATAATGATTCGTCGTAGTTTAATAATTATAATAACTAATTGTTTAACACCATTTTTGAGGACCATTACTCCCGTTGTCGACATCTATTAGAAAAATAATAATAATAGTTAAAATAAGAAAACAATTATTTTCTTGTTTAACTTGCTCTAACTCAAAATTCGAACAATGAATTCTTCTCAAGTTTTCACTGTGTTATCACTACATATTTGTTTACAAAATGTGTTAATATGAAGGTTAAATTTTAATAACTGTAGATATTAAAATGTAAAAATTTGCAAGGATTTTCTATCTTTCGAAATAAATACCAAGTATACTGAGAATTAAGGATAAAAATGAAAGCAACTTTTCTATTTGAAACTTTCGTTTCTATAATTTGCAATTTTGTTATACACATGGCACTTACAAGATAAAACGACTTGTGGGGTGCTCACTTTTGGTAAAACCAACGATTTATTATTGTCATATGTACACGAAATGAACTTTTAAATTTACCACGTCTCAAAATAATGATATACAATTCCACGAAGCGAAATACAACATAAAATCAAACCATATTTTTTATTCCTTTCAATGTGTATATTTATAACCTCATTAAGATAAGAGACATTTATAGTACAAATATTTCCATTGCGAATCATATCGTGAATAGGTATTTTTGGAATGAAAAAGGATTACATGGATATTATCTAATTCAAAAATAAAATAGACATGTTGAGTAATTGTAAATAATATTTTTATTGGTTATTATCGGCGTACGCTTCTTTAAATAATATTGTCCTAACTAATTCCCATCATAATTCAACGTTGACTCATTCCTGTTACAGTCTATCTTTTAAGGAGCTTAATATAAGTTTAACTAGGTAAATCATAAAGTAAACTTCGGTTTGAATAAAACTTGTACGAGTGTGTTCAATTAACAGATATGAATACATTGCATTTAATTGTTTCAAATCTGCCGAATACATTGCTATTTCTGGAGCCCCGCAAGGTTCGTTATTCGTTTGCAGCTGATGCCGGGCCGCCATCAGAATTTCACTGACTTTTAGCTACTTTTTGAGATTAGGGAAAAATTCTAATAGTGGCATCAGATTCAGCAGCTCAGATTAGAGGGATCTGCTCTGCTCAAGAGTACATAATCTTTTTTTGTGTGTGCCTGTGCTTCAATATTATTCGATTATGAAATTAGTATTGTTGTATTGCATATGCCTGACACGCTCCGCGACTTAGGTGTTATCTTGGACAAGTCTCCTTCATTGAATATTCATATTATCGCCATTGTCTGTGAAGCTAGCAGGTCATATGATATATAGTTAGAAATTCGCATCACTTTTCGAATACTGACAATTAAAATCCTCTATGGTTGTTATGTTAGATCGAACCTTGAATGCGCCTTAGTTGTTTGGTCCACTCACTCTAGATAGATAGATAGATAGATAATTTATTCCAAGAGACTAAATTACAAATAGTATAGGAAAAGTCAAATGTGATAAGATACATTTCGGTTACAGATACAGTAAAATAATAAATCACTCTAATGTAAATATTAACATTCTAGAATCAATTCAACTCAAATTCATGAAATTTCTATTTTTTAGAACCGGAAGTAGTTATTCTAAGGCCAAATTTCCACAACAAGTACTTAATGGGTATTTCTGTAATGGCTTAAGCTGTGGACGTGAGTGCATTCAACCATAATGTTGATACACGAGAATTGATCTTTAAATGTAATTTTTATATTTCCCGAAAAATTTCTGGCCACAGTAATGAGCTTTTCTTACACCACGCAGAAATGAGAAATTCTTTCTCATTCATATAATTTGCGAAAATCACAACTCTGTATTAATATTGACATGTTTAATTGCAGCCTTGGTGCTCTAAAAACTTATGAAAGTTGCCCATCCTCCATCTTTGCCTTTCTTTGGATTACTAGATATTTGTAAAATGTGGTTTCTGTCTTATACTAATCCAATAGTTTATTTTTCTTAAGTTGGAACTGCAGTCCTGGTGTTTTACTTATTTGAGCAAGATGATAACTATCACAGAGTAAAGTCAATTAGAATGTTCGCTTTCCATGTTGCTTAATCACAATAAACAAACAGTTTCAAATAATTAAATCAGATTTGCCCTGTCAAAATTAAACTGTTCTATACAAGTGAAAAATTAAGTTTGATAAAGTCGTAAATTTTGTTTATTTGTTAGCGGCCAATTCAAAAGGTATGAAAATCACCTATGATTCGCTTATAAAATGGTTCTCAATGAGAAATATGAAGGTCTTGACAAAAAATACAATGCTTGCCTACATGCTCGATCTATCAATTTAATTTCTATTATTTTCGTTATATACCTAGGAATGTACGTGGCAATGCCAATCAAATAAACCCTAAGATCAACTTACATCCTTTGTATTAAGAATTTATGGCATATCTACATTATTGGAAATGGGGAAGAAATTGCTTTTTACCAACACTTCGTTGTTATTAATCACTCCGATAAACTTTAACACAGCTTTGTACAAATTAAAATAAGATATTAAATTAAATTGATATGGTGTGATGTATTTCACAATTACCGTGAAATTTCCTACAACACAAAACAATTAAGAGACCCTTATCTAATTGCAAAATATTATTTTTTTTTTTATTTTTAATTAACAGCCTCGTCAACAAAACTTTCGTTACAAACTTCGCGTGCGTTATTTTTTCGAACATGCTTAGGACAATATTAGAACGTGGCCGACTACATATATCTACTTGGACAATAAATAAACCGGCCAAGTACAAGTAACTACTATTTGTTCTTGGCAACTGATTGAAATTTGAAAAAATGCCTCATAGAAATGGTAGATCAAGAGCGGTATTTCAAAATTATGTTTAAATCTAGAGGCTATTTCAAATAGTAGAGGCAAGCTAATACTCGATTTTTTTAAATGGAGTATCCAACATTTTTTATATAGGGAGAAAAAAATGCGAAAAAACAAATTTTTGTTGTTGAACACCCTAATTCTAAGTTTGCTTATAAATTGGTGAACCGCTTGATTTTATAATTAACAATTAGTGAGTGAAATAGGCCCTGTTTTCTATATTACTGTGAATATCTCCGTTCCTGATAACTTTTAGTAAACATATGTACAGGGTGGGCAACTAAGAATGGAGGTCGGCCATATCTCAGAAACCAAGCATCGCACAAGTTTAAGGAAAAAATTACCTTAAGTAAAGTGGTCATGAAAAATCGCTGGAAAATATTTTCGAGTTTCTAAAATGGCCGCTAGGGGGCGTAACAGCCACAGCAGAATAGAAAATCAGGTTTTTCTCAGTATTTTGCTCAATTAAGTGGTATTGAAAATACATGCATCGTAATCCTAGGACAATTTTGAATCTTTTTAGTTTTCCATTTTTTTTTGTATCTTCAAGAATAAAGTGGTGGGGAGATGCCAAAAATACATTTTTTCAAATGTCGATCACTCCGATTAGCCTTAACGGAATTTAAGAAACTTGGTCTCATTGGAAAGTGCTTTTCTTGGTCTATCGAGTGCATGTTGTGCTATTTCCATTTGACTATTACTGTCGCCGCTAGAGGCCGTTATTTGACATGACAACAAATATCGCGCTTTTTCTTAAAACATTTAAATGGAATGGTATATTTATTTTTACACGGTAAAATAGAGAATTAAATGCCTCAGATATCAGTGAAAACCGCAACTAGATAACTTTTCTCTAACGGAAGATATTAGCAAACAAAGTTGAAATTATGGATTATTATCAGATCTTGCCGACGGGATTTGCAAAGTAGCTGTTGAAAACAAGTAAGCTGTGAAAATGACACAATGAAGAAACAACATATATCAAACACATCGAGTAGAATATATTACATAATATAAACATTAGTAATTAATAACAGACAACAATTCTAATAATAATAATAACAATATATTTATGTAGACAGTTATGAAAAGACTAATTTTACTTGACGAATGCAATATTTGCAAATTACGGGAGTCAAGTAAAATTACTGTTTCATAACGTTTTTATCTAATCCTGCTCTAAAATAGAAAAGAAATTGCAATTTATATTGAATTTTATTTTGCGGTTTCAAACATTGTTACACCTAGAGTGGTACAAATGCATTAGTAGGTATAGGTTGACATTTGTATTAACAAAGTTCAGTTGTCAATCTGCTGAATTTTTTTAAGCAAATTAAGTCAGAAATTGTTGATTTAGATGTGGATATTCCATCTGATATAAAAGAGTAGCAGTAAATTCAATAATACTTACCTGGTAAATCAAAAAGCATATATGAGGAAGTATAATATACGAAATTTGAAAACTGGTGTCAACAAAAGTGAATAAAAAGATGTATGTGAAAAGATTCTCTTAGCGTATTTCGAAACGATGAAAAAAACCGCTGCCTAAGGAATCACTACTTCCACATCCAGATTATTCGTCCAAGTCACTTTAAAGGAAACATCTTGACTATATTTGCACTCTAGTATGTGGAAATTATTGGTCATAGAATTTTAATAATATTTGGGGTAGATGTCATAGAAAAGTTTGATGAGGGTTTCTACCATATACGTTAAAAATGAAGTTTCTAGTTTACCGTACTTATTTTCCACTATTTACAATCTACCACCTCAATGGAGTCATCTCAATCAGATGTCACTACAATACATACGTGTACTAACTTTCAAGTGAATATCTCAATTTGATGTTATCAATCCCATTAATAATGAAGCGGAGATGGTAGAGTTTGAAAAATATTAGAAAGAAATCTGAGGCCTTGGTTTCTAGTATATACACCGAATCCCAAATTTCTGTAGTCTTACCAGCTTGCTTTACTTATTTTCCCCTATTTGCCCCTATTTAACCCCCAACCCCTTCAACGGCATCATCTCAAATTATGATCTAGTTTCAGACGTCGTTATAATACATACATGTACCAAATTTCAAATGAATATCTCAATTTTATTTTATCAACCCTTTTCATATTGGAGTAGGGGTGGTTGGGTTGAAAAATATTATAAGAAAATCTGACGCTGTGGCTTCTAGTACATACACCGAATTTCAAGTTTCTGTAATCTTACCTACGTTTTACTTATATTCCTCTATTTACCCCAAATTAACCCCCAACCCTTCAACGGAATCATCTCAAAATATAAACTAATTTCAGACGTCGTTATAATACATACGTGTACGAAATTTCAAATAAATATCTCAACTTTATTTTGTCAACCCCATTAATGGGGTAGGGGTGGTGCGGGGGTTGAAAAATATTATAAATAATCTGAGACCTTGGCTTCTAGTACATACACCGAATTTCAAGTTTCTGTAGTCTTACCAGCTTGCTTTACTTATTTTCCCCTATTTACCCCTATTTAACCCCCAACCCTTTAACGGAATCATCTCAAAGTATAATCTAGTTCCAGATGTCGTTATAATTCATACGTGTAGAAAATTTCAAATGAATATCTCAATTTTATTTTATCAACCCTTTTCAAATTGGAGTAGGGGTGGTGGGGGTTGAAAAATATTATTAAAAAATCTGACGCTTTGGCTTCTAGTACATACACCGAATTTCAAGTTTCTGTACTCTTACCAACTTGTTTTACTTATATTCCTCTTTTTACCCCAAATTAACCCCCAACCCTTCAACGGAATCATCCCAAAATATAATCTAATTCTAGACATCGTTACAATACATACGTGTACGAAATTTCACATGAATATCTCAACTTTATTTTATCAACCCCATTAATGGGGTAGGGGTGGTGGGGGGTTGAAAAATATTATAAAAAAATCTGAGGCCTTAACTTCTAGTACATACATCGAATTTCAAGTTTCTGTACTCTTACAAGCTTGCTTTACTTATTTACCCCTATTTACCCCTATTTAACCCCCAACCCTTCACCGGATTTCCTCAAAAAACAATCCAGTTCCAGATCTCGTTATAATATATACGTGTACAAAATTTCAGGTCAATATCTTAAACCGTTCCGGAGAAAGCGTGCGGACAAAAAAAAGTTACAGACAGACCGACAGACAGACAGAAAAATTTTTTTTCGCTCAAATTTAAAATCTCGACGTTTCATGACATTCTAAACCTATTTCACGAATAAAAATTTTTGAAAATTTTTTTGCGATTACTATACCAATCCACTACGTGGATGTGGAAGTAATTATAAAGCGTCACGATATGAATATTGAGTAGGAATCAATATTAAAGAATTAAATGCCAAAAGAAACATTGACAAAAAATATACCATATTAATACCATTTTTAAAGAGAAGATCTTCAGGTTACCACGCTAAGAAATTTATTATTTTAACAGAAGAAAACTTTAAATGTTTTGTTAAAAATGCAGATGACGGAATGTTTTTATTTGCATTTTATTAATAAAGTGTTTTTTGTGCCTTAATGTCTTTTCTCTAAATGATGGGTTTAATAATAATAGTTTAATTAAAATTCATTACATCACTAGTTATGTAATGAAACTGACAGTTATGAAAATTGGGACGTTTCGTAACTTCAAAAATACATTTAAAATTTCGTAACGATGTCTTCGATACACGGTACACTTCCTTCGTACGAAAACCATGTGCCAGTCGAATAAAAACTTTTTCACTTGGATGACGTCTTTCAGGATATTGCACTGCATAGACTCTGGCAGCAAGAGTTGCATGTCTCATGCATTCGAACTAAATCGCTAACATGTCAAATGCTTCATTTGTAAGAATCATTATAATTTGAAAAATTAATTCCAAAACGAAAACAAATTCAAATAAAAAACTAAATACTGCACAAAATAACAATAATGACAAGTTAAATATTTTGACATAATATGTTGTTTCTTCATTGTGTCATTTTCACAGCTTACTTGTTTTCAACAGCTACTTTGCAAATCCCGTCGGCAAGATCTGATAATAATTCATAATTTCAACTTTGTTTGCTAATATCTTCCGTTAGAGAAAAGCTATCTAGTTGCGGTTTTCACTGATATCTGAGGCTTTTAATTCTCTATTTTACCATGTAAAAATAAATATATCATTCCATTTAAATTTTTTAAGAAAAAGCGCGATATTTGTTGTCATGTCAAATAACGGCCTCTAGCGGCGACAGTAATAATCAAATGGAAATAGCACAACATGCACTTGATAGACCAAGAAAAGCACTTTCCAATGAGACTAAGTTTGTTAAATTCCGTTAAGGCTAATCGGAGTAATCGACATTTGAAAAAATGTATTTTTGGCATCTCCCCACCACTTTATTCTTGAAGATACAAAAAAAATGGAAAACTAAAAAGATTCAAAATTGTCCTAGGATTACGATGCATGTATTTTCAATACCACTTAATTGAGCAAAATACTGAGAAAAACCTGATTTTCTATTCTGCTGTGGCTGTTACGCCCCCTAGCGGCCATTTTAGAAACTCGAAAATATTTTCCAGCGATTTTTCGTGGCCACTTTACTTAAGGTAATTTTTTTCCTAAATTTGTGCGATGCTTGGTTTCTGAGATAAGGCCGACCTCCATTCTTAGTTGCCCACCCTGTATTAGGAAAATTGATTGTTATGAAATTCTCTAGAAAATGAACACTGATAGAAATCGCCAGGTGCAATTGTTAACTTCCAAAGCTTTCAAAAAACACGTTATTTTCACTATTTATTTACTCGATATCAACTGCACATAGAGGGTTCTTGAAGATGGTGTCTATGTTATCATATAATGTACAAAAAATGTCAGGAAGATCGGTTTATTATTTTTTGAGTAATTACCGATCTATTTTTTTAATCCTTAATCCATTAACAATTGTGCCATTTTTTGTAAAATCCATTTATAATTGGGAAACTAATGTAGAAAATTCAAAAAACTATTGAAAAATGATATCCCGTTGGAATTTTTGAAAAATCGCAATTTTGGCCGATTTTATGAGATTTTCAACGTATGAACTTTTTTATGCGCCACATATATAAACGAATATCTTGTTATATTTTAACTTTAGATAATCCGCTCTTGCATATCTAAAAAGGTGCTATTTTTTTACAAATTTAAAAAGTTTGTCCTAGTGTTTGTTTATTTATGTCGCGCATAAAAAGGTTCACGTGGAAACCTCATAAAATCGGCCAAAATTGCGATTTTTCAACAATTCCAACAGGATATCATTTTTCAATAGTTTTTTTAATTTTCTAAATTCGTTTTCCAATTATAAATGGATTTTGCAAAAAATGGCACAATTGTTAATTAAGGATTTAATAAAAAATAGATCTTGCTGAAATCTTTTGTAGATTATCGGGACCACATAGACATAGACTTAAAATGTTTCAGAAATCAATTATCTACACGTAGAGCAAAGAATTCCAAAATTCCAATATGCATTTTACAGTGTGTGCTGATGGTTTCTGTTCTTGTGGGTATCGAGTAGCAAATGTGTTACATGTTCTTGATATTACTTTATCACATAAATAATAAACAAATCTAAAAGTCTTCCTGGGTATAGTTTAAACGTGCTGGCATTTTTTGACATAAAAAAATGACTGACAGTCATTAATGATTGTTTCTAATCATGGCTAAGTTGATGGCAATTTTTACTAAAAATTCTAGAACATTTCAGAAAATCGCGAATATTTCAAAAAGTTGTAAATTCAATCTCTACAATGCCTATACTAGAAAAAAGGGAATTTAATTTTATATAAGATGTTATATTCTAAAACAATGGTTTCTGTTGAAGAATTTGTAGTAATAGCAAATGAGATTTGATATGAGTTTAGGAGAAAATATATTACAAGTTAAGGGCAAAAAATTGAGATGGAGAAGCGCGCTCCATGCAATTAAATGGTAATAAATTTCATTTGAACAAAAAAAAAATGTTTGAGGTTTGAATTTGGCAAAATGTAACGTGAAAAATAGAACACTTGGTATACTATTATGGAATTTATTTTTATTGTAGAGAGTACCTCACCTTGTGCTCTTTCTACATGCCAAAGAGCAAATGAGGACCTCCTACGTGAAGAAAGTTATAACGGTTCTTGCAAACCGTTGCACCCGTCAAACTTTTTATAAAACGTCGAATATCTCCAAAACTGCTGGGTTTCTACTCGTGGTATTCGTTTACAACTTGTCACCTTGGATCATTTAATAAGAGAGATAATCCGGTACATACATGTATATGTATTCTGTATAATTGGAAACAATAAGATAACTTTAGAACGTATGGCAAAAGGTGAAGACGGGCCCTCTAAAACGTTGGGCTGATATCACTGAGAAGGTGATGAAAAGGAGCCTTGACGAGGTTGTGCGCCTAACAGACAACCATGACAGGTGGTGTGATGCTGTCAAACGTGCCATACAGAAAGGGAAGCCATCGGAAATAATTACTTGGATCACAAAACAGTTGATACTTCCTTGTAAATTATTTAGATTTGCTAAAGTACTTAATCCAGTACCCAATTTCCTTCCAAAAATTTACAATAGAAACTATCAAATTTTTACTATCTCCTCGATCATTATCATCGAACGCATCTCTTTTTAGAAAAGTGTATTTAATACATTAAACAGGCGAAAGATAATATAATGTGAAAAATGGTGACAAATTAATAGTGTAAATTGAACCTTGAACCTGACCAAGCGCAAGCGGAATATATTAATTTTAATAATATTTACATTTCCCTAAATTGTATCTAGTCACTGTTGTGTGATCTTTATTTAAACAGACGTGTTAAATTTCATGCTTAACATACGTGTATCATTCAAATTTAACGAATGGCTTGAAATGACAGATGAGTCACACGGTTGTTGGCGTCAGTTCTCTCTCTCAATAATTTATTATGGTTTACTTTTAGACATTCGACAAACGTTGTGTCGCTTATACATTCAGTTCTACACGAAAACTTAAACTACTTATTTTTGAATCAGAAGTATGTTTCGCAAACACCAAATCACAACACTGTATTCAAATATTGACATTCGATGCGTGCTTTGGCAACTACGTTGGCATAATTGGAAGATGATCAAAATTAAAGTACAAAATACACCAAACCAAAAACAAAATTGGCGAATTCAGTCAATCAAAACATGATTTTAGTCTAAATCTAGGCACGTCTTGACTTTAGCTTTACTCAACTACTGATGGTGTCAGCGCGATTCACGAAACGTTCATTATTCGAGTGTTTTATTATTTGTGAACTATTACAGAGGCAGCATCACAAGAGAAGTTCTTGCCTCCTCCAAGATTATTTTTGACTATTTCATTACAGTCCATTGAAATGTTACAAAATTGAGACCGAACCTTGCATTTTAGACAGAACAAGATTTTTGTAATGTATAGGGAGTCCAGTATGAGTATAAAGCTCGGTTTTTGGGGTTGAAATCCCAGCATATGGCCTCCATCTTGAAAAGGGGGGCGTAAACAGTTTTTTCGCAATATTTTTAGAACCGCACGTTTCACAAAAAAATGTTTAGGACATTTTTCGTAGAGAATTAAATTCTCTACAGTCTTGGTTTAAATACTTCTTGCCGTAAAATTGAAAATTAAAAAGTTATTATTAAAGATAGACTAACATTTTCAGGAAAAATATCATTTAAGAGGTTTTTTTTCTATTGATTTCATTGAAAAACATATCAGATGTTTTTTGTAGATCGTTTTATTGTGAAAAATTTTCTCTACTCATGTTTTAAATTTATTTTCTTTGGAGAGGTGTTAGGATGCTGCAAAGGGATCAAACCAATAGTCGATTCAAAACGCGCGAAAAGGTGCAGGAAAAGAGGTCTGAAACTACTTTGAATATACGTTCCTTGGATCGCTGATGACGAAAACCAGGGTCCCGCAATCCTAAAAGTTAGGGAACACCCCTAAGAATGCAAGGAACACCCCTTTCAGAGGGTTTTTCGCTATAATTTTAATAAAAATCAAAAGGGATTCTATGAAATCCCCTTCTTTAAATATGAATTTGAAATCATTGTTGATATATACCAAATATAGCCAAATTATACGATTAGAAATAATCAAACAGGGTTAAAGACACCCCTATATCGACTCAAAATTTTAAAAATTGGTAAAATATATATTTTTCTTCTTTTTGCTTCAAATTTGGTTTAATGGGCATTGCCGGGAAAAAGCAAATTATTCTCAAACACCAAGGGCTAAAACTACCCCCTTCTACCCCTAAATTGAAGCAGGCTTTGAAAAACCAGTTGAATTTGTTTATTTTTGCATTTTCATTTTATTTGTGATGATATTACTATAAGAGTTTATTCTTTAACCCTTTGGACGGTTAAACCATCCCTAAATCGAATTAAAATAAAAAACATATTAAAATGATTTTAGTAATATTTCATAAAAAATAAAATGAAAATGCAAAAATAAAAAAAATTAACTCGTTTTTCAAAGCCTGCTTCAATTTAGGGGTGGGGGGGTAGTTTTACCAACTTAGGGGTTGGGAATAATTTACTTTTGCCCAGCAATGCCCACCCAATCAAATTTTAAGCAAAAAGTAGGAAAACAGAATTTTGTATCAATTTTCTTAAGTTTAAGCTATCTTAACCCTCTCTGAGTATCCCTAATCATATAATTTGGCTATATTTGGTAAAAACAACCACCTTTGCAAATTAATATTAAATAAAGGGGATTTCATGGAATCCTTTTTGGTTTTTATTAAAATTTCAGCGAAAAACCCTCTAAAAGGGATGTTTTTTTGCGTTCCTAAGGGTGTTCCTCATCTTCTAAGATTGTGGGACCCAGATTTTCGTAATCAGCGATACAAGAAACGAATAGTCAAAGCAGTTTCAGACCGGTTTTCTTCGCTCTATTTGCAGCGTCCTAACACCTCTCCAAAGAAAGAAACTAAAGAAATGAGTAGAGAAAATTGTTGACAATAAAATGATCTACAAAAAACATTTGATGTGTTTTTTCAATAAAATCAATAGAATAAAAGTTATGACCCTTAAATGATAATTTTCTTAAAAATATTAGTCTATCTTTAATTATAACTTTTCATTTCAATTCTCTACAAAGGAAGTCTTAGATGATTTTTGTGAGACACGGTTCTCAATTTATCGAGTAAACACTGTTTACGCCCCATTTTTCAAGATGGCAGCCAAATGGAGGGCTTTAAACCCCTATAATCGAGTTTTATACTCACACTGGACCCCCCACACACAAAAAAATCTTGTCCTGTCCAAAGTGCAAGGTTAACCTAATATTTCAATGGATTATTCCAATGAAATATTTAAGGGCTCCATGGAAATAGTAGGCAAATATTGTGTATTACAAAGATATAATATACAAATGTAATATCAGCATTTAAATAATATATCAGGACTTTGTGTCCAGGATCAGCATTTAATTCCGTGCCTTAACTTGTCTGCAAATCTGTTAAAGAAATTCGAATATTACCATCCCTACATCATATATCTCCTGCACGTCAAGACTAACTTTTTGCTAAGTACCCACAAAGGTATCGCTTTATCTCTGAAATAGGGATTTGCAAACCACCGTTCAAATCCTTTGGTGTTCGACGAAAGCTGAAATTCATTTCATGTCGCATGATCATCGTTTATCATGATTTGGTTATCCCCTGGATATAAATGTTGACTGTTCGGAAATGGGTGAGGATTTAAAAACATATTCGAGACAAATTTTACTGGGATAGGTGCAAGATCCTTTGGGATTTCCTATGAAAAATAATCGTCTCTCAGGAAACTCGTGATTCGGGCTATTCGTGCGACTTACTCCTGCTGGTAATTTGATCATTTAAGTCCCTTAAATGTTTGTTAGAGGCTCATTAGGCTTATTCGGGAGATATCTAAAGCTCTGATTGCCGTCGTATTCAATTTCGTTACTTGTTACTTTTAATTATTTGTTAGGTAATTTCTTTTTAAAAGGACTATTAAACTTAACGCCTCGAATATTCAGTAAAAATATTTTTCATGTTTTAAATCAGTGATAGAGATATAGAAAATGTATTATTACAAAACTAGGACGGCCATTATTACCGACATACAGTACGCAATATTTGTTCTGTTTGAAGTACAAAAAATATAAAACTATTATTTATTATAGAGATTAAAATTGAAGAAGACAAAATTTTATTAAAGAAATGCCTTTATAAAAAATAGTTTCCGCGTAAAATAAGAATCTTTATGGCAACACGAGCCAGCGCACAAACGAACTTTTTCCTTGCGTTTCGGCACAAAAGCTTTAATAACTTTTAAATAAATAATCGGATTGTAACAAAGAAAAAATATTTTAAAGGCCTAAAATGCACCTATGATTGATATGTAAAATTATGTGGTATATTCCTTTAGCTTTCTGGTGATGTAAAAAAAACGATATTACCAGAGCCATTCTTTGGAAAAATTACATTTTATGTAAAAATAGCTTATCATTTGTAAATTCACGAGTAATGTTCCACTTTCTTATGGACTGATAAATCTTGTTGCCTACATTTTTGTTTTAACTAGCATGAAAACATTTGACATAAAAACAAAACAAAGAAAATAATAAAAAAACAATCACCTTAACAACAGATAGATACAGGCCTTTTTGTGTAAAGTATCGATAACTTTTTTATTCCTGGCACGTGTGGAATCTCAGTTTTGTGACTTCTGAGACAGTGTAAAACTATTGAATGCCACGTTTAAGTGAAAGAGAACGCGTAGAACTTTTGATAATGGTTGGATATGGTGATAGGCCGAGAACACATCAGGAAGCATGTGATGTTTTCAATGCCAAGTATCCCGAAAAGCAAATTTCTAGATCCACTGTAAGTAGATTGGTGACTAGATATGATGAATTTGGCAGTGTAGCTGACCTCCCTCGATCTGGTCGCAATAGCACAAGCAACGAAACCAAATCAAATATTCTTCTAGAAAGTGAGGAAAACCACCATCTTTCGACTCATAACGTGAGTCAACTTCTGCTGTACATCTATTGAAAAAAGACGATCCAGATTGGCGCTTACAGTTTTGTGAACAGGTAACGACCTTGGGCGATGAAAACTCAATTTTTTTAAAGAACATTGTTTTTTCTGATGAAGCTACATTTTTTTTAAAGGGGACATCGGCATAACTGTAGGTATTGGTCTCGTGAAAATCCTCATTGGACTCAAGAATCTCATCTACAGCGACGAAGCAAAGTAAACGCGTGGGCAGGTATGATAGGTGATCGTCTATTGGGACCTTTTTTTATAGAAAATCTTACGGCTGCAAGACATTTACAGTTTTTGCGAGTTGAGTTAGTGCCAGCCTTAGCAGTTATGTTTCCGAACAACGAAGATGAAGATATTCCTGTTGAAAACGTCTGGTTTCAGCAAGACGGGGCCCCACCTCATTTTGGGATAGCAGTGCGTCAGTTTTTAGATGACACTTTTACTCGAGGTCCAATTGAGTGGCCCCCACGTTCACCGGATTTAACCCCCTTAGACTTTTTTCTTTGGGGTTACTTAAAGTCAAGGGTGTATTTTAACAGACCGGATACCATAGAAGAATTAAAAGATAGAATTGGCTTGCAGAGGAGACGAATTGCCCATAAGATGATTCAGAACAGCGTGCAAAGTGTCTACATCCGTCTTGGTCAATGCTAAATGGTTGGATGATCTCAATTTTAGCAATGGAGATGAGTTTTTCCTCACAATTACTTATATGTAAGGTATCAATCAATAAAAATATTTTTTTTCAAAAGAATGGCTTAGGTAATATCAATCTTTTTCATATCACCAGAAGGCTAAAGGAATATACCACCAAAAACAGTAAACAATAGCAAAGATATAAATTTTGTGCGTGTCTTTAGGTTCACACTGTATTTTAACTGTAGCAACTGTTTTTTATATTAAAAAACAAACGCAAACTTCTTATTTTCAGTATTGAATACCCACACCTCTTCCGAAAGATAAATATTCGTTCTTTCGATTGGATAACGTGAAATTTTTTGATGCAAACGAAACGTACCTACAATAATAATTTATTGATCCTGTCGATCACAAATACATGATACAATGAGCAGGTACAAAACTTCCGACGAAAATTTGTATAGAATTCAAACTCGGAGGAGCTTCTCCTAGCCGCCCGAGGCAGCGCGCAGCGCTCGCAGCCCGCAAGAGTTGTATTTTAATCATTTTACAGTGAGCGCTTAAATTATTTTACGATTCGATGATTTTTTCAAATGTTATTAAAATATCTGTACCGATACGCACGAAAAAAGCTAAATTTGACGTTGGCGCGGTGCCTGGCAACCCCATAACATTGATTCTTATTTTACGCGAAAACGGTTCCATATACGAAATTTCTTATAAGTATGTTTTCTATGTAGACCGTATTTTAAAGTAAAACTACAATTGATATAATCATTTTATTAAATTCTTAAAATACGTAACATTCTTGTCATAATGATTCTATTATTCACGCTACTCCTCAACCAGTTTTTAGTTTGATGAAAATGCCTACGAGAACGAATTTTCTAAAGAACTTTTTTAAGATGCTTGAGGATTCCCAAAATGCTAACGGGAAAATCAGATCTGCTAGACAGTCATCTCATTTTCTCTGTTTTTAAAAAATACAAACAATCTTTTCATATAGCATACACATATACATCAAGCTCTACAGAGTATGCTAAATATCAGTACCAACTTTTTTGTTTTAAATTTTTTTCACATGATTCGATTGACCTTCTAATTTTGCGTTTAGGCAACCCAAGTTATGTTAACTTATCTATTACAGTTCTTGAGATAAGTCGATTTTTTTCAAAAAACTAAACCCCGTAGTAGTTCACGAACAAATTTTTATCTCGCACACCGTTCAAACTTAGGAAACCGAATTTGGGACGCAATTAGCTGAAAGTACAGGCTAAGTCATCATGTCCGGCTGCTGTTCCCATTATGTACCAAATGTCGCAATAAAAAATTGTCAAAAACTCAATTTTTACTTCCCTCGCATACCGAAGGGAAGTATTGTATTCGAGAAAAAATCACCCTCCGAGATTTTTTCGGATTCTGACGTTTCAGAACACGTAGATTTCGAAAATATAGGTTTTTCAATTCCGTCAGTCTGTCTGTCTGTCTGTCCGTTGGTGCATTTACTAAAAAAAACTACTTGAGGGAGAGCAGTCAAATTTGGCAGGTAGTTGACGCTACTGTCAGCGCAGAACTGGTAGAAATTTCACTGGAAAATATACAGGGTGGACCGTCTAAACGGAATAAATAGTGAAAAAAATTTTTTTTCGCTCAAATTTAAAATTTCCACGTTTCATGACGCGCTAATCCTATTTCGGGAAAAAAAATATTTGAAAATTTTTTTCACCAACATTTTTGAAAAAATTTTTACCAATATAAAAAAAAAAAATTTTTGTTCAAATTTAAAATTTCCATATCTGAAAAAAAAAATTAATTTTTTTCAACATTTTTGAAAAATTTTTTACCAAGATGAAAAAATTTTTTTTGCTCAAATTTAAAATTTCTACGTTTCATGGCATTCTAAAACTATTTAAAAAAAAATTAAATTTTTTTACCATTTTTGAAAAAAAATTTTCTACTAAAATGATAATTTTTTTTTCTTCAAATTTAAAATTTCCACGTTTCATGGCATTCTAAGCCTGAAAAAAGAAAAAAAAAATTGAAAATTATTTGAAATTTTTTTTTACCAACATTTTTGAATTTTTTTTACCACTAAAATAGATGTATTTTCTTTTACTTCTTCAAATTTAAAATTTCCACGTTTCATAGCGTTCTAAATCTATTTAAAAGAAAAATTAGAAATTTTGTTTACTATTTTTAAAAAAATTTACCACTAAGATAGAATTTTTTTTCTTTGTTCAGATTTAAACTATCCACGTTTCCATGGCATTCTAAAACTATTCAAACAAATTTAAAAATGTTTTTGAATAATTTTTAAAAAAATTTGAAAACATTTTTAATCTATTTATCACTACTATAGAATAGACGAAAAATTTGGTTTGCTCAAATTTAAAATTTCCACGTTTCATGACATTCCAAACCAATTTTGGAAAAAAAAATTTTGCTACATTTTGTTACCAGTTTGGAAAAAATTAACACTAGAATAGATGGAAACTTTTTTTACTCAAATTTAAAAGTTTCACGTTTCATGACATTCTAAACCTATTTAAAAGAAATGTGTAATTTTTAAATCTTAAACTTCTTTTACCACTATTATAGAATAGACGGAAACTTTCCTTTTTGCTCAAATTTAAAATTTCTACGTTTGACATTTTAAACCTATTTCAGAAGAAAAAATTAAAAAAATTTTTTTTAACATTTCTGAAAAATTAAAATAAAAATGAAATTTTTTAACCACCACTATACTTCCACTCCATTACGCGAATGTTGGATTGATGTGACGGATGGCAATAATATCTGACATATACACCTATTATACTTTTATTGAAAAATGTACAGGGTGGTCATCCCAAGAAATAATTCAGTCATGGTGGACATTTGTAAAGGTATTTGCGCAAGCCTGCCATATGTGGCACCTGTTATTTAGTATTGAGCTTTTGCTGTTGGATGAGCAATCTGTATATTTTTTTGACCAAAACTTATCAAGTTTTCTTTGTAATAATAGCAATAACTATATTCCGATTATTATTCTCAATGTTATTTCGTAATTATTAATTTTTTAGAGTGACCGCCATGCACAAATAACGAGGGAAGTTCTGTGCAAAGACCTTTACCGATTTTTTCAAATGGGTTGAGCCATGATTATTAGTCATAGTCTTTTATTTATGACCATTACATATAACATACTGTTTTCTTCCCAGAAGATAAGATTTAAATCATTAATTCCAAGTTCCTCTAATTCCCAGATTGTTCAACTTGGGTAGGTAACAAGATGTTGTGGTTGACGTAATTAAAAGCCTTCGATAGGTCAATACAGCTTGCTAAGATATTATTGCCTTTGTCAAGATTTTTATAAATCTCCAGTATAAATTGTACTAGGGCAGATATCGTAGATTTTCCTTTCGTGAAACCATGTTGTTTCGATTTAACATGGCTTTCTCAATTATTTTAGAGAAAATTGATATTAAAGATATTGGACTATAGTTATTTATTAGGGTTTTATCACCTGTTTTGTAAATATAAATAAATATTTGTATTTTCTTGACCGTTGATATCAAATTAACTTGATGTATCCTCGGATTTTTCGGTCATCTTTAAATGAAAATTCTTATATTTTCTTACGTTTCGGTTTTATTAACCATCGTCAGAGGAAAAACTACAATATTTATATTAACGTACAATTATTTTATGTGATTTTACGATTTTAATTTTATTACTTACAATTTAAGAAATTTTTTTGTTTACACTATATTAACATTTTACGTTTATTTCTGTTCAAAGTTTTAATGCAACTAAATGCTGAACAAAAGTATTGCCTGCTTTCTGGTCTGTGTTATGTCACTATTGGTACAGTTTATTTAATTTATGGATTTTAGTTATGAGGTTTTCTTTAAAGGCTGGTAGTGTGAAATATGATATTTTAAGAATTATCTTGCGGACTTGATGGAACGATGTAAAAATATATGTTGTTTAGTAATATCCCCTTTTTAGTTAATTTAACAAATTAAAGTATGTTTCACTTAAATTCTCTATATCAGTGCGGTTGTTTATTGCGTTGTTATGTCTTTTAATTTGTAACATTTCATGTATTGTCCTTCGATGATAATTTGGTTCCTTTTGTAAAATTTTTGTATTGTCAAAGTTAAAGCTATGGTTATGGTCTAAAGCGTGTTTGGTAAGAGCTGTCGAGTTTTGATTTAGTGTTCTTATATTATATTTGTGTGTATATATTCGTTTATGCAGGTATTGTTTTGTTTGGCCAATATATGTACTATTACAATTATTACAGTCTATTTTATAAATTGCGTTAGTTTCGTCTTTTGGTTGTAGTTCGGGTTTTAGTTTTGTAAAGAATTTTTTTGTTGTAGTATAAGGTTTATGCGCTACTGTTATATTGTGTTTTTTTAATACATTTGAAATATTCTCAGATACTTTTGGTATGTAAGGCATGGATACATAGTTGTTATTATTCTTAATTTTTTTATTCATATTCTGATTATAGATATTATGTATTCTTTTTTTAATTATTGGTTCATAAAAATGTTTAGGATAGGAGTTTGTTTCGAGGACGGTTTTAATTTTTTTCAAGTTGTTTTGTCTATATTTTGGATGTGCAAGTTGAATGGCTCGATCTGTTAAACTATTAACAACTCTCTTTTTGTAATTTGTAGGAGTATGTGAATTATAATTTAAGTATCTTTGCGACCAAATTTCTTTCGTGTACCAGTTAGTATCAATAATTCCGGATTCATTATATTTAATGGTAATATCTAAAAAGTTTATGCTTTTTTCTTTTTCAATTTCGGTTGTGAATTGCAAGCGTGGATGAAAACTATTGAAATTATTAACAGTATATTCTATTTTATTTTTTGGTAAACAGATAATACAGTCATCTACATTAAATAAACTGTACCAATAGTGACATAACACAGACCAGAAAGCAGGCAATACTTTTGTTCAGCATTTAGTTGCATTAAAACTTTCAACAGAAATAAACGTAAAATGTTAATATAGTGTAAACAAAAAAAATTCTTAAATTGTAAGTAATAAAATTAAAATTGTAAAATCACATATAATAATTGTACGTTAATACAAATATTGTAGTTTTTCCTCTGACGATGGTTAATAAAACCGAAACGTAAGAAAATATAAGAATTTTCATTTAAAGATGACCGAAAAATCCGAGGATACATAAAGTTAGTTTTGTAAATAGGTAAAATTTTGCTTAGTTTCAGTAACTCGGGAAAAGTTTCAAATTGAAAACTGTTATCTATGATATAGACAAGTACCTCTGCTTTAAGATCTTTACATTCTTTAACTAGTAGAGTTGTTACTTCGTCTGGGCCACTTGAGTTTGAGTTTTTAAGGAGTTTGTAATTTGAATTATTTCAGAGGTTGTGACTGGTTCTAGGAACATGGTTTCATTATGCGTGGGTCTACAATTATCGGGTTCAATAGGAAGATTCTTTGTTATGATTTTTGGTATGTGAATAAAGTATTTTAGGACTACTTCATTATAACACTTTACAAATATGTTTCTGGTACACTATAAAATAAAATAATATAAAAAAGATTCCATAAAGGAATTCGTCAAAGCAGCATATTTGTATATGTTTATCTCTAACAATGCGATATGTAATAAAATATACAGTTGATATGTTCGATTAACTTAACAAATATTTATTATCTTTCTGAATCCCTAAGATAGCTTGATTATGCTATTAAAATACCACAAGATAGATGATAGATACTATTTATTTAATATTTACTGGTAAATTTATTCCTGCTATAGTTCACCTATATCAGATACTCACACGTAATAAGAGAAATGTAATAAATTTAGCAGGACGTTTTCCAATATAACCTCCACGTACCAAGACTGAAAACATTCGATCTAATGAAAATGTTCAGTCGCACGTTATACGATCATAGTTGGCGCAATAGAAAGCAAACACTTATTACGATTCATCGCGATGATATGAAGCTTTCGAAATTTTAGATAAGTCGTAAGAATTCTTTAAAAATCTAACCTTACTTTCAACTATTTTTAAATATTCCTAGGATTCCCATTTCGATCCGTATGTTCTTATTTTAAGTTTGTTCAATCATTTACTTTGAATGAATACAGCGATTTTTATGAAATATTAAGTTTCTTAATTTAAAAAGCATGTACTTATGCATGTATAATCTAAATATAAAATTATAAAAGCAAATATAAGAACGGTGTTAAATAAATGAAGGTTCTGATAAGGAGATTTTGACGAAATTGAGTAAAACACTACTATGTTTTTACCACTATATTTGCGCAAAACGTGACTGCAGTTCCACCCCATTTTCAAACAATGATTCAACTAAGAATGAAATACAAAGATTTGGTCCCTATTTAAATATGCTTCTAGAATTAAACAGATTAGAGAATTATGAAAGTACACAGGTAGTTTATGATATCCTAACCATCTAAGGGTGGGGTTTCTCAGAAATATTAATTACATTTTGGTAGCAGTAAAAAGAGGCGAATACATAATATCTAGTTGATCATTTAAAAAAATTAAATCATCCTTATTATTGTATTTGTATATTTCCAATGTTTCTAACAAATTAAGTTTCAAGCCTTTGCTAGCATAGTGTAGGATTTCCATATTATTAATATCTGGGAAGTTATGTCCACTCTCTAATATGTGATTAGAAAAAGCAGAATCTGTTTTTTGTAGTCTGAAGGACCTATCATGATCGAGGTATCTGGTTCTAAAATTACGTCCGGTCTGCCCTATATATATGCTATTGCACTCTGAGCAATTTAACCTACAGACTCCAGATTTTTCGTATCTATTTGTTTTATCCTTGGCGTTGTAAATTAAATTTGATAATTTTTGTTGGGGTTTAAATGCTATCTTGATATTATTTGTTTTGAGAATATTTGATATTTTCTCTGTTAGTGTATCGCAGTATGTGATGGTAGCGTAAGGTGTTTGTTTTTCTTCTCTAACTATAGGATAAATTGCTTTAAAAGTACCTATACTGGTTTTCATTTTTGTTTATTAATTTGACAATGGTTTCTGTGGGGAAACCATTGTTCTTGGCTATTTTTTGAATCATTGAGAGCTCTGTTTTTATTTGCGTTTCTGATAAAGGCAACGAAAAGCTCTATGTAGCATTGAATTATAAGTTGCTAGTTTGTGAGCGTATGGATGGCAAGAATCAAAGGGGATAGTTATATCAGTATACACAGGTTTCCGAAAAATATCAAATTTGAATTGGTTATTTTTGTGTGTGATAGTTAGGTCTAGAAAATTTATTGCATGATTTGTTTCTCGTTCTAATGTAAATTTAATTTTGGGGTGTATGTTATTAATAGAATCTATAAAAGTGTGTAATTGTCTAGTAGTACCCTTAAAGCATGCCAATACGTCGTTGACATATCTATACCAAAAATGAATGTGATTCTTGCCTGGTTGGAATTTAGTATGCTTTCCTCTAAATTAGACATAAACATATCCGCTAATAAAGGGCTTAGAGGTGATCCCATCACGTTTTGTACAAATATAGTAGCAAAAAACATAGTGGCGTTTTACTCAATTTCGTTATAATTATGGATTACCACAGAGTAACGGCTTTCTCAATCAATTTCAGGAGATTTTGAATTAAGCACATTACTAGAAGGACTACAATAATGCTACAACTAATCATTAAATAAGTAATTACGTAGGAGAAACTGATCATCCATTCGAAACTAGATGTGGAGCAATTACTCGTTTAGAACTAACAAAAATGAATTAAATTTCGAACCACATTTTAGGATCATACCATAAATTTCACTGTTACACAGTCAATTAAAAAAGAAAATATATTTGAATTAATAGAATCATGATCTCATTAGCAAGAGCAAGATAACCAACCCTTCATGTAAGTGTAATATTTGAATATAATTTTTTAAAGATAAGGTTTATAAATAAAGTCAGTTTGGGGATTTTTTTTTCTTTAACACAATCAGATATAGGTTGTCATAGAAATACAAAGCTTTGTTTTCAGTCGATTTAATTTTTTAACTGAACAGATAGGCTTTCTGTTCTCATTTTTAACTTAATCTTCATGGTTGTAAATTCATTTTAGAGTTTTCTAATTGCTAGCATAAACTGAATGCAGATTACACAGCCCCCATCTTATATAGGGTTTTTTTGTTTGTCTTGTCGTTCTCTACCACCAGTTTTTTTAATGACATGAAACTAATTACACCTTGTATATATGGCACTAAACACATAAATACCTTTCACGTGCTTCCTCAACGATGTTAAAAAAGTATTATCCATGTGAAAAAAATGCACCTGTTCATTCTAGTCATTACCGGAATTGCAATAGTAACGTTCCAGTATTAAAAGCTTTTGTGAATCACGCACATATTTTTATATGAAAGCATCCCTCTTGTACGTTTATTCTCGACAATTGCTTTACAAGTTTATGTGTACACGTGTGTAGTGACGAGGACCTACCGAACCCACTTTAATGAGGTCCCTATAGTAAGCATTAAAAAAGTTTCCTACCTTTCTGTACCCAATTTGTCCATAAGTCTTAAAGTGGTCTGTATTTGTTTAACTACTTTCAAACATTCAAAAGTATTTAGGAATACTGCTTTGCGTAGTTTTTTTGTAGATGAATTATTAATGGGATAAGGGCGTGAAAATGAAAGCAAATGATACCCTATTAAATTCGATAACGTCGGTATAGAGTATTAAAAGCTTTGAATAAAATGGTGGTAATTTATTGTATTGTTGAACTGAAACTATAATTATTTCACACTTATTCATAGAAATTGTCTTGGTTTTGCATGAAACATATTTATGAGTGGCTTTATGTCTTTCTGATGAGCTCCAGAATCAGGGCGAAGAAACTGAATGAGAGGTTTTATGAAAATGTAATCTATTAGAATGAATTTTTTTAAGACAAAGTAGATAAATAAATTCATTTTAGGCCTTTGTTCTCATTTTAAACTGAATCTTCATGATCGTAGGGGGTTATGTAGATACCAGTTTAATCTGCATGGCCGTAGGGGACTGTGTGGATGCTAGTGTTAGAATGAGAATTGTCAAATAAGAAATTAGAAAAATTCATTTTAAGATTTTAATTTGCTAGCATAACCAGAATTCAGGTTATCGAAAGAATACAAAGGTTTCATTTATATTTTTATAGTTTTTCTTTTAGTTATTGATAGTTATTTTTTCTGATGTTCGCAAAATCCTATAAAGAATATGTTTCAAAACTTTTAATATAAAGAAATTACACACAAAGTTGAAAATGTTACAATTTTGACCCCATGGGCCAATTTTCATCCCAGATTCGGTTTCAACGGGCGAAAATGCACACCGGTATATGGGTTAAGTCAGGTCAGTCCCGTGAATGTCTTTTTACCCGAACTTTGGCGAATTTCCGGCCATTTCTTTATTTTCCAGACAATTTTGACCCGATGGGTCAATTCTAACTCCGGATTCGGGTTCAGCGAGCGAAAATACATACCGATATGTAGGTCGGTCCCCGAGTACACGACCTTTTTATTTTTTTGTGTGCCTGTGTTTTGTTCCTGTTTGTATTTGATTTCTTGTACTAGATGTTTTTAATTAGTGCACTAACTATATTGTTAACTCGTGTATCTAGGAACTACACAATATTTGCGTTTTTTATTCAAGTTACCAGAAAATCTTAATAATCGGAGTCTTAATATTTTAGAACAGAATAAGCAACTTCACTTTTCGACACTAAAAGTAGTATTAAGGAATGAATAATAATATAGTCGCATCATGCCTACAAAATAAATTGTCACTATATGTCTTCTCTCAGCAGTTGGGCGATATGCCGTCACAATTGAGCTATCCCAGCGTTTTAGAAAGCATCAGCTTTAGTATGTTTTCTTATACGTGAAGGAACAGTCAGATAATTTTGCAATAACAGTTAAATAACACTTTGATGCAGTTTCTTCAAGACATTATTCGTCCGACTGAAAACATGCCACAACGCATGCAGACACGCAAAAGAACAAAAGATGTTCTTATTACAATCTAATGGCTATCTTCCAATTCAACTAGACCGATTATATTATTAAGCGATAAATGTGTTTGTCGCACAAACTGGTAACAAAGGTTTAAACAAATTTCTAAGTTTCGTGAACAGCGTAAGTATCTTGTTTTGTACATTTCCGTTAAGAGTAATAATCAGCTTAGTATATTTTTTACACTTTGACCATTTTATCGGACGGTTGCAAAACAAATGAATTTTGCAATATTGTTTCTAACCAGAATCTCGTTAATGAATATATCTGTATTACAATATTTTAATAAAGTGACGTCTGCAATATTCAGTTGGGTTGTAACCGCAAAAACCTAAAATCTCATCAAAATCGTCCCACCTTATACGTAAATGTGAAGGCCACATTTTCGGCTTGACCAAATTTAATTTCGGTCACACCCACACCATTATTTCAGTAAGTTCCTGCTTAATAAACGTATATTAATAAAACATTAAAACCTGAAGTCGTTTCCCCGGCGCCTCCGGTACAATTTCAAGTAATTCAATATTGATAAATTAACTTCCCAATTATTAAATATACGGATTACTGGTCTGGCTTTGTCGTCGTCTGTTTAATTTAAACGATAATTATATACAGTTCACAAATATAAATATTGATAAAATCGTTAAAATAATATCGGAATATCCAAAACATTAAATAACACATTTTATAAAACAACCTGAAAATTGAAGACAATAATTTTGCTTGTTTGTATTGAAACGTATATTTTTGTCCTGTATTTATAAACTACATGTGCTACATTGTGATATGAGATTTCATAAAAATATCCGCAAATTTTTAATCGGTGTATAAACTCTTATAAATAAGGTTCACCTCCCAATAAGCAGTATGCCATTGGCGGTTTGATAGAATCTTTTATTCGTGTTTTTTTACCATTTTGCTGAACAAGATTATTAATATGGGGAGTTTCAGTTTGGGACTAAACGTCTGTGTTAAACTTGAAAATACGACAATTAAAACAGTTGAATTTTTATGGGTAGCCTACAAGAGAAGCTGCTCTGCTCTGTGTTAATACTAAAACATCAATCGATGATAATCAAGACCAATGAGTGTTCAACAATAAAAACGTATCATTTATACCGTGATATCAAAAATTACTTTGGTCAAGGATGGTCATGGACTGAAAACTGGTGTCAAACATGTTGACATAAGCAAAGACAGCAGTTTCTAATTCCTTGACCAAGAGAATTTTGATTATCGCGATATTTACAACTTTCAAATCGAAAATAGGGCACTTTTAAAAAAACACAGACACACATCCATTACCTACAGACATTGCCAATGCTGGAGCTGGGGATCGAACGCAGTACACAATAGATGGTGTGGCCAAGTGTGCTCGTCAAGCAAGATACAATCAATCTGGCAAAAGTCGTTATATTATGTAAGTATTGTCAGTGGCAATATATTGGAATGCATTAGCAGTTATCTTAACGGTCGGTTACAATGTGTAAAATATGGTAGTTTTCTATCATCATCGATTAAAGTAACATCAGGTGTTCCTCAAGGAACTCACATTGGTCCTCTTTTATTTAATCTCTTTGTGAACGATTTAGCTTCAGTAATAGAAAATAGTAATTTCCTAATGTTTGCGGATGATTTAAAAGTAATTAAAAATCTTTTTTAAAAAGCTTGGTAGCCCTGGGCAACAACTAATTGTAAGGTAATTCACAAAAGATAATTTATTATATAGTTATTCTTACAAAATTAATAATAAAGTGTTGCACGAGACTAATCGTGTAAAAGATCTGGGAATTAATCTCGATAATAAATCGTCTTATAATATCCATATACAGACTGTCTATTTTACGAGGGCCACACCAAATATCTCGCTTAATATCTATTGTAGAAGAATAAAGTTTTAGAAACAGTTATCCCATTTTTTGTGAGCTATATTTCAGTAAAAAGAAATTTGAAATCCATAGCCTACTTTATGAGATATATTACAAAAACCTGAAAAATAGGAAAACCACAAACGGTTATAGCTTCCTTATTTGAGGAGATACGAAAAAAGTTAAAGGAATGAAAGTTGACGGCAAAGACAATAAGAATTATAACGTGTAACAAAAAAATCGAAAAATGCAGTTGGCTTTGCCATACGCTATTGTGCAAAAATGAAAAATACATATCTCAAAGTAGGCCATGACGCCATTAATTCCGTTATTTTTTTCTCATTCCAACGATATAAAACATGTCACAGAAATTTTAACCGATAGTGTCAATATTTAATATTTTACGAATAAAACAATTCATATAATTGAATCGTAACAATCAGCTGTGCCATAATAGTAAAAATTCACTTTATAATAATTATAATTCCGTAATTATTTATTACAATTTAATACAAACCAATAAATATCTCGTAAATAAAAATACAAGTACAAAACGAACATCCAAAGAAAAAAACGAAAAACTATGTATAACAGTACTACCTACTACTATATTGAAAAGAAATTGTGTGTATTTATTTTTCTAACTACAAATGCTCAAATTGTGCACCATGCATTCTGACACATAAACGTGCTCTACGAGACACGTCACGCATTACATTTCTGGTTTTGATGTCCTCAATATTTTCAGGGGCAGTTTGAAATACCTTGTCTTTAATGTAACCCCAGACGAAAAATCCAAGGGAGTAATATCTGGTGATCGAGCTGGCCATAGAATGGATCCATAGGTGCCTATCCAGCTATCTGGCATAACTTGATTTAAATAATTTGTACATATTACAGCAGTGTGAGGTGGAGCCCCATCTTGTTGAAAATATGAATAATTTAATCTTTCTGCCACTGTTAATTCATAAAGAAAATCTTGAAATTCGTTTTGCAGGAAATTAAGGTATCTACGAGCGGTTAATGTGCCATCATAAAAATAAGGTCCAATTACTTTAGTCCCTAAAATACCCAACCAAACATTCGTAGAAAATCTTTCTTGGAAAGCAGTCTCTCTGCACCAATGTGTATTTTCTCGTGTCCACTTATAATGCATATTTCTATTGAAAAATCCATTATTAGAAAAATTTGATTCGTCCGACCAAAGAATTTTGCTACATATCAGCGCGTCATTCCTTTCCTTATTTAATAACCATCTACAAAATCTTACTTTCCTTGGCTTATCTCCCTCATTTAAATGTTGAACTTTCCTCATTTTGTAGCATCGAAATCCGTTTTTTTTCAATATTTTTCTTGCACTGTCTTTTTTTATGCGACAGTTTCTCTGAATTTGTCTCAAGGAGGTTTCCTCATTTTGGTTAACATAATTCATTGCTCTATTCACTTTTCTTACATTATCCGCAACATGCGCTCGCCTTACTACTTTTTTTGAAAATGAACCGTGCGTTTTTAGATTTTGAACTAACTTCCTAAACATAGTTCGATTTGGCTGCGGAGCATCTGGAAATCTATCTCCGTAAACCGTGACTGCCATCTCAGCGTCAAAATTGCACTGACAATAAATGCTATTCATATCGAATTTGTTATTATTGGTGTACACCATAATTACTGATATAAAATTTGTCTTAGAACTCGACAACGCAACATACAACATACAACAGTGACAATCTGTCAAATTTATTAATAACTGTATACATTGTTTTTCACTAATTATGGCACAGCTGATTGTTACGATTCAATTATATGAATTGTGGTATTCGTAAAATATTAAATATTGACACTATCGGTTAAAATTTCTGTGACATGTTTTATATCGTTGGAATGAGAAAAAAATAACGGAATTAATGGCGTCATGGCCTACTTTGAGATATGGATTTTTCAGTTTTGCACAATAGCGTATGTCAAAGCCAACTGCATTTTTCGATTTTTTTGTTACACGTTATTATTCTTATTGTCTTCGCCGTCAACTTTCATTCCTTTAACTTTTTTCGTATCTCCTCAAATAAGGAAGCTATAACCGTTTGTGGTTTTCCTATTTTTCAGGTTTTTGTAATATATCTCATAAAGTAGGCTATGGATTTCAAATTTCTTTTTACTGAAATATAGCTCACAAAAAATGGGATAACTGTTTCTAAAACTTTATTCTTCTACAATAGATATTAAGTGAGATATTTGGTGTGGCCCTAGTAAAATAGACAGTCTGTATACATAGAGATTGACTACAGTGGGTATACGTAAGTTTTTAAACGCCGATCTACAGGACTCTCTCGGGCGCATACCACAAATTGCTCGTATAGCACGTTTTTGTGTGATTAAAATTTTTTGAAGACATGTTGCGTTTCCCCAAAATTCTACACCAAGTTGCAGTATGCTTTGAAAGTATGCAAAATACACGGATAGTGCTGCTGCAAGGCTGATATTTTCTTTGATATTCTTTATTGCATAATTTGCATGTCCAAGTTTTTTATTTAAATCAAAAATATGTGTCGACCAATTTAACGATTTATCAATATATATTCCTAAGAATTTAGTGTCAGTTACTGATGCAATTTGACCTAGATCCACTTGAATATTTATATCTGGTATTGGTGCGCGTGATTTTTCAAATGTTATATTCATTGTTTTCTCAACATTTAAGAGCAGTTTATTAGCATGAAACCAGTTTGTAATACCATTCATTGCCTCTTCGCTTTTAACTTTAAGGCCGTTCAAGTTATCATCATTCACTATGATACTGGTATCATCAGCGAACAACGAAAATTGTAACGAAGGGAAATTATCAACAAGATTATTTATATATATTAAAAATAATACTAGACCCAATATGGACCCCTGTGGCACTCCAGATTTGATATCTTTTGCTTTCGTAATAACGGTTTTTCTCTCCCCGAGATTCGTCATAAAGTCTGACATGTGCTGATCTATGTTTTAAATACGAGTTAAACCACAGAAGTGGTGTACCGCGTATTCCGTAGTAATTGAGCTTCATTAGTAAGATATTGTGGTCTACACAGTCAAAAGCCTTAGACAAGTCGCAGAAGATGCCCATAGGAATATGTTCATTTTCTAGAATATTATTAATATATTTTATTAGTTTAAATGCGGCGTCAGATGTGCTAGTCTTTTTTGAATCCAAACTGAAATGGTGTTAAAATTTTAAATTTTTCTAGATAGTTTACTAACTGTTTCTTTACTGCTGCTTCTAATATTTTAGAAATTGTTGGCAAGAGTGAAATAGGTCTATAATATGAAATATTATGTTTGTCGCCTTTTATTTGTATAATATCTGATATTTTTTGTGTATTCAAACTACCTTACTCTAAATATACATATTGTATGGTTTTGTAAACAGAGCGTTTCTAGTAAATAAATAAATAAATAAACATTGTCTACGAAGATTTTCGGCGCATTTAGCGAACCATGGAGACTCTATCTTCATATAAATTTTCGTTTTTAAACCGTGATATAGGAAAACACGGTGATTGATTTGAAAGTAATTTTGTTAAGTGTCTACCGGAAGTGCCTACAAAACAGGAAAGTACATTGACAAAGATGTATAGTTCTCCAAGAAAACTACTTCGGGAGATCATAATATTAGGTTAACAACTTTTTATAAAAGCAAGTAGAATATTATTCTATCAAACCTCGCACATCACGTCACAGCAATTTGAATATAATATGCTGCATATTAAAGATGACGCTATATTTTTGTACATAATTTTATAAGTAATTATCGAGGAGGAGGTAGAAAATAATCACTTGCAATGAAAAAATAATAGATTGCTAGACTAGATGATATTCTATGAGCTCGTGAAAGCATTGTGTTGGTGTATTATTATGATAATAACGTAACCCAGTAAAAAGTTTCAAAGAAAAATTATAATTAATCATTTGCTTGAAGTGGGCGTTTTACATTGAGAATTTTGTTTCGTCTTGCGTGAGAGCTTCTAACATTATTGCATGTGCCGGTTTGTGTTCTCCTGGGATTGTAATCGTACAAAATATAAAATATGTGTACCTACCAAAGATAAAGAATCAAAAATTATATTTAGCAATCTTTATATTCATTTTATATAAAAGATGTATCTTGATCACATAAAATATTTCACAAATAACAAATGGTGCCTGTCCGATTTACAGGCTTAATATTTTTTATTTTCCCCCTGGTGTTAAACACCATGAAAACATTAAATATTTGAACATATTAATACTACGAGACACTGAAAACCTCACAAAAGTATTCCAAACACATGTAGACCTGTAGCCATACTCTAGTAGTTTCTCTTTTTATCAATAATTAATATAACAAGACCCTATCGCATTACAAGAATTTCAATGTTTGAGGCAAGAATTGAAGTTGATAAAAAACCTATAAGGAATATGGTAGGTGTACCGAAAGTAACATAAAAAATAATCCCAAACATCTCTGGCAATTTGTTACTAATATAACTAATAACAATGATTTGCCAAATAATATTATATATTATGAAGATGGACTTATGATAATAAATATTACGTCTCACTGCAGAGACCCAATACTATCCGCGACCTTTGAATGATTTTTTATCCTAGCCTATCGATTGAAGAGCTACTTTCAAGACACTCATTTGAATCTCTTGAAAATCGCCTCATTATTGCCCAACTAGTCTTCCTGCGTAAATTAATAACAAATGACATTGACAGTGACGATATTCTTCTGCACTCCTCACATTTTTTACGGCAACCTCTCACCTTCAATCTCCCAACAGCTCGTATTAATGTTATGAAATTTTTTAAGACAAGATTGATCTGTCCAACCTAACGCTATAATGTGTGTGTCGATGATTATTGCTTCTGTATTTTTCTATACACTGATATTTTTTGTATATTCCTAGTATTTATAGTATTCATAGTAGTCATGTATTCATATTTTTTTATTCATTTACTTATTGTATTCATAGCGTATTCATATTTATTGTTATATTACCATAATTTATATTGTTGCAAATCTGTATTGATCCCATTCGGTAATTGGTGTTATACTGTAGAATGTACTTGTATTAATGTCTGCATATCACTCCGCAAGTATAATTAATACATTTGGACACTTTTGAAAAGCACTTAATAGACTCAATCACAATATTTTGCTGAATAAACTATACTTTTGATCCGTCAAAGGTTTGCTGTTTTTTTAAATCTTGAAGATAAATCTACACTGAACTCATTCAGTAATTGGTGAAATGGTGTAAGTTGAATAAATAAATATACCGTAGAGAATCAAACTCATAATTTTCTACTAGTTGTTTTATTACATTATCAAAAATTTAAAAGATACTACTTCCCAAAACAACTGTTTTTTCTGTTGTCCCTAGACCGTTTTGATAAAGACGAACGTATTTTTTTTCAGGCCCATATCATGCGCGTGCCCGTCTACCTAGTATGCGCGGCACTCGTTGTTGCAGTCCGAGGCGAGGAAGGCACAAACTATTTCGGAAGACAGCTCGAGCCCGTCAACGTGGCCGCTGACCAAGAGACCATCAGTTACCTCCTGCCAAAGCTAGCGGCGAAATATAGACCGAGCAACGATTGGAGTGGAGTGACTGATCCCCGCTTTTACGTACTCACAGAAATGGAATCCAATGACATCGATAATCAGGTATATTGGCGTGTGAAATGTTAATTAATTCAGCAATTAGGAATGTTAGAATTAAGTCGTTTTGAACAAGAAAGATTATAAATTATTTAACGCCGTTTTATCGCATATGTTCAATCACAAAGTGATTCGTTGACAAAAATTTACTCACGTAGTCGATCAGGAAAAGAATTACTACACTCACGATCAATATTGTTCCATCATTCAAAATGTACCATGACATTTAGGATGCTTTTATTTCTAATTCAATTCGATTTCAAAACTCTTTATTCTTAAAGACAAGTATTTGTCTTTGAAAAGTCACTATTTCGAACTTGCTGTTAATGCAAAAACAAAGAGAGATGTACAAAACATAAATAAATTACATACTTGCACGTTTGTATAAGTCATAGAAACTAAAGTATACAAAATAAGTAAGTTTTATCAATTAAAATACTCGAGGTGTTTATCAAGCAAAGGTAGCTTAAGAGTAGGTATACCTCGACAAGCTGCTAAAATTTGCAACAGGGGAGGTGAAAGGGAAACTCCAGTGGGCGGTCCTTTAAAAACGATAAAATATTATTTTATGTATTTATAGTACTATGTAGCAGTAAATAGAAATGAATGACCGCGATTCCACTTACGTATAAACTCGAAATTAGTTCATGATTGTATATAAATTCTACCTGCCAAAGCTCAAAGGTTATGCCGACACATATATCCTATCATACTAACCTAAATGCGTTTTTAACATATTATTCCTTCAATAACTACAGTATTTATAATTTAAACGGCTAGGTATTATGCTTCCCTAGAATTTTAATTTGTAATATGGAGTATACGAGTATATCTATATTTTTGCATAATGGAAAAGATATTCAATAATTAGTAATCTGCATTAATTAATAATAATCGTCAATAAGGAAATAATAATATTAAATAAAAAGAATAGAGTTGATGAGGTCCGATAAAAATTATAAACAAAAATTAGTGGTATGCAATATTGCAGCTACGGACACACGTTTCAGAGTTATTGCTCCTCATCAGCGTAGCATGGCATAAATAATATTGTTATATTGTTAAAAGCAAGACCAACAAAGATAGGAAAGCACAGTATATTGTAGGTACTCTATTTTGTACCTTCGTACCTCATGTTCCATATATGAAGAGCAATAACTCCGAAATACGTGTCCGTAGCTGCAGTCTTGTTTGTTATTATAGTACTAATTCTTGTTTATAACTAAATGGAAAACTTAACATTTTAATGTTGTTTAGTTTTCGTATGTGTAAAGCTTTAGCTGTCACATCATTTAACAAATCAAAATTTAAACTCTTGGATCCTCAGGGGATTCCTCAGGACTTCTTGAATTATTTTTGTAGTCTCCCTCAAATAATGGTTGTTTACCAATGAACAAAAATTAGCAACTATTGTTAAAATCAAAAATATACACCACGCAAATTGTTTTATCCAATAAGTGTTATGCGTATAGTATTAGTTATTTATTGGTCTAATTTGTCTATACGCGATATTCTTAGAAACTGTTAAGCAGAAAAAAAGTTTCAAATAAAAAAGGGTGTCTCCATCTATATTTCTTCTCAGCATAGACTTAAAGGGTTTTCCGTTCGTTAACTGATCCTTGCAAATACTCACATTTTATCGACATGGTTTTTGAAAAAAAACGTACTTTTTACAATTATTAAAATTTGACCTTCATATTACCACAGTTCATTAATAAATATGTAGTGATGACATAGTAAAATTGAGATTCATTAATGTTTTCGTTTTTTGAATTATGGCAAGTTAAACAAAAAAATAATTTTAATTATTATTGTTATACATCCAATAGACGCCGAGAATAAGAGAAATGATTCGCAGAGAGTCAGTGATAAGTAATTATTTATAAGCATTAAACTATTCAACGGATCATTATGAAATTCAGTAGTTGTCTATCGAGAGGTAAACCACCGTCGGCACTCGTTCTCCGAATTTTGGGCAGGCTGTCGGCAGCCATGGCAGTGGCGGTCATATAATTGAAAGCCCAGCAAGTGCGGCTGGTTGGAGTTACGCAGGCGCCGCAGGCAAGGCAGTCTCGGCAGTTCGTGTAATTTCTACAAGTGGTTGACCTCTCAGGTACTGTTTTGATAGTATATAGTATAAAATAAGAATTTCTTTACAACCCTAACCTGAAATTTGCAGACGTAAATGTAGCAAGCAAATGCCAATTTTTCGAAGTCAGTAACAAGTAAATATATCGAGAATAAATAAAGATTAAGGATAGAGGCAACCTTTTATTTGAAATTTTACTTTCTAGGAGTAGTAGTTCTCGATTTGACCAAGGAACTAGTGTTATATTCATAGCACATATATGGATGGGGAGAACTTACAAATTTGCTTTTATAGTAGACAAAAGTTTAATGATGTTTTAAACTAAACCCCGCATCAAAATATCATTAATAACTTTAGACATAGTAGGTTATTTCTCAAAAATATGGATATCTCTGGTTTTACTGGTTAGATTTTAAAAATCCAAAGCATCAATTATTTGTATCAACGAAATTTAATAGTGCATTTTTTTTAAAATACGAATGTCAGAGCGATTCTAAAAATTTGCAAAATTTTCAAAGTAAAAAAGATGGCTAAAATTTGCATTCCAAAATGTTTTCTCTACAAATTTTGAAAACCGAGATAAAAACCTGCAACTTGAGTCTTAGAACGTCTACATTGGTGCGCGATCTCAACAAGAAAATATTTTCAACATCGGTCCACATCACCTTCTGGACAATACTTTTAGCTCTGATTTGTTAAATTTTCACGAAAGTTGATTTTTTCTGGAAAATATTTTCGGGTTTAAAGGAGTACGTTGGTTTCTCTGTTTCTTTTTACATTTTGAGCCTAGATTTCATTATTTTGACAGATCGATAGATAACTTTACTGCCGACAGTTTTTATCCCAAACATTTCTTTCTATTTTTCTCAGAAATAAAAGTTATTATGAAAAAAATCCTGTTGCTTGGTCTAATGCAACAAACTGATGCGTGTGACTTGATGAGAAAATGGGAAAATGTGCGCTTTACTTTAGTGTTTCTAACTCCTTTCATTGCAAATCGCATCGCCCCTTATAATTCTATATTCATGTGTTTACGACAAGAACACATCTTTAAAATTTAGTATCAATTGTATTGTCCAATAAATGTTTTCAAATATACCAGCATACCACCATTTTATAAAGAAGAATTGAAACACAATTACACATTATTGTTAGTGCATGGGTGGCTACATATATCTAGTTACTATATTGTTATAATTCCGTACTTGTAGTATAATCAAAGAGTAGAGTACCTGTTAAGTATAATAGTAAATTAATGGAATTTGGTATTTTATTGGGCGTCCCGTGTTATTAGAAATGATTTGGTTTAATTTCTTATTTCGTTCCCTCGTTATATTTTCTCATTCATAAAATAATTCTGGGTGAAGGGCGGAGCTTACACAATAACAAATCCAGAGGGAGCTCGTATCAGTGTAACATTTGTTGCAAAATGTGCCTTTGCACGGTTCCGTGCTATACATGTTTTTGCAAAAAGTATTATGTTTT
Organism: Stenurella melanura; assembly: GCA_963583905.1. Classification (NCBI taxonomy): domain Eukaryota; kingdom Metazoa; phylum Arthropoda; class Insecta; order Coleoptera; family Cerambycidae; genus Stenurella; species Stenurella melanura. The sequence continues at coordinate 171,441,025 of OY757311.1, forward strand.
TTGGAAAAATAAAAATAGTACGATACACAGAAAACATGAATGAAGGTTTGTATCGAGTCCTTTTTCTCATATTTTGATTCTAAATATTTTTTAAAAAATCATAAAGTTACTGCTAATTAAAACAAATCTTATTAATTAATACCATTTTTTTTTCAAAATATTAAAAAGATACAAACCTAGATTGATATGTTTTCTTCTATTTTTCGCCTGTACAAATTTCGTAATTGCAATAGTCTAATTATAATTTGTCGCGGACGGGGCGGCGTTTGAGAGTAATTTATTTCTGATTTTTAGACGGCATACCCACTCTTAAGTTCTTTTAAATGTATTTTCCCTGCGTATTGATTTTGTATGATTTGAAAGCTGATTAAACATTTTGGCACCTATACGGCTGGGGGCTTTGAAAGGTTATATTTAGTCCAGAAAACGGTAGATGCAAATTATTTATTTGGCGAGTATTTATCTGGTAGCAATTACTATTAATCAAAAACTGCAAACAGTACCAAATAATACTTTCTTGAGGAGCTAGAAGTCCGTAACCACTAGTCCCGCGATCTCGTGCTCTATCTACAAAGGTTATACTTAGAATAATTCATCCACGGGACCCTCAAGGGGTTCTGTTCTGCTCGTCGGGGAGAGGGTTTCTCCCAGGGTTCTCCAAGCGTCGCGTCGTCCGTTTCATATGACCATGTATGAAAATGTCTTGTTGACAACGCGCTTTTGACTTCAGTGAATTATGTACAATGCCACAGGAAATGGTTGTTGTATCCCCTGCCAGGACATTAATATAAGTGTAACTTAAAAATCCTCCCTCTTTATTTATACAAGGCGGTCACTATAAAAAATTATTAATTGAAAGATGATATATGAGAATTATAATCGCCATGTAGTTAGTCCTATTATTACAGAGAAAACCAGATAACTTTTTTCCATCATCTAATGTACAGTGGGGAAAAAAATCAATTTTACTTCCCTCGCATACCGTAGAGAAGTTTTGTATTCGAGAAAAAATAATCCTCCGAGATTTTTTCAGATTTTCATGTTTCAGAACATGTAGATTACGAAAATATAGGTTTCTCAATTCCGTCCGTCTGTCTGTCTGTCTGTCTGTCTGTCTGTCTGTCTGCTGTTGGTGCATTAACTAAAAAACTACTTGACGAAGAACAGTCAAATTTGGTAGGTAGCTGACGCCACACCCACCGAAGAAATGGTTAGATATTCACTGGAATATATACAGAGTAGATCGTCTAAAGGGAATAGATATTGGAAAAAATTTTTTGCTCAAATTTAAAATTTCCGTGTTTCGTGACATTCTAAACCTGTTTAAAAAAAAATGTTTGAAAATTTAAAATAGAAAAAAATGGAATTTTGATATACAGGGTGATTCACGTAGGCCATTCATTAGAAGTTTTTCAACTTGCAGTTGGATTAGAAACTAGAAATTTGGTATGCAGCCATAATCGATCATGCCCGTTCTATCTAAAAATATTTTCAGTCCTCCAACTATACAGGGTGTGCCAAAAATTGGTACCAACTTTCTTATTTTAAATGGAAACCTATATTTTTCTTTACATGGTTCGATTGGTCTTCTAATTCTGAGTTTAGAGAACCTAAGTTATGTTAACTTATCTGTTACAATTTTTGACATATGTCCAATTTTTTGAAAAAAAATGCCGCTGTAGTAGTTTACGAACAAATTTGTATCTCGCAAACCTTTCAAAATTATGAAACAAAATTTGTGAAGCAGTTAGCTGTAAGTCCAGGCTAACTTTTGATGTCCCATGGGTGGCCCCATTTTGTACCATATGGGCGCAGTCGATTTTCAAATGTCGCAATAAAAATTGTCAAAAAGTCAATTTTTTAAAATGGCACCTACTATTTTTTTTCACACCATTCGAAAGAAAATTGAGTTTTAGGGTGAGTTACTTAAGCATTCCCTATACCTAACTTCACCCCATATCGAGTTATTCAATAAAAATCAAGAAATACCTCATCTTGCCGAGAGATTCCTTACTTCATCAAGTATGCCATGGAAACAAAAGACAGTTTTAATAATTTTTAAAGAAAAATGTGGATTCTTATTTAATTACACACAGCACCAACAAATTATTATTAACGAACAAGAACAATGTTGACGAAATTCTGTCAGTGAAAACGGTGCACACATTGAGCATTTGTATTGAAATAATTATTTTGTTAATCTGTTTATTTGTTATTATTTTGTTGTTATTATTTATTATTGCAATACGATTTTTGAATAAAAATAAGAATGATATGATTGTTTCCAAAGCCTACTACCCTTGAGAAAAAAAAAACAATATTTTTTTCAAAAAATACCAATAACTCAAAAACGACTGTAGATAGACATACACAATGTTAATAAAAGTGGCCCTAAACTTCAATTTTGCATTGATTTCTGGCGTCAGAAATGATAGGCGCAAAGATGTGCTACGCAATCTGTTGGAAGTAGAATAATAGAATATTTGAACAAAAATATGGTGGTCACATTGAACATTTACGTCAGAATTTCGTCAACATTGTTCTTGTTCGTTAATAATAATTTGTTGGTGTTGTGTATAATTAAATAAGAATCCATATTTTTCTTTAAAAATTATTACAACTGTCTTTTGTTTCCATGGCATACTTGATGAAGTAAGGAATCTCTCGGCAAGATGAGGTATTTCTTGATTTTTATTGAATAACTCGATATGGGGTGAAGTTAGGTATAGAGAATGCTTAAGTAACTCACCATAAAATTCAATTTTCTTTTCAACGGTGTGAAAAAAATAGTAGGTGCCATTTGAAAAAATTGACTTTTTGACAATTTTTGATTGCGACATTTGAAAATCGACTGCGCCCATATGCTACAAAATGGGACCACTGATGGGATATCAAAAGTTAGCCTGAACTTCCAGCTAACTGCTTCTCAAATTTGGTTTCATAATTTTGAAAGGTTTGCGAGATACAAATTTGTTCGTAAACTACTACAGTGGCAATTTTTTTCAAAAAATTGGACATATGTCAAAAACTGTAATAGATAAGTTGACATAACTTAGGTTCTCTAAACTCAGATCGAACCATGTAAAGAAAAATATAAGTTTCCATTTAAAATAAGAAAGTTGGTACCAATTTTTGGCACAACCTGTATAGCTGGAGGACTGAAAATATTTTAGATACAATGGGCATGATCGATTATGGCTGCATACCAAATTTCAAGTTTCTAATCCAACTCTGCAAGTTGAAAAACTTCTAATGAATGGCCTACGTGAATCACCCTGTATATGATAAATATTGCATAAAATGGTTGATGGTAAAAAAATTTCGTTTGCTTAAATATAAAATATCCACGTTTCATGACATTCTAAACATATTTTAAAAAGATATATTTTTTTTCAAAATCAAAAAGAAAAAATTTTGAATTTTTTTATAAAATGGATGGAAAATTTCTTTTTTCCTCAAATTTGAAATTTCCACGTTTCATGACATTCTAAACATATTTAAAAAGATAAATTTGTTTTGAAAAAAAAAATGTTTTATTTTTTTCCCACTAGGTACTTGGAATTTTTTTTTTTATTATTTTAAAATTTCCAGATTTTATTAGATACCAAACCTGTTTCAACAAAAAACTGTTTTGAAAATTAAAAAAAGAATTGATAATTGTTCCCCCACCACTATAGAATAGATGATAGAAAAATGTTATCAGGTTCTCTCTGTAATAATAGGGCCAACATTGTAATTATAATTCTTATATATCATTTCTTAATAATATTTTTTAGAGTGACCGCTCTATACAAATAAAGAGGAAAGTTCTGTGTAATACCTTTACTGATTTTTTTTTATTTTCAAAACATTTTTTTGTTGAAATAGGTTTTGAACATAAGGAAACGTGGAAATTTTAAAAAAAAAGTTTTCCATCACATTTTATAAAAAAAAAATTAAATGCGTTTAGAATGTCATGAAATGTGGAAATTTTAAATTTTAGTAAAAATGTTTCCATCATGCATTTTATACAAAATATTCAAAATTTTAATTTCTTTTCTAAAATTTTCAAAAAAAAATGTTTTTGAAATAGATTTAGAATGTCACGAAACGTGGAAATTTTAAATTTGGGCGAAAAAGAAAATTTCCCACCATCTATTCCCTTTAGACAGTCCACCCTGTATATTTTCCGGTGAAAATCTAACCATTTCTTCGGTGGCAGTGGCGTCAGCTACCTACCAAATTTGACTGTTCTGCGTCAAGTAGTTTTTTTAGTTAATGCACCAACAGACCAACAGACAGACAGACAGACCGACGGAATTAAAAACCTATATTTTCGAAATCTACACGATCTGAAATGTGAAAATCCGAGGGGGATTTTCGGAGGGCGATTTTTTCTCGAATACAATACTTCCCCTCGGTATGCAAGGGAAGTAAAAAGAAACAAATATTGGACAACCGATATAGAAAAAAAACAACTTCAGAATCGTGGTAAATTTTGAAAGATGAGATAGTTTTGTCTATGAGTGTATAACACAAAGAAAGGTACTTAATGTAATTCTAAAAATGCTAAAGATAATTCGAGTCTACTTATTTTAAGGGATTATATCTCAGAACGGAGGGCATATTTAAAACATGTTCATACGTTTCTATCGCCACTATATTAAAGAAGTGTATCTCAGAAAATATGGTTTAATTATAAACTAGCCATACATTGCATTCTACTTATTCTTGGCCTATAGATATGTGACTAAAATCATTACCTTAAGAATGAGCTAAACTTGTAACGATTATCCGATTTTACAATTCTGCTTACAGGGCATCAATAAATGATATCCTCAGCGTAATTCGTCATTTTGAAGGCCATTGTCATTTAATTATGTGTAATACGTGTAATACGTGATACAATTACCAAAAGTTAAAGAATAAAAGAAATGTCATATGTCATCAACAATAAATTAGAAATAAGCAGAGAATGTTATCACGAATGAAGGTGCGAAAAATTAGACGTTAAAATAATGGTCTCATTTACTCCGAATAGAGTATAATACCGTCCATTAAAAATAACAGATGCAATAATCATTTTTCTTATTTGAAGCAATGTTTTCATAACGTTTTTATCGATGGTCTTAAGCTTTGCCGGCAAATGAGTGTCACAAAATATTATAGTTTTTTGCTTTGTACAAGAGCTTATTATTTCTTATCGCACGTATATTTTAGCTTAAACATCAGGTTTTTCGACAAATCTGCCCCATCTGGTTCATCAAAGCAGTTGCGGAAATCCGCCAAAGTGATATAAACACTATACTTTATTGGCAACTCCTTTACAATTAACTTTTGTCATAAATTATGTAATCACATTTTATGATTTACCTGTATTATTATATCCTACGATAAGGCAAATCAAATACATCCAATACGTTACAAAAAAAGCGACATAGAACCAGCAATAAAATATGAAAAAATATGATACTCAGAAAGCCGACCAAATCAACATTATATAGCTTCGATATGTTCGATAGATCACGAAACGACACATGATGTTATAATATGATTACTATTTTATTGAAACTATTATCGAAGTATGATATTTTGTATACTGTTGGTAAATATTTATACATCTAGAAATAATATCGTGGATAATGCAACATGAGATAGGAAATCGATAGGTTACTCGAGAGAGTGACAGGCTTTGGCAAGGATTATTTGTTAAACATGATCCGACTCTTTAGGATCATACCCAGTAATATTTTTTACCTTTAGAATTGATATCAGAAAAACATTTTTAGAAGAATGGTGATTATTATACCACAGACAGCGTTATTTCATTTAAAAAGTTGTACCAAAAAGGACACATTTCATTTAACCAAACAAAAGCTATTCTTTAATTTTAGTTTGAAAATTATCAGTCCTCAATTTCAATGTTTTCTGTGGTGTTTACTGCAAGCTTGCTCATCCGCATTTCTACATAAGCATTTTTTTAATCAAGCATATCTGTAGACTGCTATAACTTACATGTTCTTTCTACATTTTCTTAAGGAGGTTGAGGCGTTAGACGAAAATAATGAAAAACAGTTTTTTTAATTGATTTTTATACGACACAATTTTCTGTGAAAAATCCAAAGTTAAAAAATTTTAAAAACTTTTACATGTAGTCTTATGGAAAATATGTCAACCCAGCATGCAAACGGTACATTCTAAGACAAATAACGAAATAAAACACACTACTATGTTTTCTACCACATAGTGGTAGAAAACATAGTAGTGTGTTTTATTTAATTATTTATGCAAAATGATTAACTACCACAGAGTAACGGCTCCTTCAATTTTTTGATACATTTTAATTTATAGCAAATAACCAAATATCAGCAGTTCCGAAATTTCACTATGTAAAGCATTGATGTTTTACGCATATTTTAATATTGTATCCAGTTTAGTTAGGAGACTTTTAATAAATAAAAAAAATTATTAAACATTTGTAAATTGTCAAATTTCTCTTTTCGTTAATGATTTTTTATTGATTTTTCAATTATTTAATTGTTTAATTTTAATCTTTACCGCTTCTCATCTTTTCTTAACATAATTACTGAACCAAATTTGTAAAATACAAAGATATTTACATACATTTTTCTTTTCAAAAAGTTTGGACGAAATATCCAAAAGTTAGTTCATTAAATAAAATAATTAAATCTACTTAAATAATTAATTAATAATAAAAAATGATTTACTTATGCCTTTATGACAATATTTACTGGTATGATCGACTTATAACCTTTTGTAATAATTTATTATGGAAAAGTTCCGATTTAGAATTCGACTTACTGCTATCTTGTATCGATGAAGATATAAAATATCTCGGAGGAGATAGAGAATCTGTTCTGCAAGTGAGTTACGTTATTTTTAAAGGTGTGCGTGTGTGTGGTGATTTTTACAATGTTTTCAGCAAATATATTAGTTTACTGTACAATGAAGCAGTTGAATAAAAAGCTAGTGTAAGTATTTTCTAAATTATTTTAAAACGTAGAGAATATGTGTTAGATTTGCTCATGGCATGCTTGTGTACTTTTAGCATGTACTTTTAATATACACAAGTCACAGTACACTAATATTTGACAAGCAGCTTTACTTAAAATCGAAGTGAATAAAAGATAATGTTCTTATTTTCATTTAGCCAAAAAAGCTCATTATTGTCTTTAAGTTAAGCTGTCTATACCTTGTATATAAAACACTATACACACCACACCGTTTGTATATATTTTTAGCACAAATATCTATGTTTTTAGTATTTTTGTAAATTTATCTCAAACGTACAAATAAAAAAAATTTGCCACCACCGGAAGTGAGTGATACACATGTGTCTAAGTTGTACACGGTAAGGCTGTTTTGATGAAGAAAGGCGTTATTATTAGGAGTAGAAAAAATATGAAATATTTATGTAAAGGGTATGTCGGGCAACTACAACAATGAGCAGCTTTACTGTACAGTGAAATTAGACGAAATTAAACGAAAATTGGACCTAATTCGATTCAGTAAACCACGTGGTCTAATTAGTAGATTTACTAGTAAGGAAAATAGCCTTGAATCTGATCCCATTTTAAATAGTGGGAAGACTGTTAAATCGACGTTTAAATGTACAGAAACCATGAAAAGTGAATATTCTTAAAGGTAGCTCCAAGACCATTCTCAATAGAAGTATCCGTTTTTTTCTGGTATGTAGGTAATAAAAGACGGTTTATTTAAGACCTTATTGATCAGAATTTACCATAAAAGTTTCATCGAAAAATAGTCCTCAGCGATTATGGTCAATTTAAAATTAGTTTCTAACTTTGTAGAATGCTCGTTTTATATTAAAGTTCCGATCAGGTAAAAATTTTGATATTTTAGAGACAGGATGTGACGTATTGTTGGAAAACCTTAGTAATTGATTTGGTGAAAATTCTCTTTATTTTAATGTTGAGAAGACACAGGCATTAGTTTTTCACAACAGACAAAAGAAATGTGATTATCCAAAGTATTCAACTTGACAATACGCCAATATCAACAAGGGCGTCCAATGTAAAATTCTTGGGTAAAAATATTGACAGTTGCTTAACCTGGAAAAGCCACTGTTAATTTCTGATAGCCAAATTACATTCAGTAGTTTATCACTTCAAAAATGTACAAAAATTTTTTCCTTCTTCAATTCTTTGGGACTTCCTGCCACATGTATGTTTTCTTTTTAAGCGGTGCTCGGGAATCTACAAAATATCACAATTAACCAGTATGTTACTGGTAAATAACCTCTACGCTTGTGACTTTTACGTCAAAGGATCCGTTAAAGGTTGCTTTTTTTAAATAAACAACACAAATAAGAATAAAAACTTGAAATTAAATATTTCGCCGACGTTTCGGAAATCCATTCTGTTTCCTTTCTCAAGGCTTTTTTTGAAAAATCTTTTTTGCTGTGTATGATAAATACACAGCTCTAAGAATGTTTGTTATATTCAATATCCATAGATACTTACTATTTACATAGAACTGTTGATATAGTTAACAGTTTTTTTAGTTTTTATACAATGTTAAGTTTGTGAAGTTCTTTTAACATCGGCAACCAAGTTGTACAGACATCTACGGAACAATTCGACACGCATTTATCTTGATTCAATAATATTACCGCGGATTCTTTAATTTTGCTTTTTTTGCTATCTGCCTCTTTTGTTAAAATTTTTGCCGAGTCCCAGTTTATTCTGTGTCCATTCTCCCAAGCGTGTTCGCAGATCTTGGACCTCTCAATTTCATTTTTTCTTATATAATTTTGATGTTCGCCCAATCTTACACTAAAAGGTCTGGATGACTCACCCACGTATTGTTTGTTGCACTCACACGGAATACTATAAATGCAATTTTTTGAATTTTGCTCGTGGTTCGTCGGTTTCGTCTTTGTCAGATTCATAGATCTTAAAGTGTTGTTTGTTTGAAATACCGTCCTAATATCAAATCTATCACCGATGCGGCGCAACTTTTCGGATAATTCGCATACATAAGGAATTAACGCTGTGTAACGTTTTTCAGGTTTTTGTCGTACCTGATTGTTATTTTCAATATTTATGAAGGTTTTATCGACAAAACCCTCAGGGTATTGGTTATTTATAAGAACTTCCTTTATACACCGCTTCTCATTGTTCAGTATTTCATCATTAGAAGAAATGATTTTGGCCCTATCATACAAACATTTTACCACACCCTTCTTAAGTGCATCGACTGATTTGACTTGAAATTTAAATATCTGTTGGTATGTATTGGTTTTCTATAAATACTTGTTTCAATTGTACCATTTACTCTTTTAATTAAAACATCTAAAAATGGTAAGTAATTCATTTCTAGTTTCCTTTTCTAAAGTGAATTTAATAGAAGGTTCTTTATTATTTGAATGTTCCAAAAAACTATCTAGTAGCTCAATACCATGCGGCCAGATTGCAAAGACACATTACGTATCTTCACCAGATAACCGGTTTGTATTGTTATGAATTACACCCCCTTGGAAAAGGAGATGGTACGCCTATGCCTCTGATGGTGACTGGAAAGGCTCTAGAAAGAGCCAAGGACTTTTCTAGCTTATGGTTGGAGAAGATTCTGGATTGATCTAGAGCTAATTTCGGAGTATATAAGGCGCGATTACAAGCGCGGAGGGGGAAGTTTATTTGAGAAGTGACACGCTCGGTAAAAAGTGAGGTTAACTATTAAGTAAACAAGTATTGTAGTCAGTAAATTGTTAAATAAAGTGTTAGTAGTGTTTAATCTCTTGTTAAAATTATTTAGAACCCACGAATTCATACAGGGTGTTTCCTAAAAGGTGGAAATCCGTAACATTTTGGTGTCGGAAGCGGAATTTTGACAAGAGGATTTTTCGGAAGTGTTCGAGAAGGTTTGGCAGTGTATTCTCGGAGTTAGTGCTAACACAGGAAGGACTAATTTACTGGACATTGTTCGAGGTTTATTTTCGAACAGGAAAAACAGTGTTAAGTGCATTTTTGAGACATTTTTGGAACATTTTGTTGGACATTAGTGGTTAAGTGACAAACTCTAGATAAGACTCTTTTTTTGTGCCGTTTTGAGGTTTTTCTGGACAGTCCCATTACCGATAGTGACGTAATTATTAAATTTATTTGATTTCATCATAATTATATGCCGGTAACAACCAGAAGCATGGCATCCGAACAACAAATGCAGGACTTTATGGCCCAAATGCAAAAGATGATGATGGATCAGGAAAGGAAACGTCAAGAAGAATTAAGAAACATTTTTGGGGATCAAGAACGAAGACGTCAAGAGGAGAAACAAGAAGAGGAGAAACGACGTCAAGAGGAAAAACAAGAAGAGGAGAAACGACGTCAACAGGAAAAACAAGAGGAGGAGAAACGACGTCAAGAGGATAAACAAGAACAAGAGAAACGACATCAAGAAGAAAGAGATGAACTAAGGAAAATTATAGAAGGCCAACAGAGTGCCATATTTGCCGTCACTGAAGAACTCAAAAATAAGGTAGCTGAAGAAGTCGGTGGAGTCAAACAAGAGGTAAGCGAAGTCAAAGGAGAAGTAAATGAAGTCAAAGAGAAAATGCACCAGGTAGAAGGAGAAATTGACCAGCTTAAACAACAGTTGAGGGATAGAGGAAACCAGCAACTGGTATCGTCAGGCCAGCGATTAAAAATTCCCTCCTTTGATGGTCAAAGTTCCTGGATGACTTACAAGACACAGTTTGAGGCAGCAGCGAGTGCAAACAACTGGAACGACGAAGAGAAGGCTAAGGCATTAATCGTGGCTTTAAGAGGCCAAGCGTTGGAGTTGCTCCAGACAATTCCGGCGGACCAACAACGTAATTTTAGAGTTTTAGAAGCTGCCTTAGATCTACGATATGGAGATCAACACCTTGCTCAAGTATACCAGACCCAGCTGAAAGTGCGCGTTCAGAAAGCTGGAGAGAGTCTGCAAGAATTTGAAGCTGCGGTGGAAAGACTGGCACACTTAGCTTATCCTAATGCGCCAAAAGAATTTAAAGAGCAATTGGCAGTGGGGGCATTCCTAGACGGGATAAGGGACGAGGAGATCAGGCGAGTCCTCAGGCTATCCCGCCATAAAAGTAGTAGTGAAGCCTTGGTGCATGCACTAGAGGTAGAAGCCGTCTATAGGGATACTCCAAAGTCAAGAGTGCGGGCTATGACGCTTGAAGAATCGCAGCCAGAAGAAAGAGACCAAAACCCTATCTTGAACGCGATTCTCAAAACGAATAAAATGATCGGTCAATTACTGGCTCAATCGAATCCTCCAAGAAGACAGGAAAACCAACAAAACAAAGAAAGGCCAAGTGGAGGTATTAAATGCTACAACTGCGGCAGGATGGGACATATGAAACGAGACTGTCGACAGCAGAACTCGGACAGACGAGTAAATGCTGTAAATGTAGAAGAGCAGCAGGAAAACTAAAGATAGCCAGCACCAAGGGGGCTGTGCTGGCTAGGGAACACGGTGCCCCCAGAGAAATAAAGATTTCCCAGCTGCGAAGAATTCCAAGTAGTCTGCTGTTGCAAGGATATGTGAATGGAAGAAAGTGTGTGTTTACTGTTGACACCGGCGCTACGTCATCAATAGTGCGGCCAGGGTTTATATCAGGCTTGCAGATTAAGAAGAAGCAAAATGAAGTAATTATTCGGACAGCCACGGGAGACAGGGCTGCGGTCCATGGAGAGGTCAATTTGGAACTGCAGGTTGGACGATTGAGATTCAATTACAAGGTCATTGTGGCTGACATTACAGATGATTTCATTTTGGGACTGGACATCATGGAAGAGAAGAGGTTTATTGTTGACGTAGGGGAGCGAGTCTTGAAAATTGGGAATGAGGAATTTATCCTGGCAACCGTAGATGACCAATTCCGTAAAGCAAGGCTATTGACAACAAAGACGATTAAGATTCCTGCTCATTCGGAACAGATCATCGATGCTGCCTTGGAAGGAAATCCTGGAGGCTACCGTGTTGGCCTGGTGGAAGGTGACAAATCGATTAAGTCCCTAACCAATATTGTTGTGGCAAGAACTTTAACCCGGACTAAAGATAAAATCCCAATTAGAGTCGTCAATTTAAATTCCCATGCAGTAACAATTAAAGAAGGCAAACCGATTGGCTCCTATGAACCGGTTATGTGGGTAGCAAGGTGCGAAGAACAAACAGAGGGAAATTCATCTACAAATATAGACCAGGAAGTTTTGACCTTGCTGAGTTCCCAGTTGGAGCATTTATCTAAGGATGAACGAGAGGAGGCGATTAAGTTCCTGGAAAAGGAAAGTTCAGTATTTGCCAAAAGTACGGAGGCCCTTACAAAAACAGATATAGTCCAGCATCGGATAAATACTGGTGACTCACCCGCAATCAGATGGAATGGTGGAGCGACATAATAAGACTATGAAAGAACATCTCTCTAAAGTCGTTCATAAAAATCAACGTGACTGGGATCTCCACATACCGTTTTTCCTCATGGCATATAGAGCTGCTATCCACGAAACTACAAAACAGACTCCGGCTCGTGTAGTATTTGGACATGAGATCAGACTGCCATGTGATTTGATGTTTGGAACACCAGGTGGAGAACGGCTTCCTGTGAACAGCTACGTAGATGAAGTGAGTGAACGGCTAAGGAATGTCCATGAGTTAGTTAGAGACCAAATCACCTTAGCCAGTGACAGAATGAAGGCTCGATATGACCGTAAGGGTAGTTCAGAAGGATTCAAGGCGGGAGATCTGGTTTGGCTGTACAACCCACAGCGGAAGAAAGGAAGGTCACCGAAACTTCAACCGCCTTGGGATGGACCGTACACTGTTATTACCCGAATTAATGATGTCGTCTATCGGATTCAACGAAGCAAAAAGTCCAAGATGAAGATCGTGCATTTGGACAGATTGGCGAAATACATCGATGATTCTGGGTTGCCTGATCGGGACGATCAGGCTTAAGGAGGGGGCAGTGTTATGAATTACACCCCCTTGGAAAAGGAGATGGTACGCCTATGCCTCTGATGGTGACTGGAAAGGCTCTAGAAAGAGCCAAGGACTTTTCTAGCTTATGGTTGGAGAAGATTCTGGATTGATCTAGAGCTAATTTCGGAGTATATAAGGCGCGATTACAAGCGCGGAGGGGGAAGTTTATTTGAGAAGTGACACGCTCGGTAAAAAGTGAGGTTAACTATTAAGTAAACAAGTATTGTAGTCAGTAAATTGTTAAATAAAGTGTTAGTAGTGTTTAATCTCTTGTTAAAATTATTTAGAACCCACGAATTCATACAGGGTGTTTCCTAAAAGGTGGAAATCCGTAACAGTATGCACAATTTTCAACATGTCTAGTCTCAAAATCCTCCATAAATATATTACTTAAAATCGGTGACAATGGAGAACCCATTGCCATACCGAAATCCTGCTGATAGAAATAATTTTCCAATTGAAAATAAGTTGTTTTTAGACACATAGTTAAAAGTTCCATTATGGTATTTACACTCAATTTAGTTCTAGCTTCCAAATTATTTTAAATTAATTTAAAAAAAAATGTTTTCCGACGCCATTTTGGAGGTCTAAAATATAAAAAAATATATTCCCGTAGCAAATTCATAAAATATAAGTCAAGACAAAAAGAATGAGCCACGGATGAGTCATTTTGGTTGACAGGACTAGAGCCAAATTGCATTCAAGGTTTTTTTAATATACAAACTGATTTTCTCGTTAACGGATAACTATTGTTCGATGAAACTTTTATGGTAAATTGAGGGCTATAAAAGACATATTCTGAAAGTTGCAAGGATGTAAGAGTCTTTTTCACGAAGTGAAAAATACGTTAATATCCTGAAAATTTTGGCAGTATTTTGCCATTATTTAAACAAATAATATGCAAATCCGGATCAATAGGGTCTTAAATTAACCGTTTTTTTATTACCTGCACGCCAGAAAAAAACGAATACTTCTATTGACAATGGTCTTGGAGCTAATTTAAAAAAAGCACCGTTCATAATTTTTGCACGCTTCCCTCAATCAGATAGCTACTGTTTCTTTGTAGACCCAGTACAAATAATATAACTGTACGCCTACACCTACTCTTTCGGATAAAAAAAATATTTCTCTTTACAACATTACTTTGAAGTCATTCTAAAAGGTTTAATACAATATATTTCTGTTCCATTTCTTACATATTATAAAGTCAGCTTTAATATATTTCTTCCAACTTTGTTTCCTTTCATATTCTAATATTGGTCTTACAAACGAAATTTGAAAGGCATCGCTTCATAGGACCCTTCATTTATTATTTCAGTTCGGCAAACATAATTTAATTTTACAAGTGCATGTGACCTTGTTAGGGTCCTTTTTGATACGAATTACTTTACTTTGCCTTGCAGTATGTTTACAAAGGGCACCCACAAACAACGCATTGATATTTGGACTAAAGTAAACACTTAAACAAGGGGCTGTAGGGATAATCTTTCAGAAGGCACACAATCGGTGAAATAAGCGTATACGTGTCAGATTTACGATATTTACGAAAAGGTGACGACGAGAATTACATACTTTGGTATTATAAACACTGTTAATAAGATAAATTGAAATCCATTGATAATACGATCCCCTGTAGTCCAGAGACCCTTATGGAGAAGGGGGCTACACATTTGCAACCAACGGACCAAGATAGAATATTCGAATATGCTGGCATTTATTTGTCTTCTAAAAATGTCCCAGTGTATTCCCAAGCACTTGTAGATGACTAAAATGAAAGTGGAACTAACAGATTGTTATATGTTTATACTAACTGAATGTTGTGATTAATCAAATGCCATCCATTCCGCCATCCTTACCTCTAACCTAAACATTATCTCGACTTGACAAATCTTGACTTACTAACCAATAAAAGCGACTACTTGGAATTGACCTCTTACCACTATTTATACTATTTTACTCTATTCGTATCAAGAGCATCTTTTTTTAGATAATGGTTTAAATAATTTAAAAATGTTATCTTAACTTTCAAAAATATTTTGTCAAAATTTAGGGGTAAAAGGCATTAGGTGTTCCACCCCTGGCTTCCTAGACAAGATATACCATACTTCGAAATCAAAACTTACTATCTATACTGTTAGTACAGGCAAATTAACAATTCAGAGTAACAAAAATTAATAAAAGCATCATCTAAGTAGGTAATAACCTGGAGAATGGGATGATGCATTCTTTGCACTTCCAAGTTCCGGGAAAATTCAAAAAAATTTGGAATAACTTTTTTATTTTCGGTTTCTTTGCTCTAGCGGCCAAAATAATGAAAATAGAGAAAGAAGTTCCAAACAAAAGTTGTAGCTCGTCTTTTTCTCTACAAAAAAGGTCTCTACAAATGTTTGTCTTACTTACGCCGTTTAGAAGATAAATCGAATTTTCCACTTACAGTTTTAATCCGCTTAGAAATGCGTGAAAAATGAGAATTCTCCGGGAGTTTCGTACGACCGGGCACATTGATCGATAATTCTTACTATTCAGAGCCCCAAAAAAATTAAAATAACATGAAATGTAGAGAAAAGTCTCAGCTTTAATGTGGAACTAATCACAAAATTCATAAAAAATGTTATCAAAGAGAGAAAGTGTCAGAAGATGGCTTAGTAAACTTTTTACAGTTGATCCACAGATTTATTTAGATCTTTGCCGGGAGTCGTTAGAATGATAATCCATTTTGCTCATATATTCTTATATAATGATATATTAATCCAATTAGCATTTTATTGCAATTACTTTTGTTGGAAAAATATGCCTTGCGATCAAAGTTAGAGGGTATATTTCTCATCGATCAATCACCTCCAAATTTTGGAGTTCAATTCGCTATATCTTAAGTAATAATAATAGCACAGTCTTAATTTTTGGATTATAAGTACAATAAAACATATTCTTTCGAATGACTTTAGAGTTTTTTAAATGCGCGCAGTACTTTTTGAATTTGTTACAGTAAAACATATACAACTTATTTGTTTCTTAATATTCTTCAATGAAATTTTCACGAAATATAGATTAAAGTGCGTGGAATCGAATCCATGCAGTGGAAAAGCACCCATTGTTACGGGAGAAATAGGCAGGATGCATAAAACTCAAAGATCTGAATAAATCAGCTGTATAAAGTTTACTAAGCCATTTTCTAACACTTTTTTCTCTATGATAAAAATATGTATGAATTTTGTGATTAGTTCCACATTAAAGCTGAGATTTTTCTCTACATTTTACGTTATTTTCAACTCCCAGAGAATTCTCATTTTGCGCGCATTTCGGAGCGGCTCACAAAACCATAAGTGAAAACTGGATTTATCTCCTAAACGGCTTATGTAAGACAAAAATTTGGAAAAACCTACTTTGTAGAGAAAGAGACAAGCTACAAATTTTGTTGAAAACCTTTTCTGTATTTTCATTATTTTAGCCATTAGAAGAAGAAAACCGAAAATCAAAAAGTTTTTCCAAATTATTTTGATTTTTCCCGGAACTTGGAAATGCAAAGAATGCATCATTCCATTCTACAAGTTATTAACTGCTTAAATCCCAGAGATGATTCTTTTATTAATTTTTGCGAGGATTTTACAACATTTTGCCTTCATTGCCTGTACTATGTTCAAATTTTATTATTTTTTTATTATTAATATTATTTAGTTGATAAAGCAGTTTAGAAGCTGTCACAAGAAAACCTTTCCAAAATTTAACATTTGATGGTAATTAACTGACCTGAATCGTCCTAGGAAATAATTTAGACATCCTTAGATTGTTGTTTTGACTCCAAAGTACGAACCGGTAATCCGTGGACTTCCTGTATAATGATAAACTAATTCTCTTCTAGGTATACTTAAACACACACCACACATACAGACCAGTATATTCTGTCATTTAAAATATTTGTCTAACAATAGTAATAATAATAATAATAATAATGTAGATTAATAAATGTAAGAATTAATTCCTTGACATCGAATCAATTAAAATATTGAAGTAGTGCGCAGACAGATGTATTGTATCATTATTAGAAGGTTATTATTATTTATAGTAATCCGTTATAAGTTTCCTGAATAAAAACTTATGTGTCCCAATATTAAATTCCCATCGAAATAATTTCCACAGGTATGTAAAAACCGATAAAAGTACGATTTGATGGAAAAAAACATATATATTGAACCATGGCCAAACTAACTGCCTAATAGGCCAGAAGTATATTTTGTCGCAATTTATATTCGATAGACTTGGCTAACTCGCACAAAGTTCATATAACGGTTAGTTTTCAAAAAAGTCCGAAATTCGGGACTATAATAACAAGTACTTGAAAGTAATGCTCTAATTCCCCTATCAAATGTTATCAACGGAATATTTCTCATATTTTCCGACAAACTATTAACCAAGTTATATAAGGCGAATTTGGTGGCAGTCATGTGTGCTGCTATAATTAAATGGACCATGTCTAATTTTAAAGGAATGAATCTGCCATTGTAGGACACTTGTCGATAGCACTTTTCGCATATATGGAACACCTGTAAATAAAAATACAAGGAAGGATATACACAAAACATTCAAACCTGTTAGCATTTTACTTAAAATTTTAATTAAATGTAGGCATACTGTATTGAATAATATCTCAATAGACGCTGTTATTGTAACTTTTAACCTGACTTGTTAGTGCTATGTTTTAGTATGAATGTTGCAAAGTAATTTCATGAATGTTCAAGATCGTGACTGTGTCATTGTTGCACTTTGCCACTGGCAGATTCTGGCATCTTTAAATATTACATGTTAAGCAATCTTGGCATTGTCGCAACGTCTCAAATTGTCTTCTAACCAGCAAGATATGTGCCAAGGGATGTATAAGGTCGAACCAATATTAAATATTTATTTGGCCGCACTTACCTTCGTTCTATAATGTATCTCTTTTTTGGCTTTACATGTTTTAAAATATTTACACTTTTGGACAAGATACGTGGATGATGTATTTTGTATATGGACTGGTACGGATAGGCAATTATCACAGTTCATTTATTTTATTAATGCTATAAACAATAAAATTCAGTTTACGGTAGAAATCGAGATAGAATGTTCTTTAAGCTTTTTAGATATTTCATTGACACGAAAAGGTCCCATTTGAGAAATTGATATGTATAGAAAACCCACTTTTATTGACACACTCATACATGCAAATAGTAATCAATCCTGGAAGACAAAAATGTCAGCTTCTTATAGTTATATCCATAGATTATTATCATTAAAGTTACATAATGTCAATTTTGAAAAAGAAGTTACAACCCTTAAAATAATAGCAAAAAACAATGGATATCACACATCTCTCATAGACAAGCTAATTAAGAACAAACAAAGAAAGCTGTTGAAAAAACATTTTTATAATGCACCCAAACAAAATAAAAAATGGCATAGCATTAATCTTGTAAAACATATTAGCAACTCAATTTGTAATAGGTTAAGTAATCTAGGCATTAATACCATTTCCTCGAATACAAACAACTTAGGTCGCTTGTTGATTAACAACAAAGAAACGAGTGAAAACTCACAAAAAGCGGGTGTATATGAAATAAATTGTGACGATTGTGATACTCCATATATAGGTCAGAGTGGTCGAAGCTTAGACGTACGGGTAAATGAACATAGAAAGTCTATTTTAGGGAATAAAAAATCAACTGGTTTCGCAGAACATTGTATAGATAAAAACCATTTTTTCAACGCTAGTAGTATTAAATATTTGCACAATGTCAATAAGGGAAATAGGTTAGACATGCTTGAAATTTTGGAAATCAAGAAGGCCTTAAATAAACAGAAAAACGTTACTAATACACAAACTAAATTTCATAATACCCCCATAATAGACACCATACTAAAATTAAACATACCCAGAAATAGTAATTAAAAATTTAAATTAAAATCCTAGTAGTAGCTATATTAGAAATAAGTAATAAAAGGTTACCTATACCTCTCAAATCATATAAATATCTTGTAATGGTCACTTTTAGGTTAGTTGTTATAACTCTTTGATAATGGTCGAAAGGCTGAAACATATGTCAGAGAAATTTTAATAACAATTGTGGAACAGTAATACCAAGTGTTTTAATACTTATTCTATTTAGTATGTTTCACCAAGAACCTACCGCAGACTCAGTTCAATTAAACAAGTTTTGTTTGAACTTATAATTATCATTAATTTACTTCCAGAAGGAAATTGTCAGTACGCATGTGTGTTCGTCTGTATGTCCTAGTGTCTCCTAGTATCTCAATATATGCAAGTATGTGCCTCATAATGCAATACTATTGACTCGGATTGAATACGGTTTTCACTAATGGCATGGGTATCAACTGGGAAAGACAATAATCGGTCATATGTATATTATCACGATCACAAAGTATAGGGGAAATGGAAGTAGTATGAGTAGGTGAGAGGGATAAAAATCTTGAAATGAATTTTAAGAATTACCGGCTCCTCCGCCATTTCTTAGAAAACAACATATACAAATAAATTAACCGATTTATACGAAGCTTTAAATAGGTTTTGATGTCTAGTGAAAGATTATTTATATATGGACAGTTACGGACTTAACCTTGTCCAGTAGTCTTCCCACATGTCCCATCATCCAAGTATTCCAGTGCTATGCTACCAGATTCCCACGAGAATATCTCTTTCCACCACTTTCCAACTACCTTCTCCAACTCTCTCACGATATTGCCCCACTTCCCCACCATCTTCCCACATTTCTAATAATTTCACCTACCTTCCTACCACCTTCCATCACTTCCTTATAATCCCATCATCTCCACACTATCTTTGATATATAATAGTTTAAGGTGAATATATGTTTACTTGTGAACAAAATTTTATCAAAATATTTGAGCCGTTTTCGAGTTATAGTGGAAATATTTAGAAAAATTAAACAATAGGGGTTTATTTCTTATAAAAATAATTTATTCTGAAATCTCTTAGTCCACAAAGTAGGTACCAAAAGTATTTGACTTATGCAACTATACATATTTTGTGAAAATTTTAACGACGTTCTGGTGCTATGGTTTGACACGGCTAAGTACTACATTAATTTATGACAGTAATGTATTATTTCACATTAGCAAAAGGTCAATAATGTATGTTTACACGTTTATTTGTATATTAACTTTAATGTTGAGCACATAGATGACAAATCACGTTTTAAACTTGTCAATTATTTAAAGGAATTGAAAAATAGAACACAGTATGTATAAAAATCAAACGTGTAAAATACGATGTGGTGTAAATATGATAAATACCAAAGTGTCTGAAAATTCTCCCAGATAATATTCTGACGAACTATTTGCGACTCCTACCTTAATACACAGCCCCACAAAAAAAAGTTTTTGATCTGGATGACTAACTATGGTAACCCTATGTATTTTTCCACGCCGAATCAGAATCCAAGGTCAAAAAAATTCATTTACCCCTTAAATATTCATAAGTATGATAAAGATAAAATAGCGTTTAGGGATGAAAAACATGAAATACAGGTGATACCATGAGGGATATAGAAATGCATTGAATGCTGGAATGAAAAAAATTCTACAGAGATGGATTCCCGCCTGTCTTCTCTCTCAGAACTAAAACCCCAAAGTGCATTTTTTCGGCACTAAAAGTTTTCATAAGCCTTTTTGGGGATTTGGGGGGTAGTTTTCGCCCCTTACAGAGTGCGGTCAATGCAATTGAAGGAGATTCTCGTTAATGCACTGCAACCATTCTGCAGTAAAAACAAGGAATACTTACTTCCCCAGATCTCCTTCCACCCCCCTACGGTATTCGCCTCTGCCATATTTCCTTTGCATTCTCAAGAGCTTGTAAGCTAGAAGCTTCTAAGACGCAGTTCTATGTCCTGAATGGGTGCGGAGGGTGTATCAACCCCTTCGAGAGGATTGTTACCCCCTCGCTGAACTTCTTGGCAGTAAAAAGGAAAAGTGCGAGATAATAAAAAGTCCCCATTCATACATCTCTCCTTAATGACACTTATATTCATACATTTACCTTATTTATTTATTTATTTATTGCATACACTGTTCAATAGGTAAGATACCCAATTACAGAACAGGAATAAAGGCATACAAAGCATTAATTACAAGATATACAATAACATAGAAAGAAAGTAAAATGAAGACAAAATTTACGTAATTGTACGACCTATGAATAATAATTAATGATACGAAGAGAGAGAAAAAAATAATATGGAAAATGTTTAAATACAAAAACTATATATACATATATACATATATACACATATATGATTCACAGTAAATTAAGAAAAAAAAAGACTGGTTATTTAATTTAGAACATTTTGTTTTATGTCACCAAGGCTGCAATTAAAAATATCGAAGTTGCTACATAATTTGTTAGAAGTACTGCAAATCGTATATAAAGGTGAATTATTTAGTACGTTGGTACGCGGTGTAGGTAAATAGAAAACTTAATGATTACGAGAGGGTCGAGAGGTTAATCTGGGAACGTGAAAATTAAGCTTGATAATAATTGTCAAAATCATTGTGTAGTAATTTAAACAAAAATACTTGAGAAAAGTACGTACGCATATCCTCAAGAATAGTCATAGAATATCTTTCGAGTAAGTTACTTTGCGGAAAACCAATCACTGGATAGGTACCGTCGGATTTGAACCACAGTAATTTAAGAAATCTACGTTCAACTGCCTCCAAGTTATTCTTGTGAACATCATAACTGAAACTCCAAATTAGCGATGCGTACTCAAGTTTCGATCTGACGAAGAACTGATAAAGAATTTTCAGAGTATCAATATTAGTGAACTCTCGACTAGTACGAACGATGAATCCAAGGGCTTTGGAGGCTTCAGACACAATGGTATCGATATGATCAGTGAAGGATAATTTACTATCAAAAGTTACGCCGAGGTCGCGAAATGTTATAGGTCTTTGAAGTATGACAGTATCTAACCTGTAATAAAAAATAAAAGGTAATGTTTTTAAAGAAAAGGACATTACGTTACATTTGCTAGGATTCATGAATAATTTATTTACTATACACCAGGTGTTTATTTTGTCAAGACACGTTTGAAGTTGAAAACAGTCATCGATTTCATCAATTACTGTAAAAATTTTTAGATCGTCGGCATATAAAAGGTGAGGTAAATATGTTAAAAAACAAGGGTCTCCGAATAGATCCCTGGGGAACTCCAGATGTGGCAGCAAATTCGATCGACTTGAACCCATTTAATGCAACGTACCGACTCCTATTCATTAAATAAAATTTAAACAAAAGTAGCAAAGAATATGAGAAGCCGATTTTTTCTTATTTATTAAGTAACAACTGGTGATCAAGTCTATCAAACGCTTTAGAGAAATCGGTATATATGACATCTGTCTGCCCACGTTCATCCAAGGATTCAGAAATATATTGAGTTACACGGAATAAATTTGTTGTTGTTGAACGCTCTTTCATAAATCCGTGTTGATTAATAGAGATTTTGGTGTTAATTGTATGACATATTCTATCATGCAGTAATATTTCTAAGACTTTACAGAAGTTACGAATTACAGAGATTGGTCTAAAGTTCTCAATATCTAGTTTGTTTCACTCTTTGAAGATGGGACATACTTTGGAATATTTCGATAGGTCAGGAAATAGGCAGGTTTTTAAGATTAAGTTAAAAATTAGAGTTAGAGGATATGCAAAGATGATGCGAAATCCTTTAATAAAAAAGCTGTAATGGAATCAGGACCGGTCGTCATTTTGGGTTTAATTCGTTTTAGTACCCGAATAACATCATCTTCACTCAAAGAGTTTATGCTAACAATAGGGTTATTGTTAGGTATATCGGTCTCAATGTGATGTTCCTCGATATCTAATGAGGACTCGTTATAAGATTGACCGAAATAATTGGCAAATGCATTTAGTATATCAGAGGGATTGTTTAGCGAAGATCTCTCAAAGAACATCTCTTCAGATACACTGGCCGACCCTTTTCTACTTTTGATGAAAGCCCAAAATTTACTGGGATCATTTTTTATATTATCTTCAGAGTTCTGCACGAAATTTCTGTAGGCTAAATTGGTATCATATTTTATTTCCCTTCTGATGTTTTTGAGGTTATTATAAGTGGATCACTGGTTCTTGCATATCTGTCTCCTAAGACGTTCTTTAAGGCTAATTTTTTTTTATGATACTGATTGATACTTATTGAAGGGATGTTTTTGCGTCTGTACGAAAATTTAAGAGGTATACATTTCTTTTTGCCTCGGATTCGGATTCAGCGTTGAAAAATACATAGAAATACCAGTCAGTTATTCAAATCAAAAAAAAAAATTTTGTGAAGTTGTAATGATAGGTTTTATAGTGATGTCAATACAATTGTTGAATTCTCACATTTTCGCATCTTCTTTTAGTACGTGATTCATACAACTTTGCCAAATGACCAAGAGTAGAACTAAGAACATGAAATTATTGAATTAATTAATTTAGTAATTAATGTTGCGGTGTAATAATAATAATAAAATAACAATAATAATCTCCATAAATGTGAACAGAAATAATAGTACGCCCATGATTTATCTCTCTCTCTCTCTCTCGCTGACTGATTTATTACTCTCTCAATTCCAAACAGAGTATACAGAGATTAACAATAATCAAACAGCAAAAAAAGTAAAACTCTTCGCGGCAATTACAATACGTCTTCGATGAAAATCCTCTCAACAATCATTATTGAAATATTTAAATGAATTTAAAATTCATTAGTACACAAAATCGATTGTACTTATTATTCTGTTTCTAAATTGCTTTTGTTACTTTGTATCAATTACCCGTTACGATATATCTAATGTCCTACTTTTTTTCCAGGTACACAAACCCAAGAGAATCAGAAACAAAAGGTACAACTACGATCTGGACAGGCGGCCAAGCCTGTCGATTTCCGCGCCCATCCAGAGCTTGAGAAACGTTTACGCCAAAGAGATGCTACGACAGAGGATGGCAGCCAACAGAAGATTTCTCGAAAACTTAATCGACACTCAATAAACCTCCTGGCCCCACACCCACGCGGAGCATAACCGGACTCATTGTGTCCCCAGCCCTACTTTCAATGAGTTCCGTGATGTTCGTCCCTAAGTAAATTAGATCTGATTAGTTCTTCAGCATTCCAAAAATCAATATGTCTGTAAATCTAATGAACATATAGTGATACTTCTAGCTGAAATAAAATCATTCTAAAAATCTAGTCATATTATTTAGTAGACAATATTTTGTTTATATGAGCAGTATGTACGTACAGTATTCGATTTTTTGTACCTAATTTAATTATTTATTTACCTACTATAGGAGCCTATTTAATTTATATATTATATACATAGATTTTTTTATCGTATTATTGACTGTAAAATTTTATACATTGTTTTGTTTATATGTTTATAGTGTAATATTTGTTGCTGTATAAAATAAATATGTATTATAACAATAAGGGAGATTTTATTGTATTTTATCGCTGTTTACGAAAACGAACTATACACAAACAGCAACAAAACGAGACAACTATTTGTTAAACTGGTACTATAATAATACGTACATTATAGATAAATTTTGATTATGTCAAATCATGACAACAATATAAAATGCTTTATAAATTATTACTAGTTTAATAGAAATTAGCCACGATAAAGAGATAAGACGAAAAACTCGGTGGCATATAATAATGTTCATAGAAAAAGTGGCCATACCTTATTTGCAACATTATTGATTGGTCAAATGTTCTTTAGAACATTGAACTACTGAGGATTAAAAATATAACAAAATACTTAAAATTTACATTTTAGGTAGAAACTCAGATGGTAAAATTACAATTCTTCAGAAAATTTTGTTCCCAAACACTCTATCTACAGTATATTTAGTAAAGCAATGAACACACTGAACGGGGAGGTATATAAGATCACTTGTCATCTGTATGGCCAAAGACACCTGTATGAAAAATGCTACAATTTTTTTATAATAGCGATCTGGTACTTTCTTAAGTAAATGATATTAGGGACTTTCTTTTAGAAAATATTACCACCATCTTACAAGGCATATTTTAAAACCCCTTTGTGTCATTTCTTTTTTTTTAACAAGTAATGACAAAGGTAAACTACAAAGTTTCAGGCTATCTATCACTGTCGACTCAAAAGGTGACTAGATTTAAACAAGCAAACTTTACCTCGAACCGAATTAAAGGTTATTAATTGACAAAGTATCATTTTAACCTGTAGTGCAGCAAAATAAGACAAAAAGGGGGCTTAACTTCGGAATCTTTTGAAATAGGGCGGACTTTTCTCCATTCTCTTCTAAATCGTATCAATAATATATGATACAAAGTCTGCTTCCTAAAAAATGAAAACCTGGAACTTTCACATATTACTTTTGAAGTAATGTACAAAAAGATTCGATGGATAGGTGTGCTAAATAATTTTTTTTATAAAAGTTATTAACGTTTATGTTACCCCTAGTTTCACGAATTTTGAAGCAAAGAAAAATGTTTCTTTTATTCTCGTAAAATAAAGAGAGTTAATTTAATTTTTAAGTTAAATCCCCATAAAGCATCTTAAAGTACACATTTCAAGCTTTAAAAATCACCCCCACAGAAATCTAGTAACGCGATTTAAACCAGAGTAATAGGTGGTTAAAGTTTGTTATACATATCAAATGTTACCACTTTCTCAAAATTTTGAAATTTTGAAGTGTATATCTTCAATAATAAATTTTTGGGAATTTATTCACTCATCATATCTTTTTATACATTACTTCAAGAGTAATATGTGATAATTTCAGGTTATTATCTTAAGAATTGTACAAATGGTAGAGCTTTATCGGAAATCTGTTATATTTCGACTTCGCATATACAGTGTGACCCTAAAAAAACGCACAAAATGTATATCCATGGTACGTGTCATTTGTCAAAAAAATCCTCGAACTGGTCGATTTTAGTTTTGTAAATGCTACATTGGTTTTTGAGTTATGACGTCATCATATTTTTTTCATGGAAACAGACACTTTTGTTTACTGTTTTTGGTGGTATATTCCCCTGGTGATATGAAAAAAAATGATATTACCTAAGCCATTCTTTTGGAAAAAAATATTTTTATTGATTGATACCTTACATAAGTAATCGTGAGAAAAAAGTCATCTCCATTGCTCAAACTGCGACCCTCCAACCATTTGGCATTGACCAAGACGGGTATAGACACTTTGTACGCTGTTCTGAATCATCTCATGGACAATTCGTCTCATCTCCAGGCCAATTATGTCTTCCAATTCTTCTATGGTATCCGGTCTGTTAAAATATAACCTTGACTTCAAGTAACCCCAAAGAAAAAAGTCTAAGGGGGTTAAATCCGGTGAATGCGGGGGCTACTCAATCGGACCTCGACGACCTATCCACCTTCCAGTAAAAGTGTCATCTAAAAACTGACGCACTGCCATTCCAAAATGAGGTGGGGCCCTGTCTTGCTGAAACCAGCCGTTTTTAGCAGGAATAACTTCATCTTCATTGTTCGGAAACATAACTGCTAAGGCTGGTACTAACTCAACTCGCAAAAACTGTAAATATCTTGCGGCCGTAAGATTTTCTTCAAAAAAAAAGGTCCCAGTAAACGATCGCCAATCATACCTGCCCACACGTTCACTTTGCCTCGTCGCTGTGTATGGACTTCTTGAGTCCAACTTGGATTTTCGCGTGACCAATATCTACAGTTATGCCGATGTACAGTCCCCTCTAAAGAAAATGTAGCTTCATCAGAAAAAACAATGTTCTTTAAAAAAATTTGGTTTTCATCGCACACAACTGTTCACAAAACTGTAAGCGCCGATCTGGATCGTCCTCATTCAATTCGTGGATTAATTACACTTTGTATGGATGGTATTTTTCTTTTTTCAATAGACATACAACAGAAGTTTGACTCACGTTATGATTTAAAGCCAGCTGCTCTCACTTTCTAGAACAATATTTAATTTGGTTTCGTTGCTTGTGCTAGGGCGACCAGATCGAAGGAGGTCAGCTACACTACCAGATTCATCATATCTAGCCACCAATCTACTTACAGTGGATCTAAAAATTTGCTTTTCGGGATACTTGACATTGAAAACATCGCATGCTTCCTGATGCGTTCTCAGCCTATCACCATATCCAACCATCATCAAAAGTTCTACGCGTTCTCTCTCACTTAAACGTGACATTGCATTCACTAGTTTTACACTGTCTCAGAAGTGTCACAAAACTGAGGTTCCACACCTGCCAGGAATAAAAAAGTTATTGATACTTTACACAAAAAGGCCTGTATCTCTCTATTGTTAAGGAGATTGTTTTTTTATTATTTTCTTTGTTTTGTTTTTACGTCAAATGTAAGCAACAAGATTTATCAGTCCATAAGAAAGTGGAACATTACTCGTGAATTTGCGAAAGGTAAGCTATTTTTACATAAAATGTCATTTTTCCAAAAGAATAGCTCAGGTAATATCTTTTTTTTTATATCACCAGAAAGCTAAAGGAATATACCACCAAAAATAGTAAACAAAAATGTCTGTTTCGATTAAAAAAGATATGATGGCGCCATAACTCAAAAACCAATGACGTCATAAATTTTGGTATAGTGACAAAATGTTTACAAATCTGAAATCTACCTGTTCGAAGATTTTTTGACAAATGACACATACCAGATACCAGATACGAATTTTGTGCGTTTCATTAGGTTCACACTATAGTATTTCTACATACATTAATTTTCATATTTGAAAATATAATAATCCAATAGTCACGAAGGAACGGAAATTAATGTTTTGGCTCGAATAGAAGTTGATAAGACTGTTTCTTTAAGGCAAGTTGGGTTTGAGTTGAACATCAGTTACCAAACAATAAACCGAATTTTATATAATACCACTATAAATCTTTTAAATACCAATTATTGCACCAGCATTTGTATAAAGCTATTACGAATGTAGGATGGGATATTGCAATTGGATTTTGTATAATAACGTGCAGCCAAATAATGACTTTTTTGGACTGATTTTATTTTCGGACGAGTCAGGGTTTACAAATTTGGGATTATTTAACCAACAAAATACAAAATATTGGTCACAAGAAAAAGAAAATTTATTACGGGAGCGTAACTTTCAAGTACGGTTCGGTTTCAATGTTTGGCTGCGAATAATCGGTAGTAGAATCGTGGGTCATAATATTTGAAGGACCTCTGATCAGTACCAGATACTTGAGATTCCTGGAAGATGAGATTGAGGACATTTTAGATGAGTTACCTTTAGATTTAGGACAGGGAAGGTATTTCCAACAAGATGGCGCTCCTCTCCATAATTCAAGGATAGTAATTGATTACCTTAAACGGAGATTCGGAGAAAACGTAATTTCGACGAATGGTCCTGTGCTGTGACCTCCAAGAGCACCTGATTTAACGCCCCTTGAATTCTTTGTTTGGGCTCATTTAAAAAATATTGTCTATGCAACCGCCGTTACAACCCGTGAAGACCTGGAGCTACGAGTAAGACGAGCAATTAATAGCATAACGGCCCAGCCATTGGCGAACGTTCTTCGAGACACAGCTATGCGAGTTCAGAAGTGCATTGACGTTAATGGACAGCATTTTGAACAACTCTTGTAATGTTTTATGTTAATTTTTTTGGACTCCAAAATCACCTTATGTATACCAAGGTAATTAGAATAAAATTGTATTTACTTATTTTCTTTTAGCTATAATTTTGTTTGTATATCGCACATTTTATTACGACATGTGAATAAATTCCTTATTAATAGTACTAATAAATGATATCAGGGTACCGATATGGTTTCATTTGAAACAATTGAGTTTTGCCCCAAAAACAATTTTGGTGAATTTTATTTGCTCATAAATCAGGTAATTTAGTGTTTTTAACGGGATTTCGATTTTTGTAGCATTACACGGGTCATTTAGAATAAATCGGAATCATCATGGCACACTTAAATGGAAAGCTAGAAATTATATATATTATTATATAAAAAAAAATGATGTTTGAAATGTCACGTATTTGCCATCGTCGGAATCAGAAAATTATGCAGAATTCAAAAATGCAATAATATATAGGGTGTTCCGTTTAAAATCGAAAGTTAGTATCACTTCCGGCGAAACCGGAAGTGAAAAAAAATCAATTGTACATCAAAAAGTGCCACTTATTATGTATGTAGTATATCTTAAATTTCAATCAATTATCTTCCAAACTAAAGGAGAAAAGGGCGGTATACCATGATCCTGTTGCACAAGGTATACAAAAATGAGGTCATCTTCGAAATATAATATATACATTGATTTGCTTCCATATATTAGCGCGCCAAGTACTGCAAGGACATGTGGAGCCTTGCACCGCGCTTCATCCCATATTTCCACTTCACTATATTTTTATTGAAAATCCGTGGCAGTAGAGGAACTTTCTGTAGACACGCTTTTTATGAGAAAATGTATACATTGCTGTGTATCCACACTGTGGAACACTACCTAACTATCGTGTTTGAAATCATAAATAAAATTCACAAAATTGTATGTATTTTAGAAAATAACCATAACAGTTTTACTTTAACGGATCATATAGAAGCAGGAATATCTGTGGTTTATTTAATTGATTCAAGTTCACTTATTCTCAGCGAGTAGAATGCAAAGATTGAATTAGAACAAAATATTTGAATAAACATAAAATGAAGTTAATATAGTTTAACAAGGTTATTCTAAATAGTATATGATAAAACATGAACTTATAGAGAATCACAATCTCATATAAAATGATCTAGAATGAAATTGGAAAACAAAAAAGTAAATTTTATAAAATCTGACATGCATGTCAAAACTTAGGGCTGAAAATCATATTTTGTGTAGAAACACTGTAAATCTACACAAAATGAATATTGAATGAAAGACTATTAACAGTAGTTGCAGTGCAGCGTAATTATTTAGAAATAGTCCATATATTACAAAACACTGAATGACATTTTAAGTTTTAAGATATTTTCAAATATCATTGCAGAAAGGTGTTTTGTAAATGATATTTCACATCATGCAGAAAGAAAGGACTAATAGTATGATGTTAAATGTTTGTTGGCATATCAGTTTCTTGTTTTAGTTTATTATATCAATATTATGTCAGTATGAAAAACTGCAGTATGTTTTTAACTACTAGCATTTTGTGTTTATCATTGCTATTCATCTAAATGTATGAATTAGTATTTATTTGAGATTGGAATTGTTAATTGTAGTTATAAGTAGATTTTAAGAAAGTATATGTAATATGTCAATATATTTCGAGTAATTACAATTGTTCACTTAATCCTGAAAAGTAGAATAAGAAACTTATCAGGAAAATTAAAGAATTAAAAACAGTATTCAATTAAGGTAAAGAACAAACAAAACTGAATAGTTTTATTAGATCAAAATAGAAAAAAACAATTGAAATATTGGAAATTAACCCAATGAAACGACTAAAAATAACAAATCAGTTGATCATACACCGCTGAACAGCGAGCTGCAAAAAATATTCATCCACGAATAAGTAATAAATTGAAAATAAAAGAAAAGTGGTGAATAAGTTGAAGGTTGGGATATTACAATCCAGATATATTGATATCAAGAAAAATTTGTAAAAGTATATTGAATATAAAAGTCAGTAAACTTAAAAAGTATTACGAAGTAGATTATCCGGAAAGCAGATTTAGAAGAGGGAAGTATTTGTTAATCCAGTTAGCAAATTTATATGGTGAAGGAACTCAAACGTCAATCAGTGATAGAAATATTTCAAGGAAATCTTGAAAACAAATTGGAGGTTATAAACAAACGTCAATTCAGTAAAGAAGAAGAAGAAGAAGCCTTGAGAGGTTTAAAAAGTCAGTCAAGTGACATAATATTTCAAGGATTATAATAACCAGTTAGAGGTTATAATTTAACATTACTCGAGTCGAAGGAAAGACAGGGTAAAGCTTTACAATATCAGAAATCCATGGTACATATTTATTTTAAATAAAGGCCATATTTATCATTTTAGTTAAGTTAGATTTTGTTATTTAAATTTGTTAATTACATTCCAAGTTCAAATTTGTTAATAAATTAATACTTTGTTCGTTCAATACTGAGTTTGATTTATTTAGATTGTTATCTTGATCGATGAGCATATTTTGAACCGACTTCGTTGGACCTTGAGTAAGGGTCATTCTATAGATTGTAGATAGTCATGCTAATGGTGTTCTATAGTCTATAATATTAACAGCTTTTAAGAAACTGTTTGGCGCCCAGTAAACTCATTTCAATTTACTTTCAAAAGTAATTTCGAACGTATAAAAAATAAAATAGTATCAGATAATAGAACAATATATACTCTTTTTAAAAATATTTTCTATTTTCTCCTATCTCGATTCATTCTCTAAATTTTGGGAAAATACCGGAAAAATAAAGATTTCATTTTTTTTATGTTGCCGAACTGGAAATCGTACAAACTTTACGTGATGTTATTGCTCACTATCCAAAGAACTCATTAAAAAAAATCATCCGCCTCTGATGTTACACTTTATGAGAAATAAATAATGAAACACAGCTATATAGCTAGATGACCCTATTACTATTGTTCATATTTTTGTTTTCAGAACGACATGAGCCTAGAGTCGAGAAGCAAAAGGGCAGGCCGTTTGGGAGAATCAGGCGGCTCTCTCTCCATCGTAAACTCGTTAGACGTCCTCCGCAACCGACTGCTCCTAGAGATCGCAAGAAAGAAGGCCAAGGAGGGTGCAAACCGCAACAGACAAATGCTAATGAATTTGGGCAAGCGAGCAATGTTCCAACCAACGGGTCCCTGGACTTTTCGGCAGTAAAATATAAATGAGGAAAATCAACAAAGTTTATTTTGAGAACAATGCACATTCGATGTATCCGTGGTGATTTCGATCTGCATTGTTTTTCATAATCATAAAATAATTATTATGATTTCAAACTCTTCGATAAGATCAGGGGCGTTACGATAGGTAGATGTAAATGCTGTTGGCAGACTATTTTTGTATATTATTGCGCATGAAAAATTTGAAACCCTGCTTATTTAATGATATGATATAAATGTACGATTTTTGCTTTTGGTAAGAAGATTAAATTTTTCAGAAATATTCCTGATCCTTTCTTTAAGGATGTACAAGATGTTATCAATGAAAATAAATCTTTTTCAGCATGCTACCTCTTTAAAATATGATCATCATTGATTCCTTCCAGAGATAATCGTTTTCAAGTTTCTTCAAACTACCTCTATGGAAAAAATTAGGAATTTTCTGTAATATGGTGTAATTTTACAGCCTAACCCGGATTTATAAAGAGTGTGCTTTAGGAAGGTTCAAATAAATTGCTATTTTTCTTCTGATTGATAGCCACCCTGATATGCAATGAGTGATGCAAGAGCAAATCTTGTACTTACCTCCTTGTTACTATTAATAAAAGAACATTCTATCCCTTGGCTGTGGTGTTGTTAGCAAGGTTGATGAACTTCATAGGATAGGAATCAAGGCCCATAGATTACGAATCTGTAAATGACAGTTTCATAAAACAAAGTGATAAGTTAAGAAACAAAATAAAATTCTTATGCATATTTTACGACGTAACAACTTTTTTCTTAACTTCGGATCTTTGCTGGTTTCGAGTTTTGTCATTTCGGTGTATCAGTATCTTGGATAATTCTAATTTCTAAATTTTATCTATTTATTTTTTTATTTAAGAATTTTGTATAAATATATATGGCATTATGACATATTTTCCTCTCTAATTTGAAGGGTAAGAGAAACTATAATATTTTGCATTGATATTTTGTAAGGGGGGGGGGCTCTTCATGTTCTGAAAAATTTGCATTCTTCATAACATTTCGAAAACCGTCACTACTTATGTAGTATGTATAAAAACATATCTTTCATTGATTATAAAACTATTGTCCTCTTTTACTACAAATAGTCAAATATTTCGAAAGGTATTTGCAGGAAAATTTTAATAGTAGCAAAAAGGGAAGTAACTTTATAAAGTGTACAAGAAATTTCATTTCACTTCAATCAAAAATTACAATAAATGTTGCCTTGCTCACAGTTAAAAAATAGTCAAATTATTTACAAAAAATGTTACTTACTCTCTATATGCCACCTTTAATTCAATAATTGTTTTTTAAGTGTTCACCCAGTAGATTTTTTCCATTAAACTATACCTATCACAGTTTCTTCCTTGACAACGGTGTCAACTACATTTCAAATATTATTTTCCTATGTCGTCTCTTCCTTAATATTTTTTTATGGCGACTTTCCGATATATTTTTTGCTAAAAGTATAGCTGTGCTAACCACATACTATACAGGGTGTCCCATAATAACGTGCAAAAAATTTAGCTACCAATTCCTTTTCGAAAATGAAGATGGGTTTTTCATATAAAATAAGTAGGTATTGAGGCAGACAGTCATTAAGTAGGGAATCTGCATTATCGACCGGAAATTTAAAATGGCGGCGACCGGAAATTCAAGACTGCAGGAAATTCAAATATGGAATCTAAATTTGGTCATGAGGTGGTCATTAAGTGGTCATGCAGTGGTCATGAGGTGGTCATGAGATGGTCATGACCAAATGTAGATTCCATATTTGAATTTCCCGCCATTTTGAATTTCCGGTCGGTAATACAGATTCCCTACTTAACGACTGTCTGCTCCCAACCGCCTCAATACCTACTAAAATTTTTCAAAATAAGCCTTTTTTTTTATCCAGCTACAACCCCTTAAAAGGGCGTGCAAAAAACCGGTTTTTAATTTCTATCTAACGTAAAACGGAAAACGAAATTTATTTCATCCATCTAGCGTGTATACAAAGGGGTGGTATTAACTACCCTTCTTATAATTTTGTATATATCTTTCTGTCTGCTATTTTTTCTTTCAATAAAAAAAAACTAAACATTATGATTCGTTAAGAAACTTTTTTACCTCTTAAAAAAATTTCGTAAAATTTACCGTTTTTGAGAAAATAGAACTAAATTACGTCTGCCTAAGTGATCAATCAAAAGCGACGAGCACTATTATATTAGTCAAAACCCTCTAAGTAGGCTGGTGTCAAATCATAATTTGACAGTATTATGTACCGATATGATCGATCATTTGGTGCCTATAAACTATTTTCAGATAAAAATTTAAAACCGTTTTTTGCACGACCTTTTAGGAGTATAGCTGGACAGGAAGGGCTTATTTTATATGAAAAACTCACCTTTATTTTTGATAAAGAATTGGTAGTTAAATTTTTGGTACGTTATTACGGGACACCCTATATATGCCTCATCATATTTATTGCATTCATTATTTTTGAGATAAATACTCTGTACACTTTTTACTAAAAGTACATCAGGCAATAGTATTTTTTCTCCACCAAATAACTTTTTGGATATAGAGCCAACAGACAGATAGGTAAACAGACGGACTGACAAAATCGAAATACCTTCATTATCGTAATCTACATAATCTGAAACGAGGAAATACGATAAAATCCCGGAGAGATGTAATTTTACCTCAAACTTAGGATCTATCTGAATAGGTTCAATGAGATTGAGGAATTAAAGGTAGAATTAAATACGAAATTGTATTAATTCAACCAGAAATCCTTAAGGTTTTAAATTTTGTATTTCATTTTGGATATTGAGAAGAAGTATATGGAAGGCAATTTGAACATTTAATGTGAATGTATAAGTATAAAAACATATATCTTTCTTATCAACTACTTCGCCGGCTACAAGCCACGATCAATACTGGACTACAAGAGAGAAAATATGCATATTGCGTACAGCATGATAGTCACAATAGTCTTATTTTAATTTAGACTAGCCTATACAAGAAAACCAAACACAATTAAATCAAAATCGTTCATAAAGTAGCAGAGTTATATGAAATTTTGAAATATTCTAATGGCCGCGCTAAAAGAATCACCCTGTACAGGCACCCTACAAAATAATTAATGAAAAAAATGTGATGGATAATAATAGTACTTGACATGTAGTTAACACAATTACCAGGGAAGCTTGCAATAATTTTAATAAAAATATACAGGATGGTCACCCAAGAGAAGAACTAATTAATAAATAAAGGATACTAACTAGAGAGGATAGTTCTGTGTAAATAATTTTACAGACTGTACAAATTAAAGCAAGTAGGTATTGGAAATATTTTTGACGAATTTCATATTTGTCCATTATTTCTACATCTTATATGATTTATGATGAATGTTTTTCCTGCATTCTATTTATTTAAATAGGAATGGAAAATATCGAGTAACAACTTACTGTACTGTTTGAATTAATATTGACAGTCCATTTTCTATACGTCTTAACCCAACTTAGCAAACTATACGTATACAGTACTTACTTTATAATATACAGGGTGATTTACTACAACATGCGGAAAATTTATAATTAAGCTGTCCCCACCGAAAGGAGTTAAAAAATGAAAAATTAAAAAACACATAGAAAACTAGTACACCACTCTATTTTCCACATGTTGTGGTATATCACCCTGTATAGAATATGATTTTAAAGTTTGCTGGGATAGAGTTGCCACTTTGTCCCAAAAATCCCTAAATAATGGGGTAACTTATGTACTCGACGTTAGTTTTCAATCATATGTAATTAGGTTTTTTTTTCTAGTAATAATTAAAAAGCATTGTGTGTTCATTACGGTGTAATAGAGGGTGGACGAAGCAGTATAGTTAGCCGTTGCGTTGGCTTGTGAAATTATGCGCTGTCAAAAAGATAATATAATAATTTCTCACTTTTTGTTATGAAAAAAGTTTGTTTTTATACCATATATCCTGTATTCTTAATGTCAACTTTTTATCTTGAAAGATAAAGAAAACGTGGTTGTACCTGAACTCGTAGACACCCGTTATACAAATATTAAAAGTTTACAAATGTTATTATTACTTTTAATGATTTGTAGACATTTATCTCAAAATACATTATTTTAATACATGTTATATTTACTCCATATCGCCCTATTATTTTCATACCGAAACAGCAACGCTATCCTGACTGTTTTTACATACCCTTCATCATAGCTGAAAACACAGAAATATTTTGGTTAGCTAATTAATTCAAGTTTTGATGAATTTTATTCTTTAGGAAATGTACTGTGAATTAAATAAGAAATGCAGCATGAAATATGACTTACCATCGAAATCTATTGCGATATTCTATGGTAACTCAGTTAAATTATATCATTATCAAATTTTCTCTTCTCGAGAAATTTTTGGCAGTCATATTTGTCTCGCAAAATCCTACTAATGTCCCTGAATTAAGTACCTACTATAAAACTACTACTATTCATAGATAATAAAAAATAGATAGAAAAGACTAATCAATTCTCTCGTAGGCAGTTCTAGAATATTCCACAAACTTAACATATTTTCTGCGTTAAATCGGCCTATACAGTATACAGTACCTAGACAGTATTCCAAGAAGCTTAATGTACCTCAAGTATCTACTTCAAATGTTCAGTGTCTATAGGGTGAGCGCGGAGAGAAGATAATAAATTCAATCTTTATATTACTTTTATTGTTAATATGTTAAGCTAATTTTATATAATCGTAATTGAGAATTGGAGACTAGACACATTTTGACATTCTCTTGGAAAAAAGGCAAACTCATTGTTATCAATTGATCGACTGTTAGCCTCCTCTTGGATGAAATAACATCACCAGGAAATTATGAATAAAAACAGAGCCTTCTTTTCTCACAAAACTGTTATAAAACTAATTCTGGATTCTATTTTTATTACACATTTAAAACAACAAACGACTTTTGTCAGATTAATATTTTAAAACCTCGTATGTTAACAGTATTAACTAAAGCCCCAAAGTTATACGAACTCAATACAACAAAAATATTTTATTTTATCTCCAAAGAAATCTATAGCAAAGACATCATAGAGGCGTTTATGAACTAAACCATATTCACACACTTTGGTTTGCAATACAACCCAATATCTTGATTTTGCATTAGTATGCTCAAAGCTCTCATATAACTTTGGTGTTTGACAAAGAACTAAACATAAAGAAGGTGAGCTGAATTTTAAACTGACTTCTTTAATAATTCTGCCCTGTTTGAATATAGTTTCAGCTAAGAAGATACAAAGTTTTAACTGAATTCAAACACATTTCTCCTTGTCATAGTTATACATACATTTAACAAAAGAGATCACATAATCAACAGTCTTGTCGAGAAGTCAACGACCTAATAAAATTATCTATCTGTTGCCTATCCTAACAAAATATTATAGAGTTTTTCCATTTTATGAACCGAACGGCTATCGAATTATTTGTAGGCTGTTTTTTACCTTCCACAAAGTTTCTTTGCTGTGTAACTACGTAAAAAGTGGAAATAGCTGTTTTACCCCTAAATATCTTATTCTTGCCTCTACTTTCAATTGACCAATTGGCTTGAAATTTGGCATACATATTTTATACTATTAGGTCAGGAGCACTTTGCGATTATTCCAAACCCAACAGAAAAATAAAAAAATAATTTGCGCCCCCTTAGGGGTAAGTATCCCTGCTGGCACAATCACCATATTCTAGTGAAATATGCGCCACTGGTCTAGCTTCCTTTAATTAAGTTTAGTTCGACTTGCTGTGATGGAATAGGGTGAAAACATATATTCAGTGATACCTGTTACGATGTGTTTTAGGGTTTTGTAAACTTAATTTTAATTAATTGATGTTCATATCACATTATTATATACTTAGTCCCTTTAAATTAGTCCAAAAATCGCTGACTTATGGAAAAACTTCCTACAGCTATGAACTCTGTAAAAAGTGAAGCATTTGAGTTGCCAGAGCAGTTCTAAAAAAGGGTGGTTTTTGAAAAATGTATACATATATATGAGTTTTAGCGCTCCTTCGCATCTTTTCAATGAAAACTATGCCTTTTGGTGAAAAATATTAGCAAAGTTGTACTGACGAAAGTTCAATTCTGGAACATTTTGGAAACCGCGGTCAACAACTAATACGTTATCGATCTTCTAACATTTTTGTTTAGCCATTAGAATCCCTCATTATCTGTTTCGTTATTTCGACATTATTTACGTTACCTTTATTAGTACTAGGTATGTCTATAATTTAATCACTAGCAGTGCACGTAATTCAAGATCGTATTACAGAGATAAATCGATACAATATTTTGTATCGCCCGGCCTGAGCTCAATGACCGTTCTAAGAAAACTTATAACTTACTCCCTAAAATTACTAGGAACTGTACAACAAATAGCATTTTAACAAGAATTAACCAGTTAAACTAATTACATAAATTGGCGTGGCACGCTAAATTTTAAAACTCAAAAGGTTTCACAACCGAATACCCAAATTGGGGAGACATATAAAAAGCTTTCGGTGCGTATCGGTTTTTCTATTGTTTCTAAACAACCTTAAATGTTGCTAGCGAGCACATACTAATTAAGCCACTATGTATGCCTACTGGAGCATCGAAATTGTCAACAAATCTAGTCAATGTGGCCAATGTCTACATGAAAGCGGTCAAATTGTCTACCGATCTCACTCAGGAAGGAAAATCATCACTAAACTAGTTCTTTAACAACACTACAAATATTGTTCTCCACGCGCGTAGCCTTTTGAGCTGCCACAACTAGTACATAAAATAAAAAACTTACAGTTTCATTCCTGGACCCACGAAGATCAATAAACGTATGGCACTCAACAAAAATGAACGTGCAAACCAGATAATTAAAATCACCTACAAACATGGATGGCATCAAAGCAACTAATTCAGAATAATCACGCAATTTACTGCTATTTAATACAGATTCATTCTGTCATTTAATTGACTATTAAATATTTGCACTTGGTGATTTACACATTACTCTGATGCACAATTTAAAATAAAACGTAGCGGCAATACTCAAAAAGAATAATCGTCACTATAAAAAAAAAACTTTAAATATTCTTGCTTAGACAACTTGGCCAGTCATTATTCGACTCATTGCCACTTAATTATACCGGAGAGGTCAAATTCACTTCTCTCATGGTATCTATATCGTCTTTAAGCCGATCTTCGACTGCTTAAAAACAACGAAAATTTACCTGCACGAAGTAAACAACACCCCCCGCCCCCGTCTGCAACGAGTTAAAGGTCAAACGGTCTTGAAGATAAAATTTTACTTTCGTACAAAAACAATTTTATAAATGCACACATTTTAGACATTCTTTCAGTTAATGTAAGGCACTGGGTGTTCTTTTAAAACGTGACCGTTACAAATTATGCACTACGTCTAGGCGTAAGGGGAAAAAGGCATGCCACATTCATCAGCTACGAGCCTAACTGCTACGGTACTATCAATAATATCAAGAGACATTACTTCATGTATTCAGGTGGAACCAGAACAGCAAGCAGTTTGTCTTACAGTGCAGCTGTAAGGTATTTTAATGCCAAGCACAAATACTCACTAATATATTTGACTGAAGAAAAGTGAAGAGAATGAGACACTTTAGAGGCAAAACAGCTATTTGAACCCTTGAGTATAAGAACGAAACTTTATAAATATGATCCCCCATAAAATACTATTTAAGAACATCATTCTAGTTTCAAATAAGCGGGGACACTTTTCAGTAGCTTTTTCAGTATTGCCTTTCAAAATTTGCGTGGTATTTGAATTCGTAGATTTTAGGTTAGTCTACTGTTGAAGAAAACAAAATTTAGAAACATTTTGAGCAAAAATCGGGAAACAGATTTTTGTTAATGAGACCTCGCTGGTTGGCAAGTTTATTATTTAAGATGGTGACCAACCGAGGTCTAACTTATTCATTTCCATGTTTTGTTCAATTTTTATTGCACAAATGATAATTAATTCTCTGTTTGCATATTTTTCAGTCGTAAAAAAAGGTTAAGTAACTATTAAGCTAGACTTCCCTTTAGTTTAAGAATGCATTGTCTATTCATCCTAAGTAAAGCTATTTTATTATTATTATTATTATAAAAAATTCGTAAACTGATAAAGAAAATGTAATTGTGGGAAAAGGTCACACAGAAAACAGGATGTTTCAAAACAGTTAATGCAATCGTATCATTTAGATTTTCTATATTTTATAACATGAAGACTTTTTTGACAAGTAAGTGCTAAAGTGTCGTCAGCCATTTCCTGTCTCATGAAAAACTGGATTTTTTCCGAGCTCACCCTACACAAATATATTTTTTAATACTTTAATGTCCACAAATGACTATGTGATGTTTGTTAGGATAAATATTTGAGAATGGTATGAAGTATATTGTGGGCATACAACGACTATCTCATTACCTAAAGTCTATATTAAGTTGTTCATAGATCTAGGAAAAAATGTATTTTGTTTGATATAGTTAGTATATTTTATAATATGTTAAAATTAAATGAAACGATAGCTGTGTTTGGTTGTATCGTGTATGATATAATGTACAAAATAAATGTAATTAAAAATAAAGCTACTTGCATTATTTTTGGGATCATTTTTTTGTAGTTTGCATGTTTGAGGGAGAATCGAGAGTCATATGTAGCTCTGCTCCAAGAGGTCTACCCGTAGTATTAAAACACTTGAACATTGTACACTTGAAAGCTGTACTCGACGCTGAATGTTTTCCAATTTATCGTCATGAGTGTTATACCCAGATTGCCAGACAAGTGAAGCATACCGTAGCAAAATTAAACATCTTTAAGGTTTTCGCATCATCAAAGTCATGGTTTTTACGCAAGATGAAGCCTAACATTCTGTATGCATGCGAAATTATCATAGATGGTCTCTTTAGCATGTCGCCATTTACATTATAATTAGAGGTGTTTTAAAACCTCATGAGCTGTGACCTTCATATGTGCAGAGACATAATCCGTCCTGTTGACTCAGTTACACTTCTTAAAAATATTATATTTATTGTTTACAATTTATCCCGAGCTCTTGTTTATGTATACAGCAAGGCAGCCTCCAGTGTCTTCAAAAACATACTTATAACTCAGATTAAACTTTGCCTTTTGCGCATTTCGCGGCTCATGAGATTCTGAAACACCTCTATATATAATTGGCGACTCCCTGGTTGTGTAACTTATCACATAGCACTTACCAACATTTAGGTGAAGATCATTTTCGTCACACCAAGCCGATAACTTGGTTAAATTGTTTTGAAGTCATTAATATCATTAATCATATACAACATCTTAACGTCATCGGCGTAAATTGAGAAATACACATATAAGTGATCACTGATGTCGTTAATAAAAAATATTAAAGAAAGAGGTTCAAGTATTGAACCTTGGGGTACTCCTGACGTGGCTTCAACAGATTCATATCCATTATAAGATATGAATTGAACTCTATCAGTTAACGTCAGATACCCCAAATTTGTCAAGATTACAAAGTTTACTAAGGTTCACTCTGTCAAACACCTTAGAAGAGTCAGTATAAACTGAATCAACTGACTCTCACATACAGGTAGCTGTATGTGAGAGCAATGTACCTAGTAGCGCAGATTAAGTTCGTTACGGTGGAGCGACCTTTCATAAAACCGTGTTGCATTGACATTTTCAGTTGAACATGTGCATAAATGTTATCATGCAGTAGGATTTCGAAAGCTTTACCAAAGTTACATAATTGGTCTATAATTAATAACATCATTTCTTTCACCTTTTTGTACACAAGACACACCTTGGAGTATTTCCAAATATCAGGAAAATAGCGTTTCCTAAGACATAGATTAAAAATTATGCAGAGGGGATATGCAAAAATGCTAGGACAGTCTTTCAATAGAAATGCTGGAATTCCATATGGTGTGACGTTCGTCAACATAATGCGATCGGCAGCTTGTAAGTCGGAAGCTTAGGTCGTGGATTTTATAAAGATTTTATTAATTGGTTGTTTAGTTATGTAAGCTAGGGCGCCAGTCAATATCAAATTGACAAGGGATGAGGGAGGTACAAAACAACACAGATAAATAACTGACACAATGTTAAAATCACTTATAATCTATAATTTAAATAAATATAATTAATACGGGTTATACTAATTAAATAAGCAATACAAATCTTGCTTCATTTACAAGGAAATTAACCCTTATACTACTTGATGCTACCCTACTAAGAATAAATAAGGAAGTATGTAACGTAATATGTACTAAGAATAAATAGGAAGTATGCAACGTTATATGTTTACTATTAGAGGTGGAATCACGGTTGAATATATGTAAAAAATACTGGTTTAAGAGAAAAATGCTTAATTCTAATCTAGTATTAAATAATTAGCTTAAATACTTTGTGACCTTATTTAGGCTTTATAACATAAATGATTACTCGACCAAACAGCTGTTTCTCAAGTTTACATGAGAAAATATGATTAAGATTACAGTAAGTATGCAATATGCGTCAAATACGAAAAGATATATATATTTTAACCCTATTCTGCAATTGCTTCCAGGGTGCTTGAAATAACATGAATATGTCCGCTTTTTTATCTTAGAAGTCTGCAGCACATACAGAAAACAAATAAGATGGTAGGTACTCACAAGATCAGTTCAGCATCTAGAGTTGTTCATATATCTTATTTATTTCTACCTCACCAAATTCGTATCCTCTTAAACAATAGTATGCCATAATACTCTGATGTACAGTTTCTTGGTACTTCTCTGATAGCTCGTGTAATTTTACTTGTGTCACGGGCGGTCTAACAGAAATGCGGTGCTTTCATAATACTCTCACTGATTCAGCCAATTGTTCTTGTAAATATTCTATATACAATTTTACGTGTACTGATATAAAATAATGCCATGTGGAGAGCAAACGAGGAAACCAGAGATCAAAAAGGAAAAGGCCTGAAATAGTTACATTTTTAAATGACATGATAAACCTTAGAGTGCTAATTTGATGTAATCAAAAATTATAAAAGTTATATTTACCTATAGCTCTTCATCGGCCTTTTTTATTAAATTACAATTGTAGGTCTCTTATATATCTGTCAACTTTACGCTGGACCTAACATTTCCTTTCTGCGCTCCTAGCCGTCTGATTAAAGAAAAAAACCTCTTTTTATATCAGCTATCTTTTTATACAATTTACTTATACCCAATCTATATTTTCTATCATTACTTAATTTGGATAAATTTACCATGTCGTTATGATGTACCATTTCATAATTAATTGTTATAATTTCTCCTAGGTGGGGATTCGATTTGCGCTAAAGTGA
This sequence comes from Stenurella melanura, assembly GCA_963583905.1. Classification (NCBI taxonomy): domain Eukaryota; kingdom Metazoa; phylum Arthropoda; class Insecta; order Coleoptera; family Cerambycidae; genus Stenurella; species Stenurella melanura. Next base: position 171,484,290 of record OY757311.1, read on the forward strand.
AAGATTATATATATATATACCTCGGCAAAGCCAATATACAGGGTCACCCAAAATAGTTCAATAGGTACAAACACCACTGTTTATATTCGACTAGAACTATTACATATACTTGGCATATAGTGTTCATTGTTAGATAAATTGATATTTAATAACGTAACTTTCTACAAGTGGACTTCTAAGGAAAGTGAACCGTTACAATGGACCCGCAGTAAGTTTAGGTTTAATATTTTTAACGCCATGCACACTTCAGCCTCGGAAAAGCGTTTAAAGTACAAACAGTTAATAGAAGGATTATTGCTTGTCTACTGGGCGTACTAAATATTGTTGCGTATTTCCACCTCTTAGGAAACGCTCTGTATAATTCCGTGGGTTCTAAATAATTTTAACAAGGGGTAAACCACTAACACTTTATTTAATAATTTACTGACTATACAGTACTTCAAAATAACCTTTAGACTTTGTTTACTTGATATTTAACCTCACTTTCGTTACCGAACGTCACTTTCCTAAAACTTCTCTTTAATAAACTTTAATAAAATTGCCTCTAGATCAATCAAGAATCTTCTCCCCCACACTCTAGAAAACTCTAACTCTTTCTACAAGCTTCCAGTCACTAATAGGCATAGGCGTATCATCTCCAGTTTACAATATTAAGGAAGTAAGTTTGTTCGAGAAAGTTAGCAAGGGCATCGACGATATCATTAGGGGTCCCCAGAAGTTCCCATTTTTCCATTGATGTACGCCCAGAATGTATTGGGTACAGATGTGATATTATTTTCAATTCGATTTGTACAAATTTGAAACTTGATTTGTGATCTAAGTTTACGAAATTCAGTTAGCGATTCATTATTACCATGGCGTTTAAATAATTTCAATTTCCTATGCTTTAGCTTTATATTTTTTATAATTTCTCCGTTAAACCAAGGCGGAAACTGTCTTTTATTTTTTGGGTTATTGAACTTGGGTATGTTCTCGTTAAAAACTTCCGTTAATTTCTTATAAAATAAATCAACACAGATTTTAACATAGTCATAGTCATTTGAGAATGACCAGTTAATGTGCTGTAGTTGTTCATACAGAAGAGGAAAATTTGCCTTGGACAAACGAAGCGCCGAATTTTAATTCGACTTAAGGAACATAAGCTTTTTCCATGAACAAAGGTATTTATTTTTATTTTTCACAAATTACTTTTTCTGCTATTTGATTAATGTTTCATTATAATTACTTGCAAACAAAAAATAATTCACTTTTGAAATTTGGGTGTTTCGGAAATCAGGTGGTCGATGTCATCTATCTCTAAAATGTGCAGTTGCTTAGAAACACCCTGTATTCGTAACATTAATTACGTTTGATAAAGATAACGAGCGATAAATTTTGAGGAAAACTATGCCTTTTGGTGAAAAATATTAGGAGAGCAAAGTTGTACTGACGAAAGTTCAATTCTGGAACATTTTGGAAACCGCGGTCAACAACTAATACGTTATCGATCTTCTAACATTTTTGTTTAGCCATTAGAATCCCTCATTATCTGTTTCGTTATTTCGACATTATTTACGTTACCTTTATTAGTACTAGGTATGTCTATAATTTAATCACTAGCAGTGCACGTAATTCAAGATCGTATTACAGAGATAAATCGATACAATATTTTGTATCGCCCGGCCTGAGCTCAATGACCGTTCTAAGAAAACTTATAACTTACTCCCTAAAATTACTAGGAACTGTACAACAAATAGCATTTTAACAAGAATTAACCAGTTAAACTAATTACATAAATTGGCGTGGCATGCTAAATTTTAAAACTCAAAAGGTTTCACAACCGAATACCCAAATTGGGGAGACATATAAAAAGCTTTCGGTGCGTATCGGTTTTTCTATTGTTTCTAAACAACCTTAAATGTTGCTAGCGAGCACATACTAATTAAGCCACTATGTATGCCTACTGGAGCATCGAAATTGTCAACAAATCTAGTCAATGTGGCCAATGTCTACATGAAAGCGGTCAAATTGTCTACCGATCTCACTCAGGAAGGAAAATCATCACTAAACTAGTTCTTTAACAACACTACAAATATTGTTCTCCACGCGCGTAGCCTTTTGAGCTGCCACAACTAGTACATAAAATAAAAAACTTACAGTTTCATTCCTGGACCCACGAAGATCAATAAACGTATGGCACTCAACAAAAATGAACGTGCAAACCAGATAATTAAAATCACCTACAAACATGGATGGCATCAAAGCAACTAATTCAGAATAATCACGCAATTTACTGCTATTTAATACAGATTCATTCTGTCATTTAATTGACTATTAAATATTTGCACTTGGTGATTTACACATTACTCTGATGCACAATTTAAAATAAAACGTAGCGGCAATACTCAAAAAGAATAATCGTCACTATAAAAAAAAAACTTTAAATATTCTTGCTTAGACAACTTGGCCAGTCATTATTCGACTCATTGCCACTTAATTATAGCGGAGAGGTCAAATTCACTTCTCTCGTGGTATCTATATCGTCTTTAAGCCGATCTTCGACTGCTTAAAAACAACGAAAATTTACCTGCACGAAGTAAACAACACCCCCCGCCCCCGTCTGCAACGAGTTAAAGGTCAAACGGTCTTGAAGATAAAATTTTACTTTCGTACAAAAACAATTTTATAAATGCACACATTTTAGACATTCTTTCAGTTAATGTAAGGCACTGGGTGTTCTTTTAAAACGTGACCGTTACAAATTATGCACTACGTCTAGGCGTAAGGGGAAAAAGGCATGCCACATTCATCAGCTACGAGCCTAACTGCTACGGTACTATCAATAATATCAAGAGACATTACTTCATGTATTCAGGTGGAACCAGAACAGCAAGCAGTTTGTCTTACAGTGCAGCTGTAAGGTATTTTAATGCCAAGCACAAATACTCACTAATATATTTGACTGAAATAATGTGAAGAGAAAGAGACACTTTAGAGGCAAAACAGCTATTTGAACCCTTGAGTATAAGAACGAAACTTTGTAAATATGATCCCCTATAAAATACTATTTAAGAACATCATTCTAGTTTCAAATAGGCGGGGACACTTTTCAGTAGCTCTTTCAGTATTGCCTTTCAAATTTTGCGTGGTATTTGCATTCGTAGATTTTAGGTTAGTCTACTGTTGAAGAAAACAAAATTTAGAAACATTTTGAGCAAAAATCGGGAAACAGATTTTTGTTAATGAGACCTCGCTGGTTGGCAAGTTTATTATTTAAGATGGTGACCAACCGAGGTCTAACTTATACATTTCCATGTTTTGTTCAATTTTTATTGCACAAATGATAATTAATTCTCTGTTTGCATGTTTTTCAGTCGTAAAAAAAAGGTTAAGTTGAGTAACTATTAAGCTAGACTTCACTTTAGTTTAAGAATGCATTGTCTATTCATCTTAAGTAAAACTATTTTATTATTATTATTATTATTATTATAAAAAATTCGTAAACTGACAAAGAAAGTGTAATTGTGAAAAAAGGTCACATAGAAAACAAGATGATTCAAAACAGTTAATGCAATCGTATCATTTAGATTTTCTGTATTTTATAACATTAAGACTTTTTTGACAAGTAAGTGCCAAAATGTTGTCAGCCATTTCCTGTCTCGTGAAAAACTGTATTTTTTTCGACCTCACCCTATACAAATATATTTTTTAATACTTTAATGTCCACAAAAGACTATGTGATGTTTGTTAGGATAAATATTTGAGAATGGTATGAAGTATATTGTGGGCATACAACGACTATCTCATTACCTAAAGTCTATATTAAGTTGTTCATAGATCTAGGAAAAAATGTATTTTGTGTTTGATATAGTTAGTATATTTTATAATATGTTAAAATTAAATGAAACCATAGCTGTGTTTGGTTGTATCGTGTATGATATAATGTACAAAATAAATGTAATTAAAAATAAAGCTACTTGCATTATTTTTGGCATAATTTTTTTGTAGTTTGCATGTTTGAGGGAGAATCGGGAGTCATATGTAGCTCTGCTCCAAGACGTCTACCCGTAGTATTAAAACACTTGAACATTGTACACTTGAAAGCTATACTCGACGCTGAATGTTTTCCAATTTATCGTTATGGGTGTTATATCCAAATTGCCAGACAACTGTAGCATACTTCAGCAAAATTAAATATCTTTAAGGTTTTCGCATCATCAAAGTCATGGTTGTTAAGCAAGATGAGGCCTAACATTCTGTATGCATGCTGCGAAATTACAGCATAATAGATCGTCTCTTTAGCATGTCGCCATTTACATTATAATTATATATAATTGAGGACTCCCTGGTTGTGTAACTTATCACATAGCACTTACCAACATTTAGGTGAAGATCATTTTCGTCACACCAAGCCGATAACTTAGTTAAATTGTTTTGAAGTCATTAAAATCATTAATCCTATACAACATCTTAACGTCATCGGCGTAAATTGAGAAATATACATATAAGTGGATCACTGATGTCGTTAATAAAAAATATTAGAGAAAGAGGTTCAAGTATTCATCCTTGGGGTACTCCTGGCGTGGCTTCAACAGATTCATATCCATTATAAGATAAGAATTGAACTCAGTTAACGTCAGATACTCCAGATAATCCAAATTTGTCAAGATTACAAAGTTTACTAAGGTTCACTCTGTCAAACGCCTTAGAAGAGTCAGTATAAACTGAATCAATTGACTCTCACATACAAGTATCTGTATGTGAGAGTAAATTGATTCAGCAATGTACCTAGTAGCGCAGATTAAGTTCGTTACAGTGGAGCGACCTTTCATAAAACCGTGTTGCATTGGCATTTTCAGTTGAACATGTTCATAAATGTTAACATGCAGTAGGATTTCGAAATCTTTACCAAAGTTGCATAATACTGTTATTAGTCTATAATCAGCAACATCATTTCATTCACCTTTTTGTACACAAGACACACCTTGGAGTATTTCCAAATATCAGGAAAATAGCGTTTCCTAAGACATAGATTAAAAATTATGCAGAGGGGATATGCAAAAATACTGGCACAGTCTTTCAATAGAAATGCTGGTATTCCATATGGACCCGCAGTAAGTTTAGGTTTAATATTTTTAACGCCATGCACACTTCAGCCTCGGAAAAGCGTTTAAAGTACAAACAGTTAAACGAAAGATTATTGCTTGTCTACTGAGGCGTACTAAATATTGTTGCGTATTTCCACCTCTTAGGAAACACTCTGTATAATTCCATGGGTTCTAAATAATTTTAACAAGGGGTAAACCACTAACACTTTATTTAATAATTTACTGACTATACAATACTTCAAAATAACCTTTAGACTTTGTTTACTTGATATTTAACCTCACTTTCGTTACCGAACGTCACTTTCCTAAAACTTCTCTTTAATAAACTTTAATAAAATTGCCTCTAGATCAATCAAGAATCTTCTCCCCCCACACTCTAGAAAACTCTATCTCTTTCTACAAGCTTCCAGTCACTAATAGGCATAGGCGTATCATCTCCAGTTTACAATATTAAGGAAGTAAGTTTGTTCGAGAAAGTTAGCAAGGGCATCGACGATATCATTAGGGGTCCCCAGAAGTTCCCATTTTTCCATTGATGTACGCCCAGAATGTATTGGGTACAGATGTGATATTATTTTCAATTCGATTTGTACAAATTTGAAACTTGATTTGTGATGTAAGTTTACGAAATTCAGTTAGCGATTCATTATTACCATGGCGTTTAAATAATATCAATTTCGTATGCTTTAGCTTTATATTTTTTATAATTTCGCCGTTAAACCAAGGCGGAAACTGTCTTTTATTTTTTGGGTTATTGAACTTGGGTATGTTCTCGTTAAAAACTTCCGTTAATTTCTTATAAAATAAATCAACACAGATTTTAACATACTCAATCATAGTCATTTGAGAATGACCAGTTAATGTGCTGTAGTTGTTCATACAGAAGAGGAAAATTTGCCTTGGACAAACGAAGCGCCGAATTTTAATTAGACTTAAGGAACATAAGCTTTTTCCATGAACAAAGGTATTTATTTTTATTTCTCACAAATTACTTTTTCTGCTATTTGATAAATGTTTCATTATAATTACTTGCAAACAAAAAATAATTCACTTTTGAAATTGGGGTGTTTCAGAAATAAGGCGGTCGATGTCATCTATCTTTAAAATGTGCAGTTGCTTAGAAACACCCTGTATTCGTAACATTAATCACGTTTGATAAAGATAACGAGCGATAAAGATTAGATTATTTTTAAACGTTAAGTTAGATAGAAGTTCAAGTGTCTACCGTAATTACAAATAGACTCACCTTGACGTTATTGTTTGTTTCTAGATAAATAGTTGATACAATAGTAACAGATAATAATATTATGGAAATGTATGATAATGAAAAACTATTAATTTACCTTGCACTTCATTTGTAGTGTTTGTGGATTAACAGTTAAATAACCAAATAAAAAATGTCAATTTTAATTAGAAGACGATTATTATTGAGAAATAGTTTAGTGCTTTTTCAACAAAGCAATGTTGACATTAAGCGCAAGCATACCAGCATTGCTCCTCTGTTTGCAAAGGCAAAGCATTTCTCCGACAAAGTAGCTCTGTACGACAGTGCGGGAAGTTATACGTTTGGAAATATTTTTGTTAGTGCCAAGGAATTATCGAATAAAGTGTCAAGTCAACTTAATGGAAGAACAAATGAGAGGGTGTTATTCCTGTGTTCTAATGACGTTACTTACGTCATTACTTTATGGGCTATATGGATGTCCGGTCAAATAGGTCGGTAATAATTTTAATTTTTTTCTTGTGTCTCGTCGCTCGTGTTAGATAATGGGTGACATAACAATACCGTCAATTTCAGATGCATGGTTTGATATAACTACAGCATATCTTTCCTAATGACTACTAATTGATATAATATAACTACCTAATCTACTATTAGTCGTAAAATAACAATCAAATCGTATTACCAAGGGAGTATCGATTGCCATTAAGCACAATAAAAACACAATAATACAGTCCAGTCACTAAAAACAAAAAAAAAGTGCAAAACCTCGAACTCTGGTTAGGAAAGATAGATTTTCATGAAATACACGACATTCGATTCGTAATTGATAGTATTGCAAAGTCTACATGGTGTCCGAAGGTGTGCTTTTACCTTGGGGGTGGATGCCACCCCTTCTCGGGGGTGGAAATTAGTAAATTATAGTATTTACGAAATCAATTGGAACAGCACGGAACTAGAGGATCTTACGGGGTATTGTCAATATATCGCTGCACATTGAATGAGAGAGCACAGAGTTTTACAGTTTTATATTCACCACTCCTCGTCTACAGTCTACGTGGACTTGATCCGCCTGTCACGTAGAAATATAGGTGGGATTAGATGCTTAGCGAATTTGATTTGTCAACACCAACCTTGTTCAGAGTTTTTGCATGCCATAAGATATAAAACGAAAAATACGTATGAACTATTTGTATCGCATGATCTGTACGAGGCAGTGCAGTACAGCCAGGCAGCGTTATAAATTACTTAATTCTAAAGAATATTTGAATAAATTATTAGTTTTGTTACTGTGTTTGAGCGATTTTTAATTAAGTGTTTAAAATGGCATTTTGGAGACCTTTCGAAAATGAGCGATTTTGATACAGAGCCTATACAAGCGGAATTCGAAAATAACGACTTACAGGTTCAAACTCGAAGGGTTATTTTGAATATTTACTCGTGTTTAAAAGGCGAAAATATTGATTCTTCATATAATCAAATTGTGAAGAGGATTTGTGAATTACCCAATTTAGCTGTACTACAATTTAGAGGGTTATTAGAGCCGGGGATTTAGTTGATCATTCTATTAAACGGAAAAAAGTTGGAACAAAAACTTAAAAAACTTGATAACGTGTCCTAAGATATCATTAGTCGATTTGTGTATGACTTTTACAATGAACAAAAGGTGCCCACATTATAAATGATTAGGGATAAGTTATGTGACTATCCAGATTATGACTAAATCGTTAGATACTTTGCGAAACGTTTTGCTTGATTGCGGTTTTAGGTACAAAAAATTGGACAAACGAATGGTAGTTATAGAATCATGACGCATCGCTGATCATCGACATGAGTACCTGCGTAAAATAAAAGAATACCGAGATGCAAATAGAGACATAATATATCTTGACGAAACATGGTTTGACACCTATGATGTAGTTCAATACGGTTGGGTAAATGACACCAAAAAGTGTAGTTTAAGTGCTCCATGTTCTAGGGGAAAAAGAATTATAATTCTACATGCCGGAAGTAAAAACGGTTTTATTCCAAATTCGTTGTTGTTGCCTGCTAAAAATATCAAGCAATCCTCTGCCGACTACCACGAGAATATGACAGCCGAATTATCTGAGAAGTGGGCAAAGGAACAGCTGTTACCAAATATCCCACCAAATTCTGTAATTGTTATGGACAATGCGTCATACCATTCGCGGCAACACACAAAAATTCCGAACACCAACACAAAAAAAGGCGACATCATTGAATTTATGAAAGGTAACGGATTGAAAATATCAGAAAAAACACAAAAAAGACTTTATTAGAATTGATTGGAAAGCAAAATTTTAAAAAGGAATATGCCGTTGAAAAAAATTTTAAAGCACACGATCATACTATTTTATATCTGCCTCCGTATTATTGCGTTTTCAACTCCATTGAAATGGTATGGGCTGATGTAAAAACAAGACTACGTCAATATAATCAATCCCCACAATTAAGTGAGTCTGTATTAAAGAATATACAAAGATAATAGTAGTCGAAATAGGCAAAAGCGATGTATGGAGGAAGTATGTATCTCATGTGATAAAAAAAGAAAATGAATATTCTATATACCCCCATTACACTGGCAGATGAAACTTTCGGTCGGTGGGCTGTAGAGGGAATTTAAAAAAAAATGTCCCCCCCTTCATATTCTCCCACCATATCAAACATTTTCAGAGAGGAAAAAGTTTTGTAGTTATATGCTCTCCTTGGTTACCGACTGGCAGTCGGTAATTTTTCGTCGGCGAATAGCACGCCATTTTTCTTACTAAAAAGCTTCTTTAATATTTCCATATATTTCACCGATTGCGTCAATAGTGAATCTCTTCTGTCTGTAGCTGAATTGGTTATCAGTTAGAAATTTGCTTTTTTTTCAATTCTACCAATCTATTTTTAAAAACAAGTTTAAATATTTTTGATATAATGTAAATAACGTTAACAATATGTTTGGAAAGATAAAATAGAACACACTGGGGCTGAAGCTAGATACAGGACTTCGAAAGTTAACTTTCAGAAAGTAGAAAAAATTGGAGGCATTATTCCCTAAGAAAGTTATTATTTTTCAAAGTCGATTGAAATTATGAGGTGTAGCGTTACGAATGTTAACCAGTTATTTATTCATATATTTTGTTATTCAAATCTTGTCAGTCGTATTGTGCACTATTCCAGTTGGTCTCCGTTTGATGTATAACTTCAGCTCATTATACTAATTATAATATGTAATATATTTCAGCCGTTCCTCTTAGCCCTTTGCATCCAGAAAATATTCTACAGTATTATGCAACAGATACCAGCTCCAAATTATTGGTAACAACACCACAACACAAGGAAATAATGTCACGATTATCCAAGAAGACTGATACCAAACTGTATATTATTGAAGATGAGTTGCACAAGAAAACTAAAGAGAGAGAAACTATCCATCCGGACGATTTAGATGGTCCGTTACCTTCAGAATTTTACCAAAATAGCAACGCCTTGATTCTGTATACGAGTGGAACTACTGGAAACCCAAAAGGTGAATTGAGAAATAATTAGACAATCATAAAACCGCACTTCAGCCTCGTGACTTTTCATGCACTGTTTTTTTATACAGTGTGTCGCATAAATGGACAATCAAAGCGACAGTTTTCGTGAAATTATTTCTATAACGCTAGATTTTTTTTCCAAAGAGAGTTTAGATATTATCTATAATGAAGGTGCAATTCTGTCAAACTCTTAGTGGTACATAAATGAGTAAAAAATTAAAGAAAAATACAGATGGACGAAAATTTCGCTGTTCGAATTGTCATGAATTGTCAAAAAATGACGATTCGTCTTCGCTCCTGCCGGCCTCAATTTTCGATTTTCACCTCGCGATTCACGTTGTACGGTCATTGCCGACCTTGTCCTCGCATCGAGACATAGAACGGGACTCCGATCGACGTATTTATTCAGTTCTTACGTTTGAAAAATTGACTTGCCGTCGTGCTAATTGGCGACTATTTTCAAGTGGTTTCCCGAGTTCTAATCCTGCCCGGGAATACTTTTTTTTTTGTTTTCAGTTTTTCGGCAGATATTTTTTATTCTATAATTGCTATTCGCTCCGTTCTATTGCATTTCTCTGAAAAGTTTTGCATTTTCCGCCGCGAAATATTAATCTGCACTATTTCGATTAAAAATCAGATATTTTCTTAACGAAATATATAATATAATGGAATAAATTAAAGCTTACTAACAGATTTATAAAAATACTGTCTGTTCATTAATAATGAGGAATATAATGATTGATGAGTGATTTGATTACGTATTGTCGTTTTTGCAACGTCTACCAAAGATTTAGCCACCATATAGCGGATGTAGAATGTGATTTTTAATCCAAGTAGTGCAGATTAATATTCCGCGGCGGAAAATGCAAAACTTCTCCGAGAAATGCAATAGAACGGAGCAAATCGCAGTTATAGAATCAAAAAACGAAAAAAAAAAAAAATCTCCGGTCGGGATTCGAACTCGGGAAACCACTTAATAATAGTCGCCGATTAGCACGACCGCAAGTCAATTTTTCAAACGTTAGAACTGAACAAATACGGCGATCGGAGACCCGTTCTATGGCTCGATGGCGAGGAGAAGGTCGGCAATGCCCGCACAACATGAATCGCGAGGTGAAAATGGAAAATTGGGGCCGGCAGGAGCGAAGGCGAATCATCATTTTTTGACAATTCGTGATAATTCGAAAAATGAAATTTTAAATGTTTAATTTCTTACTCATTTATGCACCACTGAGAGTTTGGTAGAATTGCACCTTCATTATAGATACTATCTAAACTCTCTTTGGAATAAAATCTAGCTTTATAGATATTAACGCGAAAAATCTGCCGCTGCCTTCCGGGCTAAAATCTTCATTGTGTCACCTCGAACTTTAAACTGTACATTCTCATCCATTTATGGATCGATTTTAAATTTGAAAATTGCGATGGGAAGTTAACTTAAATTTCTACCGAAAGTACGTAAGAGATATACAGAGTGTCATTTAAAAAATGGATTTTGGCCCGTTTATTTTCTATAAAATATTTATTTAAAAAAATTGCCAATACGACCTTTTGTTTTAGGTGAAAAATGTATAAAAATAACTTTTGATTAAATACGGTGATCATTTACTAGGTATTATAAACTCAAACATAATTTTCATAATCAATAAGTAATTAAATTACATAAAATTTGATTTTTAAGGTTATTTCTGATTCGATTTTGATTTCGATAAAAACTATTGTAAAGATCATTCAAACCTCTATCAGATAAGATTAAAAAGTGTACAGAATCCTATTTAAAGTACAAAAAATTGTAGTAACTTTCGTTAAACCCGAAGTTTCTTTTTAAGTATGATTGTGTCTAAAATGTATTTTAATACCAAACATCATGTACCCCAACTACAAATTTTTATTTTGAAAAATAAAGGAAAAGTTAAGGGCACCCGGAATATTTTGTAATTGTTCTATTACTGATGTACTGCGCGATTTCAGGGGAAAATTTAAAATACGAACAATTGTTAAATTATCGACCATTGGATTACCACATTATGGTTATTTTGGTTGAAAATAGCTCTACCTATCACCCCACTTAGCTTGATCGCTCACTTATGGGATACCCTGTATAATTATCGGACACACTTCGCGGTTTTTTTTAAATACGTTCATTTTAAGATTATCATTTTTTCGCCTTTCCTAAACTATTAAATTTGGAAACGAAAAATATAACAAAGTGAACAATGGAGGGAGAGGTCCAGAAAGAAACGTTCTAAAAATAATAAATTATTCAACAAAATATTTCTTCTAAAAAGTGCCATTTCTTATACGTGAAGATAAAGAGGAGGGGGTGTAGTTTGCAAAGGAACGTTCGCGTAACGAGGATCTAATAAATGTTGCAAAGTGGGGGATTAAGAACAGCCCATTTTTAATGGGCCCAGACTAGACACAAATCTCTCAATTTCCGTGCAATCTCAGAGTTTTCAACCTAGAAATTAACCCGCCTATCTTAACACACATCTTATGTTCACAGGTGTCGTTCTATCCCACAAGAATCTTTCCGTCCAATCTGCCACCCTTATAGATGCATGGAAGTGGTCACCAAATGACGTGATATTACACACGCTACCCCTACACCACGTGCATGGAACAATAAATGCACTTTTCTGCCCGTTACTCGTAGGGGCGACAACAATAATGCTCCCGAAATTCTCATCCCGGGACGTATGGTCGTACTTACTAGGTAGGACCAAGACTGAAGGCAACGAACAGGTTTCTGTGTTCATGGCGGTGCCAACCATATACTCGATGCTTATAGATGAGTATGAAAAAAGTCTTAAAGTTGAAAAAGACCACATTACGAACTATTTACGGAATAAAGTGAGGCTTATGGTTAGCGGTTCTGCTCCTTTGCCTGTTCCGCTGTACGAAAAATGGCAGGATATATCCGGACATCGGCTCCTGGAGCGATACGGAATGACCGAAATAGGAATGTGCCTGTCAAACGAGTACGATTCGGATAGAGCACCAGGTTACGTCGGGGTACCTCTACCAGGAGTCTCTATCAGATTAGCAGAAAAAGTCAATGACACTTACAACACCATCTTGGAATACTCCAACGTCAACGGCGTTACCTCTGTTGACAGAAAAGTTGAAAATAGCATACAAGGTAAATTTTTAATCGAGCTACTATACAGGTGTACTTGTCCCTGGCTTGTCAGCTCGTAAGGCTGTCGAAATTATGATAGAGGAAAGTAATAATATAAGTACATTTCTAGGACAGTCACTATTAGTCATGGGCGTACCAATCTCTACTTTCTAGATGGTGTAATACATAACAGCTCCCTTAACAACAAAATAACCTCCAGAGAACGTTTTATTTATTTATTTACTAGACAAGCCCTTTTTACAAAAACATACAATATTTATTATTTAGAATAATGTTAGTCGAGGAAGTGAAGCGGGAAAAAAGCCTAAACCCCAACATACATGTAAAACTTAAATACATGTTTATTTTTATACGACAAGACAAACGAAAAAACCTTATATAACATGGGGTCTAAAGCTCATAGTTTTGGAGAAAAAAAAAATAAACAAAAATTTCCAAAATACTTAATAACCTAGTTTGAGAACTGCTGGCATATTGGGGTAAGTTTTATTGCCTCGCGTCTTGGCGCACGAGATACTTTGACATTCCTGCAAATAAGTATGCCGTCAAAGCAGTTAAAAGCGACCGACAGAGGACATCGTCATGTTTTTTGCTTCTTCGCGGCCAATTATTCTATTAGGCGTGATATCTCTCCCTTGTAATATTCTCAAGTAATAATTTCAGTTTTGTCCTTACTTGGTAAAGAACGTACGCATGACGCGACGTACCCGTTCCTTGGTTTTGTCTGTTGCTTTTCTTTTTGAATTTTGTGCCACTTATGTTAAGAATTATTTTATTGACTTATCGTTCAAGTCGTTAGTACTTGGTTACGTAAGACACTACTTCTCGTTCGTGCTTTTTGTGTCACTTTTTGGATTTTGAACCAAGTTTTTCTTTTTGTTTTCTTTATTGATAACATTAATTCACAGTTTAGTGTGGTGTTTTAAAACGCAGATTTTGGACATTATGGGATATTACACTTATATATCCAGAGCTCGCGTATATGGACTTGGTACATGGAGAAAGTGGTGGAAATGCAGCTGGTGCGGAAGATCTTTAGAACAATTGCAACGACGTATTTTAATGTGCATAGAAACCATAAAAAATGATCCTAATTTATCAAATGTGTTGAACGGAGTAAGTATGTTATTAGTTCGACGTACCGAAACGTGTATACGTGGAGAGGGAGGTCATTTCGAACAATTTTTGTAAAAAATTCAAAAGAATTGTTCAGTTATTGGGTGTTACCTATTGGGCATTAAAGATATGAGTATATTATTATTATTAGTATTCGTTGTCTTGTTTTTATCTGTTTATTATTGTTTACATTGATTTTCATAGAGACCAAAGACTTGATTTTTAGTTTTCGATACCTGATTGGGAAAAATTATGCGCTCAATTCGTTATAAAAATCAGATTTTCCCCTAACTTAAAATACACAACTATTTTCTGTTATCGTATCTCGGACGTCTAACTGTTCGTTTTCCAATTTCATAAAACAATTACTAATTTTTTAAGCTTTTAACACAATGTTACAAATGTTAATAAACCACTTTTAAATTTTATAAATTCTTATAAACGACAATAAAATCTACAATAACTTTGTTCCAAATTAAAAAACACATGTAAACAAATCCTATTTAAACCCCTGCGGCCATGCGATGCTTGCGTTGTGCCGAAAGAGAAGGAATTATTTACATTTTCATAATTAGTGGTATAAAAAGTTCGTTACAAATAATCCCATCAAAGTGCCGCACTTCTACCGACGGGAACACAAGTCGGGTATTACAGTTTTTTATTATTTCTAATATTCGGAACTATAACATCCACTGACCCTGAAAAACAGTGGTTTTCAAATCTTTCCTACCATAACATTAAAAATGTAAACCGAGGTCAGTTTTTTCAAAGTGCCCCTAGAGAAAAAGGTCATATAGGTTTTCTGTTTGTCTAGTCGGTCCCTATTACCAGTTTTTCTAGTGACATGAAACTAATTACACCCTGTATATTGATGTTATAAAACAGTTTATTATCGAGATTAATTCCCAGATGATCTTTTACACGATTAGTCTCGTACAACATCGTATTATTAATTTTATAAGGATAACTATAAGGCGAGTTTATTCTTTATTTACATGTAGGACATTTTCATCGCACCAATGGGCAAACCATCCAAATCACTTTGCAACAATTCATCATCAGAAAGATTTTTAATTACTTTAAACACTTTAATATCATCCGTAAACATAGGAAATTACTATTCTCTATTACTGAAGCTAAATCGTTCAGAAAGAGATTAGATAATAGAGGACCAATATGAGATCCTTGAGGAACTCCTGATGTTACTTTAATCGATGATAGAATCTAAGGAAATAAATATATTGCTAGCAAGAAGATACTCGTAATTATTTCAAACTCTTACTAAAGACTTATCATGGATAAATACAGAAACATATATCTTTCTAAACAAAATACTTTGCTGGCTATATTCCACGAACAACATTGAATTAAAAGAAAGTAATTGTCACAATAATGTTAATTTTAATTTTAAATTATCCTGTTCAACAAAACCAAAATACAACTAAAGACAAAAATCCTTACCAAAAAACTTTCACATACACGTGTTTCGGTATCCTACACTAAGGATACACTCTTCAGTGCTACTTCTTTCAAAGTTTAAAATGGACTGAATAGTCACTTACCAGGCAATACGTATTTATGCAATAATTACTCATGGTTCTAACGAACAGAATAATCCAAAATAGATTTCGGACAAATTACCATACGTACGTATTGCCTGGTAAGTGACTATTCAGTCCATTTTAAACTTTGAAAGAAACGAAACACGTGTATGTGAAAGTTTCTAAAGTTTTTTGGTAAGTGTTTTTGTCTTTAGTTGTTTTTTTGGTTTTGTTGAACAGGATAATTTAAAATTAAAATTAGAATTATTGTCACAGTTACGCTATACGTAATGTGCATATTTTCTTTCTTTTAATTCAATGCTGTTCATGGCATTTAGCCAGCAAGGTATTTTGTTTAGAAAGATATATGTTTCTATGATAAGTCTTTAGTAAAAGTTTGAAACAGTTACGAGTATTTTTTTGTTAGCAATATATTCATTCCTCAATTATATCCTAATTTCCTCAATTATATCCTAATTAGTTTCACTAACAATTTTGGTAGTAAACAAAAGTCTTATACATCCTTAAGTGTAGAGGAATTTAACATTTTCCATTAAGTATTGTTATTCTCAATATATAATTATGTTCTAATTGTATCTACAAGACATTCAATGCATTTTTTTTATTTACATTGTAATCCACTGTCTTGTGTAATATATTTTTTTTGACAACATCAATGAATGAAATTAATATTTTTGTTATATCAGGGGAGCTTCTTGTCAAAGGAGAAGGCATCTTTAAAGAATACTTCAACAAACCCGAGGCCACCAAGAAGGAATTCACTGAAGATGGTTGGTTCAAAACGGGCGACATGTGCGAGTATTCCCACGAAACGAATAAATTTAGAATGTTGGGGAGAAGCAGCGCGGATATTATTAAGTCTGGAGGATACAAGATAAGCGCGCTTCAAATCGAGACCAAACTTTTGGAGCACGTTGACGTGAAGGAATGCGTCGTCGTTGGAGTGCCTGATGACGTGTGGGGTGAAAAAATTGCGGCAGTGATAGTGTCAAGAAATGGACGAGATATTAATTTAGACGACTTAAGAAAGTGGGCAGCGGACAAGATGCCGAAATATTCGCTACCTAGCGTGCTGGAAATCGTGAAAGAGATACCGAAGAATGCAATGGGCAAAGTAAATAAAAAAGAGCTTGTGAAAAGTATCTTTAAATAAATATATTTAAATGAAGACTTGTTTTATTTATCGTTTTTAGCAAAGACGTTCTAGAGATGGTGTCAACATGATTTGTTTATTCCTTTTACTATTTAAATTTAAATTATAAGATATTGATCTTAGCATTATACGCGTTTAAATTTTATCGGCTAGTCATGACAAATGCTTGACCAATAGCGTGGTAGCTTATACGACCAAGTTTAGCCAATAGTAAGCAGGCATATTTCTAGGCCGTCGGCAACCAGGAGACGCTAAAAAAATGGCGTAGAGGCGGTTTGCCGGTAGGCCGTAAGAATTAAAAAGCCGCCGTATATTTGTAAATATCTGTATATAGTGAATAGTAACTGCGAATAGAATCAGTAAAGTAGTTATTTTAGTTATATGTTCTGTGTTATAGTGTAACATTGCCCATAGTTACAGAAAGGCTTTATGTTAAATTGTGCATCAGAGTAATGTGTAAATCACAAAGTGCAAATACTTAATAGTCAATTAAATGACAGAATAAATCGGCATTAAATAGCTGCAAATTGCGTGATTAATCTGAATTAGTTGCTTTGATGCCATCCGTGATTATTGGTGATTTTAAGTACCTGGTTTGTAGTTTGAACGTTCATTTTTGTTGAGTGTCATATCTCCATTGACCTTCATGTGTCCAGGAATGAAACTGTAAGTTTTTTATTTTATGTACTAGTTGTGGTAGTACAAGGCTACGCGCGTGGAGAAACAATATTTTTAGTTCCGTTCAGGAACTGGTTTCAGGATTTATTTTTCCTTCCCAAGTGAGATCGGTAGACAATTTGACCGCTTTCATGTTAGTCGTAGACATTGACCACATTGACGTGATTTGTTGACAATTTCGATTCCCCAATAGGTGTACTGGCTTAATTAGTGTGTGCTCGCTAGCAACATTTAAGGTTGTCCAGAAACAATAGAAAAACCGTTACGCGCCGAAAACTTTTTGTGTCTCCCCAATTTGGGTATTCGGTTGTGAAACCTTTTGATGGTTAAAATTTAGAGTGCCATGTCGATTTATGTAATTAGTTTAACTGGTTAATCCTTGTTAAAATGCCATTTGTTGCACAGTTCCTAGTAATTTTAGTGAGTAAGTTATAAGTTTTCTTAGAACGGTCATTGAGCTCAGGCCGGGCGACACAAAATATTGTATCGATTTATCTCTGTAATACTATTTTTTTACTAGAGCATTTGGTTTGTTTTTTGTAACTCCGAATGTTAATAGATAATTTGCTTTAGTAGTTGTTTAATTTCATTAAGCTAGCACTCATTTAAACTGGGATAGCTCGGTGTTTCCTTATTTTGCCGGGCCAATTTATACTTTAAAATGAGCAGAAATTGTGTATTATTTGATTTTCAGTAACTAAAAATAAGGTGGCGTCCAACTATCGTTTTTTGTTGAGCCTTGTAGAGCTGTGTATTTATTTTTTGGTATTTTCCTGTTATTAAGTATTTGCCAAGGTAAGTGATAACCAATATTAAGCCAAGCTATCAAGGATAATCTGCCCCCTGCGGTCTAATGCTTTATTTTGAATTATAATTATGATTGCGGATTTAATATAACTAAAAGCCAAGGTTATATACTGCTTTTTTAAATATTTTCTACCCTTAAATAGGGATGATTTTTGCGTTTTTTCAAAAAAGTAAAAAATATGCTCACCTTAAAATTTCTCATAATTTAATTTGAGCCCTATAGGATTTATTTTGCTCTTTCCCTTGGCCCGGTATCTACTATGCAAAAACAGTCGAATTATGCGGTCACTCTTTGTTCGGTATTTTGTTATAACGTAAATTCATGTAATGTGACATAATTCTCCTAAGAGTACTCGGCCCGCGATTCACCCCCAGATTTGAAATTGCTGCGGACCATTTTCTTGTATTGCGTAAATTATTTGTTTGTTAATGTATTTCATCGTTAAGTAAGTGTCTGTGTTTCTTGTTTCATTTGTTTTCATTATCTCTGTAAATATTGTGTTTAAGTGTATTGAGAAATAACGTGTTTTATTACTCGATACGTAAAGAAGTTAAATCTAAAATTCAGAAATATTAAATTGTGAAATATCCTATTTGTGATGTACCTATAGGGCAAGGGATACAACCGCCTAGAAAATAGAAAGGTAAGCACTGTCTCGAGTTTGATTAATGTAGTATAATATAGACGGAATCTGCAAAGTAATTGAGACACGCCGTACTATACCAACGGTAATGTCTACTTTATTCATGTAATTAAGGGAATTATAATCCCAGTTATTACAGGCACTATCCATCTTAGGTCCTGTGCAGGTTTATAAAAATTGATTACTCACTACAGGAATGACAAGGTTTACAAAGAAATAAGAACTCCCAAGTCAACTACCTATTTTAATTTTATTTAGGTATAGATATTATAAATATTTCAAAAGTGGCACATGGCAAAAAATAACACTATGTATTTACAATGCAAGTAAGGAGGGACATTTCTTTTTTAATATTTTGAGGTATTTTACAACTATTTGATGATAAAAAAATATGTGAATTTTTTTTTAAATCTAAATTCCATAGAATACAAGCTAAAAGAATGTTTAAGTGTACACAGGGTATACTCAAATTACCAGAGGTAGTTTTTTAGAGAATGCTATTAACAAAATATATTAACGGAATATATTACTATTAGTACATTAGTATTACTTAGTGCCTATATTAGCAAAGATTAAAGTTAAGTCTCTAATCTTTGATATTAGTATAAAAAAATGCATCAAATTTTGTAAAATACAATAACGTAAATCTTGATAAATGAACAATAAAAATCAACAATAAAATAAACAATAAATTAAAAAACTAAATAACTGAAAAGTACACTTAAATAAAAAAATAGTCATGTTTTAAGAAAGCAAGAGATCCTATAAAAACGCACAACATAGAAAAATAAAATAAGTTAAGATACCATAAAATGCAAAATATTATCGCTAAGCACACGTAGTTTTTATTCTCCTCTAAGGAGTGTCTTTTATGAATTGAAGACGGAAATAAATCCTGAGGAAAATTCTTGGAAAGAAACACCCTCATGGCTGAACTACACACAGCATGTTTTCACGGATTGAGTCCGGAAGATGGAAAACGTTTTTATTTTTAAGTTTACGAAGAAAATTAATTCATAAAATATTCCGAAAATGACACTATTCTTACAAATGTGTAAACAGGGTGTTAAATATTTGCAAAAAAGTGAAAAATAACCAATAGTGAGTTGACTTCATTTGTGATCATTTTGAAAAATTCTCTACTTATTTAAAAAATATATTACAGATTGGAAGTTACAGTCAATTATTAAATATTGATCTTCAACTGCAAAATTATTATTTTTTGTTCTTCTTCGGCAATTTTTCTCTAATTCTTTCTTTTAAACTGTCTAAATTGCTATTAAACGGTATTACGTGCATTTTTTTTATATTTCATAAGTAAGAATCCACAACAGTCAGATCGGGACTATCACATAGTCAGGTAACTGAAATTTTCTTGTACCCCCCATACTATAGGGAATAATCCGCTCCCAAACTATACTGTTATGTATTACACCCCCTTGAAACTGGAGATGACACGCCTATGCCTATTAGTGACTGGAAGCTTGTAGAAAGAGATAGAGTTTTCTGTGTGGTGAGAGAAGATTCTCGATGACTCTGGAGGCAATTTCAGAGTATATAAGACGCGATTACCGGCGCAGAGGAAGAAGTTTTATAAAAGTGAAGAAGTTGAAAAGTGACGTTCGGTAACAAAAGTGAGGTTAAATATCAAGTAAACAAAGTCAGTAAATTATTAAATAAAGTGTTTATCTCTTGTTAAAATTATTTAGAACCCACGGATTCATACAGGGTGTTTCCTAAAGGGTGGAAATACGCAACAATATAATATTTATTAATAAACATTTATATTATTTTTAAGATAATATTTTGCTACGTCAAATATAATGACATGATACTGACATAACAATAAATATTGTTGACGCATACTAGATTAGATTTTAGCAAAACGGTTTAAAACTATTTGCTAAATGTTAATGACTGAAAAAGAAGAGAAAAATAAATTCGTAGATTTTATAATTGTCTATAATTTTTAATCCATAACATTCTCTTTTAATACTACTTCCCAATATTTTTACAAATAGGCACTTTCTTCTTTGTAAACTTACAGTTTCCCCCCTTCCAAACTGAATCCGTGAACACACTGTAGACTAATATTTTTATAGTCAAATTGGCTCGATAAATTAGTAATAAACACGTATTATTTAATACAAATAATATCTCTCCTTGTACAAAATGATAATTATTTTGGAAAATTTCAAACGCTAACGACCGAAGACTACGTAAAATATTTCCTGCTGTTAAATAATTTCTAAAGAAGTAATTACATTTTTTAATACCATGCAGTCGCAGGGAAAAGATGTTAGTTGAGATTTGGTACTTCGCAAAATCAAAATGCCTTGAATTGAAAAAACATATATTCAACTTCTTGACCACCAAAAATTTGAAAATACGTCTTAGATAAACATTATGAAATATCAAAGGCGGTGTATTCTAAAATTATTGTAAAATGTACAGGATGTTTCACGTAGTGATGGCAAGCTAATATTCCACTTTTTCCAAAAAAGAAATGCATTTGCAATGGTCACGAATGAAATCGACACAAATTGTATTTTTAACATAATCCACTTGTAGAATTAGGTTAAAACAAAAGAAACAATATGTTTACTCTTTTTTTGGCCCAATATAAGATGTTTCTACTTTGGTGAATTTTTTCGAGAAAGGCTTATTTTTAGAGATATGGCCATTCGAAAATTAATTCCTAAAAGTGGGAGAAAGAAAATGTAAAAGTTGAAAAAGAAATCTGAAAGAATTCAGGTGAATGTATCCTCGAAATACAAAACTTTTTTTTATTTGCAACTTTTCTGTAAAGTGCATTTCACCGTGTTTTTCCGAAGAAAAGGGTAGGTTTTCACTACCCCTTTCTTTGAAATTGTAGCGCTTTAATAACATGTAATTTAAAAGTTTGAAAACATTCAAACGTATGCATTGAGGACTTCTAAACGTTTTTTGTTTCTTGGAATTTTTTTGTAACTTGCTAATTTTCCGAGTTACAGTCAGTTTTTCACAATAAATAATGTACAGCATTTTTTGCACATTTTCAATTTAAAAATTATATTGAACCTATAAAAATGGTACAACTATATTAAGTTTCATTTTTTTATAACAATATACAGCGTGTCCCACTTTTCACGGTAACACCTACGTAGCTCAGTTATTAATAAATCGATTTATTTTAAACTTGGTTAAGTTATACACCTCTTGAAGGTAACTAAAAGCGCATGTACCTATTTAATTTATTCCATAGACGTGCGGACTAAGGGGGTGGAAATGGAGTAAATGTTTAGGTAAATTGCATTAGGGATTTTGTTTAAAGATTACAACGATCTCATAGGGCATCCTTTAAAACCCCTTTGTGCCAAATTTTGTTAAAATATCTCTAGTACTTTTACAGGTATAAACATGTGACGTTTTGTCAAGAATTAATGGCCTTTAACGAGGTGAATTTAGAAACAAAGTTATTTCACATTTTTTGCTACAAATTTGAAGTGATAATCAAAAATATCTTCGAACTCGCCAAAAATGTGAGACTTAAAACAAGTAAACTGTATAGGGCCCATATAAATGGGCAGAATTTTCTTGCGTTTTTGGCGAGTACGAAGATATTTTTGATTATTACTTCAAATTTGTAGCAAAAAATGTGAAATAACTTTGTTTCTAAATTCACCTCGTTCCGCGTTAAAGGCTATTAATTCTTGACAAAACGTGATATGTACCTGTTTATACCTCTAAAACTACTAGAGATATTTGTACAAAATTTAATACGTCTGAATTTTTTCAAATTTTTAAAATACATATTTTTAAAGCGCTACAATTTCAAAGAAAGGGGTAGTTTTTCATGTTTTTCCGGACAAACTCGGTGAAAACGCACTTTACAGGAAACCTGCAAATAAAAAAATTCTTGTATTTCGATGATACATTCACCTGATTTTTTCAATTTTCTTTTTCAACTTTTACGTTCCACCGTTACGTTTAGGAATTTTCGAGTGATCATATCTCGAAAAATAAGCATTTCTCGAAAAAAAATCACGATAGTAAAAACATCTTATTTTGGGCAAAAAAAGGTAAACAATATATTGTTGTTTTTTTTTTCATTTAGACCTCATTCTACAAGTTACGGAACCTGTGATAAAAGGGGTGTTTTCTACCCCTTCCAATAATTTCCTACTTTAATCTTTTTTTAACCTTTTTATTAACGTCTTTACAAACACATTGCACAAGGTTGCATCAAAATCCATTCACTAGCACTCAAGTTAGAGATTTTAGTCATTTTAGCGCTCCATTGACTGGACGAACAGACTTTAAATTTTTTTGGTTGTTTTAAAAGGGTCTCAATTCCACTCGTATGTATGATTTCTTTTAGTGTTTTTTCAAACATTTGGCGTAAGCGATTTCTATAGAAACTATTTGCAAACTGTAGAGTCGGTGGTCTCGCATTAGTTTCTTCAATCTATGCCTAGGGTAAAGGTGATCAAAAGGCGAAAAATAAAATTTTCACCGCAAACAAATGCCCAACAATTAGTAATTAGATATTTCGAGACAAGCTGATACTAAATCTAATATTAAAAGTTAAATATTAAAAAATAATATATGCCTGGACAGAATATAAGAGTCAAATATAAACATAAAAAAATGCTGGATGTTCTATTTAAAAAATCAAAGTATTAGCTTACCACCGCTACGTCAAACACCCTATATATTTTAAAATACATCGCTTTGAATCCCCTTACAATTTCTATCTGGAACATTTTTTGAAATTTCAAACGTTTGACGAGATACTGACCGCATAAACGTATGTACGATGAGACTCTCCCTGTATAAGCGAGCCAGACATTTGGCCATATTTGCTTCTTCCTTTAATTCCCTTTTTCTAACCACCAAATTATTGTTCCAAAAGAACCAACACTGTGACCTTATAAAATGTGATTTTAACATTGGAAATGTTTATGTTTTCGTATATGGGGTAGAGTTATTACCAGTTTTTGTTCAAGGTCAAAAGACAGCGGTGAAGCGGTCGACTGAGACTGTCGTATGCAATGGCTGATATAAGCAAATGTAATATGGGTTGCATATATCACAGGGGGTCAAGTAACCAGTTTTCATTTAAGGTGGATATACAGCGGTGTCGCGGTCGAGTGAGACTGCGTATATGCAACGGCTGATATACGCAAATGTAATATGGGTTGCATATATCGCACGGGGTCAAGTTATCAGTTTTCAAGGCGGCAAGTGGAAGTACAGCGGTGTACTGGATCGCGGACGAGGCGAAGCCGAGTCCGGAAAAAGTTGAAAGAGTTTATGTTTTATGCATGGTGTTATCATTTCCAATGCCTCGATGATTGCAAGGATTGCGAAATCTGTGAACTTTTTAATAAAATATTTAACACATTACCAACATTTTCAATTACTTCAGTTAGCACCGTGTTCATCAACATTTATTTCCTAAGCATTAATACTAACTATTAAATAGAAACTCTGTGTGACGTTTTAAATGCTCATTTTACTTATTTATTGTAACTATCGTCTTTTATTGCAGAACCCGTTTATTTTGATATTATAATTATTTAGCTAATAAAACTATAATAAATAGAATCAATAAAAAATAATACATATTATTTTATTATACCGTATTAGAGGTAGTAGGTTGGTGCAATACTTATTTGAAAAAAAATGATCAACAGGCAAGGACCAGCCGAAAAATTTAGTTAAGGTTATAAACTAAGAGGAAGAACAAAAATTAAACACGAGACAAAGTGGAATTGTGAAATGGGGGTGCCGTTTAGCGGTTGAAAGTGGGTTTTTTGCGATTTTCGACAAAACGTGACCTGCTAGGGGAAAATGTCCTTCATAAAAACTGTAGATAATAAAAAATCTAAAAACTTTGAGACATTTTTCAACATAACCTCAAATTTTCCGAGAAAACGGCGGAAAACCTTCGGTTTTTTATTCTTTTCTCATAAAAATTATTCAATTTACATGAAATTTTGTGAAAGTATACTTGTTTGCACAATAATTTTTTTAAATAGAAATTGCAACGCAAACCGCCGTTTATTTTGATATTTAGAATATTAAGATTTTATACTGTAGGTACAAAGCGTAAATAATTGTTGTAATTTGATTATTTACTTAGATATCTAATTATTAAGTAGAAATACAATTTGCTAGGGGGAGCTAGGGCCCCACCACCGACCAGTGTTAGTTCCGTTTAATCGGTCACTTGATTAAGACAGCAGAATATTGAATACAATTCACTAGGTGGAGCTAGTGCCCCACGACCGACTGGAGTTGCTTCCTCGTAAACGAGCACTTGGCCCAGCCAGCTGCCTGGGATTTTTCCCAAAAATTTTCTATACCATTTGAGTTAGCCAACGGATTCTTATAGGAAAAATTCCGCTGAACAAGATTTTCTTATAAAAAATGTTTCTAAACCGCGAGCTTAATGGTCAAATGATTGTTTAAACAATTTTTTTTCGTTTTTATTTAATAAAATGAAAACGGTTTGACGGATCCGAAAAAATCTTGATTGAATCGAGATATTTTCGATACGCGTCGTTTGGCTCCAGGCACAACTCATTTTGTCAACCTGTACATTTGTTATAGCCAAAATAAATTTCTTAATTAACAAATTGATTACTCATCCGAAACTAATGAGGTCAGGATATTATTTTTTTCAAAAAACTTACCTTTTATACCAAAGAATATACCATTTTTTGGCTCAACATCTTCAATACTTTTTGTGATTATTTAAACAATTGGCATAATTTGTTAATTAGCAAACACTTTTTTTTTCGAAAGTTTGATCGACTTCAAACCAACTTTAAACGATAAATATTGATGTCGGGTATAACCTCCATAGAAGTCTGCACGAATGCAACTTTTTGCTTTTGTTTAAATTAATTATGAAAGTTAGCAAATGGAACATCTCGGCTCTGATGGGAAAGCGTATCGAAATGGGATTTTGTGCACATGAAAGTACTTGGAAAAAGGAAAATTTTGAGACCAGAAAAAACTTGATCGGATAACCGGGACCGGAAATAAAAGTAATATTGCGTGAGAGGCTCTAATTTGTTTATTTTCATTAGCAACTTTTTGGACACGAGGTTCGGTGCAAATGAAAGCTAACAAGTTTTTCCATCAACTGTAAAAAGTTCTACAAAAACTGTTCAATCCCTGATGAAGAGTTATACGCGTTTTTGACCATTAAAAAGTCCGAGGATCGAACCCGCCACCCCATTGCACGTCAAATCTTACTATTTTCACGTTGCGGGAATAATTTTTTTAAGGGCCAAAAACGTATAAACGCGTATAACTCTTTAGGGGTTGAATATTTTTTGTAGGACTTTTTGTGGTTGATGGTAAAACTTGTTAGCTTTCATTTGCACCTAACCTCGCGTCCAAAAAGTTGTTAATAAACAAATTAGAGCCTCTCACGCAATATCACTTTTATTTCTGGTTCCGGTTATCCGATCATCGTTCTGGTCTCAAAATTTTCATTTTTCCAAGCACTTTCATATGCACAAAACCCCATTTCGATACGCTTACCCAGAGCCGAGATGTTCCATTTGTTAATTTGCAAAATTAATTTAAACTTTAAATAAACAACAGCAAATAAAAGTTTCCTTCGTGCAGACTTGGGGGGTTATGCCCGACATCAATATTTATCGTTTAAAGTTGATTTTGAAGTCGATCAAACTTTCGAAAAAAGTTACTTGCTAATTAACAAAGTATGCCAATTGTTTAAACAATCAAATAGTATTAAAGATATCGGGCCAAAAAGAGTATGGTATATTTTCTTTGGTATAAAAGGCATGTTTTTTGAAAATAATAACAATATCCTGACCTCATTAGTTTCGAAGTAATCAATTTGTTAATTAAGAAATTTATTTTGGTTCCAACAAATAAACGGGTTGACAAAATGAGTTGTGCCTGACGCCAATGAACGACGCGTATTGAATATATCCTTCGATTGAATCAAGATTTTTTCGGATCTGTTAAACCGTTTCCATTTCATTAAATAAAAACGAACAAAATTTTGTTTAAACAATTATTTTACCATGAAGCTCGCAGTTTAGGAAAATTTTTCATAAGAAAATCTTGTTTAGTGGAATTTTTCCTATAAGAATCCGTTGCTAACTCAAATGGTACCTATACAGAATTTGTAAAATCACCTCTTTTTAGACTCGCCTATAAGCGGATGATTTGTTGGTAGGGTGTGATACATTTTTCCCAATTTCCAAATAACCATTTTTTTAAACCAATATTTTAAAACATGTTTCTAACGTATACTTATGTACCTACTTAATTTCAACTGTTGTAGGTTATCTGTGAAATTTTAAATGCTCACTGCTAATACTTATCATCTTTTGTCTCTATGTGGAACCCGTTTATTTTGATATTAAAATTATTTAGCTAACAAAACTATAATACGTATCAATAATATGTATTATTTTATTATTCGTTATTAGAGGTAATTTAATAATGGAAGACGTCACTACATTACAGACGCACGATGACAATTAATTATTGAATCACATAAACCGTTTAATACTGCTGATTTATATCCGTTTTTAGGATATTTAAATTACCTATTTACAATTATATTTTATATTTCTTGTTGCGTTTTCCACGAAAGATAAGTATTCCAAAACAAAGCTACAGTTTGTACGAGAAGAACTTGATAATTTAATGGTATCAAGTAAAAATTGACCAATTGCACGGCAGGCCAAAATTTATAACTAGTGATCATAATGTCCACGTACTTAGCATTTACCTCCTTCTTTAACCGTTCAAAATCGTTCCCCTGCAGAAAGTTCAAAGTACTTAAAAAAATTAACGTAAAACTGGGCGCAAAGATCAGCTGATCGCAGGCTACCTTTTTGAGGGTCACTGATTTGCCAGAATCACCGAACGTTTTTGACAGAACTCGATACCAAGTAGTACAAGCTGGACCCTGAAATCATAGAATAATCGTTTTGTTTGAAGTGAGTAGAAAATTATTCAATAGTGCTTACCACTAGACACGTGCCGAGCATAAAAAATCGCGCTGTCCTTTTGGGCTCTATTTGATTGAGCGTCTTCCTTTCAACCAATGTCTGCGCTAATAAATCTCCGGTTCCCATTAATACTCCGGCTTGTAAAGACTGGACGATAATCGGATGGTCTCTTAATAAGGTTTGATAAACTTTTCCCAATTTGTTAATAGTCATTTTAAAACTAACTTCTAAAACGTGTTTCTAAATGGTATAATTTGAACATTTGTAGGTTATGTCTCGTTGTCAAACTTAGCGACTGTTGATTGGCGTGTCGATGCCACGTGCGAATTGAAATTCATTTTATTAGAAAGGGAGAGGTAATGCACGTACGTCGTGGCTTATATCGGGACAGGATATTAAATTATTTGTTTATTTTAGATATTAGTTCTTACTTATATCGATATTTATTTTATTCGACTATTCGTCGAGATTTTCATTTTTAAAATAAGGTGGCAATGCAAACTTGCGAAACCGACTTTTAATTTTTGAAAGGCAGCTTGCCTCTTATTAGCCCAGTAACATACATGGGGAAAGTTATAAAAAAATTATTAACAAGCTGGATTTTTGTGTTGTGTATTCTTATGTTGTAAACAAAACTCAATTTGTCCTCATCGATAGCATCTCCTTAACTTTTTTTTTATAGGGGGTAACATTTAGTTGAGTGCACTCGTCGGGGATTACAAGTTGAAAATATCATTTTTATTAGTATTTTGAGTGTATACCTACCTACCTAAATAAAAATGATAGATAAAAGAGCTAAAAACAATTAAATTAATAAGTATTCATTTTTAGCAGTAAAAAAAAATGTAATTAGTTATCCTTTTCCCGCTCTGGCCAGGAGGGGGCTCTCGGAGACCTCTGCTTGGCCCGGAGCCGGCTCTCGGCTGCCCTAGATCCCATGCCAAGAGGTTAATAGATAACTGGACTCGTTCCCAGTTCACTGACCTCTGGGATTCCTATCCAGGACTTTGGCAAGCGAAGCTCTTAATCTCTGGGCCCTTGCCGGAGAGAACAAAGCAAATGCTGCGTCTAAGCAGAAAGCAAATAAGAGCCATGACGGGCTTCCTGACCGGGCATGGCTCTTTCAGGAAACACCTGCACGCAATGGGGGTGGTAGACCACCCCGATTGCAGGTTTTGCGAGGACGACGAGGAAACTTCTCTCCACGTCCTCACTTCCTGTCCAGGACTGATGAACCTGAGGCACAAATACTTCGGTACTGGTTTTCCAGTGCTGGAGGAAATAAGGAGTTCTCCCGTGGGAAGAATTTCAGCCTTTGGTCTGTACTTGTTAGTGGTAGCACAATGGACCACAAGGCCTGAGTGCGGCGACCTCTAGGCGCCCCGCTTAAAGAAGAAGAAGAATATCCTTTTCCCATGTAAATTTATATGTAACTATTTCAGATAAAATCTTACAATGTATAGGAAATACCTGAGGGATTATAGTGATCAATTAACTTTACCCGTGGAACTTTCAAGGGGCATTTATAGGCTTAATCAGCAAACAGTCCAAGATTTGTTTATAGACATGGCTCCACAATTTATGCATATGGAAAGAGAGGAAATCAACATTCCAAAAAAATATTAATATTTTATTTGCATTGAATATTTTTGCACAAGGCATTATTTACTTGTTAGTCTATTATCATAGGGCCCAAAAACAACCGCTCGCGTCAATGACTTGCCAAGTTCTGAAACGCTTTATTTCATGAAAATATAAGCCAACGGGATCACCAAATGCCTTGTTGGCATTTCTGAAAATGGATTTTTCTCCAGTAACCCACAATTCAAGATGGTGACTAGGCCGATTTTTTCAAAAAATCATATCTAGGTAATATTTAACCAATTTTCAATTTCAAAAAAACAGAATGCTTACAAAAAAATATAATTTACGGAAAAAAAATACTGGAAAACAAACATTATTTTCTAATTTTATTTATAACTTTTTATCTTGAAAACAACAGGCCATATGGAATAAAATATCGAACACAAAATGTGCAGAATCTTATACCGAATCCAGCAATATTCAAATTTATAGGCATTGGCTGAAAAATAACCCTATAAATGTGCTAGAATAGGTCATGCACCATTGAGTCGATCCATTTCAATTAGTATAGAGAGAGAGAGAGAGTTTATTTGTGTCAGACAATTGTACATTGTATGCACACGTCAGAAATTACATAAAATTACAAAGATTAGGATTAAAATTAAATATATCTATAAAAATAAGGAAGTGCACCTAGGAAAAACAAACAGGAAAATACAACATTTTAAAAAGAGGTTCCAATATTATCAATAAACTCTTGGATGTTACAAAATACATTTTCTTTTAGGAGTGTTTTCGCTTTTTTTGAAAAATATGCAAGAGGTAAATTTTTCCACTCAACGGGCAACATATTATACAACTTTATGGATATATATCTGAACGATTTTAAGTTTTTTGTTAGTCGAAAATAATGTGATTGTGTCTTGTCTCATATTGATTCCGATTTTGGTTAACAGTGACATTTTTTTTCGCGTAGTCTAAGCATTCATATATGAATTGATTCGTTAGTGTTAATATACCTAATGATTTGAATAATGTCCTACACGATTCGTGATTTTTCGAATTTGTGATTACTCTTACTGCTCTTTTCTGGATTAGTAAAATTTTGGATGCATGTGCTGAGCCGCCCCACAGTATGATTCCATATGACATGACGCTATGAAATATAGTGTGGTATGCTTGTAATATGGTATTTTGATCTATAGCATTAGCAAGATTTTTTAGGAGATAGACATAACTCGATAGTTTTTTGTGAAGATACTCTATGTGTGCTTACCATGTTAATCTACTATCCAAAAAAATTCCAAGACACTTAACTGGATGTGTGTTTGCATCTATATGTGTAAGTTAAAAATGAGGGTTTGTGTTTTTTCTACATTTAACGATAATTTGACATTGTTAAAATATATCTTGGCCTGTGACTGCATTTCATCCGACACATGTACTAGATCTTTTATGTTCTTTTCACTTGATAATATGGTTGTGTCATCTGCATAATTTACTGACTTGTAGTTTATGAAATGTACGATGTCATTGATGTAGACTATAAACAGAATTGGTACCAAAATAGACCCCTGGGGAACACCATAATTTAATGGCTTGAGAGATGAGGTCTTACCATTTACTTCTACACACTGGAGTCTACTTGATATGTAGGATTCTATAAATGACAACGCTGGACCTCTAATACCATACATTTCTAATTTAAATAGCAATATGTTATGTGAGACACAATCAAACGCCTTTGATATGTCCATACACGATGCTATGGTCATGTTACCTTTTTCCAGTTCATCCGTTACTGATATAATTAAATCTGTTAATGCCTTCACTGTAGATTTACCTTTTATGTATCCATATTGACTTGGATTTAGTAGATTCTTACTTATAAGGTAATCTATTAATCTCGTTTTGTAAGCGCATTCTAAGATTTTGGCTAATATAGGAATTATCGATATCGATCTGTAAGTTTATGTCACCTTTTTTAAAGATAGGAGTTACTTTTGATTGCTTAAGATTTTCAGGGTATATTCCATTTTCAAAACAACAGTTTATAAAATAGCTGATTTGGGGCACTAATTCCTCTTTTGCATGTTTGAGAGCATCACTATTCAGTCCATAATAGTCCCTGGATTTTGAGGAGCTTAGGGAATCTATTAAGATTTCAATTTCAGTATTAGTGACTGGTGACAGGTAAAAAGAGGACATTGCACAATTTTGACTCAATGCTTGTAGATATTCAGTATTGCTTTGGTTAAGCTCATTTACTAATTTATTCGCAATGTTCGCAAAAAATGTGTTCAGATCTTCCGGAGATATGTTTGGCTGAACATTTTTATTTATATTTATATTGGATCTTTTTTTATTTATGATTGACCACGCGGTTTTTTGTTTATTATCAGAGTTTAATATTGATTTGGTGTTATATTTTATCATTTCAGATTTTATATTCTTTTTTATATTTGTTATATAATCCCCTAAAATTATTATCTATTTTACTAAGATCATTTAATATTATTTAAATTTATTTTTCATATTTTTAATTTCCTATACGTTTTTTCTTGAATAACGCGTGTTACGATCTGTTATTATTTACACTGCACTTTTTATATAATTGTTGCACATTCTATAGCATACTCTTCGCATCTTTATCGTTAATAATATTAGTTTTAGACATTTAATCTAATTACAAAATATTAAAAACAAGCAATTTAAAATTTAAATAATTAATAATTTTTTTATTTATTGATAGATTTTGTTCTTCCTCTAGCTAACACTAACACTAACTTCCTGTCCAATTTTTAATAAAATCGGACCTTTTGTTCTTAAGTTACAAGAAACTGACGAACAGACGGACGGACGGACATTTTGAAAGTTATTCAGAATTCGATCACCAACACAGTGAATTGAAACTTTTTTTTCTCTACGAGCGATATTATCGGTTTTAGAAATGTGCCGATCAGATGCAATATACTCCTCGCTTTACATTTGCGAAGAGTATAATAATGGAACTTAATTCTAGTACATGTTTTGTGTGTTAAGAACCCGTTGTAAAAAGTCATGCAAGGACATGCTACCAACTAAAGACAGGTTGTCTAAAATTTAATCTTAGACCATGAGTCTTTTGTTGCTAACACCTGGGACAAAAAAGGAAGACTCGCTGAAAAACAACACAAAGACAAAAATATGTCAACAATACCCTGGCGCATCTTATCGTGTCTCAAATGGATCATTAATAAAAAATATTTCCCTTGAAGATTTTTTATCCAACATAAAAACCAAAACAAAGCTCACTGAATACCTCGCCAAGAAAGTTCGAAATTGAGAAAGATTTAAGCATGCTGTAACTTCATTTATTCTGCTGATAAACATAGAAGACAATAATCATGAAGAAGCTGATACTATTCTAAAACTTCGTGAACTCAAGAATATGGAATAGACGTGCAAATTTCTGTGCACACTCCGTATGATGTGTTTGTGCTTCTGGTTAGTTTTTATGTCAGTGTTCTGCAGGAAACTTCTTTTGTGCAAATACCGCAGATTTAGTAACTCCATCGATCATGGAAGAATATGAAGATAAATCAGACAAATTGTGGTATTTTTACTTTAGCATATTGCGAATAACCAAAAATATTTTTTAGATGATTACATGCAGATAACTTAAGAATTATAGAGAAGAAGACAATTAAAAATGTAATTTAAGTCGTTAGAGTTAAGATTGTGTCAAACTATTACTATATGATGTTGTGATATTAATAATAAAAACACATTTATTTAATCTGCCGTTTTGAAAAAGCTGTAATTCTTTGCCACTAAAAAATTCAAAATATTTCTGACATGGCCTGATTGTAATTCTTAACTCAGAGAAGCTCTATTATCGTATAAGTATCCCATTAATTTACTGTGTGCCCGACTGAACTCACCTTGCGCACCGCAATATTTTCCACAATACCTGGTAGCACGTCATGATTTTTAAATTTTAGAACATTATTGTTTAACCAATACTCAGTAAACTATATATCATTGCATTCAGCATTAAATTCTACACACTTTTTGTTTAAACTGTTTTTCCATATAAATTATTGTTTTTCGAGTAAAAAATATGTAAAGAAGTTAGAGAACCAAAATTTTACTTTTTTTGCAAAATTTTCAGTTAGAGATTAAATATTCTTAGATTTTGTATTTTTTATAGTAAAAAGTATACTTTATGAAGTATTCCCTTTTTTAGAAATAAAAGATCGGACAACTACGACGAGAGATACGAATTTTTTTCAAATAGCCCTATCTGCCATCTTGACTTGTATATTATTGGTGAAACATCCATTTTCAGAAATGCCAACATGTCGTTCAGTGATCCAGTAGACCTAAATATTCAGAAAATAAAGAGTTTTCAAACTTGGCAGGACATCGACGCGAGCGAATCCTATGATAATAGACTATGTGTTTATATCATATTTTATATATTTCTAATGAAATAAAAACACTAAACAGTTTTTAACATTTTCACATATATTACGTCAACATGACGATCGTTTCGGTAAAACATGAGCATCATGTGGACGTAATATATGTGAAAACGTTAAAAACAGTTTAGTGTTTTTTTATTTCATTAGTGATAATGGGTTTTCACCAAGTAAAGGTCGAGTCTATCAACTATTTTATATATTTACATCATTACTTGAGTATCTTTGAGGTACACCTGTTACTACTAAGCGTTGACCACTCCTTAGGTTCTTATAAAAAAAAGTTGTGGGTATGTGTATGTTTGGGGGCTGGTTATTAGTTAGTGAAAAATAAATGACCTGGTAAGAATGATTAGAAACGTTCAACATGGTTCAAAAATCCAACATACAACCTTTTTATGTCAACTATTAATAAAGCATACTTGCGGCCCCAACCACTTTTTATACTGTTATGCCTATCGTACCGGAACTTGGTGAGGACTATGTAAATACTCCTCTTGGTTCTGTTTATTTATTCTGTGTTTATGTGCTTATAACTTATTAAACTGAAATTGATAAGTTAAATAACAAGAAAAACTACCTACAATGATAATTACATCATACAGTAAGGGGAAGTAGTATAATTTGTATTTTTTTGCAAACTGTTTCCACTTACTGTGCCATTATACGTTTTCAAAGCGATCAAAGGTTACTAATATATAACATTTTCACTTAACATAACCTCAGATAAACTTCATGCATGTCAGTCCTGTCACGGTGATATTTTAAAAATTTCAGGCTATTTTGTCTATTGGTGCAACTGTATAATAAATCTGTTTCATTATTTATAGGGGGTTATTGATAAAGATATCAATATTGAAAATGCATTTGGCATGTGAATACAACGCAGAAACAACATCGATATTGAATTCAATAATCGTATCAATGTACATGAGAATAGTGGTGATTAGCGAAGAACTCAACATCAACTCAAAACATAAAATTAAAGTCCACACAAAAATCTCGCTTGGTAATAATTTCCTTTTATACTCAAAGTTTAATTTTATTGGGCTACATCATTACCATTGAGACCAAACGATGATTGTCTCTGTTAACAATGAAAAAGTTGTCTGTTGGTGGCAGTTTCTTTTAGATACCTGTAATTATTTGTTTTAATTCTCTCACCTTTACTGTTCGATATTTTTTTGAGTGACAACAAAATGACAAATAACTAAATTTTAAATGAATAAAAACTATTAGATAAAAACTATTTCAGAAAAGCTGGCGAGAATTCTTCCAATGTGATGTCCCGAACTCTAAATCCACGATGGCTCAGAATATTTAGCTGGTACTTTCGACCAAGAAATGTGAATATCTGTTTATCAGTGAATAATCTCAAGACTTATCTGTCCAAGGGCGGCAAGGCATTACTAGGCTCTCAGATTTGTACCGCAGCTTTGATAGGGAAAACAATCGAGAAATTAAATATTGATGAGGACCTAAAGAAAGCCTGCGAGGAAGGAGATGCGGCCATTATTAGGCTGATGGACCAGCTAAGGGAATTTGTTTTGATTGTCAGTCGGGAATATCGTTGTTGTATTGTTAAACAAATAGAAATCACAGAAGTTGCCTCAAAGATAGGACCCTTGGCAGAGGCATGGGATGAACTACCGAAGTATAGAACGTTAGCCGATGAACTAAATAAGGAATTAACCGATTATTTGTTGTTGTTGCGAACCATTGGACAAATGGCTGATGATGAATCGTTAGTTCATTTCGTAAAGGGTAGTAAGGATAACTTGCATTCAGTTAATGTGAAATACAAAGAATTAGAAGTGATGCTTGAAAAGGAGTTTGAAGAAAACAGAAAGTTTGAAGTCGAACTTTTGAGGATCAAACGTGACAGTATACTGAAAGGCATTGTAACATAGATGGAAGAGGAGCAGCTGCTTATATATACCGTATGTTAAATTTGTAAACGCATTTCAATAAAGAAAAGTTAATAACAACTTGTTGTAATTGTTTATCAATCAATGTTGCATAATTCTCTCTAAACTGGTGAAATTACGGTTGGTT
This sequence comes from Stenurella melanura, assembly GCA_963583905.1. NCBI lineage: Eukaryota > Metazoa > Arthropoda > Insecta > Coleoptera > Cerambycidae > Stenurella > Stenurella melanura. The sequence goes on from OY757311.1 coordinate 171,520,338, forward strand.
GCTCTGGAAATCCTCCTGGATATGCCCCCTCTCCATATTTACCTGGAGACGGAGGCCAGGTGAACAACATACAGACGCCAACAAGTGGTGATCAGCAGGCTAGCATCATGAATCGCAACAAGTTGTTAGATGACGATGTGATGCCCACCATGATCAACCATGAACTGCCCTTTAACATCATGGAAGAGATGATGAGATTGGAACAATGCCTACAAAGGACAGATACAGTTGGGTCACAGACGGCACAAAAACTCCTGAAGAAACTGAAGCCGGAGTATATAGTTACAATCTGAAGGTAACAATAACTTCAAGCCTGGTTGATAATGCGACTATTTTTCGCATGCACTTTAAGTATTCATTAGCATTTGAAGTACTTGCAAACAATGCATATCGTCCTATTTTTGCCAAAAAGAAAAAAATGTCTTATGGCACAGAACTAGGTGTTTGCTTTTCCGTCAAACACATATATGGAAATAATGTTTTTTTTGGCACAAATCGTAGATTTACCTAGCCGTCATGCTCTCAGTGACACCCATTTTGAAATGTTGGTTCTTTTAAGAGCCAATAAAAGTATTTAAGGTTAATATTTTTTATATTTTCTTCTACTACCTAAGAACACTTAGTAATCACGAGAACTTTGCTTGGTGCTTGGTAATTCCAAGCACTATCTTTCAGTGCTTAATGCCCAGAGCAGGTTTTATCAGTACTCGGCGCAGCTCTGATCTCGACATATAATTCGCACAATGGAGTCATAATATTGAAATAGTTGCTTAAAACAACAATTCACCAAAATACACATTTCTGGAGAATTTAATTTCGGATTAGCGTTACTGATGTCTCTGGAGGTTTGAAAGGTACATCTCACTTGATGTTTTTTGTTTTATAATATGTTTAGGTAATCAGTCTTTTGTTTCCCATTATTTTTTCTGAATAAAATATTAAATATGAGGATATATTATTATGACCTTGGATGAAGGACCTAGGTTGATGGCCTTTTGATTGTATGATATTGTATTCTAATGTTTGCAGAAAGAACGTTTTTTTTATTATTATTATTATTATTATTATTAGCAAAACTGGAAGGACAACATAGTGTAACAATTTTGATATCAACTAAACTTTCAACAGTTTGACATAGAAGTTTGCTGTATCTTGCATCTTATATACATAGTAAAAATTATTTAAACAAATTAGAATTACTCCAAATTATTTAAAACACAACAAGGACCACCACAGGGCTCCCCTCTTTCACCCCAATTATACAATTACATCTTCTCGATTATGATATTTACAACTTTGGAAAATACTTTGAATATTTTAATCCTGATGCATGTATCCTACAGTACTCTTATGACACTGCCCTAATTAGCCATAATCGCGCGCTAGAAAAACCATTGCTGAATTGACAGATGTAAATCTTATCTATCTATCTATATATCTAATGTACAGGACAGTGACAACAAATGGAGATTAAAACCCAACCGGATAAAATCCCAATACATTAATTTTAATCATGCACCGAACAACAATTCGCCAACAGTTACTGTCAACCATCACAATCTAACCTCTCAAAAAATAGTGAAATATCTGGACGTAAGCTTAGATCAAAAGTTAAAGTTCAACCACCACACCAAATCCATAAAATAGAGGTGTATCTCTAGAAGGAAAAACTTTCACTGCATGACCTATAAAAATAAAGGAATCAGCAAAAAGACAGCAGCTCACATCTACAAATCGATATGCAGACCAATGTTGGACTCCAGCCAATACCCTCTACCTAAATGCCAGAAAACCAGCAATAAACAACGTCCATGTTGCAGAAACATCAGCACTCGGAACCATCACTAAATATCGACACCCAAGAAGTCCCTTGCACAATCCACCAAATGCTTCTCTTTACCGAATAACTAATACAGAGCCAATTCCACAGAGACTATCTAAATTGGAGCAAGCTAACCGTTATACTCTTCGCCGATTTACTGCACTTTTTATATAATTGTTGCACATTCTATAGGATACTCTTCGCAGTTTTTTTGTAAATAATATTAGTTTTACACATTTTTAGTTTAATTACAAAACATTAAAAAAATTACGTAAAAAAATTTTTTTTTCATTTACAAAAATTTATAACTTTTTTATTTATCGATCGATTTTGCTCAAAAACAATAGGGTTCTTCCTCTAGCTAACACTAACTTACTGTCCAGATTTCAATATAATCGAACTTTTTGTTCTTAAGTTATGGTGCTTACAAGAAACGTGACGGATGGACGGATTTTGAAAGTTGTTCAGAATTCGATCACCAACACAGTGATATGAAAATGTTTCCTTTACGAGCAATACTATCGGTTTTAGAAATGTGCCGATCGAATGCAATATGCTCTTCGTTTTGTATTTGCGAAGAGTATAATAAGGACTACATGCCAATAATGATTATTACATTGTAACATATAATTACCTGTTTTTTTTTCACATGATATCTATCTGTTAACCATACTTCACATTACAAAACTTAGTATTACATTATTGTTTGAAAAAAAAGGCTGTGTAACATTCTTCAAAATGGACCTGCTCTGGCTCCAAATTATGTAACGTGTCTTGCTTGGGTAGCTGTTTTGGAGATGTTAATCTAGTGCTCAGTTAGTAAACAAATAGTGCAATTTCAAATAAACAGGTTATTCTCTCAATAACAGGTGGATCATGTCAGTGTGACATAATATACATGTTTCTGTATCTTTTACGGACATTTAATCATTTCGTAAATGTTTTCGAAGAGGCGAGAGTGTAATGTTGGCAACGTTGCGGTAATTCGTCGTGGTGTCAATAGCATACGTTGGGTACCTTTTAACCACGCACCGACATAGGTTAAATAACAAGTAACTCAGATAGGTCCCAGCTCAGCACTCTGAAGGAGTCTACCGGTCAACTTACATTCACTCCTCCGTGGTACCTCGTAATGGAGCACTAACTGTAATCGACTCAGCTCAGCACACTGAAAGCCAGTGCCAGAATAGCACTGATTTGCCTAGAATTTGGTCGCGCTTTTATATCCGAAATCCTAGACATGTGACCCATTGGTGGCGTGTGCAACTATAGGTCCGCGTGTGAATTTCGGGTACATCGGCGATCTATGATTATTGGGAACGTGTGGAAAAATGCTTGATAAGCGGAACTCTAGTAATGTGTCATGACTTTATGAATGCCTCATTACTGAAGGACTTTGTTCAGTGGCCATTTGGGTTTTTACTCAATGTACTTTTATTATTATTATTATTTATTTTATTAAGGTAGCATGCTGAGTGCCAATACGGATTCTTTTTAGTTTCACATCACATTTATTTTTCAGGCAAAAAATGAGCTCTCAAAAAGGCAACACCTCCCGCACGAGGCCCCAAAAGCACAAGAACAGAACGGCATTTAAAAACAACTTGCACGATACAAGCCACCGTACAAAATTAATTAATAACATTCAAGTTAGTCACGTTTGTGTTAGATGCAAAGAGATAATAGAATGGAAAATTAAATATAAGAAATATAAACCATTGACGCAACCGAAGACATGTGTGAAATGTGGGCAGAAGACTGTAAAGCAAGCCTATCACGTAATGTGTGTTGAGTGTGGAAAGAAAGAGGGTGCGTGTACCAAATGTTGCCAGAGTACGGAGGTTGTCGAAGCGAAGCCCAGCGACCAGGAACAGGTAATACTTGTCAAAAATGTATTAAATATAGGGTATCCTGAAAAGGTACCAACAAAATGAAAGTTACAGAGGAAATCAAAAGAAGTAATTTTTGTTGATGGCCCTAGAGCAAACTAAATTTTTAAATCGGAGAATAAATATGGGACACCCTGTGTTGTTTTATCCACATTTAATTATTTGTATCACCAAACTGTTTAGTACAAATTTTCGTAGTGGTGGAAACTTCAGTAAATAACTCAAAATGTCTTTGTTACAAGTACTTGTATTAAGCGATTTTTTTTTCATCAATTGCCACTTAATGAGTACAAAAATACAATTGGCATACATCCCAGTTAGTGTGAACCTCCACTAACAGACATAACGTGCAGGTTTACCTGCACGTTATGTCACTGGCCACGATAAAGAAGTATCAAACCGATTTTATTGTTATCGATTAATTTCCACTTAGTTATTATAAGAATCGGGTAACAAACAACAAAAATTACAGAGGAATAAGGGTTCGCGGGGATTAATTTTGGTAAACTTTTTTAGTCACTTTCTACTAGCAAAAAACTAGCCTTTCATGAAACAATTAGTGAGGTAACAATTAATTCCGACTTAAAACCCCAGGCAACCGGGCTATATGTCAAATAAAAATACCATCGCCATACATCTAGATTTAGTGGAGGTTCAGAAGCAGGTATATGTCCCGACTATTGTAGGTACATCGGCGGACATTTTAAATCTGCAAGGTGTCTACTTTTAAGCCAAGATTAGTAAATGTTAAACTAATTTACTGTGAAATAGTTTCATTTATAAATAAGGTTCCCGCCACTAAGAATAATTCTCATACCGTGCTCTAAGGCAAAGATTTGATCATGTCTCTAGCTTACACAAATGTGTCAAGAAATTAATGGTTTCCATACGATATATTATCGGAGGTTTTTTGTTGATTTTGGATTTCGGTGGATTTTAATGGAACCAGTGCCATTCTACAGATTATGGCTTCCTGATTAAAACTCATTTTGGACAAGAAGTTCACTGCTCAAAATTTTTCGGAGCTACGGAGCATAGAAGTGACAGATTTTCAGTATTTAATAATAGAACTTTAATAGTATATTATAATACAAGTGTATAATTAAAGCACTCACGGGTTTATGCCATGATGAGCGTAGCAAGGAGGGTCCTGTTCTAAAGGAGTAAAAGCTTTAAAGGCTACTTATATAGGTGTATTATACGCTATTTTTTATTATACCTGGACTGCAAAGTAAAAATTAGAAAAATTAATTAATGTAAATTCATTTTACAAGGTAATCTCTGAATTTAATAATAATAATATTTATCACATATACACACAAAGGAGAAAACATGTGAACAGTGAGCGATTAAACAAATATTATAACTAGAACTATAGAAAAGTAGTCCCACATTTTGTAAAAAATTCGTCAACACTGTAGCTGTTCATGTCCAACAAAAATGATTTTAAAGCCTTTTTAAACTTAAAAAATGTTGTCATAGATTTAATATGCCCCGGCAAACAGTTAAAAAATTTACAGCCCATGAAACAGAGACTTTTAAAGGCTTCCCTGCAGGAAGTATTATATGCCAGATTGGCTATTATATGTATTGCCCTTTTTTGTAGTAAAAAAACTCTATTTGCTGCAGATGAGGAACCCCAATGCACTATACCGTACTTTATGCAAGAATGAAAAGTAGCAAAATACTTACTATTGATAGGCTGCATTGTTTTATGTTATAGCCAAAGCATAACAGACCTTTGACAGTTTAACACACATATCATGTATGTGATTAGACCATTTAAAGCTACAGTTGATTTTCAAATCAAGCATTTTGATTCATTGCATACTCCACACTTGTAGTAGAAGATACAAGGATATTAGTGTTGAAGACAATATTAGACTGCAAAGTTTTAAAGAGAATACAGGTTGTTTTACTTTGGTTAATACATAGTTTATTATTTTCAGTCCACAATATTACTTTGTATAATTCTTGCACAGTTTTCAGCATCAACAAGAGTATTACATTTTATTAAAATGTTCATATCATCGGCATACGAAACTGTCAAACATGATGGCTATTGAATATAATTCAGCATATCATTGATATAAATAATAAAAAGTGTGGGTCCCAATATAGATCCCTGAGGCACTCCAACGCTGACAGTCTGTGAGTCTGATATAACATCCTCAATACAGACCTGCTGACTTCTATTTGCAAGATATGACGCAAACCAATTGTGAGCAACAATTTCATTTTTAATCGGTAACATCGAGACAGTTAGAATTTTTTTATTTGGTTGCTCAGTACTTGTGCATTTATCATTGTTTAAAATTGGTTGATACCTAAGCAACTTTAAAGCATTAGTGCTTTAAAGGCCCGATTTTGCACGCTTTTTAGTTTCAAAAACAAAAATTATAATTCGGGTATAATAAAGAAGCACTTTTTTTCATGCGTATTGGAGGAACCAGTTGCATATATTTTGCAATATTTTCGGAATTGGCTTGATTAGGTAACCATAATCTGTCCAATGCCACTTTTTCCGAAAACATTCACCAAAGCCCAAAATCTCATGTACTTGGTGGGGGGTCCTTTGTTGGTATGTTTTCGGAACACCCTCTACAGTTCCTAACAAGCAACACAATCATCAGTCGATTACCTTTATATGCAATTTTATTGCACTATGACATTATTTTCATTGCTCTATGGAACAAACGTGAGTAAACCACTGCACGCAAAACCTTTAAAGTTAACATATCATGTCTTCTTTTTAAGGTCAAATTGGATAGTGAATTGACGGCTTTACTCAAATCTTTGCCCGAGAGAAAACGAAGAACGTTTATCAGGTACATGAATAAAAAGGGTAAAGAGGAAAATGGTGAAAACATTTCAAAGAAAGACGACAGGGATGCTTTGCTGAATAAATTAAATGCCCTTAAAGTGGATGAAAATGATGATTTAAATGATTCTGATTTTGATGAAAGTGAAGTTGACGATTTGGAAGATGAAGATCAGAGCGATAATGGATCATAACTGAACTATAATAAGATTCAAATGTATTGAGCCCTCACTGTAATCGTGCATATCTCATGGAAAAGGCACCAAACCGTTGCCAAGACTTTAACTTATCATCCAAGAAGTTAGATTTAGCTTGAAAATATTTTCTTATCAATAGTAAATTGGCATGCAAATAGTTAGTTGTACATTTTCTTTTAGCTATTAAATTTAAATGAAGATTACCAAAAACTTTTAAATGGCACTCGGCTTCTTTTTGGAATATTAATCCAACTTATGTTCAACTGTTTTTAAAAGTAGTGCTAGAAGATGTCCCACTTTTTAAGATTTTGACCATACCAGCTTCTATCTGTTCTCTGAAAATGTGCATCTTATATGAATAATATTTTAGGTATTGATAAAACAGCGTTGTTTGTAGGATGAATTTTTTTCATAATCTTTATGTTAATGGGAGTTGTTATCAAAAACGTGACCTCATGCTCCATACATTTGAATCGCATATTAGTTTCAGAATAATTATGTCTGTGATTCTAAAATGGATGCGATTCTGTGTAAACTATAGAATTATTTTTTATGCACTTATATGTAAAAACAATGATGACAAAATATATATGTGTGTACCCACATAACATAGTTTTTATTGTATTTCTTGAAGACGTTAAATATTTTGTGTTATTAGATCCTCCACGGGAAAAAAATAATCAACGATATCTTGTTATAATGAAATGTTTGTTATAAGTCATTGATATTAAGCAATCATTTACAACGTATAAATAATCTATTAACAATTTAAAGTGGGCAGAGATATAATGGTTAGATTTGCTTAAAATAACATCCTCATATTTCAACAATTTCTCCTACGTCCCTAAACCCACTCAAACGTTTTTTACAGGCTTTTAGGCAGAATCCTTCCAAAACCCTTTGAAAAATTGTTTGAATCGGTTTAGTGATGTAGGAGAAGTCGGAATATGAAGTCATCTTTTTAAGATAATCCAACCATTATTTCCACCCACCTTTGACTCATCTAGGTAGTTGGTACATTAGACTATAAGTAAGCATATACTATGAACTGTGCTTGGTGAAGTAACTCATGTTCTGTTATTTTCTGTTAATAAATTGTTGAAAAATTACTGTGTCTTTATAGATAGACTCTAAATTTGATGATACAGTTTACCCTTGATAGGTACTTCCTTTACTTTTATCCTAATATAATAATATTACTGTATTTTATTCATTCCATATATTCACATTTTTCCCAAAATAAAGTTAATGCCAGAAAAAACAATGAATTTCAACAAACACTTACCAGTAAAAGTACACCGCTTGGATAAACTGTAAGAACACTTCACCCTTAGGTCGTATCATATAAGTCCTAACTTTTGTGATTTACACCCAGAAACTGAAATTTATATAAAACAAACTAAATTTTTAAAATTTTAAATCTAGGATGTCTGCTGCTACTTCTGTTATGCAACCAGCAACACAAACAATTGAATGAAGGCGCTTTCCATTTGTTGGTAAATCCGAGGAATTGGAACTACTCCAATTACAAAATCAAAACGTGGGATAAAAATTGTTGATATAAGATGATACATCATAATTGCCATTAGATCTTTATTAATGGGCTTGTTCGACATTTTTTTTTTATTTCATAAATCGAAAGTGCAAGTATAAAATAATGGATCTGCAAAAAATCAGAATCTTATTCGCACGTTTAGTATCTTAAAAATTATTACAAATCTCCACCTCGCGAAAATGGGACGTGGCCAGGCGTTACGTCACTATACGCACAGACTCGGCGATCACAATAGACTCGATGCTCCTTAGTTGTTATAATTATAAGTGTTTTCAAAGTATTGTTTGCTTTGCTTACTTCTTGACAGTAGGGGAGTACAATTTTGTGAAATGTCAAAAAATTACAATTTTCTCGCTCCTGTCGGGACGAATTTTCGATTTTGACCCTGTAATTTATGATTAGGATTCATCGCCGACCTTCTCCTTTCCGTAGAGACATAGAACGAACTTCCACTCGACGTATTTATTTAGTTATCAGCGTTTGAAAATTCCATGTTTTTCGACTATTCAAGTTAAATTTGAATAGTCCCAGAAACCACTTTTCTTACGTCACTTGCCTATAGTACCGTCACAAATGAGCGTTCGGTTTTTGCAACTATTACTAATTTCAACTCCTTGTATCTCGAGAACGGAAAAAGTTAATAATATGAAATTTTAAGTGTATAATGAGAATATCGAGTACTATATGAAAAAGTATAAACACCATATAAAAAGAATATCATGGAACAAGCCTATTGTGTTGCCTATCTATGAAATAAATTCCTTTTAAACATAATCTGAGCAATGTGATACTGTTCTAACCTCAGTTTCATTGGGAAGGCCTCAATATTTTGAGATGTCAAGGACATCAGTCGCCGAGATCAAACGTCAAATTTTTTACCTGTCAATCGCGAAAGTCAACAATAGTAGTTTATAATTATAATTTGTGCGTACTCTAAAGTTAAAGAAAATGAGCGCCACAAAAGAAGCTATGGCGATGGAAGTAGAGTCTGTATCCACTGTTACCGCCGAAAGTTCAAAATCTGCCATGGATATTTCAACAGATGTCGGCAAGAATGTAATGGCATCAGGGGCTGTCGGGTCCATTACTTGTTCTTTACACCCCCTTGTTATTATGAACGTTTCTGAGCATTGGACCAGAGAAAGAGCCCAGGAAGGATCTGTGCAACAAGGTAGGTTTTAATCTTTTGTAGACAGAGAATGAATTGTTAAATTCTAATTCCAACCTCAATTTTAGTGATCGGTGCACTGATTGGGAAACAAAAAGGCAGAAATATAGAAATAATGAATTCTTTTGAGTTAGTCTTTAGTGTTATCGGTGGAGATGTAGTGATTGATAGAGACTATTATAATATGAAGGAAGAACAATGTGAGTAAAAGACTAACAGTTTTAAAATGTATAAGTATTCCAATTTTTGTATTAATTCCAGTTAAGCAAGTGTTTAGCGATATGGATTTTATTGGTTGGTACACCACAGGAGATGCCCCTAATACCATGGACATAAAAGTACATAAACAAATTTGTGAAATAAATGAATCTCCTATTTTGCTAAAATTAAACCCTTATGATAAAAATATAGAGGTTAGTAATAATTGTAATATAGAAACAAACGGCACTAAGCTTTGTACATTTTTAGCATTTACCAGTTAATTTATACGAGTCTGTGATAGATTTAGTCAGCGGTGAAGCAACGATGTTATTCGTCCCTTTAACTTACACACTAGCCACCGAAGAAGCTGAACGCATCGGGGTAGACCATGTAGCTAGAATGTCATCCGCCGATTCTGGGGAAAGTTCCTTAGTAGCTGAACACTTAACTGCTCAACACAGCGCTATTAAAATGCTACATTCGAGAGTTCGACTTGTTCTGGAGTACATGAAAGCGGTGCAAAGCGGACAGTTGCCCAGGAACCATGAAATACTCAGGGAAGCTTACTCTTTGTGCCACAGGCTGCCAGTCATTCATGGATCAAGATTTAGGCAAGACTTTTATAATGTAAGTGCAATTTTTATTAAGTGAAAGTTCACAAATTATGACAATTATCTTGTAGATATCTAAAAAGGTTATTATATATTGTTCTATATTCTACTATCTATTTTATTTTTTATACGTTCGAAATTACTTTTTGAAAGTAAATTGAAATGATTTTATTGAGCGCCAAACAGTTTCTTAAAAGCTGTTAATATTATAGACTATAGAACACCATTAGCATGACCATCTACAATCTATAGAATGACTCTTACTCAGGGTCCAACGAAGTCGGTTCAATAAATGCTCATCGATCAAGATAACAATCTAAATAAATCAAACTCAGTATTGAACGAACAAAGTATTAATTTATTAACAAATTTGAACTTGGAATGTAATTAACAAATTTAAATAACAAAATCTAACTTAACTAAATTGATAAATATGGCCTTTATTTAAAATAAATATGTACCATGGATTTCTGATATAGTAAAGCTTTACCTTGTCTTTCTTTCGACTCGAGTAATGTTATATTATAACCTCTAACTGGTTATTATGATCCTTGAAATATTATGTCACTTGACTGACTTTTTAACCTCTCAAGGCTTCTTCTTCTTCTTCTTTACTGGATTGACGTTTGTTTCTAACCTCCAATTTATTTTCAAGATTTTCTTGAAGTATTTCTATCACTTGCTTGACGTTTGAAATTTCTTCACCATATAAATTTGCTAACTGGATTAACAAATACTTCCCTCTTCTAAATCTGCTTTCCGGATAATCTACTTCGTAATACTTTCAAAGTATACTCACTTCTTATATTTAATCAACTTTTACAATTTATTCTTGATATCAATATATCTGGATTGTAATATCCTAACCTTCAACTTATTCACCACTTTTATTTTCAATTTATTATTTATTCTTGGATGAATATATTTCGCAGCTCGCTGTTCAGCGGTGTGTGATCAACTGATTTGTTATTTTTAGTCGTTTCAATGGGTTAATTTCCAATATTTCAATTGTTTTTTTCTATTTTGATCTAATATTTCAAAATTTAATTTTAATTTAAAATTTAAACTATTCAGTTTTGTTTGTTCTTTACCTTAAGTGAATACTGTTTTTAATTCTTTATTTTTCCTGATAAGTTTCTTATTCTACTTTTCAGGATTAAGTGAATAATTATAATTACTCGAAATATATTGACATATTACATACACTTTCTTAAAATCTACTTATAACTACAATTAACAATTCCAATCTCAAATAAATACTAATTCATACATTTAGATGAATAGCAATGATAAACACAAAATGCTAGTAGTTAAAAACGTACTGCAGTTTCCATACTGACAGAATACTTATATTATAAACTAAAACAAGAAATTGATACGCCAACAAACATTTAACATCATACTATTAGTCCTTTCTTTCTGCATGATGTGAAATATCATTTACAAAACACCTTTCTGCAATGATATTTGAAAATATCTGAAAACTTAAAATGTCATTCAGTGTTTTGTAATATATGGACTTACTATTTCTAAAATAATTACGCTGCACTGCAACTACTGTTGATAGTCTTTCATTCAATATTCATTTTGTGTAGATTTACAGTGTTTCTACACAAAATATGATTTTCAGCCCTAAGTTTTGACATGCATGTCAGATTTTATAAAATTTACTTTTTTGTTTTCCAATTTCATTCTAAATCATTTTAAATGAGATTGTGATTCTCTATCAGTTCATGTTTTATTATATACTATTTAGAATAACCTTGTTAAACTAAAATAACTTCATTTTATGTTTATTTAAATATTTTGTTCGTATTCAATATCAAGTTTCATTCTCTGCATCCTACTCGATGAGAATAAGTGAACTTGAATCAATTAAATAAACCACAGATACTCCTGCTTCTGTATGATCCGTTAAAGTAAAACTGTTATGATTAATTCCTAAAATACATACAAATTTGTGAATTTTATTTATGATTTCAAACACGACACTTAGGTAGTGTTCCACAGTGTGGATATACAGCAATATATACAGTGTGTCCCTAGTTGGGGTGCCGCACTTAAGTATCATTTTAAGGAACGTTTTTGCGTTCGTTTCCTATATATAAAATGGGAGCTGTTTGCAACATGTTGTGATAAATTTTTGACACATAATTTTTTATGGTTGTGTTTTATGTGTTTCTATTCTGGTGGCACTATACAATTATTCCCTGAGCATGTTTCTAATTTGTAGCTCACAGCTTTTTATACAGTTTCGCAAAAATTTTTTGGTTTTTCAATTTTGTCACGAAACTATTTTTAAACTTGTTGATTGCGATAACTGTTAAAGAAGTTATAAATAACTATAATATATTGATAGGTGTTTACATGCCATAGTAAGCACCTCCAAACCGTGGATTTCAAAATTAGACCACAAGATACCACTAACTCTTATTTGTTAACTTACTAACTGCTTACAATACCTATAATAATAATAATAAAATTCTTTATTCACTTGGCTATACATTTGTATAGAGGTGACAGATCAATTTTGAACACACGTTAATAACATAAAATAGTATTTAAGAATTGTTACAATAGCAAACGTTATTAAAAATTACAATAAATAGTAAGAAAATATATGATATTGAACATTTAACGACACAGAATATGATGCTATATTTTTAATATAACCATTAGTTGCGTACATTAGTAAAAACCCTCTTGTATGGATTAATAACATTTATTTATTAGGTATTTTTTAAATTTATTTATAAAACTGAAAAACACTGTTGGTTTTTTATCTCAACATAAGTGCATTAAAAATGCTGACACAACAGACAGAGATATTCTTACTTTTTATTGGGTATTTTGCCACTGAAAAATATTTAAAAATTTTAATGAAAGAACCTCTGCGCCAAACGGATCAGACCTCTGTCTGATCTGTTGGTTCTTGAGTACTTGACTGTTTCAAAAAGTCTCACACCTAAAAATATATAAACTAGAACAATGTTATAAACTAAAAACTCAAAATCAAAGCTATAGGAAGTTAACGTTTCGGAAGAGAATCTACTTCCGTTCTCAAAACTTTTTTTGGCCGTCAACCATGACAGTTCTTTGTTTATGTATTTCCATAGTCACGTGAGACATTAAATTATATTTATCTTATTTTTACTTACTTCGTCTCTAAGGATGGGCAACCAACTAGTACAAAAATCTATTGAATAATTAGAAAGGCATCTATCCTCGTTTAATAAAATAATCGCGGATTCTTTAAGTTTTCTTTTAGTTCCGTTGCTCTCTTTTTCCAAAATCTTCGCCGAGTCCCATTTAATTAATAATCATAAAATTAAATGGGACTCGGCGAAGATTTTGGAAAAAGAGAGCAACGGAACTAAAAGAAAACTTAAAGAATCCGCGATTATTTTATTAAACGAGGATAGATGCGTTTCTAATTATTCAATAGATTTTTGTACTAGTTGGTTGCCCATCCTTAGAGACGAAGTAAGTAAAAATAAGATAAATATAATTTAATATCTCACGTGACTATGGAAATGGAAATACATAAACAAAGAACTGTCATGGTTGACGGCCAAAAAAAGTTTTGAGAACGGAAGTAGATTCTTTTCCTATAGCTTTGATTTTGAGTTTTTAGTTTATAACATTGTTCTAGTTTATATATTTTTAGGTGTGAGACTTTTTGAAACAGTCAAGTACTCAAGAACCAACCTCTGTCTGATCCGTTTGGCGCAGAGGTTTTTTCATTAAAATTTTTAAATATTTTTCAGTGGTAAAATACCCAATAAAAAGTAAGAAAATCTGAATATGCCACAAATAAACAATTACAGACAATAGACAGAGATACTTTGCCTTACCCATAACCCCCCCTACGAGCCCGGTGGTGGGGGGGCTAGTAAGGCAAATAGGGATTTGACTTAGTTTAGGGTGTGATGTGGCACGGAGAGGAGTTATGGGTAAGGCACTTGAAAATTCTCGTTGCCCAACGTCTCGACAACATGTATGCAAATTTTGGAGTCTTAATGTGCATTTTAACCACATTTTTCAAATTATTTGAAAATCTTTAAGAAAATTAGTTTCACCACATCAAATGTTGAATAAATAAACAAAGAGTTAACCGACCGAGTAGGCGCTGATTTGGTATAAGCGGGTAATAGATTCGACAAAATGACACCGATTTCAAGTGGTCGGGGTATGACATAATTTTTTATTTTTACTTTCGGCTTTAACATGGAATGACTCCTGTGTAGCAAGTAGTCCCTTTTACAGATATTCTCATATTTCTTAACTGGAAGATATTTCACAAATGCCTACCAGTTGGGGTTTGTATAAAAAGTAGACTTGTAAATAATCCCCACTACAAGGAAATGGTGATAGGGAACACTTTGTAATTTTCAACAGAGTATCTTGATACCTTTCCGAATCGGCCTATTAAATTGACTATCAGTTCACATGCAAGAACCTTTTGGTTGTTACTGTCTCTTGGAATAATATAATTGGCCCTTATGGAATTTCGCAACCATTTAGTAATCTTATAAGTCTCAAATATGAACTCACACCGTTAATAAAACATTAAATGAAAATAGTCGATATTTGAAGTCAGAAAAATTGTTGATTAAGATATTACTATAATGGTTTCTTGAGATATCTGTTGCCGTAAGTGTGACAAATTAGTTCACCTATCCGATTTTTCAGCAATGCAATGATGTCGGTCTGATGACTTACCTCGGAACCCTCACAAAGGGATGCAACGACCTTAACCAGTTTGTGAACAAATTCAATATTTTGTACGATAGGCAAGGATTAGGAAGAAGGATGAGAGGTATATTCTTTTAATAAGTAACTAGTTTAATGTTGATGTATTTATTAAAGTTTGTAATAAACAATCCACTAATACAAGTTGTCTTTTTGTATACAATGAGCTGCTACTATCAAAATTTTTATATAAAAGGCTTTTGTATATTAGGAAGACTGTACAAATCCCATGTTATTTTCTTTAAAAATAGTTTTTTTTAACAACATTATATTTAGGCACTACGAAGTTACTATTAAAATGAACTTAGATTGAGCAACCTTATCATCTCAAAATATCGATGCACAGAGCATTATTGGTAATTGAATTTGAACTGTTGAAACATGTAAAAATAAATTGTAAAGGCAACTGTTTCTGCAAGACAAAGATGAGGCGACTAATACGTCTAAAAAATTGTACTAAAATCAACTGCCTCGGTTAAATTGTTGTAATGTTGCTAACGAGTTTGTGCTCATTTTTTCTGTTGGTTGCCAATCTGAGTTCTACCTTATGTTTATATTTTCAAGAATGAATTTTTTGTTTCTACAATAGTAAAATTTACAAAAAGTGATAATTGGCTTAAATTATTTAAAATAATTTAAATATGGCACTTTCTTTATAATAACTGCTTTATACACTTATCCTAGATTTTGTACATATATTAACTGCAAAAATAACATCGATGAGACTGATGTGGAGTAATTATTTACTTTGTCATATGAAAATTTTAGTACTTACACACACCTAGGGTGGTCCTTAAATTAGGCTAAAAAAATGTTGTCTTAATTTTTTTTTGGGCATCCTTCCATTTTAATATACTCTATTAAAAAGAATTGCTGTAATTTTTTGGAATTCTTTTAGTCTCAGTTTTAGAGGTCGCCACCAAAAGATAATAGAGGATTTTTGCAAAATTTCTATCAAAATAAAAGTAGTAAACATCAAAATGACATTGATCATCAATTAAATTAGTAAAATAGAACAGGACATTGTCCCCCACTTTCATCTCAACCAATCATAACTCATTGAATAGGGACAGCCACAGCCAGCGTCCATGCAGTGTTGCTGATTGGCGGATAATGTAGGAAGGCGGAGGATATTTTTCTCGCCTTGTTAAATATCGGATAAAAACGGATAATTTTATTCTAGTATTGGCCGATTGGATTTACTTTGTGAATAATCGCTGAAGATCCCCCTCCGCTCTTTAAAATTTCGAGATGGGAAAAAAATGTGTAGAGAAATCGCCCCCCCACCCCGCCCCTCTCTTTAAAATTTGCAAGGAAACATTTTCAACGAAATCTATCTGCCTTAATACACATATCGATATAGCCGGAAAGGCTGCAGCACCACCGAATCGAACATTTTCATGTCAGTCGGCGGATAATTACTGTTAATATCATCGGGAACACTGCCTTCATGTAAAGACAAGAGTGTTTCATGTCCAGACGTGGTGCTATGCAGAACCTGACTTGAGAGTTGTTTCCTGTCAGCTAGTGTACTGTGAGGAGTGTTTGTGCAGCTGTGTTTCTTAAAACTATGCTCTTTTCTAAATTATTCTAATCGAAAATATATTTAGTTGTCTGCAGATTACAATAATTTGTTAGAGTTGCTTTATTTCACTACTTTAAACTTTGTTTAGTGCACTAAAATGGGCCGAACGTTTGATTATTAACCCAAGAGAAGCCGTATACTTTATGACAAAACTGTTTGTCATGTAGGCAGATTTGGAATTATTTAATACTATTTGGACTTTAAGATGTTTGTTTATGGCAATTAATAGTAAGGAACCCATTGTAATGAGAACATCTACGTATATTTGGCTTGTTGGTCAAATGTCGACGTCACTAAACCATACAAAGTTGCCATTCCTTGAACGCATGGTACATGGTTTTAATCTAGTAGGAATGTTAGCCTTTTCCCAAATCAGAAGCTCATCACTAGCAGCACAGTGATCTGAGTCTCTTTTATTTAAGTTTAATTTTTTGTAATGAAAGAAAATGCTAAGCAGTTACTTTTTAGATGGCAACTTTGTGTGGTTTAGTGATGTCGACATTTGACCAACAAGCCAAATACACATAGATGTTCTCATCACAATGGGTCCCTTACTACTAGTTGCCATACTCAGACGTCTTATAGTCCAAACAGTATTAAATAATTCCAAACCTGCCTACTTGACAAAGTAATTATAGCACTTTTGTTCTAACGTATACGGCCCCTCTTGGTCTAATAATCAAACATTCGGTCCACTTTAGTGCACTAAACAAAGTTCAAAGTAACGACGTAAAGCCTCAAATTATCGTAAGCTGCAATATGTTATTGCAGACAATTAAATATATTTTCAGTTAGAATAATTTAGAGAAGACCATAGTTTTAAGAAATGCAGCTGCACAAATACTCCTTACAGTACAGTAGCTGACAGGAAACTGTGCTATCAAGTCAGGCTCTGCATCTCAAGCGCGCGTCTGGACATGAAACACTCCTGTCTTGACATGAAAGGAGGGTGGAGCTGTCCCTATTCACTGAGTTATGATTGGTTGAGATGAAACTGGGGGACAATGTAGTCTTATTTCATTAATTTCATTGATGATCGATGTCATTTTGATGTTCACCACTTTGATTTATTTTTATTGTAATTTTGCAAAAATCCTGTTATATGTTTATATCATAGAACAAAATAAGAGGGTGCCCCGGCCGGTAAATTTTAAAAGTTGATTTTTAGGGGCCACCCTAATACACCTTTTTTTTAATATTTAATTAATTTATGTTAAAAATTTTGCAAAATATTTCAAAATAACTGACATTTATTGTTAGATTATACAGAGTGATCAATATACCATGCTTCAGTTCTATATCACAGAAATGGAAAAGGTCAGAAAAATAATTAAATTAACACAATGAGTCTCCAGTACAAGATCAATCTATACATTTTATCATGATGATAGCATGCCAATTCGGGCACACCATTCAGAGGCGTATCTAAAATCGTGATATAGAAGAATTATATTGGTCAAAGAAGATCATGGAATTAAAAAGAGCCATCTTAGCTGTCATCCTTTTGTAATGGTTATATTAATAATATTTTTATTGCCAAAATACGGCAAGCAGTTCTGTTCAAATTTCCTTTGTTTTCTACTCATGGCAATTTCTCGCAAGGGAATAATGGGGCCAGGCTTTTTAAATTACTTCAATCATCGGCGGGGGACAATATCGAAGGTTTCTTTAATTTTGTTTTATTGCTAATAAAAAGGTTAATAGTCTTTTGTTTACTTTATTATTATTTTATCTCCAGAATTGAAAACACATGTGCACATTATTGCAGATGATGTCGGTGTGGGGCTAACTTGAAAAGGTTTGACATAATCAGTAAAAGATGAGTTAAGTTTAAGACGGCAGCTTTTAATTTCATGATCTACTGGGATGTATGCCAATTGTATTTGTTTTCACCAAATGGTAAGTAATTGATAAAAAAAATATATCACCTTGATACAAATATTTGCACCAAGTATAAAAAAATGTCAACTCTTACGAATTATTTAATGGAGTATAATTTAAAAAACCTTCGTTATCTGTCATGCTCTAAAACAAAGCATTAATTATATTTCTAGTTGATAAAATTGTGTCAGATAATGACACACTGGCTCCTGTACTGTTATTCATTCGCTTCCTTTATTATACTCTTCGCAAATACAAAACGAAGAATATATTATATTCAATCGGCACATTTCTAAAACAGGTGATGTCGCTCGTAAGGAAAAAATGTTCATATCACTGTGATATGTGATCAAATTCTGAACAACTTTAAAAATGTATGTCCATCTTTCTTTCTGTCTGTCCGTGGGTCCGTCGCATTTCTTGTAAGCACCATAACTTGTATTGAAATTGTCAGTTGAAAGATACAAAATGAATACAAAAGTACATAATAGAAATGTCACTGAGAATATAAATGAGACACAGACAGCATTATGATAAATTTTCACGATTAAAGAAATCATCAATAGAATAAAAACTATGTTTTTGAAGCATGTTACGAACTCTTGATTTAAATAAAATAAAGGCAGGTATAGAAATAGGTAATTTGTTGTATGCTTTAACAGCCCAGTGGCCTTAAAATATGATACAAGCTAACCATTATACTCTTTGCCGAGTGACGGCACTTTTTATATAATTGTTGCACACTCAATAGGATACTCTTCGCATTTTTTTTGTAAATTATATTAATTATAGACTTTTTTGTTCAATTACAGAATATAAAAAAATATATATTTTTAAATTTAAATAATAACTTTTTTATTTATTAATCGATTTTGTTTAAAAACGATAGTGTTCTTCCTCTGGCCAACACTAACTTACCATCCAAATTTCAATACAATCGGACGTTTCGTTCTTAAGTTATCGTGCTTACAAGAAAAGTGACGGACGAACAAACAAACAGACGGACAGACAAACATTTTGAAAGTTCAGAATTCTATCACCAATACAGTGATATGAATATTTTTTCTCTACGAGCGATATTACCGGTTTTAGAAACGTGCCGATCGAATGCAATGTACCTACTTGTCGATTTGTATTTGCGAAGAGTGTAATAATATAAACTGGTTCAGTTGGGCTCAATCTCATTTGCGAGATATAGAGTTGTGGCACTGGCTATTGAGCACCCTGTATTTGGTACGTAAATCAGAAAATCCGAAAGGAAAAAAAATAACATCTATTATTGACCAGGGTCTTCATTATTTCTTGCCCTAAGTAGTTATCTGTTCGCAAGATTAAATTCAATTTTTTTTTTATTAAGCTTCAGTTAATCCATTCCATGATAAATTTATTAAATAGAAAAATTTCACAATTAAATAACACTACAAAACTTTGCCTTTATCTACTGATGTATATAATTCAACATTTTAACCCATTTTGAGAAAGTTCTTACAAATATGACAAGTAAATATTTTGTTTCAGATGGAGTTTATTTTATTGTTTAGTAAACCACTGATGTAAAGAAATTGAGGCTTGTGAAACAAAATTTAAAAAATATACTTGATGAAAAGAAATATCTCTATACGTTTGAGTTACCGCTTACCGCTATTTTTACCTCTATGATCTAGTAATAAACCTTATTCTGTGGTGGTTCCTGGTAAGATGTGGACTATAATTTCCCGAATTGTTGAGAGTGTTGTCAAGATATATAGGTAACATTATTATCTACGGATTAACGTGACCACTGTGCTCCTAAATCAAAGGGGCACTGTAAGTTAACAACATTTTTCTAATGGCCATTCTAAATTTATAGACGTTTATTACATAATTTGTTTTCTGAATTTTCTGTTTCAATTTAGTAAAAGAGATTTCCAAAAAATTATTTTGGGTTTGTTAAAAACTGTGAAGGGGTTTTTCCATTGTTTATTTATAAATAGCGAGGTAAGATAACATTTATGACATATAGAATATAATTTTTGGAACCTTAATTCGCGGAAAGATTGTATTTAGATTTGCACCGCTTCGGTCATTAATTTAAAGTTATTACTGCTCGACATGAAATAAAATATGGAAAATGAAGATGACAAATGGTAGCCAAAATTTGATATCAAGTCAACATTTTTTTTTTACACGTAATCCCCCCCCCCTTTCAGTATCCCCATGGGTGGAAAATTTTTCTCACAATACTTATGTAAAAAGATTATTTTCGCAACTAAAATGCATTGTAAATACCGAGTATTTTGTACTCACTTTTCATATATTGAACCCCACCAGTAATGTTAGGCAGCCGTTAAAAATTGGCAAAGGAGCTGGGGTCGATAACACTTTGGCTGAGGTGTTTCAGTTAATTAGTGAAGATGGAATGAAAATCCTTAACGAATTTGCTAAAAAATACGAAAGACAGAAATCTAGAGTATGATATAGCTGGTTTTCATATATGTTTGGCAGAATACTGTTAAAAACCAACACTTTGACAATGTGGAATGAAATAAATGATGGACTGTATTTTCTTACTTTTATTGGGTTTTTTGCCACTGAAAAATAAAATTTTTTAATGAAAAACCTCAGACACAGGTTGGTCCTTGAATACTTGATTGTTACAAAATGTCTCACACCTAAAAATATATAAACTAGAACAACGTTACAAACTAAAAACTGAAAATGAAAACTAAAAACAGCCAAAAGGTTTTGGGAATCGAAACAGATAATCTTCCGAAACGTTAACTATCTATAGTTTGCATTTTCAGTTTTTAGTTTATAACTTTGTTCTAGTTTATATATTTTTAGGTGTGAGACATTTTGTAACAATCAGATATTCAAAAACCAACCTCCTCTGTCTGATCATTTGTCGCAGAGGTTTTTTCTTTAAAAAAATTTAAATAATTTTCGTTGGCAAAATACCCAATAAAAAATATGCCACAATTAAACAATTATAGACAATATGTGGACTGTATTATTGGAGATGGGGTCATTCAAACATATGTTTTTATTGTTCGCTGACTGTATGAAGAAAACTCTGCTTTGGTGAAAGTAGACAACACCAACTTCGACCAATGTAAAGACAGGGATTGGACAGGGCTGTTTTGTGTCACCACGCTTCTTCAACATCCATATACTGCCCTACTTTCGAAGAATGCCGAATATACACCTGACAGTTTCAAGAAAACTGCCACTAAAAGTTAGGTAAGTGTACATGTTAAGCTGTAATTTTGTTACTAAATATCTTAACGTTTTGATTTCGTCAGTAATAGGATATAAAAGATAGCTATTTTTTAAAGATTGTTGGAAAACATCGCAATTTCACAAAAAAAACCCGCATATGCGTTTTTCAATTACCAAGTGCAAGATTTTACTAGGCAAGAATACTGCTTGTACCACTTTTTAAATATGAAATTAATGCGGTAACCAGAAAATCTGTAATATATCATATTTATACTTTTTAATGTATTTTCTGAAAAACAATTAGCAATTTTTACAACAAATCTTTAAACCCAGAAAATATTTAGTTGTATTATAAAATAAGGATATATAAAAAGTAAATGCGCATTTAATTTTGTTTGAATCATTTTATTTCTCTGGTTATGCTAGAGAAGAATTTCGTATGTGGTTAGATGCGAAGCATATACTATGTAACTGTGACAATGTCTAAAATGGACACAGTTGGGCAAAATTTTGTGACAGAGATATCAAGAAACACAAAGATCCGACCTACTAAATTTTCTCCATCTTTTTTACACCTCTGATATTTGATCATTGGGGAAGCAGGCAGATGGCGAATTGAGACCTTAGAAGTGTGGAGTTTTCTAAGAATTCACTGGACAACCTGCCATACTAACTATTTGTCTCCAAAATGACTCCAGCATCGTATTCTCCCGAACCTTCTAATTTTTTGGCCACATCAACCAGAAAGCGAATGATATAGAACACAGTTGATAGTTCAGGAATGACCTGATGGAAAGGAATGAAGAGGATTCCCTCCAAAACGTTGGGCTGATGTCACCATGGAACTAGTGGAAAACTATGAGTTTAACATGCAACCACATCAGAGGGCATGCTGCCATCAGACGTGCCAGGCAGCAACCAGAGGTCATTGAGTATAATTCATGGATCACAAAATAAGCGACCAAACAAAAATATTTTTTGAAAATGAATGCATTAAGGACGTTTTGTTAGGTTTTAAACGGGTATGGCACAGGATAGTGCCCTTGGACTACTTTTTTAAATAATTTACCTAAACGATCTGTCAAGTACACATTTTAATAATGGAAGAGGACAGAGGAGATTTCAAAATTCAATGAATACTGTTTGGTGCAATATTAATGGAAGGTTTACTGTAAATCAGTCAATGTAGTTGTCTTAAGAAAAAAAGTTAGCTGATGATTTTTTTTCATATATCGTAGTACAAATTGAAATATTGAAATCAGAAAACGGTCACAAAATAATAGAAAGTTGGGCCTTAAAATACTCACTCATCGAACGCGGAACAGCAGGCTATTTTGAAAATCTATATGAAGAGTAATAGTGTGTTCTGTTGGTCTTTTGATACCAGTCAAATTAATCACAAAACTTCATGTTGGTATCAAAATATCGGCAAGTCTTAGTTTAACACAGACCTGATGATCTTAGTGGAGGGTTCCAGGGTCTTTGGTAAAGTATATTACATCAATGTCACCTTGGCAAACAAGCAAGACTCGTGGTAATACTAGTAATAAATAATTACCCACACCAGAAAGTCACCTGACAACCAGCTTATTAAATAATAAGTCGCACATAAACACAAAAGTACAAAATTTTCGGTCCTCGTTATTTTATTAAGCCGCATTTCCATTATGCAAGTAGGTATCTCCAGTAAACGACACAGAGTTAACGTATAATTGCTGGTTTCCCATTTGTCACTATAATGAATTGAAATTAAAGTTATTTTGACAAATATGTATTACCGGATTCACTAGCAAATTTTAATTCTTCCAACTTGAAAGATTGAACCAACTGTTTTGTGAGCCCCATGCATAACAGAAAGTCGGCCGGAGCGTTTGTTATTCAATAGAATAAAAATCTTCCGATAAATGACTAGATAAATCTTGCAAAAATATCTTGGAAATTAAAACTATACTGTCCGGTCAACACCAATAAGCTCCTCAAACAACGTCCCACTGAGTTCCCTTCCTTGTAGCACTTGACTGGAATAAC
Source organism: Stenurella melanura (assembly GCA_963583905.1). NCBI lineage: Eukaryota > Metazoa > Arthropoda > Insecta > Coleoptera > Cerambycidae > Stenurella > Stenurella melanura. The sequence continues at coordinate 171,544,046 of OY757311.1, forward strand.
GTAAAGTTGCCTCGGCAAGATCTTTAACTGTCCATTTCCTATCGACTAGTATTCTACACACTGTGTCCAACTTTACTAACTGTTGATGTCCGTATGTGTAATAAATTAAAGATGGTGCTCCTGCTACGCTCGCAGCAAGCCACTGGATTATTACCTTGAGTTGGACGTCTCCCTTCCTCGAGGAACCACAACCCCAGTTTCCGGTAGATACTGACTTAAGGCCATCCTTAGACTTCTGGGCGCATATTTCAGATAGCTGAAAAGCACAATGCCAACATGAAATTCATTTTGTTAGTGATGTGTTTATTTTGAAAAAAATTGAAATTATTCGTATACAGGGTGTTTCGGGTATGCGGTCATTAATTTCTAGGGGTGATTCTACATGAAAGAATATGAAAAGAAGTTCATATAAACATGTGTCTGGAAATACCTCCTGAGGGTGCTGCTTCTGAAGAGAATTATAACGAAATTGCATTTTTTACTCTCTTGAAAAAACCAAGGCGAAATAACAAATGATTACTAAATTAAAGGAGTCAACAGGTTTTAAAGATTAACAAACCAAATTAAATGTTCAAAATGGGCGCCATTCTTTTCCACACACGCAAGAAGACTGGGAAAATTCCTTTAGAATCAAATCTCATATCACACGACAGATTGGCGGACTGTTTTAAGCGTTACCACCAGCAAAGTCTTGAGTGGTGTAGAAAAAGGCCTGCTCTGTGCTGTACAATAGATTTTGGCAATACGCAACCGCACCGGTCCTACAGCGTTACAACATGATAACCTTTTTTGTGTATTTATAGCCAAGGATATTCCGTGTGAGACAACCACAGAAAATTCACGTTAAAAAATTTGGGGGAGTCCCGCCTTTCCAATTTTGTGCACCCCTGATTGAATTTACCCTTGGTGGGTAACATCAGATAATGACCTTTATTGATATTGAATCATGTGCAAAAACTAGTCACTATAGCTCAAAGAGTTCCTGAGATATTAAATAAAATTTCAATTTTGGTTGCCTCCTTCAGAGGCCTGCTACGCTCTTAGGAGGGATTTCCGTCCTTTTTTCATATTTTTTTATGTAGAATCACTCCTAGAAATTAATGACAGCATACCTGAAACACCCTGTATACCATTTCAGGTGTGCCAAAAATATGTTAATAAAGAAGTACTTGTTTTGATAACATTGAAACACATGTAGATAACAGTTCCAGCTCGGACGGCACAAAAGTCTACAGGACGACAATGCTAAAATATTATTTGTGAATTTATCAGAAAATATAATAAGCAGCATAAGATTGATGGCAGTCTCGTAGATTTTTGTGTTGTGCAAGCTCAACCTTATAAAGCATTAAGTACCTATTCATTAACGTTCTTGTCACTTCCCTCAGCCACAGCTGTCTGAGGTATTGCAGGTAGTAATGTTTGCATATAGATGATGTTATTTGACAGTATTGATTGAGATTCATTATTTATTGCTTACAATTTTTATTGGTCCCTTTTCAATTCTTTTAAATTCTTTGTTATGAAAGTTACAAAACGATTATCGAATTTTACGCATGATTTACATTTTTACGGTCGAATGGACGAGTTTGGACAAGGCCATTTTTCGCACCTCGTAAGGGGTCGTGCATAAACCACGTAAATCTGTTGACGGGGTGGGAGGGAGTGGAGGGAAGTGCACAATGAACCAATTTCAAATTGGGCTTAATTTAAAACGTATTAATTGTATATCAGTATATGTCAATGAAAATGTGTTGAAATCGTATTACTTTGTTCAAATCCACTTTGTCTTATCCTATTGCTTAATATGATGGAGAGCAGAAACTAATTTCTCTAGTGTATTTTTATTGTAAAAACGTTCTATCAGAATATAAATGGGGACAGCAGATCAATTTGTAAACCGCTTTTCGAAAGCCTGAAAATCCTTGCTCTTGCATGTGTGTATATCCAACAATTACTGTTACACACAAAAATATTGCCACGTTTAAAAACTTGGAGAATGTCAAAACTATAACCATCCCAAGATTCTACAAAAAAAATTTGGTAGTTGTGCCGGAACTTTAGACGAGTTAATAAAAATCCAGAAAAATTCATGATTTTTTTTTTCAATGCTGCCGTTGTCAGATTCTGTCTAATTTATGTTGTATGTTTATGTCTGTACGTTTATGTTCTGGTTGTATCTGTAATTGGTTAAAAAAAAATTAGTTATGCTGTTCAATAGATAAAAGTTATTTAAGGGCAATAAAATGGCAATGAAATTTGGCAAAATTGTCAATGATATTGATAACAATCCAAACAAAAAAAATGAGCACTATCCATGCGGGAACAAATTCACCCATCTTAACTGACTATGGCCTTTGTTGGTTTAGAGCCAATTTATCCAATAAGATATCTTTAGAAACAGTGAAATTCCTTGCTTGGGTCTAGAAAAATAGCTAAAGGTAAATGGTTGTTGCTAAAATGGGTAGTAATACAATGGGTCAATAATTAGATGCAACATTTATATCTCCTGATTTAAGAAGTGGAATGACCTTGGCTATTAATCGGTACCTACTCGTAAAAAGTGGAAAACGTAAACAAACAATATGGCGATACACTTGGCTGTCCACTGTCTGCGAGTGAGATTGTCAACTGTAGCGAGAGTTGATCGCAGTCGATTTAAAATATCATTGGACCAGTGAAATAGTGATTTTTGAATTTGTATTTGTGATTGGTCGGATGCAGTGAATTATGAATCGATAATTCACTATAGTGAATTATAGGTATGATTTTTCACCAAAAAAATGCTACTAATTCTCATATAATTAAATATTTGTGTAGAATTTTTTTTTAGAAGGTCATGGTAAACCTCAAATAGAGATATTTTAATTCTGTAAAAGCCAATTTGTAGAGCATAAAGAGAGCTTCATTTTTGAATATAATTAATTGTTTTTTTTAATATATCAGTATATAAATGATGCTGTGCTCTAAAGAAATATTTCGATGGGAGAAACTTTGAAATGGGGTTTACCTATGTGAAAGAAAATGCATTTCTAAGCAAATTATGTTCTAAAAAGAATACCATAAAATAACCGTTTTCGAGATATTGGAGTCCAAATGTTGACATTTGCCAATATTGAATAATTGTAATCTCTTCAACATTTCAGTCCTTTAAGTGGGGATCTGTATTTAATTTACAAATTTTAAAAAAATATATTTAAAGAATTTTTCATATCATTGTTTGTTATTAGGTTAGATTATAATTAAAAATATTTGATATCTAGTGAGTATAATAACCCTTATACCTTATAAATTAAATACAATTAAAGTTACCTTTGGAATAATAGTTTTGACATTTCTCAGTTTCAATCACATTTTGTTTATTGGTGTGACAATAGAACTGTATTATTATACCTAATTATTGTTTTCTTTGTGAATATTTATTATTAAATATGATTTCTCATACAAGAAGATAAATTAAACATAATTTTAATTTATGGGGAATGTCGTAAAAATGCTTCAAGAGCTGTAAGTTTATATGAAATACGTATTCCTGACAGACTTTTACCTGATCGGAAAACTTTTGTAAGTTTGTGTTCTAATTTGAAAAATTATGGAGGTCTTAAGAAACCAAAAACAACAAGAAGAAAAAGAACTGCAACTGGTGAAAATATTGCATTGGTATTACATCGAGTAGAAAATAACCCAAACATATCAATACGCAAGTTGACGGAAGAAACAAATATTGCACATTCCACCTGCCACAGAATTCTTAAAGCAAACAATTTTTTCCATATAAAGTTCATTTAGTTCCTCATTTGATTCCAGGGTACAGTGAGTAGAGATTAGATTTTTTGGCGCAATTTTCAATTCTCTTAGAAGAAAATCCAAATCTTTTAGATACAATTATGTGGAGTGATGAAAGTCGATTCCACAACAATGGAGTAATCACAACACATAATTGTCATTACTGGTCTCAAGAGAATCCTAGATGGATGAGACATACCAGATCCCAGAATCGCTTTGGAGTAAATGTTTGGTGAAGTATCGTTAATGGTTACATTGTTGGCCCATACCTCTACCATGAGAATTTAACAGGTGAAAGATATTTACAATTTTTGCAAAATGATTTACAAGTACTATTAAGGAATTTGCCCGCTCAGTTGGATAATATGTGGCTTCATCAGGATGGAACAGGTCCACATAGTCATCACAACGTTGTTAATTATTTAAATCAAACATACCCAGGAAGATGGATTGGTACTGATGGAGTACTTAGATGGCCCGCTCGATCTCCTGACATTTCTCCATTAGACCTTTATTTATGGGGATTTTTGAAAAGTGAAATGTACAAAGAACCAATAGAAGACATGCCAGATCTTTATAATAAAATTTATGCTAGTGTTGCCGCCATTAATATTAAAAGTTTGTAGATCTGAACTAATTAATAGGTTTACGATGTGTGTTAATGAAAATGGCAATAATTTTGAACATTAAAATAGTTGTTTTAATTTCATTAGTTCGTAAAAATTGTTTTATCTTCGTAATTGTTTTTTTATTGCTTAAATGTTTGAATTATATGATAAATAATATTTTTAGTTTTTTTTTCCAAGGGTTACTTAAAATATATTTAATTCATAAGATATGAAAAATTCTTTAAATATTTTCTTCTAAAATTTGTAAATTAAATACAGATTGTCCCACTTAAAGGACTGAAATGTTGAAGAGATTACAATTATTCAGTATTGGCAAACTCAAATATCTCGAAAACGGTTAGTTTTATGGTATTTTTTTTAAAACATAATCTGCTTAGAAATGCATTTTCTTTCACGTAAACCATATTTCAAAGTTTCTCCCATCGAAATATTTCTTTAAAGCACAGCGCCATCTATATACTATTATATTAAAAAAACAATTATATTCAAAAATGAAGCTCTCTATGCTCTACAAATTGGCCTTTACAGAATTAAAATATCTCTGTTCGTTTAGAATATATCCGGCCTGGGAGTTTTTATTGGGACATCCTGTATATACGTCCGTGGTACCGCTCATTTTATAAATGAATCCTCCCATGAGTAATTTGGACACCCTTTAGAATAATAAATTGTAAGCAAAAAATACTTGTTTTTGGAGCCGTCAGGGACACAGCAGTGAACTGTGATTTTCGTTAAAAGCAAAAGTGATTGTTATTGTTTTAACACTTGATTGGAAATGTTAATACGTTTCTCCCTTCAAAAGCTACAGGCGATATGTTATATGTTATTGACCAAAAAACCAAACTGGCGTTAAAATGTTACTGTGTGTTATTCCGTATTTACCTGCTCGGTTTTGGGCAAACTGACATTTACAGAAATATCTTCTAAAGTTTGGATAATGGCCTCGTTAACACAAGATATAAACCAAGCAACTTTACGTTTTTGTTTTGTTAGACTATTTTGATTTAAAGCGTCACTATGGTGTGTTAATGAGGGAGAAAAGTTTTCCTTCTGTAAATCGGACTCTATTTGTTCATCACTCTGCTAACAACGGTTCATTTTAGAATGCATATTACCAAAAAAAGAAAAACTCGACCCACACCTGCTGTACTACCCTCGATAGGTTTAGAAGCAGTAATTATATTTTAAGTGTGTGCAATACTTATCGAGTGGTAATAGCAGGGGTCGTCGTTTATTCTGTGATGCTAGTTTGAAAACCTTACCAATTGCGCTGCTAAACGATGCTTTTGCCGAGCTAACTCCAGACTAAGAGATTTCGCATTTAAGACTAACTTATTTTTCTTTGTGCTAAATGCTTCGATGTTGGCAGGGTTAGAATCACAACCTTCTGTCATAGGAACTTGTACCCCAGCAAAGGATTCACTTAATGTGCGTTTTAAGATGGAACCTAAAAATTAAATGCAGTCAAAGTGGCATATTCAGTATCGAGGGAGAATGGATATCAGTAGAACCTATACTAGAAAATCAGTGAATTGTCTGTTCTTTAAAGGGTTAATAGTATATTGTTCAACGAGCATATAATGATGGCTATTATTCACGAGGGTGAAGTTTAAGACATGAGCCGCAGACGAGTGTGTAAATGACCAGAGTGAATAATAGCCATTATATGCGAATAGAATACTATACTCTGCCAACGACTATTAAATATTTATTATTTATTTAATTCATCATCAAAATGTACAGCGTGGCCGTTCTAAGAAATAATTCAACTATGGTGGAAATTTGTAAAGGTATTTATGCAAGCCTTCCATACTTAGCACCTTTTATATAATGTTTATTTTTTGCGGTGGATAACCACTGTTAAAATTATATAGTGTTTTTTTTTCACTTTGGACGTATTTACTGATACGTGCATTCTCTTTATGTACGTGTTTAATTATTATTAGCTACTTTTTCTATAAATACAAGTGTATTATTATCAGTTTGTAAGTGTAATGAATTAGGCTGTACCTATTTTTAAATATCAATTAAATTTTAAGATTTTCGTAAGAACCTCTGAAGTATTTTTCACAACAACACAGCTAGTTTTAATTGTGTCCTATTGATACCAACATGGTTGACGAAACTCGTCGAATGTTAGCATTCGAGTGGTGTGTTCCTGATCTTTCTCAACAGAATACTTTGCCGGCTATATGCCACAATCAACATTGGATTACAAAAAAGAAAATATTCACATCACATACAGCATGACAATCACAATAATGTTATTTTGGTTTTAATTTATATGTTTCTGTGCTTATCTGTGATAAGTTTTTTTTGTGAAAGTTGAAATAATTACTATTAATTTTCGCTAGTAATATAATTATTTCTTTTGTTTCTATGCATAATCAAATATTACTTAACTTGAAAAATTATATCTTCTGAAATGAAATTCTATTTTTTTTTTGTATGTCAACTATCTAATATTAAAAAGTTACCTGCAAACCGAACGACGGCCATTTCTCTTGCATCCAATTCCTTCTTTGTACCCTTTTCTGTTTCCAAGAGAGGATTCTCCAACCACCGAGAAAACTGTTCATACACTTCTTCGAGTTCTGAACTGGAATTAATAATAATAATAATAATAATAATAATAATAATAAAAGTTCTTAATTGATTGCATTGATATACGATACATCAAAAGGCCATTGTCCTTCAGCCAAGAGGATAATAATATATTTAACATTTTGTATAGAAAATATGGTTAAATAAGGTTGATTACATAGATAAATTGTAAAAAAAAAGTCGGCGTGGAGCATTAGTGCCTTAGCACTTCTGAGATATCAATAAGATCTGGTCAAAAATTGGTCTTTCGGGATATGTGAATCTGGGTATATTGTTGTTTCGAGCAATTATGAGAGGTTACATTACTTCAGTATTGCGTGGCTTTTCTGTGTAAGTTTTTTGTTGAGAAGTTGTATTTTATCCTCGATGGGAAGTGTTTGCACCAAATTATACAAAAATGCATTAGGAAGGTTGAGTAAATGATTGTGGGAGTGCCGAATCTTTGTAATTTTCCTTAGTGCAATTGTTTCAGCAGTCTTTAAATTTTTTAGTATTGAACATACTACTGGGCGCATGATATAGGACCCATCTTACGAAAAACGTATCGAGAGCGACATCTGTCTAGGCCCCTGCGCCGGCTTTGTAGTAGAGTAACAAGCTGCCTCTATTGTGTCATTCCGTTTGCAATGTTTTGCTAAAAGCTACGACTTATTTTAAACGATGTCCCATCAAAAGAGAAGATTTGACTTGGTCGTGGAAAAATCGCCCTGTACAGGGGGTTGCAGAGGACGATTTTCCGAAAAGGTCAAAAAAAAATTTGTTGTATATTTGAAATTTACAGCACGTCAGCTTAGTTTTCGCGTAATATTATGTACGTAGTACATATCTTAATACTTAATTTTTTTCTAATTATTCAATATTGTCTGCGCTATGCTTTCTTATGGAGCGCCGTAATGAATTAACGCTTGCCCTGAAACGTATCAATCCACAAATCCTTAACTCATCATAACTCGAAGCGTGTTCATTTTTCGAAAAATACCCCTGAAGTAAAAGTTGTACGCTTGTCATAGAGGATTTAGTTGGTTTTTCAAATTTATAATAGGATTTACCGTTTGATTTGTGGGAATTTTTTTGTGGACGGTTCTCGAATCTCGCCGATCCGACCACGGACATGCGAGGAAGGTTCATAATTACCGAACGCCCCTGCTATACTCATCCTTATGCTATTGAGCACGCATACAATCGATTTTCGTCCGATAACTGTTTAATCGTTCCCTTCTGAGACCGTTTTCTTTCTAATTCTTTCTCTCAACAGTTGTACCTATATTATAGAGATATATCATCGATGGTAATTAATATATAATTATTCAGTTTTTCGTAGTATGATTAATAAAAACATTATTTATAAAAAATGAAATACAGAAAATAATTTGATGTAATTTAGAAGGCATATCAATAGGACGATCTTATAGGACTTCGACCTAGAGCAGTATAGTTGCATCTGGTATTTTCAGTACGCTTAAGATACTTGCGAAAGATGCAAGATCTGTGAATTTCTTTGCTGGATCTCTGCTATTCATGTATAACTTATGTCCATATTCTAGAATAGGTCTACAAATAATTTTGTATATTTTAGCAGCTGCTGAGGTTTTTATTCCCTTATTTTTGAACGTTAATATTCGAAAATGTTACTCTCTGAATGTGCATTTTTTTCTTTGAAGAAGAAGAATGCATGTTCAAGTTTAATTTATTGTCTAAATAAACCCCCAAATGTTTGACATTGGTTACTGGACGAATTTGATGATTATTTATTTTGAAGAAATAAAAATAAAGAATGGAGTCAACTTTTTTATTTAAAACTTTTTTTTAAGATCAGCAATTTTCTAGAGTTGCACGTAAAAATGTGGAATGTGCACTTTTGATTTTACCAACAATTTTGATTTATTAACATATTCACTATTAGAGGAAAAGTTAAAAATAAAATGAGACATGTAAATTTTGTCTCCGCAACTGGTTTCTTTGTATACTGACTAGTTGGTAGTTTTCGGGAAAGTCTTACCTATATTCCGTACTAAAACTATATTCTGATGATTTATTAGATTCTTTCCTACTTAAAGCTGACTGTTTATGCTTGAATTTATCTATCCATTGTCTTTCTTGCTGTAGCGAATACTGCAAAAAATCCTCATCTAACGAGTCCTCTCTTAAGGCAAATCCTGTGGAACCACCTCGCCTTACACTGCGGGAAAATAAAACGTTAATACATTTAGAATCTAAGTAATAATTGACTTTAAAACATTCAAACCGAATTCCTGATTTTGTAACTACACACACCGGCAAAAAATTAATGGAGATAAATGGCCATTTTTTTCTACATAATTTATTTTTCACAAGTTCGATGGTCTAGAAAGCCATGAATGACTTACTACAATTTTTGTTTATATCAGATTTTTATTAAGTTACTATCAAACTCGATGTCAGCGTATAATAATAATAACAAACTTCATTGCTATAGATCTTACACATAAAGAAAGACATTATCATTATTGTCAAGAAGTGATTAAGATATTTCTGGATACATTACAATAAAATAAGATAAGATGGAAACACTTTAGAATTTGTAAAATACAATACCGGGTGTAACAGGATCATGGGGGTATACCATGATCCTGTTACACGTTTAAAATAATTTTTCGCTGTACATTGTCTATCAGGATATCGTCGGTCATAAAGGTCCATAGCTGCAATTGCATTTTTTTTACTTTTCCAATAAATAATTAACATGTCCACTTTTTCATCTCTTGTATAAATTTGCAGCATTTTGAACACAATTAACAGGAATTTTAAACAATTTTTAAAGACACAACAAAAACACTATTAAACCAACAAATGTTTGACAAGCTAAATATTTCATTGTTTTCAAAGCCACCTTAGTTACTTCTTAACATTTAATTAGAACAAAATTGTATTTTCTTATTTTATTTTTAGCTGTAATTTTGTTTTTATTTATTGCACATTTTAATACGACATATGAATAAATTTATTATCAATAGTACTAATAAATGGTACTGCGGTACCGATATGGTTCCATTTAAAAAAAATGAGTTTTGCCTCAAAAACAATTTTGATGTTTTTAACGGGATCTCAATTTTTGTAGCATTACATGGGTCATTTAGAATAAATCGGAACCGTCATGGCACACTTAAATGGAAAACTAAAAATTATATTATAACAAAATTGATGTTTGAAATGTCACTTATTTGGCATCGTTGGATTCAGAAAACTATGCAGAATTCAAAAATTCAATAATATATAGGGTGTTCCATTTAAAATCGAAAGTTCCGACGAAACTGGAAGTGAAAAAAAAATCAATTGAGTGTCAAAAAGTGCCGCTTATTATGTATGTAGTATGTCCTAAATTTCAATCAATTATCTTCAAAATTAAAGGAGAAAAGGGGGGTAACCATGATCCTGTTACGCCCGGTATAAAAGAACAACTTTAAGAAGCTAAAAAACATACACTTAAAATAAGCTTAAAACTAAAGGTAAAATAATAATATTATCTAACAACTACAATTGACTAAAAAAATTATTCTTATGCATTTAAGAACTTACTGAGTGAATAAAATCTGTTTTCTATAAGTACAATGTAAGTTGTTTTTTAAAGGAGTGGATATTATTTATAGATTTTAATTCTCCTGGCAGGGCACTGTAGGCCTTTATAGTGTTATACAATGGGCCTTTTTCATCAAAATTATGATAATGCACTCTGAGATCGTAGGCCCATTCCTTGTTGTCATAACTCGATATACATTGTTCTTTTTTGTAAATTCAGTACTATTTTGTTTAACGAATAACACTAATTCATATGTATACAAAGAGTAAGTATTTCCAATTCTTTAAATAAAGGTTTTCATGATTCCATGCAAGAGACATTCATTGTGTATCTAATTGTGAGTTTTTGATTGATAAGTACTTTCTGCCAGTGTACGGAGGAGCCCCAAAATATTATCATATATTCTAGAACACTTTGTACACACGCAGAATAGAATAGTCCTAAACAATCGACGGAGAGTTGGTTTCTCATAAATCGTATTCTATAACAAGACAAATTCAAACTCGATATCAAGGAATTAGTATACGATTCCCAGTTTAACCTACTGTCTAGCGTTATGCCAAGAAATTTTACATGTTCTAGTTGTGTAATTGAAGATCCATTTAATTTGACGTACAATGAATAATCTGGTTCAGTAGTTGAAGAAGACATAACGAGAGTAGTTTTACCACCATTTAAGTTCAATCCATTCAAGCCATAATATTTAATCATATTTGATGATATGGAAAGTTTACTTGCACAAGCCACCACATTCTTCAGATACCACACAGGAACTATCATCAGCATATTGATATAAACCATCTATATTTTCTTTTAAATCGTTACTGTATAAGATAAACAAACGGGGCCCAAGTATAGATCCTTGGGGCAATCCTTGCGATACATGAACTTTATCAGAAAAATAAATTTGAAGTAATCCATATTTAAATGTTGTTACAACTGTGACTTGATATCTATTGGTAAGAAGGGATTGGAGTAGTTGTTACAGGTACCTCGTACACCATAACAATCTAACTTGTCTAATAAAATAGATGATAATTGTATCGAAGGCTTTATAAATTTGTTAGGAAAATAAAAATTGAGTAGAAGAAATGCCAATTACTCTTCGTTCCGTCAAATTTGAATTTCAGTGATGCTGTCTAAGTATAAAAGACTGATATATGAATTTTTATACCTACTTTATGTTGGGATCCTCAACTCCTGACCCAGTCACAGAAATACCAACAGCATAACTTTCTTCACTAGATGTAACCGGACTGTCTGATATTTCTCTATTTAAGGCATCTTTTAATCGTTGAGCAAAAGTGTGTCTTCTTTCTGGCGTCTCTAGATCAATGCTGTATCTTTTGTGATAATTTTCATCTTCACTACCTACACAATTTTTCATAAATAAAATAGAATAGAATTTATTGATGCTTTTATTACAAAAATCATTACTTGTCAAAAGTTACACAATTATAAAATACTATACCGGGTGGCCACTAGTCAATGTACGCCCACGATATTTTGGTTGTTTTTGTATTTAAAAATTTGATTTTTGGTACACATAAATTAGACAATAATAAGCTACTTTTAGACTAACAGGAATGAAAATATCACTTCCGGTTGAACCGGAAGTGACATCAACTTTTTTTTCTTAAATGGAATGACTATATGTTTTTGATGGTTTATCATTAAGCATAAATTGTGCAACAGTTTTTTTCAGATGTAAAAAATTCCCAAATATAAATGAGATACGAACAATTTTTTAATTTTTTCAAAATGGCCGCGTCAGATGAATGCGATTTAAGAAAATTACTAAGTAGGCTATGGAAATTATTAGTAAGGTTGTATACTTGTCTGTAAAGAAGAGAATAGGTGTTTGAATTACTGATAGGTACCAGTATTTTTAGTTTTCTTTCATTTTCATTTCCGTAGGGGTCCTATGGAATTTTTTTTAATGGAACTGTGCTATTTCTTTTATTAATCATAAATAATGATTCATAAACTATAATTTTTTCGCCATTAATCATTTTTTAACGATATCCTTCGTAATAATAGAAGTATTTTTAAAAAGTAAGTGCCAACAAATCATTTTAATAAGGTACCTATCTACATTTAAATCCAAAATTGCAGATAGCCATGGAAATGACAGACATTCGCTACAATTGAATTAGTCTCGACTTACTCACTAATTTTCTGAACCAAGTGTATTAAAGTTGCTATAAACAAGAAAGTTAATATAAAATGGCTGAAAATTATTCAAGAGATGAAAAAGTTGACATGATCATTACTTATATGGAGAGAGTCGACGTAATGCCACTAGAGCACAAAGTTTGTATGGACGGAGATATTCAGAAAGAAGACAACCTCCGAGAAACTATTTCGCCCGGTTGGAGCAACAATTTAGAACTGAACCTAATGTAGAAATTGAAGAAAGATTTATTGTGGATGAAGAAACGGAAATTAATGTATTAGCTTTAGTGCATGTTGACCCAACCATTTCAATAAGACAAATTGAACATGAGTTACCAGTTTCCAAAGAATCAGCCAGAAAAATTTTAAAGAAACACGGCTATCGTTTTTATAAATATCAATTGCATCAATTTTTGTATGAGAATGATTATCAACGAAGAATAACCTTTTGTAATTGGTTACAGTTACGCCAATTAAGAAATGAGAATTTTATCAAAAACATTTTGTTCACTGATGAATCGAGATTTACAAACCTTGGGTTATTTAGTCGAAACAACACTCGATATTGGGCAATTGATAATCCTCACATTATGAGACAGGGGCGGTTTCAGGAGCGGTTTGGCTTCAATGTTTGGTTAGGCGTACTGGGCGACCATATCATAGGTCCAATAATTTTTAACGAAACCCTAACTGGACCAAGATGTCTAGAATTTCTCCAAAATATGATAGTTCCACAGATTAATCAAATTCCCAATACCAATATTGACGAGGTTTACTTCCAAGAAGACGGGGCTGGACCACACAATGCTATTATCGTTAGGGATTACTTAAATCAATTATTTCCAGAATGTTGGTGGGACTCACGGTCCAGTCAGATGGCCTGCAAGGTCGCCTGACTTAAACCCACTCTATTTTTTATTTTGGGCTCATTTGAAAAATAGAGTCTACATGACTGCTCCAACCGCAAGGCAAGATCTGGAAGAAAGAGTTTGACACGAAATTGCACAAATAACACCTCAACAATTACAGAATGTTAGACGTGCAACGATAAGTCGCGCTACTTTGTGTATTAATCATAACGGTGAACAGTTTGAACAAATTTTATAATGGTTTATTATAATTTAGGTTTTAAATAGGTTTGTTATTCTTGGTAATTTATTCATGGTTGTAACGGTATACCTATTAAAATTATTTCTTGTTTAATTTGTGTTTAATTTTACTTCTATTATTACGAAGGATATCGTTAAGAAATGATTAATGGCGAAAAAATTGTAGTTTATGAATCATTATTTCTGATTAATAAAAAAAATAGCACAGTTCCATTTAAAAAAATTCCATAGGACCCCTACGGAAATGAAAATGAAATTCCGTTTTTTTGAAAAAAAACTGAAAATACTGGTACCTATCAGTAATTCAAACAACTGTTTTCTGCTTTACAGACAAGCCTACAACCTTACTAATAATTTCCATAGCCTACTTAGTAATTTTCTTACATCGCATTCATCTGACGCGGCCATTTTAAAAAAATTAAAAAATTGTTCATATCTCACTTATTTTTTGGAATTTTTTACATCTGAAAAAACCGTTGCACTTACAAATTTATGCTTAATGAGAAACCATCAAAAAAATATAGTCATTTCATTTAAGAAAAAAAAGTTGATGTCACTTCATATTTTCATTCCTGTTAGTCTAAAAGTAGCCTATTATTGTCTAATTTATTTGTGCCAAAAACCAAAATTTTAAATACAAAAACAACCAAAATATTGGGAGCGTACATTGACTCGTGGTCACCCAGTATACATATAAATGAATAAACATTATTATACATAGCAAACAAACAGTGTATGAAATTAAGTGGGTTACGCGTCATAATTTTGAATTTCATCTAAACTGTAGAATACTTTAAAAAATAAAAAGATATCTCTTACCGTCATCTAAGCTAGTTTTGGCACTATGAAATTCCGCGTCAGATGACTCGCAGCTGGAATAATCGCTTTTCTCTTCCTCAAAAGGGTTCCTACATACTGGTAAGCATTCTCCGGATGATCCAAGCACTATAAACCTGCCTCTCCTGTTGTGTACCAGAGTTTCATTGGTGATTTGACCTCTCTTTTTTAAATTCCGTTCCATTTCTAACTTCACACGAAGTTTGTTGCTGGAAGTATTGTTATTGTCGCTTAAAGGCGATGCGGAGCCACTTCTATTGGTGCTACAGGATTGCTGTGTTATCATAGGAATATTGTTTGGGGGGTCGGACTGGGTAGATCCTAGAAGAAATTAGTAACTTGGGTCATTTAGAGATATAGCAGTTTTCCATTATTTATTTCTTATTATGAAGCATAACATGTCAATAGTGTCAGATAAAAAATGTCAGCTATCTGACTATCCCGGCGTTTTTAAAGCGCTGACTTCAATAATTTTTTTACACATTCAGAAAATTTTAATTTTTGGCATAGTTATCCTCGTCAAACTCTATGAGAATATGTAATAAAATTATGAAATGGACCTATTAAGTTGGTAAACAGTTTTTCATATAATATACTTTACCTATTGATTCGCCGATGGGAGACAAGCGTCTTCGGTGATTATATGTAGCTTGAACAGGTAGATTTTGATTTTCGTTGTTTTTCGATTGCTTCTGTTGGAAACCTAAAAGGCATTTATTCAATTCCCTTAAAATATTATCTTCCTCATATTGACCGATTGGTAGCTTTGTATAGTCGTCCGCATCTATACAACACACCGTCATCTGAAACATTTCTGCAGATATTTTGCGTGCAAAACACCTCTTATAATTGCTTGACATATTTATGGCGCCCAACGTGGGGCACCCAAAAGAAGAAGCAAAATGTAGGACTAATGTATTCTTACCTCTCGTGGAGCCTCGAGTTTTTCCAAATTTGCTCGATGTTTCGCATCTGATATTCTCGAAATATGCCTAACTCTTTCGACTGTGAGAACTTCGTTATCTTCTAAGGCCTCAACATTCAGAAGTACTGTTAATAACTCTGGAGCTGTCACCAAATTTATGCATTCCTAAAATTATAATAATATATAGTCGCCTCTAAAGTAGTCTCCACAAATATCAAAACACTTGAACACAACACTCAAATAGTAACACTCGATGGGCATTTCACCAGTCACATTGGCATCATCGTGAGATAGTTAAAAGCACTTTAATCATCTCCTAATTGAAGGTTCCACCTCATTCAGGACAGATATATTATTTTAGGTGTATAATATTTTGAAGTAAATATTTGGGACAAGTTAGGTAATCTTGTGGTTCCGTTATATGTCGTCAAACAATTACGTAAAATGAGAGGTGAGCAAAAATTTAAAAGAACTTTTTAAATCACTAATTGGCCAATGCTCTAGTGATAATAAAAAAACAATTTATAGTATTATGGTTTACAAGCTACAGGGAATTATTATGCAGCGTTGGTACTAAAGTAGTTTTTCCATCGAGCTACGGCCAAAACACATTGGGTCGGAATCTTAAAACTAAACAAAATTCAAACCTTGTCGGAACTGCAATAAAATTAATACTTGGGAATTTTCGGACTAGCTGATACTGAATTTATTATCAAAAGTTAATAGTTCAAAATGCCATAATTGCAAAAATTTAACAGACTGACATGAAATTAGGTATGTACATAAAGATATCAGAATTCTTTGATATTGAGTCTGCTGTCACTAAAATTATACGATTCATTTTTCAAACATTTGGTTTCTCACCTGATTACAACCAGTAGTCAAAACATTCCCACCAATTTTGGCACTTGAAAAGCAAATTTGTAAACAATCTTCATTGGACCTCTCCAATTTTCCATCGTGTTTAATTTTTAAAGCACATAAAGGTAAACTACATTCTAACCAGTCTTCAATTGTTAGCCACTCTCTACTGCTCATTACCTGAAAATATCAATATTATATACACACACACGTACAAGTGGGAAATGTAACTTTAAAGCACGAATAAGTAACAACTACTGAGAATGTTCTGAAAGTTTAATATTTTCATGTCAAACAAAAATTGTCATATGGATTTTAGTGTGTAGGTAATTGATTCCTGAAACATTTTAAGTCAAAACATACAGGGTGTTCCATTTGAAAAAATTGAGTTATGGCACAGTTTAATTTGAATAATCGTGGAAAACACCCTGTGGAACTAGGTTCAACTTTGTACCCATGTATGTTATGTTTCAGCAATCGATTGCCTACGTGCTGAAATCCCTATGATAACTTCTTTTCTACATGAATTTTTCAAAAACCGTGGAAGAAAAGTGGTCATTATGAGATATAAAATTCAAAATGGTCAACTCCATGTTTTAAAAATTCAAATGCAAGGTCTAAAGATATAAAGAAATATGTGTTGTAAAAAAGAACACTTTTCTATTATACTTTTAGTGCGTCAGAAACACGAGAAATTGGCGATTTTTCTGTTTTAAAAAATTAATAACATTGAAGATATTGTTACGCACTGGCGCCCCCTAGGGAGAGGATCTAAAGTTCCATGAGTGGTGAAGTTGCAATGGTTTGCTCGTATGTTGGTTATAGGCAGGATAAGGCAAACATTTATAATCTTTAAATTAAAGAGACAAGAGTTACAAGCACGGGCTTTATTGTGAACCAAAAAATATACCCTTTAAATAATTTATGTTGGTGGAAAAATAGTCGTTAATTGTTAGCACACCTGTAACAAACATTTAGTTAAATTGTTTATATCTGTTATTCCTAAATTTTCTGTTGCGAATCGTAGGTTTCAAAAACCCTGTATTATTGAAACAGGTTAAAAATAGCTCAAACTCTTCATTATTGGCCTCGTTAGGTAATTAGTAATTGCTATTAACAAAGGCGTGTTTTGTAAAAAAGAGAGTAATTAAATGCGTTGGTGGTGAACGAAAGTTACACCCCCGAGGTTACGTCAAACTGCAAAGATTACCTATACGGCACAATAATTATAATCGTCACAGTATTTTTTTCTTTTTATAAATTTTTATTCAACTTCGCATATTTGGCAGTCAGTTTAGTTCAAATTAATTTTGAACCACTTCTGCTTAATATATTGCCTTGAAGTTTTTGTTCCTATGCTATTAGTCGCATCATTCACAGCATTTTATACGAAAAAAAAAGGTATAGGTTCAATTAACTTCATTTTTGTTGAGAAGAGTTCAGAAAGGCATTTAGAAAAACCAGTACCTTTTATTTTTTGGCGGAAATGTTTGGTTTCATATTTTGCCCGATAATTGGCCAATATTAATGGCCAATTTAATTAAATTAATTGAAAAATTTGTTATCATACACAATATGCCATAGCATTAGACGAAAGCGGTTACTCGGGGGATTTTGATGTCACTGATCACTAATCTAAAGTCCAATTTGGGAAATTGAAAATGGCGGACCGGAAGTCGGGCCATTTTCTATATAAAATGAGGTCGCTGATTACGAATCAGTTTACGAAATTCATAATGGCAGACCGGAATAACAGTCCATTTATCCGGGAAACTCGTATTCTTTTCTTTTTTGAGCTAAAAGTGGAAACTCGGAGATTTTGGTTATCGCTGATAACGAATCTGATGTCCAGTTAGAGAAAATTTAAAATAGCGGACCAGAAGTAGTATATTTTTCAGGAAATGCTAGTATTTTTCATAATTTCTGCCTAAAGAAGTAAAAAATACGAAGTTTTCCGAAAAAGTTGACTGTTCTTCCGGTCCGCTAATTTGAATTTCGTAAATTGGACCTCTGACTCGTAATCAGCGACCTCAAAACACCCGACTACTAATTTTCAGCCCAAAAGCGAAGAAAATACGAGTTTTTCCTGATAAATTGACTTTACTTCCGGTCCGCCATTTTGAATATACCAAATTAGACCTTGGATTCGTAATCGGCGACTTCGAAAACCCTCGAGAACAGAGTCTCAAGGCCAAGATATCCATTTTCACTTCTTATAGATAATGGCCCGATTTCGGGTCCGCCATTTTGAATTTTCCAAATTGAACTTCAGATTCGTGATCAGCGACCCCAAAAACCTCGAGTAGCCATTTTCGTCTAATTCTATGCCATATTGTGTATGATAATAAGTTTTTCAATGAATTTAATTGAATTGGCCAATAAAAGTGGCCAATTATTGGAACAAAAAATTAAACCAAACGTTTCCGCCAAAAAATAAAAGGTACTGTTTTTTTTTAAATGCCTTTCTGAACTCTTTGCAACAAAAATGAAGTCAATTGACCCTGTACCTTTTTTTAAGAGGTTTTCAGATTTTTCATGCTAAGATCATGCTAAAATGACTCTATATCCGGTCAGCCATTTTGAATTTTCCAAATTAGACCTCGGATTCGTAATCAGCGACCTCGAAAATCCCCGAGTGCAGATTTTCAAGGCCAAGACATCCATTCTCATTTTTTCTGGAAAATGGCCCGATTTCCGGTCCGTCATTTTGAATTCCCCAAATTTGACTTCAGAGTCGTGATCAGCGACGCCAAAAACCCCCGAGTAACCACTTTCGCCTAATTCTATGGTATGATGTGTATGATAACAAATTTTTCAATTAATTTAATTAAATTGGCCATTAATATTGGCCAATTATTGAACAAAAAATGAAACCAAACCTTTCCACCAAAAAATAGTTTTTTCTAAATGCCTTTCTGAACTCTATTCAAGAAAAATGAAGTCAATTGACCCTGTAATTTTTTTTTTTCGAAATACAGAAGGTGGAAAAATCGCATACCGAAGGGAAGTATTTTATCCGAGAAAAAATCAACCTCCGAGATTTTTTCGAATTTTCATGTTTCAGATCATATAGGTTACGTCTGTCTGTCTGTCTGTCGGTCTCTCAGTTGGTGCATGCATTAACTAAAAAAACTACTTGATGTAGAACAGTTAAAGTTGGTAGATAGCTGACGGTACTGCCACCGAAAAACTGGTTAGACTTTTACCGGAAAATATACAGGGTGGACCGTCTAAAGGGAATAGGATAATGAAAAAAATTTTTTCCACTCAAATGTTAAATTTTCACCTATTTCAAAAAATATATATATTCTTTTAATCATTGCTATAGAATAGATGATGGAAAAATTATTTATCTAGAAAAACTTATTAACGGGAAGTTTCATGTAGTTAATATTGTATATAGACACAAATTCGCTTAAAATTTTGATCGAGTTAAATATTGATACCTGGGGAATATTACTCGCTGCTTTTTAAAATGTTGATCGAGAAAAATACTTAATTTTAAAGAATGTCACCCCCCGCTCTTCCTAACTTCGATCGTTTACTACCCCCCGGGCCCCGATTTTCTCTCGACGGCCTTGTGTTCAGGACACTCCTCCCAACAACTATACAAAAATTGACCTCTACACGAACTATTTACTCTCTTTGACCTTTTTTTGGGCTTCGTTGAATGTTCATTATATATGAACTGTAATTTATGTACAAGGTGTTCCTTAATGACGTGCTAATATATCAGCATATGATTCCTTAAGTCATTTTATGAAGAGATGTTCATATGAACATAAGTTCGCAACGGCTTAAATTTTTGGCTAGAGGGTGTGGAATTTGTTTTTAATAGTTATTTTTTTAATATCTCAGAAAATACTTTAGATATTATTTTCAATTGTAGTATGTGGTAATAGGATATAAAGCCACATATTTTAGTTGTAGAAGTTATTTTATAGCTCCACCAGTGGCATGCAAACATGTTCTCTGGCTTTTGCCAAAAAAGTACGCCACTTACATTTTTCGTCATTATGTACAGCACCTAAAACACAATGTGAACACGCTGTAGAGTAATCTAGATAAGTTTCGACACATTTGTGTCTCCGTGTATCCATCGCCTTAAACCTTCTGAAGTGTTAGTGGGAGTTTTATACACCAGGGTTTTCAGATGACCCCACAAAAAGAAATCCGAACTGCTGAGATCGGGGCATCTTGCTAGCCATTGCCCAGGTCCTCCGCGACTATATACGTAATGCATTGTCGCATTCGTGTAATTCATCATATTTATTGAGATATTCGAATGAAGACAACGAAAAAAAATCGGTAAAAGTATTTACACAGAACTTCCCTCGTTATTTGTGCATGGCAGTCACTCTAAAAAATTAATAATTACGAAATGACATTGAGAATAATAATCGGAATATAGTTATTGCTATTATTACAAAGAAAACTTGATAAGTTTTGGTAAAACAAATATACAGATTGCTCATCCAACAGCATCCAAATAGCAGGTGCCACATATGGCAGGCTTGCGCAAATACCTTTACAAATGTCCACCATGACTGAATTATTTCTTGGGATGACCACCCTGTACATTTTTCAATAAAAGTAGAATAGGTGCATATGCCAGATATTATTGCCATCTGTCACATTTTCAATCCAACATTCACGTAATAATGGAGTGGAAGTTAAAAAATTTCATTTTTTTTTTAAATTTTTCAAAAGATGTTGGTAAAATAATTTTCAAAATTTTTTCTTCTGAAATAGGTTTAAAATGTCAAACGTAGAAATTTTAAATTTGAGCAAAAAGGAAAGTTTCCTTCTATTCTATAGTAGTGCTAAAAAAAGTTTAAAAATTGAAAACTGCGCATTTTTACTTCCCTCGCATACCGAAGAGAGGTAGTTGACGCTACTGTCAGCGCAGAACTGGTAGAAATTTCACTGGAAAATATACAGGGTGGACCGTCTAAACGGAATAAATAGTGAAAAAAATTTTTTTTCGCTCAAATTTAAAATTTCCACGTTTCATGACGCGCTAATCCTATTTCGGGAAAAAAACATTTTGAAAATTTTTTTCATTTTTGAAAAAATTTTTACCACTAAAAAAAAAAATTTTTCTTTGTTCAAATTTAAAATTTCCACGTTTCATGGCATTCTAAACCTATTTAAAAGAAAAAAAAAAATTTTTACCAACATTTTTGAAAAAATTTTTACCACCAAAATACTTAGATGAATTTTTTTTTTCTCAAAATTTAAAATTTCCTCGTTTCATAGCGTTCTAAATCTATTTAAAGAAAAATAAAGAAAATTTTCAAAATTTTTGAAAAAATTTTACCACAAATAGATGGAATTTTTTTTTCCGATTTAAAATTTCCACGTTTCCATGGCATTCCAAATTTACAAAAACAAATTTAAAAATGTTTTAGAAAAATAAAAAAAATGAAAACATGTTTTAGTAATCTATTTATCACCATTATAGAATAGACGAAATATTTTTTTGCTCAAATTTAAAATTTCCACGTTTCATAACATTCTAAACCTATTCCGGAAAAAAAAAATTGCAACATATTTTCACCAATTTGGAAAAAATTTAACACTGGAATAGACAGAAAACATTTTTGAAAATTTATTCTATATTTTAATCACCACTATACTTCCACTCCATTACGTGAATGTGGGATTGAAAATGTGAGAGATGGCAATAATATTTGGCATATCTTATTATATACTTTTATTGAATAATGGCATCCCAAGAAATAATTGAGTCATGGTGGACATTTATAAAGGTATTTGCGCAAGCCTTCCATATTTGGCACCTGTTATTTAGTATATTGAACTTTTGCTGTTGGATGAATACTCTGTATATTTTTTTGACCAAAAGTTATCAGGTTTTCTTTGTAATAATACCAGTAATTATATTCCGATTATTAGTCCCAATGTCATTTCGTAATTAATATTTTTTTTTGAGTGACTATCATGCACAAATAACGAGGGAAGTTCTGTGTAAATAACTTTACCGATTTTTTAAAATAGGTTTAGAATGTCATGAAACGTGTATATTTGAAATTTGAGCAAAAAAATTTTTCCATCTATTCTAGTGGTAATTTTTTTTCCAAAATGGTAAAAAAATGTTACAATTTTTTTTCTTCCGAAATAGGTTTGGAATGTCATGAAGCGTGGGAATCATAAATTTGAGCAAAAAAATTATTTTCTTCTATTATATGGTATGTACTTAGTGATGAATACATAAATTTTTTCAAGAAAATTTTTCAGAAAAATTTCTAAATTTGTTTTATACATTTAGAATGCCATGGAAACGTGGACATTTTAAATTTGAACAAAAAAAAATTCCACCTATTTTAGTGGTAAAATTTTTTTCAAAAATGTTGGTAAACAATTTTTTTTTGAAATACGTTTAGAATGCCATGAAACGTGAAAATTTTAAATTTGAAGAAAGAAAACAATGTTCTTCCTATATTTTAGTGATAAAAATGTTTTCAAAAATGTGAAAAAAAAATTCAAAAATTTTTTTTTTCTGAAATAGGTTTAGCGCGTCATGAAACGTGGAAATTTTAAATTTGAGCAAAAAAAAATTTTTTTCACTATTTATTCCGTTTAAACGGTCCACCCTGTATATTTTTCAGTGAAAATTCTACCAGTTCTTCGCTGACAGTAGGGTTAACTACCTACCAAATTTGACTGCTCTCAGTCGAATAGTTTTTTCGTTAATGCACCAACAGACAGACAGACAGACTGACGGAATTGAAAACCTATATTTTCGGAATCTACGTGTTCTGAAACGTCAGAATCCGAAAAAATCTCGGAGGGTGATTTTTTCTCGAATACAATACTTCCCTTCGGTATGCGAGGGAAGTAATAAAACAAATTCAATGAAACAGTAAAAATCGAAGAAATAATACGATAAAATGGTTTTGAACACCAACTTACTTTATGTCAACAAATATTGTTTTGAAAATGATGTTTGTAAGAACGTCATTTATTCCAGGATAACTAGATTTTTTTATTCAAATATTATTTGTCAATACAATACAATTTGAATTTAATTGTTTCAATTAAGAACTGTGCGTCTGACAAGAAAACCACAGAAGGCCGTTTCCATGTAGAATGACCAGGCTAATCAGAAAAAATATCCACATGGAAAAATGTCAGTGGTGTACCACTTTTTTGGTAAAAAATATCATAGGACATGTTCGCAGGGACGCCACTGTTGGATCTATAAAATAACATTTCTAGTTAAAATATGTGGTTTTGTATCCCAAAATTGAAAATAATATCTAAAACACTTTCGGAGATATTAAAAAATAACGATTACAAAACAAATATTCAAAAAATTTAAGCCGTTGCGAGCGTATGTTCATATGGACTTTTCTTCATAAAATGACCTAAGGAATCACACCCTGAAACATCAGCACGTCATTAAGGAACACCCTGTATATCAAAATTAAAGCAAATTATATATCAACGTTAAAAGTACTTACCTGTCGAAAAATTTTCAATTTACCATTAGAATTCTCGTTATTCTCCAACCATTCGAAATAATACAAAAAACTCTTCAGCTTCGATTTTTGCACATTAGTATTTAGATTCTTAAAAAAATTGGAAAAGTTAAAATTTTGTAAAGTCGGATGACTCTTATCAGTTCTTTTTGGAAATGTTGAGAAGAAAGCGTTTGCTAGTAGGGATGATACGAATGAGTATTCTAACTCGGTACAGTCAGCTAAAAAAAATTAATAAATTTTGTAAAAAGTGTGTATATATAAGAACTATAATTCAAGATTTGCACAAAATATTCACCTTCGCCGGCCTTTGATTTTTAAAATCGGAACACAGGTATTCGAAAATATATAAATTGATTGATTGATTGATTTGCCAGCGTAAGGTGGGCATTGCTGCCAATTCCGGTGCAGGGAGATTTGTTCCACCACGCAGCTCGATCGCCCACCGATCATCCCACCGTGTGCCAGAACAAACCCCCAGTGCTTTTATTCGAAAATATATAAATTAAGAAAAAAATTAAAGAGTTCCCATCAGATCTTTATTAAGAACCATGAAAAAAGTGTATACAATAGCCGATGATCCAAGATTTTCAACTAATATTTCTTCATTTCGTGGTTGTTATATTGTTTGGCAATGTTTAATTAGAAGTGTACAATTTAAATCTACGTAAAAGCCTCACTATACGAATGGTCGCGTTACTCTATAGCCCCTCTTTGATTTTAGAAATATAAGACGAACCAAGGGATGCTCAGTAAGACGGTAGCAAATGAAAGCGAGCGAAATGGTGTCAAAATTGACATTTTTAAATATTCCTGTGACTATAATTTGTACACGAATAATTAATTCATCAAAATAAACACTAAAACATAAATTACAAAGTTCTGCAACTGAACATAATACGAAAAATTCAGAAGAATATACACGTAAATACTGTATGACAGTTTTCAGCAATTTATTAAATTCTGTCTACAGAGTGTCCCACTTAAAATTCCCGAGATCATTTTTTCGATGACTGAAAGAGATATTTAAATTATGTAAAGGGTATTCACTAGACTATATTAATGATTTTAGGTTTGAGTAAGAATTATTTTTTTACAAATTGAGGCGTAAATGGCATTGCAATACAAAGAAATTTTTCGATCCCAGGAATTTTAAAAAGTGACGCACGTCGTGAAGCATGGCATTCTAAGCAACTTTTATGTTACAAACAATTTTCGAAAAATCACGTAACAAAAACGCCATAACTTTTTTAAAATTAAGCGAACTTTAATGATGTACATATAATTGTATCGTTAAAATATTATTATCAATTGTCGATATTTGAAAAAATGCTCAAAATAATAATAATAATTCCGAAGTTGTAATTAATTAATTTCATTACTATCGAAGTCGGTCTTTTTACTATGAGAAATGTTCCAAGAGACTTGCCTAAAATTTATTTTAAAAAAGTCATGGCATTTTTGTTACTTAAAATAATTATATTGAAGTTCAAAAATCTGGGAAATTTTCAAGAATTGTTTATATTATGAAAGTTAGGTATGGAATGTTTCATCATATCACATGCAACACTTTTCAAGGTTCGTGTGATCGAATCGTTTTTACTCGAATCTAAAGTAATTAACATAATTTGGTGAATATTTTTTACAGAATTTAAATATCTCTTTCGGTTATCGAAAAAGTGGCCCCGAGATTTTTAAGTACAATGATGTTACAGAATGTTCATCGTCTTTGCGTACACTTTGTCTGTGTACGGCATTGAAAATACTTACGTTGCTGCTGCAAGCTGAAATGTAGACCGCTCTTAGGCCTCAGCTCTTTAATTCTGAGAGCTCTCGTCACCATGTTCGGTAACGTTTTGTTCAGAAAAATACTTCTCTCCTCGCTAGTCAGATCGTTATCTAAAAAATTCAACAATCCTACAAACTGCTGAGGGTCTACGACATCTTCGTCTGGGTCTAAGCTCACGCTTAAAAAAGAGAATTAGTAATTTTCAGTCCAAAATTATTTTTGAAAATCATATATACTTGCACATTTCGTATATCTTTTGCATGCCATCTATGAGTTCTAAAGTATTCTTTGTGTTTGCTATTTTCTTTAAATGTCGCTTTACGGAGTCCCACCACGGTAAGTCACTTGGAAGCATAACCAGAGCCATGTTTTCTGCAAATGCTAGTTTAATAAGTACTTTTTTGTAGGAGGAAACTTAACAGAGTAAGAATATTTTTCTTAAGACTGCGTACTCAAAAGTGAAAATTAAAGTCCTTTTAGGATAACTCATTTGCCGTCTGCCTATCGCAGTGGCTTATCTTCGAAACTATTATGTCGAGAAACGCGAAATTTTACATGTAGTTATAAAGTTTGGCGGTTTGCAGGCAGCTCAGGAATCGATATCTTAAACATTTTTTGACATCCTTTATTTATACATATCTAAAAGGTTATTAATTGCGAAACAGCATATGACAATAATAACACAGGTTTGCAAAAAAAAAAGTTGTCTGGATCTGGGGTCAGACCATACGTTTCTTATGTATTTTTCGACGCTGAATTCGAATCTGTTTTTAGTTTTGCTCTATCACGTCAGAATTTTGAAATATTCTAACCTAAAAGTTGGACATATTTGAGGTTATGTAGCTTTGAGAATCTTTTTTCTCAAGAAACGATGTGTGGGATCTTAAAGTACAAGTCTTCACCTTTAAAATACCGTTGAGTTTGCTCAAATATCTTTTTTTTTTCGCCGAGATATTGCAATTTAAATAATGACCATAAGGTTTCCGTACCAATTAAATGTATAGGGAAAGATATGATATGAACAGACAATTTTAAAAATTCGATATCTCAGCAAAAAAAAGATATTTGAGCAAACTCTACGTCATTTTAAAGAGGAAGATTTGTACTTTAAGATCACGTACATGGTTTCTTGAGAAAAAAATCTCAAATCTCAAAGCTACATAACCTCAAATATGTCTAACTTTTAGATTAGAATGTCTCAAAATCCTGACGTGATAGAGGAAAACTAAAAACAGATTCGAATTCAGCGTCAAAAAATACATAAGATACGTATGGTCTGACCCCAGATCCAGACAACTTCTTTTGTGAATGAATATAAATGTCAGCTGGCTGTACCTCGGTGGAAAGATCGTCAGCTGATACCTTGAAAGTTGTAACGCAGAAGTTAAGCGGGAGCATAATTAAATAAGGAGTTCGTCTCTAAAGAAATATTGATGAACTTTTCTCCTGATTGCATTTCGATCGAAGTCCAACAATTTTTTTACGGTTTTGGTTGGTTTTTGGCACCGAAAATTTATGGTTAGTGGTATACTCTCTGACAATTTTGTAAACACTGTGGCCACACACTCCTGTCATATTTGCCACTTTTTTACAATTTCATCTTTAAGTAATATAGGATTTTCTTGACTCTCATTCTTATACACGGTTAAAATCATTTCCTTGGTCTTTACGTCGAAATGAGACTTTTTCGATCTTTTTTTAAGAGGAGACAAACAAATTTCTGTGGGCTCATCATCTGTATCCGTGCTACTAAACATTTTAGGTGTCCTTGATATATTTGATACACCGATGCCTGAGAGGCAAACACACTTACCTATTTAATATACTATGAAAGCATATAAATAAAAAACAATAATCATATCACAAGAGACGATATTTACAAAGATGCAATTTAAACAATGAAATGAAAAGTGAACAAATACAACAACGATGTACTTCCAACTGAGTCTGAGTACGCACCTGTACCGAAACCGCGATGAGTATTATCTGTTATCGCCAGTTTATAGCCATTTGACCAATAGCATTACAATTACAGAATCCAGCACGCGAGTAGACGATCACAATAGAATACGTAGTCAGTCGTAGGGAGTGTTCAAGAAGAATTAGTATAGTGACCGTTAAACACAAAATAAAAATGTCTAACGTAACGCCTTATTGTCTTTTGCAAAAAAACAAGTTCTCACTTAAAATCATTTAGTGAAGATCATTGAATGTATAATACACCTTGTTATAGTCAGCTGACTTTTTTCTTCTTCAAGATATTGGATAAGCTATAGTTTCACAAATTTTTAGTCAGGAGGAAATGACCAAAAATTTTTTTTTCTCCGTGCGTGGGAGGCTACTGCCGCTCATCCCACCCACGGAACTGCAGCTGACGTTCACGAGGCATTATGATACAACTCCCTGATGCGTAAGCAGCCACCCATCTGAAGAGGATACAAGCCGTGGAAAACGTCGCACTTCGGTGCGCCGTGGATGCACCATGGTTTGTCAGAAACGCCGACATCTTTAGAGATCTGGAATACACCCCAGTAACTGAAGTCATCCGGGACAGAGCGAAGAACCTATACGCCCGTGCAGCAGAGCATGGGAATCCGTTGGTCCGAGGCACAAGAGG
This sequence comes from Stenurella melanura, assembly GCA_963583905.1. NCBI lineage: Eukaryota > Metazoa > Arthropoda > Insecta > Coleoptera > Cerambycidae > Stenurella > Stenurella melanura. Next base: position 171,572,436 of record OY757311.1, read on the forward strand.
CCGAAGCTCCAGATCCTGGATAATGGGTAAGTATAACTAACCCTTTATCTGTTTCAGCCCGATCTGCAAGCCACACCTCAAGGAGACAATGACCAAAAACATCCAATTGCCCGATCCCGCGGGTACCAAGCAAACAACCAGCTCGGTACCCTTACCCACGCCCGTGCCGGCCTCTGCCGCTAAAAAAGCGTCACAATCCTGAACTACACAGTTCACACTTCCTTCCGACGAAATCGGAGCACATGATGCCAATTGGCACCCTAGGCTTCCGACTAGTCAACACCCCCCAAATCCCTTTCAAACTCCGAGAGGGCTTCGTAACAGCCGTTCCCTCTCACGACAGACGAAAGACGCTCCCGGGAGCCTATACATGCCAGCGAAGAGAGAAGACCAAGACAGAAGAGCGCCAGAAGAAACTACCCAGCTGGCAGGGTCCAACAGCCAGGACCAGGGGAGGTTTGCTAACATCGCCAATACCGTCCGCATTTGCGGGGGGATAGGCGAAAAAGCAGGCCCACCCCTTACGAGGCCGGTCCAGGTCTACAGCGATGATTGGGGCAAAGAGCTCAAGCTCGACCCCTAATCATCCGAGACCGTCATCATTAGTCAAGAATATTGGCGCTCACTAATTATCGTTCGAGAAGAAATAATTGACCAAATTTTCACCTGGCTCCCGGACTATAAGGTTTTTGTGTTATGCGTGAAAGATCGCTCTAAAATATACATTTTTAGATGAAAAATCGACATTTGTAATCGCGAATAACTCGAAAAATATTGGTTTATCGAAGAAACATTATTTGCTTAGAATTAATCCCCTTATCGATTTCTCGGCTATTTTGAGTGTACTAATTTCCACCCCCGAGAAGGGGTGGCACATCGGCACTATAAAACTTTTGTTCCTTGAGCCATTCCCTCCTTACCGTCCAAATTTCACTTCAATCGGTTTTATCCGAAAAAATTCTGAGCGAAAAACCGTCAAACACTGGACTATTAGAAAAGAAATTTCAAAACATTTGTTTAATAGGTTAAAATGTTAAATTTGGACAAAAACCATTTTTTTCATTATCCATTCCCTTTAGATGGTCCACCCTGTATATTTTCCAGCGAAATTCTAAACGTTTCTTCGCTGGCAATAGCGTCAACTACCTACCAAAGGAACTCGCACAAAATAAATGGCTACTCACTTTCTGCGGATGTTGTTCAAATTTTGGTATGTTGTAGTTTTGACCTTTCTGAACAAAAGCCTTTATGGGCACAAAAAATCTGTATGGCAGGATTTCGAGATATTGGCCGAAGAAAGTCGTAATTTCGTCGAAATTACGACTTTCTTCGGCCAATATCTCAAAATCCTGCCATACAGATTTTTTGTGCCCATAGAGACTTTTGTTCAGATAGGTCAAAACTACAACATACCAAAATTTGAACAAAATCCGCAGAAAGACACTGGCCATTTACTTTGTTCGGGGTCCTTTGACTGGACTGTTCTCAGTCAAGTAGTTTTTCAGTTAATGCACCAACAGACAGACAACAAACCGACAGACAGATCGACGGAACTAAAAAACCTATATTTTCTTAATGTACATGATTTGAAACGTGAAAATCAGAAGAAATCTCGAAGGCTGAATTTTTCTCGAATAAAAATGTACACGACAGCGTTTTATACACGTTTTGCCAATCAAGATAGTATGTATCATCCGAAGATGATCAAAATTACAAATTTATAATTGATTTATTTACAAAAAACTACCAGAAGTGTGCTGCAGAAAATTTAACAATTATATAGAAAATTCAACAATCCGACGAATGCACTGAATGGTACAATGTTTACATCTAGTTTATTTTTTTCACTGGGTATAACCGAACGTCGCAAATTACATTTCCACGTAACTACTACATCCTCAAAAACAAATCTAACCTAGAAAAAACATCTCCATAAAAAATATGGAAAATATCGCGTCCTCGCTTCGTGTACATCAGCAATCAAGCCATACAAACACCATGCATGCTACAAGCAACAAATAAACTTACCTAAAACCCAATTAGTTACAAATAGCTATTACACTGGCTGACTAACAGTAATCGCTTATTTTTAGAAAGCGAACGTGGAAAACTGAAACACATATTTAGTGGTTTGGGCGGGTGGATTTTTGGAAAAGAACGCGAATTTTTGCCATGCTTATTACGTGATATGTGATAACTGTGTGTTGATTAAAATACTAATGTGTACACTACCGAACCATCGTGTGCCGAGATTTCACGGCATTGTGGACCGCCTGCGCTAAAAATACGTTCAAAACGTATCCAGACGGCGTCTCGACGCCGACGCCGGAGATATCGCTCGGTCCTCAATGGGACGATGCAGTTGGGGGACTTTTAGCGCGAAGCGAGCCGCGAGTGCCAGCTGTACAGTGTCGGGAAATTTAAATGTATCCGTTTTTCCTGCGGTCCGTTATTCAATACTATCACGCCACGATACAACCTCAAGATTCAAAGTTTCGTGCTTTACAAAAATTCTCTGCACGCCTGCATACAGGCAAATGCACTTTGTTTTATTTCCACATCCACGTAGTGGATTGGAAATATAGTAATCGCAAAAAACTTTTCAATAATTTTTTTTCTTGAAATGGCTTTAGAATGTCATAAAACGTCGAGATTTTAAATTTGAGCGAAAAAAAATTTCTGTCTGTGACTTTTTCTTTTTTTTTTTGTCCACACGTTATCTCCGGAACGGTTTAAGATATTGACTTCAAATTTTGTACACGTATATATTATAGCGAGATCTGGAACTGGATTGTTTTTTGAAGATATCCGGTGAAGGGTTGGGGGGTAAATAGGGGGAAATATGTAAAGCAAGCTGGTAAGAGTACAGAAACGTGAAATTTGATGTATCTTCTACATGCCAAGGCCTCAACATTTTTTATAATATTTTTCATCCCCCTACCCCCTCCAATTCATTATTAAAGGGGTTGATAAAATAAAATTGAGATATTCACTTGAAATTTGGTACACGTATATATAATAATGACATCAGGAACTACATTATATTTTGGGATTATTCTGATGAAGGGTTGGGGGTTAAATAGAGGTATTGAAACATATTCTTCATGATCGTAAGGGGTTATGAAGATACTAGTTTAATCTGCATGGCCGTAGGGGCCTTTGTGGATGCTAGTGTTAGAATGAGAATTGTCAAATAAGAAATTAGACAAATTCATTTTAGGATTTTAATTTGCTAGCATAACCAGAATTCAGGTTATCGAAAGAATGCAAAGATTTCATTAATATTTTTAAACAAAGTTTAGCTTTTAGTTATAGATAGTTATTTTTTCTGCTGTTTGCAAAATCCTATAAAGAATATGTTTCAATACAATTATAAGCAAACAAATAATAATTCATTTTTAATCTTAAATAGGGGTAAATAGGGAAAAGTAAGTAAAGCAAGCTAGTAAGAGTACAGAAACTTGAAATTCGGTGTATGTACTAGAAGCCAAGGCTTCAGATTTTTTAATAATATTTTTAAACCACCCACCACGCTTACTCCATTATTAAAGGTGTTGATAAAATACAATTGAGATATCAACTTGAAATATGGTAGACGTATATATTATAACGACATCTGGAACTAGATTATATTTTGAGATGATTCCGTTGAAGTGTTGGGGTTAAATAGGACTATATAGGGGACAATAAGTAAATCAAGCTAGTAAGAGTACAGAAATTTGGGATTTGGTGTATATACTAGAAACCAAGGCCTCAGATTTCTTTTTAATATTTGTCAAACCCCGCCATCTCCGCTCCATTATTAATGGGATTGATTACATAGAATTGAGATATTCACTTGAAAGTTAGGACAATTATTATGTATTGTAATGACATCAGATTGAGATGGTTCTATTGAAGGGTGGGAGGTGGCAGGTTGTGAATAGGGGAAAATAAGTAGGGTAAACTAGAAACGTCTCAAACTTTTCTATAACATCTGCCCCAAATATTATTAAAATTCTATGACCAATAATTTCTACGTACTAGAGTGCAAATTTAGTCAAGATGTTTCCTTTAAAGTGACTTGAATGAAAAATCTGGATGTGGAAGTAGTTATTCCTTAGGCAGCGGTTTTTCTCTATTCAATCGTTATGAAAAGTATTTGTACGCGAAAATGTTTGTTGTTACCTAATTGTTAATAAAAAATATATCCGGCTATAATATACTTATTAGACGGTATAAGTATAAACAGGCGGAACTTCTAAGTACCAGGGAAAAATAGCACATCACACACTTAATGAGACCATCACTATATAAATGGCGAGTGTTCTCGTGTCTTTGGTTGTTTTTCGAACTTGGAATTCTTTGAAGTAGGAATTTAACCCCTAGACAAGTAATAAATTCCATTCTATGCCTCTTTAATTTTGTTATAATAAGCTTGTAAATTACTAAAATACTGTATGTTATTGTAATGTTGTAAAACAATCATAAGTATGTGTCCTCAGTATACCGGGTGCAACAGGATCTTGGTATACCCCTCTTTTCTCCTTTAGTTTTGAAGATAATTGATTCAAATTAAGGATATAGTACATACATAATAAGCGGCACTTTTTTACATACAATTGATTTTTTTTCCACTTCCGATTTCGCCGGAAGTGACACTAACTTCCGATTTTTAAATGGAACACCCTATATATTGTTGCATTTTTGAATTCTGCATAAGTTTCTGAATCCAACGATGCCAAATAGGTGACATTTCAAACATCATTTTTTTTTAATAATATAATTTTTAGTTTTCCATTTAAGTGTGCCATGACGGTTCCGATTTATTCTAAATGACTCGTGTAATGCTACAAAAATCGAAATCCCGTTAGAAACACTAAATTGCATGATTTATGAGCAAATAAAATTCACCAAAATTGTTTTTGGGGCAAAACTCATTTTTTTCAAATGGAACCATATCGGTACCGTGGTACTATTTATTAGTACTATTAATAAGGAATTTATTCATATGTCGTATTAAAATGTACGGTAAATATAAACAAAATTACAGCTAAAAGAAAATAAGGAAATACAATTTTATTCTAGTTACCTTGATAGACATAAGGTGGTTTTGGAATACAAAAAATTAACAGAAAACATTACAACAGTTTTTCAAAATGCTGTCCATTAACGTCAATGCACGTCTGAACTCGCATAGCTGTTTCTCGAAGAACATTCGCCAATTGCTGGGCCGTTATGGTATTAATTGCTTGTCTTACTCGCAGCTCCAGGTCTTCACGGGTTATAACGGCGGTTGCATAGACAATATTTTTTAAATGACTCCAAACAAAGAAATCAAGGGGCGTTAAATCAGGTGACCTTGGAGGCCAGCTCACAGGACCATTCGTCGAAATTACGTTTTCTCCGAATCTCCGTTGAAGGTAATCAATTACTATACTTGAATTATGGGGAGGAGCGCCATCTTGTTGGAAATACATTGCCTGTCCTAAATCTAAAGGTAACTCGTATAAAATGTCCTCAATCTCATTTTCCAGAAATCTCAAGTATCTGGCCCCAGTCAGAGGTCCTTCAAATATTATTTGACCAATGATTCTACTACCGATTATTCCAAACCAAACATTGAAATCGAACCGCACTTGAAAGTTACCCTCCTGTAATAAATTTTAATTTTCTTGTGACCAATATTTTGTATTTTGTCGGTTAAATAATCCCAAATGAAGATGTACTGAAATGAGACCATATACTAAAAACCTTCCTGACATTATGAATACTCTCTTAACTAGAAAAAACAAACCCAAATCGTCTCACCCACTGAGAAGATCTGAAGTCACAGACATACACAGAGACATATAAACATTAACGCATATGTTTATAACACCCTTCGTTCTGTGTCGGGGGTTAAATATACATCCGACTATTAGTAGATATACTATGGGGTTCAAAATCCCACGCATTTTCTAATGGAGGTTTATTTCCATTTCTAAGCGGTGATGACCACTTGATGGGCGAAATCGCAATTCGTCATCAGATGTATTTTCTTGTTTGTGCAGGTACACTCTTTAACGGGTCGATATTTCAACACAAAACATTGATTACAATAAGCCCCATCAGAAAAGGTATTCTGTGTGGCGAATATTATGCCACCCGTTTACTGCAGTTTCCAGCTCGTTTGTCTTCGTCAGCACGGAGTAGATAAGTACGTCAAATAGATTAAATTTTTTCCATCCTTATAAATGTGAGTAAATGTATTCACACAGATTTCAAGAACAGCCATCTACTGGGGTTTAATGCAATTAATTTGTCTGGTACTGCGTATTTTGAAACAACTTATATTGCAATGATGTATCATTATTTAAATGTGGTCTCAAAAAACTACTAGCAGTAGTTATATGAGGGTATAGAAAGAAATTTTTGTGTATTTAATATATGCATTCCTCAAGAAATATGTTCAACAATCTGTGTTGGCTGTAAGTAGGAATTTTTAATATAATTTGTTCTTTGAGTTGAAATTAAAATTTTGTGAGCCTATGCGACAAATACCTATTTTTAATTATTTATATTATAAAAAAAAATGGGGGAAATGCGATTATTCAATATTTTATAATAAATACTTACAAATTGTCTAATCGGCGTTGATAAGAAACGGTATCTTTAGATAACTAAGATATAGGTATGTAATTTATAAAGTATACTTGGTAGTTGTTCGAGAACTAACTGTGACAGCTCTGTGGGTAAGTAAATTTTTTAGTTTTATTGTTTTACAGCACGACCATAAACAAACAGTAATATACTTAATTTCATTGCTGATATTATCTCTTTAATACACTATTTTATTAAATAATAAACGATTAATTAAAGCACTGTGCAGAATATATATGACGTACCTACCTATCAAATTATTTCAATTCGAGATGTGGATATTGTTTAACTTTTCTCTTGGGACTTGCCTTATATCTATCTCTTTACTTCCAAATAACGCCCGAAGAATCTAACAAATTATACAATTATCCAGTATATTACCGGGGGCGGGAAATAACCTTTACGTCAAAGGAATAATTAGAAGATAAACGTTACAAATATGAATAAAAAAGTAAAAATATTTTGATTACCTAATATCTTCTTTTCCTCAAAACGTTTTTTAAAATCTTCTCTGCTGTATATGCTATATACCCACAACTCTAAGAATGTGTTTATTATCTCGAATATCCATACTTAATTAATACTTACAACTATTTATTTATTTATTTAACATACACCATTCAACAGTATTACACCAATTACTGAATGGGATCAATACAGATTAGTAATAATATAAATTATGGTAATATATTGATATACTTTATAGTTTTATTTTACACAATATTAAAAGTTCTTCTTTTAACATTGGCAACCAGGTTTGACAAATATAGGACCAAATCAACACGCATGTATCCTCGTTAAACAATATTATTGCTGATTAAAAAAATTTATTGAACGTTGAACGTTACTCTGTAGTAGTTAATCATTTTGCAGAAATAACTAAATAAAACACAGTACTATGTTTTCTACCACTATGTACATAGTGGTAAAAAAACATAGTAGTGTGTTTTATTTAGTTATTTGTGCAAAATATTATTGCTGATTCTTTACTCCTTCTTTTATTAAAATTTTTGCCAAGTTCCTCTTCTATGTCCGTTCGCCAAGGCGTGTTCGCAAATCTTCGATCTTTAAATTTAGTTTTTCCCAATGTAATTCTTATGCCCACTTAATCGTACACTGATAGATCTGGATGACCCGCCCACGTTGTGTTTATAACACTCACACGGACTACTGTAAATGCAGTTTTTTAAATTTTGCTCGTGGTTTAGTGATTTTGTTTTCGTCAAAATAGATTTCAATGTTGCTCTCTATAAATACCGTCCTATTATAAAATTTATCACCTATACGGCGCAGCGTAACTTTTCAAGTAACCCGTATACTTAAGAAATTAATGTTATGTAACTTTTTTCAGGTTTTTGTCGTACGTGGTTGTTAATCTGATATTTATGAAAGTTACAAAAACTTCCAATATTTATGAAAGTTCCAAAAACCTGAAAGTATTGGTTATAACGTTATAAGAACTTCTTTGATGTTATGTTTAACATTGTTCAATATTTCATTATTAGAAGAAATTATTTTAGCTCTATCATAAACGTTTTATAACTCCCCTATTAACATGCATTGGCTGATTTGAATTTTTTAAATATCTATTGGTATGTGTTGATATTCTATAAGCTCTTGTTTTAATGGTATCATTAACTCTTTCTAAAAACGGTAGTTCATTTGTACATTCTACTTCTAATGTAAAAAAATCGCTGCCTAAGGAATCACTACTTCCACATCCAAATTTTTCATCAGTCTCTTTAAAGGAAATGATCTTGACTATATTTGCACTCTAGTATATGAAAATAATTAGTCATAGAATTTTAATAATACTTGAGGCAGATGTCATAAAAAAATATAATCTAGTTCCAGCTCGTTTTAGTATACAGGGTGATTCACGTAGGCCATTCATTAGAAGTTTTTCAACTTGCAGTTGGATTAGAAACTTGAAATTTGGTATGCAGCCATAATCAGTCATGCCCGTTCTATCTAAAATATTTTCAGTCCTCCAACTATACAGGGTGTGCCAAAAATTGGTAGGTACCAACTTTCTTATTTTAAATGGAAACCTATATTTTTCTTTACATGGTTCGATTGGTCTTCTAATTCTGAGTTTAGAGAACCTAAGTTATGTTAACTTATCTATTACAATTTTTGACATATGTCCAATTTTTTTAAAAAAATTTCCGCTGTAGTAGTTTACGAACAAATTTGTATCTCGCAAACCTTTCAAAATTATGAAACCAAATTTGTGAAGCAGTTAGCTGGAAGTCCAGGCTAACTTTTCATGTCCCATCGGTGGTCCCATTTTGTACCATATGGGCGCAGTCGATTTTCAAATGTCGCAATCAAAAATTGTCAAAAAGTCAATTTTTTCAAATGGCACCTACTATTTTTTCTCAAACCATTCGAAAGAAAATTGAATTTTAGGGTGAGTTACTTAAGCATTCCCTATACCTAACTTCACCCCATATCGAGTTATTCAATAAAAATCAAGAAATACCTTATCTTGCCGAGAGATTCCTTACTTCATCAAGTATGCCATGGAAATAAAAGACAGTTGTAATAATTTTTAAAGAAAAATATGGATTCTTATTTAATTACACACAACACCAACAAATTATTATTAACGAACAAGAACAATGTTGACGAAATTCTGACGTAAATGTTCAATGTGACCACCATATTTTTGTTCAAATATTCTATTATTCTACTTTCAACAGATTGCGTAGCGCATCTTTGCGTCTACCATTTTTGACGCCAGAAATCAATGCAAAATTGAATTTTAGGGCCACTTTTATTAACATTGTGTATGTCTATCTATAGTCGTTTTTGAGTTATTGGCATTTTTTTTAAAAAATATTGTTTTTTTTTCTCAAGGGTAGTAGGCTTTGGAAACAATCATATCATTTTAATTTTTATTCAAAAATCGTATTGCAATAATACATAATAACAACAAAATAACAACAAATAAACAGATTAACAAAATAATTATTTCAATACAAATGCTCAATGTGTGCACCGTTTTCACTGACAGAATTTCGTCAACATTGTTCTTGTTCGTTAATAATAATTTGTTGGTGTTGTGTGTAATTAAATAAGAATCCATATTTTTCTTTAAAAATTATTACAACTGTCTTTTGTTTCCATGGCATACTTGATGAAGTAATAAGGAATCTCTCGGCAAGATAAGGCATTTCTTGATTTTTATTGAATAACTCGATATGGGGTGAAGTTAGGTATAGGGAATGCTTAAGTAACTCACCCTAAAATTCAATTTTCTTTCGAATGGTGTGAAAAAAAATAGTAGGTGCCATTTGGTAAAAATTGACTTTTTGACAATTTTTGATTGCGACATTTGAAAATCGACTGCGCCCATATGGTACAAAATGGGACCACCGATGTGACATCAAAAGTTAGCCTGAACTTCCAGCTAACTGCTTCACAAATTTGGTTTCATAATTTTGAAAGGTTTGCGAGATACAAATTTGTTCGTAAACTACTACAGCGGCAATTTTTTTCAAAAAATTGGACATATGTCAAAAATTGTAAGAGATAAGTTAACATAACTTAGGTTCTCTAAACTCAGAATTAGAAGACCAATCGAACCATGTAAAGAAAAATATAGGTTTCCATCTAAAATAAGAAAGTTGGTACCAATTTTTGGCACACCCTGTATAGTTGGAGGACTGAAAATATTTTAAATAGAACGGGCATGATCGATTATGGCTGTATACCAAATTTCAAGTTTCTAATCCAACTGCAAGTTGAAAAACTTCTAATGAATGGCCTCCTGTATACGCGTACCAAATATCAAATTAGTAGTTCAATTTTATTTTATTAGCCACTTTAATAATGAGGTGGGGGTGGTTGGGGGATGGAAAATATGATAAACAAATTTGAGGTCTTGGCTTCTAATATATACACCACATCTGAAATTTTTGTACTCTTACCAGCCTGCTTTACTCATTTTCCCCTGTTTACCTCTACTTAGCCTCCAACCCTTCAACGGAATCATCTCAAAATATAATCTAATTCCATATGTAGTTATAATATATGCATGTACCAAATTTCAAGTGAATATCTCAATTTTATTTTATCAACCCCTTTAATCATAGAGAGGGAGTGGCGGGGGAGTTAAAAAATATTATAAAAAAGTCTGAGATTTTACTTCTAGTATATACACCAAATTCCAAGCTTCTGTACTCTTACCAGCTTCCTTTACTTATTTTCCAATATTTACCACCATTTAACCCCCAACCCTTCAACGGAATCATCTCAAAGTATGATCTAGTTCCAGGTGTACCAAATTTCAAGTGAATATCTCAATTTTGTTTTATCAACTCCTTTAATAATGAAGTGGGAGTGGTGCGAGGGTACGGAAATATTATTAAAAAATGTGAGGCCTTGACTTCTAGCATAAAAACCGAATCCCAAATTTTTGTACTTACCAACTTGCTTTACTTATTTTTCCCTATTTACCCCCCAACCCTTTTCCGGATAAGTTCAAAAAACAATCCAATTCCAGATCTCGTTATAGTACATACGTGTATAAGATATCAAATCAATATCTTGATCCGTTCCAGAGATATCGTGCGGACAAAAAAACGTTACAGACAGACAGACCGACAGAATATTTTTTTTTTTCGCTCAAATTTAAAATCTCGACGTTTCATGATATTCTAAACCTATTTCAACAAAAAAAAAATGATTTTTTTTTTTTACGGTTACTTACTATACTTCCAATCCACTACGTGGATGTGGAAGTAATAGAAAGTTCTTTATTTATATTTTCCAAAAAGTTATCTATATCTATCTATATAGTAATTCGATTCTATGAGGCCAAATTGCAAAATTATCGTCCATATAACTCTCTACCAGGTAACCAGTTTGTGCATGGAGGGTTTTGAGAATAGACAAAATTATACACATAAACCGGTTATCTGGTGGAGATATGTGGACGACATTTTTGCAATTTGGTCTCGTAGAGTAGAGTTACTAATTTTTTTTTTGTTAAAATTATAGATATTAAGGACTCTTCTATTAAATTTATGTCAGAATTAGAAAGTAGAAATGAACTGCCTTCCTTATTAACAGCGAATATTCACTATAATAAGGAACTTATTTATTTTTGATATCAAACAATAGTGGATAAAGCAATAAATATATAAATTGATAGAAAAGTTGCAATTAATCTTTTGTGTACTAACAGTTAAAAATATGTGTTACGTTAAAGATGTGGATTTTATAGTCTATTGCTAATATCTATTTTTTTAAAGACTAGATAAAGAGTATTATTTATTAATACTAGGTACTAACTATTGATACATTGACTGATTTATTACATTTTGTCCCTAGTCAGTACTGTCGACGCGAGTACCGCAGTCTTCTGTTTGGTCTTTAAACGGATCAGATGATGCAGAACCGTGGATACTGTCTAACTAAACAAACTCGGCCTAGGGATGTATAAAAATTTACCTAAGGTACTCAGATTTGTTATTCTTGAAAAAGATAAAAGACATTTAGTCCTTTGATTGTATATCTGATACATCCAGATCCTACAATTGCGTAGAATGATGGCACCAGAACATGTAGTGCTCATCAAGGATGTTACTATTCAATACGTAGAGAATTTCTTTTCGTGTGTGAATTCTTTCAACTATAAGCTTTAGTTAACTCAGAGAAAGCTCTGGAACACTTACTGGGTCTTCAGTGGAGGTTATGCTGACTTAATTTACCTTGGGCCTCCTCTTAGGACATCGAATCCATCAGAAGTACCATATCGCATAAGCTGCACTTTTTTCGTCTTTCCATGTCTAAGAATGACTGTTGTTTTACATTCATGGGGTGTTTTATGCAATGAGTTGTATGTAATAAAATTTCTTTTACAATTGATACTGATATATAGTGGAGTCTCAGCAGAGGCTGAAAATATACATTATTTCGCAATAATTCCGGGAAGCGGTAACTTTTGAGAATACATCTCTGAACACCTCAGGAACAATATACCAAAAGTTTCCAACAATGGCCCGTGAGCGTCATTTGTTATTAAACAAATTAGTTGCAAAATACCAGTCTCTTAAAATGAGTTTTTCTTAAAAAACTAATTGAGTCATTCGAAAGTACGGGAAATTTCACATCAAAAATGTATATGATATATGATAATCCAATAGCCACATATTGCTTCTTTCATTTAAGCTTTGTTGAGTTCGATTTCATTAATTATGTTACGTATTTTCCACCTTTTAGGAAACACCCTGTGTGAATCCGTGGGTTCTAAATAATTTCAACAAGAGATAAACACTAACACTTTATTTAATAATTTACTGATTATACAAAACTTCTTAAATAACCTTTACACTTTGTTTACTTTATATTTAACCTCACTTTTTATCGACCGTCACTTTAATAAACTTCTCCCTCTGCGCCGGTAATCGCGCCTTATATACCCTGAAATTACCTCTAGATTAAACCAGAATCTTCTCCAACCACACTCTAGAAAAGTCCATGGCTCTTTCTAGAAGCTTCCAGTCACTATTAGTAGGCATAGACGTATCATCTCCAGTTCCAAGGGGGTGTAATTCATAACAATTAGTTCAATAGTTACAACAAATTTAGTGTAGCGTGCCCGAAACTGCGCACACTTCGCGCGCCGTATTTGGTGTCGCTGCGATCCATTTCCTTGCCTCAAATAAAAAAATGTGGAGCCTACATTTTTGATCGTACAAAAAAACTTCAGATACATTTTTGATGTGATATTTCCCCGTACTTCCGAATGGCACGAGAGTTTAAAAAAAACAACTTATTTTAAGAGATTTTGACAAAGACTGGTATTTTGCAAGTAATATTTGTTTAGTAACAAGTGACGCTCACGTACTATTGTTGGTAACTTTTGGTATATTGTTCCTGACGTTTTCATGTATTCTCAAAAGTTACCGTTTCCCGGAATTTTTGCCAAGCGAAAATCCCCATTGACTCTACTAATACGTGCAAAGAATTATTTCAAATTTCTTATGACTCAGAACTTAAGAATACCTACTCATTCGTTGCCATTATCTTTTCGGAATTGATGATAAATGAAGGAGATCATCTGAAATTAAAATTGCTGATATATTTTATCAGTCGTCATCGAGAAATTTAAACCTCGTTAGTTAATCCATACTTCATAATATTGTTTCACAGCTCTGTGGAAATATGTTTTAAAATAATATAAATTTCCTCAAGGAATAATTATTTAATTATTTGGACTGACGGTAGAGGTGAATCCAAACTGTAGTCAGGGGGTTCCAGAGGGAGCTCGGTCAATTTTTAATTCTAAAATTAAATTTTTAGAGCATAGTTTTATTCCTCCCACTTCAACCCCCTTGAAGTGACAGCTACCCCTTTAAAAATTTTAAATGGAACAAAGGTACGTGTGACGGCTCATTTGAAAGGGTTTTTAATTTTCTATCCAGATTTTTTGTATTTCTCTAATTTTTACTTCCCTCGCATACCGAAGGGAAGTATTGTATTCGAGAAAAAATCACCCTCCGAGATTTTTTCAGATTTTGACGTTTCAGATCACATAGATTATGAAAATATTAGAGTGACCGCCATGCACAAACAAAGAGGGAAGTTCTGTGTAAATACCTTTACCGATTTTTTTATTGAAAAATATTAGTATTATTTAATGTTACTAAGTAATCAGAACATGAAACAGTTTAAATCAAATATTCAAACTGAGCGCCGTTACTTTTTGACAATAATGGAGGCTTTGCTAAACATTCTTCTAAAACATTTTGTTCGTTTCCGGGGTGATATGATTAATTTCTTGTCTTATTCTGTCTTTTAAATCATCGACGTTATTCGGTCTGTTGAAGTAGACTTTCGATTTTAAGTAACCCCATAAAAATATTCAAGCGGAGTCAAATCAGGAGAACGGGCAGGCCACTCAATTTTACCGCGTCTACCGATCCGCCTATTGGGAAAAACTTTATTGAGATAGGCTCTTACTTCCAACGTAAGATGTGGTGTAGCTCCGTCCAAAAGTATTCTTAACTCTGGAACTAAGAAATTTCGCAAGAAATCCAAATAATGCGCGCCAGTTAAAGTGGGCCAATAATTTTAGAATATATAATTCCTGCCCAAACGGATCATCTTGGCATCTATCATTTTAATAATATCAAAACTGGGTAACCGAAAGACTCATTGTTAAAATAATGATCAACCTGACAATCAGCGTTAAATAACTAGAATCATAAGTTTGCACAGATGTAGCAAATAAATAAATTATAATGTTTTGTGATAAGTAAAAGGAAACCCTATTTACTTCTTTTTTGTTGGATATTTTGCCAACTGCGTATCAGAAAAAACGATACTTTTAAATTGAATGTTATGACATGACACAAAATTAATTAGAAAAGTCAGATTTCACAGATATTTGGTACATGGACATAAATAGTTTAGGATACATTTCAAATACTAAAAACCCTTTCAAATGAGCTATCACACGCACCCTCGTTCCATTTAAAAATTTTAAAGGAGCTGTCACTCCAAAGGGGCTGAAGGGGAAAGTATAAAATTATGCTACAGAAAATGCCATTTTAGAATTAAAAATTGACGTAGTTTAGGATTTTACTCATATACTGTAAATTGCGTAGAAAATTCCGCACGTCACCATTTTAGCCAATCAGAAGTTTGTTTTTGTGTCGTTACCATCAAGTCAACCCAAAAAATTTCCGGAAATTTTCAACCTCCAGGGTACCCTGAACGAAATTAATAAGTGGAAATTTTTCTGTCAAATTATTGACATGTGATCATATTTGACATTTGTTATTACATAAAAGTGGAATTTTACGTTTCAAATTAAACGAAATAATTATAAGAAAATCATTGGGCTTTGTGAAACAACATTTTATTTCATGTTTAATACCTAATTATGATGGTGAATCACTTCTCATTTTGGTTTTCCTCCACATTACACTTCTCATCGGCTATGATAAGTATTTCAATTTTGGATGACTTTTTTAACTTCACAAAGTTCTTCGCAATATGTGCATATAGTATATTATGTTCTTTTTCCAAATTCTATAATCTTATTCTTTTAATAACTCGCAAATAACTTCAACAATAAGACATATTGAGCTTAAACGGGTTAAACTATATCAACGAAATAACTAATAACGTTTCAAAGCCATCTCTGTGAAGTTACACTGTGTTGAAACTGTGCTATGCTGTGTATAAACATGAAAATATATAAAGAAGACAAGGTTCCACCTATTTAAGTGAATAATTCCATAACACACAAATAGAGTTGTCCTAAACAATTTTCAGTAAATTTTTGAAACTAAAATGGGTGGAAGAGATATTATTTATCTATTATACGTATTCCATTTTCAAATAACTCTTATAATTTTAACTTTTGACACAACAACGCTACTTATCAATTCCGATGCGTTTCTGTCACTTTGTCAACAAGATCCATTCATGGCCTACTAATCTTATACCTTGTTATGTCTTAGAATAATCTTAATGTCAGTTGAAATTAGAGTTTATTTTCGTGTGAAATTTTCTTATCGAATCCCCCGCGTGCTTGAATTAATTGCAGGAAATTTTGCTCATACATGAATTTTTTAAGAAAATTCATATACTCGAAAAATTTCAGGCAATAATTCAAGCACTTGGGAGATTACAAGTGATAATAAATACCTATATCCGTTACTTATGGACCATTTAGCATATTTTTGTTTTGAAGAAAGTGGCACTCCCTGGAATTCGATGAGGACCCCCTGAAATCCGATGAGCACCCCTTACAATTCATTTCTAGTTACCGGACTGGGTGAATCACTAGTGCATCTCTAATAAAATTTAGAAACAGTATAAAAGAAATTTTTTAAAATTACAAAATATTGTTTTTTCTAATATTCTTGAGAGTAAACAAAATTTAATAAAAATATTTTTTCACGATTACTGTAGTTCCACTCCAGTACGTGGTACATACACGTAAGTAAAATTTCAAGATACCTTTAAGTAAGTTTATTAAAAAAATAACGTGTGTCGGTTTTATCATTTTTTCTCTTGTTTGATTCATATTCATAGATGATGAGTGATGAGATGAAATAATTGGCATTTGAGAAAAGGACGCATCGTCCGGAATGAAATGCCAACAGGAAGCCACCTTCATTACAATTATTTAAATTAGACACATATTAAGTGAATGCACTTTCGTGGGCGGCTATGTATCACCGTTATTAACGAGGTTAATTATCTGGTCATATGCAAAATTAAATGACAAGTTAATTTCGAATTTGTATGAAAAAATTACTTTAATAAAAATATTTTCAATAACAACAATAATTATATTAATCTGTGTTTTTATAAATAACAATATTAAGAGTTGTACTACAGTTATTCTGATATATTTAGATTAACTTATTAACATAATTAAATTGCGATAAAACTAACTATTGTACAAATTGAGGCCAATTGATATAATATTAATAATAAAGTCGTTCAACGTTGTGGTCACTGGTCATGCTCAAATAATTTAGTATGGGTGAAGATACTTTCTTCGATTATATCTGAGGGGAAACCCTATACAGTGTGAGTCACTAGTGTGTGGACGACCAATATCACCATATTTGAAAATTATTTTCAAATCTACAGGATGATGGTGGCAAGCTAATACTTAATTTATTTTAATAGAATGCCCAGTATTTTTTGTATCCCTATATTTGGCTTCCAATTGTTTGTTCAGGTATATATCATTATCGAATTTAACCGCAGGTAGTCAAAATTAAAATCTGCAAAACTTTTATTTTTATAAATTTGACCGTTGTTTCACTTTGGAATGTCAAGGCCATGTACTAATTCCCAGGCATCTTAAATTTGAACCTAATTCTACACGGTATACTCCACTTTGGTTCAAGTTTTTACATTGTTAATCTGTCGTAATTCAATATTTTCAAATACTGAAAATGTTTCAATAATCAGTTACTTAACGCGCTGATACCGTCATAGCGACGACTTTTTTCAACGATTTTTGAAATATTCAAGTCGAGAAACAGTTGTCACTATGAATATCAGATCAGCGTAAAGGTAATTAATTAGTCGCGTCATTTTAGCATGAATATCCTCAAAATCTCCAAAATTGAAAGTACAGGGTCAATTGACTTCTTTTCTGTTGCAAAGGGTTCAGAAAGACATATTTTTTGACGGAAATGTGTGGTTTCATGCTTTGTCCAATAATTGGCCAATTTAAGTAAATTAATTGAAAAATTTGTTATCATACACAATATGCCATAAAATTAGACGAGAATGTAAATTGGGGGTTCTTGGGATCGCCTATCACAAATCTAAAGTTTAATTTGGGGAATTCAAAATGGCGGACCGGAAATCGAGCTGTTTTCCAGAAAAATGAGAATGGATATCTTGGCCTTGAAAATCTGTACTCGGGGATATTCGGGGTCGCCGATTACGAATTCAAGGCCTAATTTGGTAAACTCAAAATGGCGGACCGGAAGTAGAGTCAATTTCTCAGAAAAAACTCTTTTTATACTAAAAACTATTTTTTTCGGTCTTGTGCTGAAAATGAGCAATCACTGATTTTTGAGGTCGCTGATTACGAATCAGAGGTCCAATTTACGAAATTCAAAATGGCGGACCGGAAGAACTCGTATTCTTTTCTTCTTTGGGCTGAAAGGGATGTAGTATATTTATCAAAAAAAACTCGTATTTCTCATACTTTCAGCCCAAGAAAGAAAAAAATACGAGGTCTACTTCTGGTCCGCCATTTTGAATTCTCTGTAACTAGACATCGGATTCGTTATCAGCAACCACGAAAACCCCCGAGTTTCCATTTTCAGCCCAAAAACGAAATAAAATACCAGTGTTTCCTGAGAAATTCACTCTACTTCCGGTCGGCCATTTTGAATTTACTAAATTTGACCTCGAATTCGTAATCAGCGACCTCGAAAACCATAGTACAAATTTTCAAGGTCAAGATATCCATTTTCATTTTTGCAGGAAAATGGCCCGATATCCGGTCCTCCATTTTGAATTTCCTAAATTGAACTTCAGATTCGTGATCAGCGATCCCAAGAACCCCCCCCTCCCCCCATTTACATCCTCGTCTTAATTTTATGCTATATTGTGTATGATAACAAATTTTTCAATTAATTTACTTAAATTGGCCAAAAATAAAAGGTAGTTTTTTCCAAATGTCTTTCTGAACAAAAATGAAGCACTTTCAATTTTAGAAATAAAATGCCAAAATGACACGACTAAATTGATTATTGAAACATTTTAAGCAAAGACGTACAGGGTGTTCCATTTGATTAAGTTATAGCAGTTTAAAAATGAATAAGTTTGAAGAACACTTTGTGAATTAAGGTTCAACTTTGAAGGGCCTGGGGAAACTAGTACATGGCCATGACTTACATTCAAAGTGATGCAACGGCCAAATTTAGGAATATACGAGTTTTGTAGATTTTACTATTAACCTGCAAATGCATTTTTTATGGAAAAAGTGAAATAACCTGACAACACCGCTGTGAATAGTTCTTCTCATCTATATAACAGGTTGAAAAAATTTCAAAGAAACCCAATACTCCGCCTCTCACTCTGAAATAGAGGCAAGTGGATCATTCGCATATGTAATTTAAATTATGAAAAAAGTGTGTTAGCACCTTAATTTCGCTGTGAAATCTTACAGATTGGACAAATTATTGTTTAAAAAAGAATAATTTCATTGTACTTTACCTTTATAGCGTAAAATACGCGATGAATTCTATGGTTTGCTTCTACTGCAAGCCATTTTCAATAGTATTGTGTCGGTCGCTCCATGTCGCGTGTCACATAGTGTGATATATGGCCTTGTGTACAAGCAGGCACATGCTAATGCAGTACAGAATCGGCTCTGTTGAAAATGTAGAAGGCACAAATATTGCAAGTCCTAAGCAACCAAAAAGAACATATTTATGCGAGAGAGCGCAAGAAATCGTACTAACTATACAGTTAATATAGTAGCGAGTGAAGGAGAACGAAGAGCAAAAAAATTTGAGAATTTATTGAGTAGCGGGGGGGGGGGGGGCATGCAGAAAAAGAAAAAATACGACGAGGAAATTGAGTTTTGAATTTAAAATGATAAATAAGCAGTAACAATATCTATTTTCGGTTACCAGTAATATACTGTTTATTAATATTATTTTTACTAACATTGTACTATAAAGTCTTTATAATAATAATATCTTTAACACCTTATGGTAGGTATCTATATTAGTTATCGGCTACTGAATGGAACAGTTAAAAGATTTAAACTTTTTAAATCAGTTTCATATGATTAAGATTAATAATTATTTCTTTTAACACTTCTCTATTTGATATAAATAATTAATTATTAAAGTATCAAGTATGGTTTAAAGTTAATTGCCAATGTTTAGGAAAACTAAAGCCAGCCCTGTCCCTCCTCGATAGTTGCTCAACCGATTATATAGAAGTTCAAAAATTGTATATGCCTGCCAAATATTAGCTTATCATCACTGTGTGAGACACCTTGCAGATTTAAAAATGATTTTAAAATATTTCGCTCTTCATTTCCCACAATTTTTATGTAATACATTTTTTCTATTTAAAACGGTTGAGGAGATATTAATCATCCAGTGACTCGCCCTGTATAATAAAATTCGTTTCCTATTAAACTGTAAGAAATTAGTCAATAGCCCATTAAATTATTTATTGTTCAATAAAATGCTTTATTATTATTATTATAAATAGAATCACAAAATTAAGTATGAGGTGGGACATATTCAGAATTTCTCTATTTCATGCCTAAATTCATTATCTGTATATAGGTTTTAAAAATAGTTATTTACAGGTTGTATTTAAATTAATCATTGTACCTAATAAAATTATTACGTCTAATATGTACAGCGACATATTCTACATTAAAATAAACTATAGTTAGATTAGCAATAAAAACTGTATCGTAGGTTTTTTTGGCTACATAAATATTACTTATCACTCGTTATCTTATCACCGGGCACTGTAATGAGTGTAATGATTTTATTTTGTAAGACAAGCCTATGCTGTATTTGTTTTGGAATTAAGTTGCAGTAAATGAAGCCTATTTTATATGTGGTCGTGCTCGCACTATTATAAAAAATGGACAGGAAGGCATTCTGGATGCTGATTCATAAATTTAAACGCAAAATTTCTGAAGAAGCTAGAGTTATCTACAGAAACATGACTTATTTTCATTTCCTTGGTAAGTCGATCACTTGTAACTTGTAACGATGTCGCCCGTACCTATACAGGGTGTCCCATAAGAGGAGTGATAAGTTAAGGTCATTTCCAATCAAAGTAGCTATATTCGTGGTTGTCCAATTGTTGATGGTTTAAAAATTATTTAAATGTTTTATCTTTCCCTGAAATCGTGTAGTGCGTCACTAGAAAACTAATTTAAAAAAGTATGTGTTGTTTGGTGGATTTTCTTTTTCTAAGAATGTTTTAAGTAAGTTTGTGCAATACAAACATTTTTTATCACTCTGTTATCTTTTGTCAAATATCAAAATAATAATTTTGTGAACGCTATTTGTTCCTAACTAAATTGAATTCATTTTTAAGTGATGCTAACAGGAAAAAATGTAGTACAGAAAGTTGATCAACTATCCGAAAAAGGTGCGCCCATTTAATGTAGATTCTAACATGGTATAACACATACAGTTATTCAAAACATTTTTTTATCACTTCTTTTTCGTCGTGTTTGTTAAATATAAAAGATACATTTTATAAATTTCAACAGTTGATTCAGATAGTTCGCTTGTCGAAAATAAGGCAACAGTAATATTGAAAATATGTTGCAACCCTTGATGTGACACCGACACGGGAATAGTATTTAACACCAAGACACTGAACTCTCGATGGGTGTTTCGCCGACCAAATCAGCAGCATGTGAAGATGATTAAACCTGCCTTAATAAGTTTCGATTGTCTCCAAACGATGACAACTTGGTTAGCGAAAAGCTAATAAGTGTAATGTTAAATGTTTTGGTAGGAAGTTAATGACATGTATTTCAATGTTTCACAATGACTGCATTTTCTGAACGTTAAGCTGATGTCGCCAAAGAACTAATGTAAAGAGCTTTGGCGAGGCTATACTCCTAACAGGCGCCGCATGGGGCTGTCGGACGTGCTATACAGCAATGGGAAACTATACTTAAACCCTTCATGATCACAAAACGTATGAATAAGAACAGCAAATAATTTTATTAGTGGAGACAAATGAACAAGAGAAGTAAATTGTTTTCGAATAACGAAATTTTGTTTTTAACTTATTCTGAACATTGTAGAGGGTCTGTGGACTAATTCTTTATTTTGGTTGTAAAACGGAAGTTTTCCTTTTCTGAATTTTTTTGAAATAACACGTTCATTTGTTGTTACTGCTTAGTACTTTTTTGAATATCTCATGTTCTATAAGCCTGATTGGAATGAGTCAAAACCCAAATTTCCCGGGACAAATTTTACTTCAAATCTATTATCAGATCTTTAAATAACTTATATAACTTTAAAAAAATTAAAATCATAACGCTCAGTATCTTTTTTTATTTAGCTTGTAGTTCGCATATTTAGATGAAATTTTCGAAAAAAGTGCTTCTAATTATCGTAATAATTAAGTGTGCTAAATTTTCATTAAAAATTTTCACCGACTAAATAATGCCCTTAAACAAGACAAATAATAATCGATTATTTTTAAGCAACGTTTCGCAGACCAACGAACAATTGCAGATTTTTTATGTTTACGTTGTCATAACCACAAGATCAAACATTTTGGTCGTTTTTAAAAACAATTTTTCTGGTTTTTTTGCTGATATCAATTTTTTTCTACCAGTCTTTGCTGCACAAACTATTTTTTTTCTACAAAATAATAGTCCGTAATCGAATATTTTAAAAAGTCTGTTTTGCTCTAGCAGACTTTTCTCGAATACTTTTGAATGCTGTAACTTTACGTCTATTCCAAAAAATGTACAGTAATATATGCCAAACGGCAGACGGAATATTGGACATTTTCAAACCAAAATCAACTGATGCATTTTTATGTAGCTTCATTCGTGTCGCTATAGATAATACTGATGGACACCATTTTGGCCTTGAAGCAAATGAAGTTGTTTCAGATAAATTTTAATAGACTGATTACGAATCTCGCACAAATGAGGTATTTGGGCATATTTAACAACCCATGAGATCTCTAACATTTTTTTGGGCGAGTGTCACATTAAGATGTTCTTACACTTTCCAACGCATATACGGTTGCTATGAGCAGACCGTGTCTATATCAACATGGGAGCATATACTTACGTGTACAAAAACACAAAGGATTCCTAAATATTTCGAAGAGATTGGATATAAGAAAAGAAGATTCATTTGCAGATTGTGCATTAATAATAATTTGTTCATTACGATTCTAACAAGCCTCTGAAAATCACAATTAAGGTTTTTTCACAATTGTATTACATGACAACAGCGCAAGGAGATTCAAAAGAATTCAGAAGGTAGTTGAAAACCTGTGCAATAAATCGTACGCTACATAACAACTAAGCATGTTAGTTCAAGAGAATCTGAAAGACTGTCAGGGACTTGACTTCATCAACAACTCGTACAACGCATTATTCATCTCATGGTTTACAAAACAACATTACCTATTTGAAATCTTTTCAAATAGAGTGGGCTTCTTATCAAATAAATTAGTCGGTTTTGGACTATATACTTTGAAATTGTATTACATAAAATTGTAAACTGTTGATCTTATACCAATCTGCCCTTCATCGGTGGGATTATTACATGATCTTGCCTTAATTGGCTGGAACGTTCCCTGACCTTGTCTTCAGAATTGGATAATTTCATGATCTTACCTTCATTGGCCGGGACGTGTCCGATCTTACCTTCATCGGCTGAATTATGTTATGATCATTCATTAGTCCTAAAAAAATTTGTCTTCAAATGAGCTTTGAATTTCAAGTCAAATATAATGTACCTACTTTTTTCCTCAAACCCACCCTTTTCAAGACTGAGTTGGTCTACACGTAGGTGTACCTTCTCGAGTTGAAAAAATTCAATTCACTCTATCTCAGCGAATAAAGTCACGTGATAACAATCGAACATGTGTTGGAAGGGGTAAAATAAAAATAGCACTTTAATATGCTATTTGCCCAAATACCTTTAAAAATGTTAGAAATGTTACAGGCTCTTAAAAATAGTCAAACAGCTCACTTTTCTGGGCTAGATTCATTATTAGCGCATACAAATCTATCAGAAACAACTTCTTTCAGTGTAAAGCCACAAGAAAATGTCTGCTTTTATCGGCCAGTGTAATTAACATTATATATACACTATTACCTAATCGCTAAACAATCAACTTCCTTTGCTACTCGCGGGTATCATTAACTACCTAAAATTTCATACCATATCAATAATTATCTAGCCTAACTAAATACAAATTCCCATTACCCACGTCAGATATTAATCAATGCTTGTCAACACATCCAAATTAAGTATTTTGTAGATAAAAGATAAAATTACAAACAAGCATAGGCTGGTGCTTAAAACTATTTGTCTGCTACCGGTATTACACACTTTTGTAATAGCATTAGTCCCTAAGCCCTTCCGGTTGAGTAAGCTGTGAACGCCGTGTATGTTCAAGGAGTCCAATTCCACTTCTCTCGACAACAGGACTGAATAGAGTTGTCGCTTGGGTATTTGGTGACAGAAAGTTAACACCATGTGATTTCCCACTGCCTTTATAACTTGAACAGTACCCGCGAAATGGCCGAATTTGGTTTCCAAGGGAGTATCTGTAAAATCCAAAAATTATGTTAAGACGGGTTATTTATCAACGTTTAAGTCCAATTTAAATCTTTCATGGGAATTTTCATGTTTCTATGGAAAGTATACAGATTCAGCAAATTTAGTTTAAGGTACGTAAACTTGTTTCTCCGCAGATAAACGACGCCTTGTCGTAGAACAATGCAGGGCATTGTTATAAAACAATGGCGCCATCGCTTGACCGCGTCGAGTTGAGAACAGCGTAGCTGTTTAGACGTGTGGGAATAAAATAAGTTAACCCCAATTTCGTTATTAAATTGCCGGGTGTTTATACAACTGCAGAAAAAGGGCAAATGGTAAAGTGGTACTTCGGGGGCCATTCCACTGAAGACACAATAAATTTATTTACTGTGGCATATCAGGGCAGACCAATCCCCTCAGCTAGCATAATTTCATACATTATTAAAAAATTTGAGAATTTCGGATGTCGTAAATTATTGTAAAAAATGCTGTCAACCCGAACCCCGTCATCAACAAATGAGCGAAGAACGTGAAATTCGCAAAACTAATGTCTGTGCACTTGTTGAAACTAGTGAACCTTGTTCTAGCTGGCAAATTGCTGATGAAGTTGACATGAAGGAAAGAACTGTAAGAAATATTTTGAAAAGAAATGGTTACAGTTGTTTTAAAGTTCAAACAACGCAAGAAATATTTCCCAAGGACACTTTCAAACGGATGGAATTTTGTGAAATCATGATAAATAAAGTGAATGAGAATGAAAACTTCTTAAAGAATATATTGTTTACATGAATCATCCTTTTTATTACATAGGAAACCCAATCCATCCGTTGTACGTTATTGGTTTCGAAAACATAAATATTTGAGTGTTGCTGTGCGAACTCAGTATCCTCAAAAGTTGAACGTTTGGACGGGAATTTTAGACAATATTATAGCCCCACTGCTAATCGATGGCAATTTAAATGGCAATAAATATTTAGAGATTTTACAAAACCAAATAATTCCTGCAGTTCAAAATCTTCCTGTCAACTTTGACGACATTTAGTTTCAACAAGACGGCTGCCCAAGTCACAATACCTTAACTGTTATTAATTTTCTGGAAAGAACATTTCCCAATCGTTTAATAGCTACGAGGGGAATGATAAAATGGCCCCCCAGGTCACCTGATCTAGCACCCCTTGATTTCTTTCTGTGGGGCTTTTTAAAGGAAACCGCGTACAAACATGCGTTTGAACGAGCCAATAATTTAGTTGAATTACGGGAAAAACTTATCCAACTTTATGCAAGCATTACTCCAAATCAACTCAATGATATGAGAGGTTCATTGTATAATCGGTTTGGCTATTGTTTGGCACAAGAAGGTGGTTTGTTTGAATCCTTACTCCATTAATTTATTGTTTGATAATTATTAGTTGATTTTAGTTTCCGAGTTATTTAATTTTAGTTTAATGTTCTATTTTCATGTCGGTTTTAATAAGAATTAATATTTTATTCCCATAGCATTTACGGCTAAAAAAGAAAGTGCAGAAATGCTTTCAATAGAAGAATTTATTTCTCAAAAATGTGACAAATAACTTCTTCGCTTTTGACGAAGAGATATTGTCTCGTTTCGTATTAGAAATTATTACCTACGTCCGCACCCATCCTTAGTTCATGCCGTACTAAATTCAATTCATTGTGTGTCTCTACTTTCTCGATTTATGGAACTAGCGGGGCGTGGTCAATTACATCGTTTTTCCTGTACCCTAAACTGTATTTTCCGAATCTGTGTACATCAGTGCCGCTGAAACATGGAACAAATTATTTAAGATTGAAAATAATCCTCGAACTGATCGATTTTACTTTATAAAAACTTTTGAAAACAAATGAGCTGTCTTAAAAGAAAAGAACCAAAAGTTATGAAATAAAATTGTAGCGTCGGCGTCGGTTAAATGAACTTTATTACTTATTGAGGTCGGTTGAAAATACGTTCCATTTTATTATTTGTTCATTTTTACACCGACCTCAATATGGCCGTTCGGTAATATATTCCAAGAGCGACACCCAAAATTTTCTTGCATGTAAGCTGATAGTCATTCTTATAGGCCGATTTAGAAAGGTATCGAGATACTCTGTTGAAAATTATAGTGTTTCCTATAAGCGTTTTCTTGTAGTGGGAATTATTTCATAAAATTGAAAAAATATGTATTTTTCATCATATAATTTGGGGGTTATATGGGGGTGTAGAGGAAAATGGACGTGGTGAAAAATTTTTTTTGCCAAATTTGGTTTCAGTGCATCAAAGTACTTAGGGAATGATGAGTCTGACTGCATGGACAGACTTTTTTTTGTACACCTATATTATTAAATAATACACTGCGCACAGAAAATTTGGAATACTGCAAAAAGTACACGGGAACAAGTCCCTTCAATTTTTTTTTTCGTGTTGTGTATTTTGCATAGTTTTTAGATGTTCAGAGTAAATACGTTATGCACCGTTTTTATCGCATTCTTGCTTTTCTAATTTTTGAAGAGATGCAATGAATTCTCATTCTGTAGTTGATTTTGTTCAAGTGTGCTTAGAATGTATTCTGTGGAGTTTTTCAACAGTTATGGAAACAAAGCGTCATATTGAGAGGGCAAGCACACTGCGATCACGCTGTGTGACCTGAGCAAGGCCTTTGACTGTGTCGACCATGGGCTTTTGGTGGAAACACTTAGTTTTTACGGAATTAAGGGGCCACCACTCTCCCTTATTCAGTCTTATTTGCAAAATAGACAACAATGTGTTTCCATAAATAAGAAGCAATCTAATTTAAGAATCGTAAGACATGGCGTACCTCAGGGTTCGGTCCTGGGTCCATTATTATTTATTATTTATGTAAACGATTTATTTTACTACCTATTTCCAAGCAGCATTATCATGTTTGCGGACGACGCAACTCTTCGCGATTCTGATAAAAGTCTAAATAAATTACAAGATGTCATCTGTGAGAATGAAAATCGAGCGGAACTTTGGTATAACTGCAATAAGCTAAAATTAAATCGTGATAAGACTCAAAAATTTGTTTTTTCCACAAATAACAATATCACAAAGGGGGACAGTGTCAAACTTTTAGGTGTTGTCCTGGATGACACCCTGAGTTGGTCATGTCATATTGAGCAACTCAGCAACAAATTGTCAAGTTATGTATTTCTTCTGAGGCGGCTTAAACATTTTGTCAATACTGATACATTAATTTCAGCTTATTATGCGGTTTTTCATTCACAAATTAGCTATGGTATCGTATTATGGGGAAACGCGAGCAATGCGATAAAAATTTTTAGCCAACAGAATAATTTCAAATGTAAATCCTAAGGAACACTGCAAACCTTTGTTCATTAAATACGGTATACTGCCGATTCCGTCTTTATTTATATATGTTTCGCTCCTTGAAATTCATAAAAATATAAACCTCTATTAAAGACCAGTGAATTACCATAGTCATGATACTAGGTCAGCAAATTTGCTAAGAACACCAAGATATCGCTTAACAAAATCAGCCAAGAATTCTCTTACCTAAATATGTACAATAGGTTACCTGAACAAATAAAAAATTTAACACTTGATAAATTCAAAAGAACGATAAAGAGTTTTATGGTGAAATTCTGTTTTTATTCCGTTGAGGAATTTATGAACGCCGACCTAATTACAAATTAGGTACGCTTATTAATTACTCATTACCTCATTAGACTGTCATATACTCACAGTTAATAATTATACATATTTATATTCTTGTAGTTTTGTACATATATACTTAGGTACCTAATTATATTTTATTTTTGTACTTATGCCCGTGCGTGTAATAGATCCTTTTAAATATTGTATATTCTTTTATATTGTTCAGTAATATTTTAACTGTATAGCAGTTTATCGACTTGCTACAAATGTATATTGTGTATGTAACGTAGTCAAATAAACATTCTCTATCTATCTATCTATCTATCTATTGAAACATATTCTTTACAGGATTTTGCAAACAGCAGAAAAAATAACTATCTATAACTAAAAGAAAAACTGTGTGTAAAAATATTAATGAAATCTTTGCATTCTTTCGGTAACCTGAATTCTGTTTATCCTAAATTTAATTTGTCTAATTTCTTATTTTACAATTCTCATTCTAACACTAGCATCCACACAGTCCCATACGGCCATGCAGATTAAACTAGTATCTGCATAACCCCCTACGATCATGAAGATTCAGTTAAAAATGAGAACAAAGCGTCATTTATCATAATTTGATGCTAACAGGAACTTTACATTCCGCAAACTGCCTTGCGTCAAGTTCGATTTTGTACTTGTTCATGTTTACACCGATACTAGGTAATAAGGTGATACCTGCGCCTTCGCCATAATTAAAGAATGAGAATTATTTGCGTTTTCGAAAATTAGAAAATGCAAGAACGCGGTAAAAGATGGGCATAAGTTCTTTACTCTGAACATCTAAAAAACTATGCAAAATATACAACGATACAACACGGAAGAAAATTGTAGGGACTTGTTACCGTGTACTTTTTATGCTAGCTCCACACGTTGGGCCAAGTCTAGCAAACTTCGGCCACAGCTAACATGTGGTTGGTAAGTTTGTCTTGGATTGCCGTGAATGGGCCAAGTTTGCCTGAGATGGCCTCGGTGGCGGTAAATCGTACACAAATCATAGGGATTGTGGGCGTACTCCAGTTATATACCAATTCCCGTCCACAAAATAATATTTTTTTTAACACACGAAAAATGTATTTTTTTTAATTGAAAAAATATTTTTTAAGTTCAGAATTTCATAAAACGTGGAAATTTAAAATTTGAGCAAAAAAAATGTTTCTCCCACCATTCATTTTCGTTTTTTTCTTGTACTTAATTGATTAGAATGTCATGAAATGTGAAAATTGTAAATGAGAGCAAAACAGTTTTTCCATTATCTACTTTACAGTAATGGTAATTTTTTTCTTAATTTTCAGCAATTTTTACTTTCCTCGCATAAGTACCGAAAAGAAGTATTGTGTTCGAGGAAAATATCACCATCCGAGATTTTTTCGGATTTTCACGTTTCAGATCATGTACATTACGAAAATATAGGGTTTTCAATTTCGTCAGTCTGTCTGTCTGTCTGTTGGTGCATTAACTAAAGAACTACTAGACCTTCACGGAAAAATTTACAGGGTGGACCGTCTAAAGGGAATAGATAATGAAAAACATTTTTTTGCTGAAATTTAAAATTTCCACGTGTTATGTGTGACATTCTAATATTTTTAACAATTTATTTTTTCAAAAACAGAATTTAAAAAATTGTCTTTAACACTATAGACTGATTGAAAAAAACATTATTCTTGCTAAGATTTAAAATTTCCACGTTTTATAACAATCTAAACCTACTTTAAAAAATTCGGTAAAGGTATTTACACAGAACTTCCCTCGTTATTTGTGCATGGCGGTCATTCTAAAAAATTATTTATTACGAAATGACATTGAGAATAATAATCGGAATATGGTTATTGCTATTATTACAAAGAAAACCTGATAACTTTTGGTCGAAAAAATACACAGAGTGCTCATCCAACAGCAAAAGTTCAATACTAAATAACAGGTGCCAAATATGGAAGGCTTGCGCAAATTCCTTTACAAATGTCTACCATGACTGAATTATTTCTTGGGATGACCACCCTGTACATTTTTCAAGTATAATAGGTGCATATGCCAGATATTATTGCCATCTGTCACATTTTTAATCCCATATTCACGTAATGGAGTGGAAGTATAAATAGTGGTGGTTAAAAAAATTCTTTGTTTTGAAATTTTTCAAAAATGTTGGTAAAAAATTTTCAATTTTTTTTTTTTTATTCTGAAATAGGTTTAGAATATCACGAAACGTAGAAATTTTAAATTTGAGCAAAAAGGAAAGTTTCCTTCTGTTCTTTAGTAGTGGTAAAAAAAGTTTACAAATTTAAAAATTATATGTATTTTTTAAATACGTTTGGAATGCCATGAAACGTGAAAATTTTAAATTTGAGCAAATAACAAAAAATTTCCATCTATTTTAGTGGTAAAATATGTTTCAAAAATGGTGAAAAAATTTTTTTATTCTGAAAGAAGTGTAGAATATCATGAAACATGAAAATTTTAAATTTGAGCAAAAAATAATTTTTTCCGTCTATTGTGTTCAATTTTTTTCCAAAATGGTAAAAAAATGTTGCAAAATTTTTTTTTCGAAATAGGTTTGGAATGTCATGAAACGTGGAAATTTTAAATTGGACCAAAAAAAAATTTCGTTTATTCTATAGTACATAGTGATAAATAGATTAAAATTGTTTTCAATTTTTTTTAAATTTTTCAAAAACATTTTTAAATTTGTTTGAATAGTTTTAGAATGTCATGAAACGTGAAAATTTTAAATGAGAGCAAAATAGTTTTTCCATTATCTGCTTTATAGTAGTGGTCATTTTTTTTCTCAATTTTCAGCAATTTTTGCTTTCCTCGCATAAATATCGAAGAGAAGTGTTGTGTTCGAGGAAAATATCACCATCCGAGATTTTTTCGGATTTTCACGTTTCAGGTCATGTACATTACGAAAATATAGATTTTTCAATTTCGTCAGTCTGTCTGTTGGTGCATTAACTAAAAAAAACTACTAGACTTTCACGGAAAATTTACAGGGTGGACCGTCTAAAGGGAATAGATAATGAAACATTTTTTTTGCTGAAATTTAAAATTTCCAGGTGTTGTGACATTCTAATATTTTTAACCATTTTTTTTTCAAAAAAAGAATTTAAAAAATTGTTTTTAACACTACAGACTAATTGAAAAAAACATTATTTTTGCTCAAATTTAAAATGTCCACGTTTTATAACAATCTAAATCTACTTTAAAAAAACACCTTGAAAATTTTTTCACTTCTAGAACAGGTGAAAAAAATGTTTGTGCTCAAATTTAAAATTTCTACTCCTCATCACATTGTAATACTATTTCAAAATAAAAAAATGTAATCGCTGCTATACTTCCACTCCACTAGGTGGATGTGGAACTAAATATATGACAGACGGCAATAATATTTGGCATATAGTTAACACACTATTATAGTTTTATTGAAAAATATACAGGGTGATCATCCTAAGAAATAATTCAACCATGGGTATTTACGCAAGCCTTCCATATTTGGCACCTTCTATGTAATATTGAATTTTTGCTATCGGATGACCACTCCGTATATTTTTCTGACCAAAAGTTATCGGGTTTTCTTTGTGAAAATTAAAGATAGTGATAACTATATTTCAGTTATTATTCTCATATGTCGTTTCGTAAATAATATTTTTTTAGAGTGACCTCCCTGTATAAAAAAGAGAGAAATTCTGTGTAAATACCTTTACCGTTTTTTTTTAATTTTCAAAATGTTCTTTTTATTTTAAGAATTATTTTAAAAAATGGGCTTAGAATGTCATGAAACGTGGAAATGTCACATTTGAGCAAAAACCATGTTTTTCCATTTATTCGTGGTTAAACATTATTCCAAATTTTCCAATTTTTTTTTTTTTAGGTTTAGAATGTCATAAAACGTGTAAATTTTAAATTTGAGCCTCATTATCTATTCCCTTTAGGCTGTCCCTGTTTATTTTCCAGGAAAGTCTAGAACCATTTCTTTGGTGGCAGTAGCGTCAACTATCTATCAAATTTGACTGTTCTTTGTCAAGTCGTTTTTTAGTTAAAGCACCAACAGACCGACAGACAGACAGGCAGACTGACGGAAGTGAAAAACCTGTATTTTCGTAATCTACATGATCTGAAACGTGAAAGTCAGAAGAAATCTCGGAGGGTGATTTTTTTCTCGAATGCAATACTTCCCTTCGGTATATGCGAGGAGAGTAAAAATCGTAGAAAAATCTGAGAGAGATTAAAAAAATTGCTCTGCTCTATTTTTATGTACCGTTGTCATCCACCATCTTCTTTTCCATCGAGGATTTTCGTTAGTTGCGACATTCGCTTGTAATAAATAATTAATTGCACCTAAAGCAGCCATTGCCGTCGCAGCATGCTTCCGCGTCTATTATCTTCTAGGTCCTAGCAAGCACTGCTGTATTTCGGTAGAATAGGTTGAAATTTTTCGTATCGATGCGCGGTACAGGTAATTTCAAAAAACAAATTTCACTCACTTTATAATCACCTTTCTTTTTATTTTAGTGATACCGACTTAAGAAAAGTGCAATTATTTTGGCAATTGTTTCGACCACAACGTGTGGAGCTAGCATATAATATCCTAAATTTTCTGTGCACAGTGTCCTCAATAACACAGGCACAAAAAAATGCCATTACTTTTGAGTAAAACATGATACTCCCCTGTATTTTGAGCCGCTGAATCTGATGCCGTCGTCAGAATTACTGCATCACGTCAGAGTTTTTCCTAATCTCTTCCTAATAAGATTTTCACTGATTTTTTAGCAATTTTTTGAGGTTAGGAAGAAATCCTAATAGGGTAGAGCAATTCTTACGCCGGTGTTAGATTCAGCGCCTCAAAATACAGGGTGGGTATCATACTCTGCTTAAAAGTACATGACCTTTTATTATTTTGTGTGCCTGTGGAATTTTTAGTGATCGTTTTTCTTAAAGGCTGCTCATATTTCTTCAATAATTGTATTTTAAATAAAGATCTCACCAGTCTCAGGTCCCGAACTGATCCAGAATCCAGGCCAGCTAACATTATACCTCAAGTGATATTTTGTAGCTTCACCGCTTTCGTCCCAGTATAGCATTAAATATTTCATTTCTGGGACAAACTGGTGTTCGAGGTTCGGACGTTGTCTTCTCGACCAATCATAGTACGATTTTTCTGTGGTGGTAGCATATCTGTAAGGACTCCGCTGGTTCATTTCTTGTTGATATCCTCCATAACGGACGCTTGGATCTTGGTAACCATGGCCTAAAAAACGTATTATATTTGCAAAACACTCCTGAGATATATTATAGGTCATTTGAATTTTTGTACACTTCTAGATTTTGATATCCACATTAATAATCATATATATTCATAACCGATGTCAGGTGAGTTTGCCAAAAAATTCAGGCATATTTTTTGGGCATCTTTTGCCTCTTGGTGTTTTTTCCAAAGTGCTTCCTTCTCCCGGAATAAATTAAGGAATGGATTCCAATTTTGTTGGTATGTTTTTTGAGGGAGAAGCAGGCACTTTGGAGAATAAGTCTAAGAAGCTTATGAGTTGCTTATATTCAACCGAGGAACGCGTCTGAATTTTTTGGGATTTTTCTGAGGAAAGGAAATCTAGGGAAATTCTTGGCAGAAATTATTTTTCTCTAAATAATTCTGAAAACCAGCAGGCGTGTTCTTTGGACAATAATAAGCAACTTTTGGCTCTTACAGTTTTCCTCTGAAACGTTTCCTTCACCCTAAACTAATTAATAATGGTCTGAGTTCTTTTTTTGTTATTTTTTTCCGCTTTGGAAAAACACCAAGAGACAAAAGATACTTATTTTTGCCCAGGAAATGTGCTTGACTATTTTCAAAACTTTTTGGTAACATTTAAGCCATCCTTTGTTTTATGCCTCTCTCTGGAAAAAAGCGACATCACGTGACCTGTCGTTTGGGGGGAAATGGTACCTACAGATTACTACAACATCTCTACCAATAGGCGGTAACTGCGGTGCACGAAGCCACTCTTGTCGCTGGGCTTCCGTACTATACGTGGATGTGAAAGTACTAAAAGAGATGAAATACTCCACAATAATGTAGTTTAGTGCTTTTTAGATAAACGAACAGTTATGCTTAATTAAATCTGTCATTATCAGTGATCGGAAACAGGGCCGGATATAGGGGGGGGTATGGGGGGGTGTCACACCCCCCCAAGTTTGAAGCCAATTCGGCAAATCGTTTACCATTCGGCACTTTCAGCGTTCGGCAATTATGTACATAAAATCATAGAAAAACTCAAAACAATAATAGAAACTCAATGTCATAAATAATTATTACTTGTCGAGCAACCCCTATCTAATTTAAAATGGTACTAGATACCCTTATCAATCCAATGAAATATAATTTAAAAAAATGTTTAGAGATTGTACAGCCACTTTACCAAATCTTTAAAGTTCACTTAATTTGACACAATTGCAGTTGAGAACTTGTAGAGGCAGCAGTAAAGTTACTTCCAGATAACCATGTATACTTAGCGGGCCTTCAGGCTGAATTAGAAATATTTAGTGACCAATATGTCGAGAACTTACATCTCTAGATAAAATTGTTGAAAAGGCTTATGAACTAAAGATCATTCTACCATTGTGTTACAAATTATGTACTTTAATTTAAACGGTGCCGGTGAGTGTGGCTTCAAATGAAAGGAATTTCACCAAACTATAACTCATAAAATTTTTTGTTAGAACAACAATGACCGATTCACGTTTAGACTCATTATTAATCTTATCATCGGAGAGGGATATTCTGAAACAAATACCTTTCAACATTTTATTTGCACGATGGTCCAATTTAAAAGAAAGAAGAGTTAAAGTTGCTTAAAAAAAAATAAGTTGTATAATATATCCGTTTTATTTATAATTAATTTGTGGCAATATTCATTTATTATGTTTGTTGGGTATGTTGCCACTGTAAAAATATGTAAAAATTTTGATGAAATAAACCTCTGCGCCAAAAGAATCAGACAGAGAGAGGCTGGTTTTTAATCATTCTAGCACAAAATTTCACACGAGTGAAAGTTTTGATAACGGAAAAAGAAATAGTTTCCGAAACGTTAACAGCCTTCGATTTAATTTACTTCATTATCATTTAACATTTTTCTTTCAGTTTATATATTTTTAGGTGTGACTGGTGTGAGACATTTTGTACTAAAAATATTAAGAACCATCCACTCCCTGTCTGATCCTTTTGGCGCAGAGGTTTTTTTCATCAATATTTTTACATGTTTTCACAGTGGTAAAATACCCAACAAACATAAGGAATAACCGTTTTGTATCTTTCGTATTTTGCATTTTACTTTAAAATAAAGGTTTTTTCTTCAATCAGATTTACATTTTTTTGTATCCCAAAAATTAAATGACCTTCATATATAAATAAAACAGAGGACCAGATGAGAAGGAGTCATTCGGCATTATAACAATTTCACACCCCCCCATAAAAATTGCTTAAATCCGGCCCTGATCGGAAAGTTGGTCGTCATTACAGGTTCGTACCAAGCCAATAGTGTAAAGGGTACGTAAAGTTAATATTAATAATTGTTGATCTGACAAGAATCATGTGTTTCTGTATACCTACTTTTTGAGTTATGGTAAAGAATTATCTCATGAGTCGAAAAATAACGTAACATTTTTATCCAAATTTCAAAACAATTCTCTAGCATTAATAACTTACTGGCCACATACAATACAATGGGAGGTTTAGTTTTTAATTATCGTGCTTACAATATAGACGGTTATTTTAAAATTGTTCAGAATTTGATCACTAACAAAATGATATGAAAATGTTGAAATATTTTCGGCCCTAGGAATGTGCCGATCAAATGCAACAACAAATTACCATGTCATAAAAAAAACACGTAATAAAACTTGTGATGTTAGTCAGTTAGGGAAATCGTTTCCTGTGTAGTCCATTTTATAAACCATTTTTACTCGTGGTCTACTTCATATAAGTACATTTCATAAAGTCACCCCTTGGGAATTGAGTTTCCACTATTTAGATCACTATTTTTAGGAAGAAATTAAATGGTTACGAAATGTTTCGTTTTTCCTTTGGGATTGAATTTACAAATATATGTAGAATCGGAAAATTTATTACACTTTCTTGGCTAAAGGAGTATATTCAAGGCCAGCATTGGTAAACAAAATGCAACATAGTCTTTGTTTTCGTATTTGCGAAGAATTTAATAAATCTACAATATCTAACATAATCACTCACCTTTACCATAGTTATAACCATAGTTATAGTCGCGGTGCAGAGGATTCGTCGTCGAAGAGGGATGATCCTCGGAAATGTGTATGATTGGACAAGATGATCCTATTTTTCTAAAATGTCGTTCTTCTGTGTGATCTATAATCTCCACTGCATACCATATGCCCATTAACTATAAACAATATAGTAATTAAAAGGAATAATATCAACTACGTGCCAAATGTTGTCCGTCCGTCAGTCTGTCTGTATATCAGAGCCCTCCGATTCTCTCATTTTACTTCGACATCCATGTAGTGAAATGAAAATATAGTAATCGTAAAGAAAATTGAAAAAAAATCGGTCGGTCGGTCTGTCTGTAACTTCTTTGTGCGGACGTTTTCTCTGGGACGGTTTAATATATTGATTTGAAATTTGGTACACTTATGTATTACAGCGAGATCTGGAAGTAGATTGTATTTTAAACATACTCCGGTGAAGAGTTGGGGGTTAAGTAGGGGAAAATAGGTAATATAGGCTGATAAGAGTCCAAACAGTTGGGATTTGGTGTATATATTAGAAATCAAAGCCTCAAATTTTTTTGTAACAATTTCCACCCCCCGCCACCACCCCACTCCATTATTAAAGGGGTTAAAAAAATAAAATAAAGATATTGACTTGGGTACACGTGTGTACAATTAGTCCAGTCAACGGACCGCTAAAATGAGTGCTAGTGAATGGATTTTGATGAAACCTTGTGTAATGTGTTTATAATGACGTTAATAAAAAGTTGGAAAAAAAAGTAAATTAGGAAATTATCGGAGGGGGTAGAAAACACCCCTTTATCACGGGTTCCGTAACTTGCAGATTTAGGTGAAAAATTAAAAAAGAAACAATGTATTTACCATTTTTGGTCGAAAATAAGATGTTTTTACTCTTGTGAATAATTTTTTTTTTAATTTTCGAGATGTATTCAGTCGAAAATTCGTATAAAAGTGGGGGGAGGGAAAATGTAAAAGTTGAAAAAGAAATCTAAAAAAAAAGAATCAGGTGAATGTATCATCGAAATAAAACAATTTTTTTATTTTCAACTTTTGCGTAAAGTGGGTTTTCACCGAATTTTTCCGAAAAAAACATGAAAACTACCTCTTTCTTTAAAAACATGTCATTTAAAAATTTGAATAAATTCAGACGTATGAAATGAGGCCTTCTAAACATTTTTTATCTCTTGGAATTTTCTTATAACTTTCAGTATGAACATCCTGGTACAGAATTGTTAACGAAGACTTCCAATGGGATTCTGGACTTGAAACAACCCTCGAAATAATAAAGAAATAACTCCGAAACGAAAATTCATCGCACATTTTCCCTCGCAGGGGAGATCTAAAGTAATGATAAAAATCATAATATGAATTTTCGTCGACTTCCAAATGGATCCTGGGGTTGAAGCAACCCTCTAAACAATAAAAAAAATCATAACTCCGAAACCAAAATTGATCGCACATTGTCACTCTCAGGAGAGAATGTAATGATAGAAGCAACATTGTAAAATTTAATTGGCTTCCAAGTATTCGACTATACAGTCACCTGAATTTTTTCAGATGTTTTTTCAACTTTTACATTTCCCCTAGCCCCACTTTTAGGAATTTTCGAGTGGCCATATCTCGAAAAACATGCATTTTTGAAAAAAATTCACAAGAGTAGAAACATTTTTCTTCGCCGATTTACTACACTTTTTATATAATTGTTGCATATTCTATAGGATACTCCTCGCAGTTTTTTTTGTAAATAATATTAGTTTTAGACATTTTTAGTTTAATTATGAAACATTAAGAAAAAAATTAATATTTTTTGCTTGAAAAATTAATACCTTTTTATTTATTGATCGATTTTTTTCTTCCTCTAGTTAACACTAACATACTGTCCCAAATTTCAATACAATCGGACCTTTCGTGCTTACAAAAAACGTGACGGACGGACAGACAGACGAACATACGGACGGACGGACATTTTGAAGGTTGTTCAGAATTCGATCACCAACACAGTGATATGAATTTTTTTTTCTCCGAACAATATTACCGGTTTTAGAAATGTGCCGATCAAATGCAATATACTCTTCGTTTTGTATTTGCGAAGGGTGTAATAAGGGGAAAACCTCGAAATGCGATGGAATAAGCTGTAAATTTGTATAACCCTTTGTTATGGCATTCTGAAGACTGGTAAAAGAGTCTCATATAATATCGTATCTGGGTCGCGAGATATTCAAGGGCAAAGGTCAGGAAAATCGGTTTTCGCAGTTATTCGTTTCCTATGCGAAATACGCCATTTACGGCAATTCTAAAACTTCTGGATCGTATATCTACAATCTTTGTTTCAAGCAGATTCTCGTATCGGGTTGAAAGTGTGTCCAGTTCGGTGGAAGACGCATGTTTTGTGGCTCATACGAGATATCGAGATAAATTCGGATAAAGCGGCAACAAGACGCCGAAATTGTACTGAATTGAAACGTGAACAATTTTGCATTAATTGATATAAATTGGCGCGAGTATGGCTATTTCATATAGTTCATATTTGATTAATATGTTGATTGAATAAAGCAACACAAAATAGTGTATATAAACAACTCGAGAAAAGTGTACTGTTTGAGTGCTTGACTGTAAAATCGATACCTGGATTCGTCCCTTCTTGAAGTGGGCAATATAAAATAAGCAACAGCCAACCAGATGTGTGAATGAAACAAATAAGTTTTTGTTTATGTAGCATTAGCATTATTATTTATGTCTTTATTAAAATTTAAACAAGCATTGGAGATCAAAATTGAAAAGATATTAAACATGATATATAAGTAATAAATAAACATAATATAAGTAGGTGATGAAATGGAAAAACTGCCCGAAATTGAAGCCGATTGTTTCAAGGAAACGACATACAGGGTGAGCAAACTATCCCTTCGGACCTCTTTTCTCATAACGCGCAAAAAAAATATTGTTACCGCGAGATAGGGCCCTTCCCAGCAACTCCACCATAGATGGATATTTACTTGTGGAGCGGTTAATAAATAAAAAAAGAAAGGGGAAAAAGGGGAAAAAATACAAAAATAAAATAAAAAATAAAAGCTGCCACTTTCCATCCTATATTCCCACCCCATGCGTCATGCGGCTCTCGCTGCTGACAACAAGCATGTCCAATGTCCAACCCGGCGTATGCAGCCGGTTCGGCGGTATATAAAACATCCGAGATTTGGTTCCGGCACGCGTTTCGGCCGTCCGTTGGGCGTGTTCGACGGACGACCAAGCTGCGTGTTGGAACGAACCTCCATGGATGCCAGGAATTGGCAGCAACGCCCACCTTACGCTGGAAAATCAATCAATCAATCAAGCATATTTTCGTATCGTCAGCCGTTCTCGAGATGCAGCGCGGAGAGTTGCAAGCGAAGCACATGTGAGAAAATCGGCAATATTTCAACAAGTTGTAACTTTAACCCCTACGATGCTTATACTAGAAAAAAGAGAATTTAATTTTACATAATTTGATGTAAAAAATACCATTTGAAATAAGAAAGTTTTTGAGGTTTGAATTTGACAAAATGTAATGTGAAAATAGACGACTTGGTATATTATTATGGAATTAATTTTTATTGTAGAGACTAGCTCATCTTGTGTTCTTTCTACGTGCCGAAAAGCAAATAAGGATCTCCTGCACAAAGAAGGTTATTGCAAACCATTGCACCTGTCAAGTTTTTTTTATAAAATGTCAACTGCTGGGTTTAGGTATAGGGTGTGCTACATGTTTCGACTCAGAATTTCATGGTCATTTCGAGAAGTCGAGAATATACAACGTTCCATTTAAAATAAGAGCTGTATCTCGAAAAAACGCTTCAAATTGAAATTGTAAATAATTTTATGATCGACAAGTGTTATAATAAGATTAAATGGCGTATTTCGCATAGGAAACGAGCTAATTGTGAAAAACCGATTTTCGTGACCTTTGACCTTGAACATCTCGCGACGCAGACACGAGATTTTATGAAACTCTTCTATCAGCCTTCAGAATGTCAAAACAAAGCTTCATACAAATTTACAGCTCATTCACTCCCATTCCTAGGCTGAATTCCTAGTTTCCTGGAGTATTATATTTTGAGCTTGTTCCGTTGAAGGGTTGGGGGTGAAATAGGGGTAAAAAGGGTTAAATAAGTAAAGCAAGCTAATAAATGTCGAAAAACTCGGGCAAAGGTTTCAATTTTTTTTATGACATTTTTCGCCCCCACCACCATCCTCACCCTATTACTGAACGGGTTAACAAGATAAAATTAATATATTGTTAATTCGTTTGAAGTGACCTTGATGAAAAATCTGGATGTGGAAGTGGTGATTCCTTAGACAGCGGTTTTTCTCCAATGTACCTACGTACCTACTACATGTCGCTTTGGATTTGTTGTGTTCATGAAGGAAAATAGATGTACCAGAGGAATATGTATTAAAGTGTTTTAGTTTTCCACCCTCAATAATTAACTGGAGATTTCAAGCAATTTACATCTCAAGACAGTCCAGTCCCTCACTCTGCTCTCCACAGAGGCTATCGCACAAAACAAATATTAGATGATATTCCTTTAAACATAAATGCTATACATTATTATCAGTACGATGGAGCTCCTCCACATTCTGTTCATCTAGCCACGCAGCATTTAAATGGAGCTTTTCCAGGACGATAAATTAGTCGCGGTGTCCTATTAGTTGGCCGGCAAGGTCTCCAGATCTCACACCGTTAGATTTCTGTGTGTGGGGATAGGAGAAAGATGAATTGTATAAATCATAGATGGACAATCGAGATTTATTGATTCTTCCTAAGGTTATTGTACAGTGGTTATGGTAAATCTTCTAGAACGCGCCATTTAAGCCCTTTAACTGGTATAAACAATTTATGTTACTAAAGTTATAGAACTTGACAAAGATGTCAATCCTAGTCCCTCAGAAACCTTTTTATTTTAAAATTGTTTAGAGAATTTAAAAATGCTACCTACCTCAAATTCCAAAAATATATCTATTACAAAACTATTTAGTGGAAAAATTTTAGTAGTTTTCCACCATATACTGTCGAAATATTTCCCTATATTGCTGAGATACTCTGTATATTAAGTAACTTATCGGCAGAAATATATCAATCTTTAGGTAACAATGAAATGCAGATAATGTGATACTGTGATATCTTGCGAATGCAAAATGCTAGTCCGCACTAGGCTAAAGTACCTAGAAAATGTGGAATTAACGCCTGTCAGGAAAAGTAGCCCCCAGTACATCACAAGCTTTGTAAAATGGCTGGGGAGTCCTGGGCAATAATTAATTGTAGGATAATTTACAAAAGATCTTTTAGTTTGATGTGAGGAAGCATTGAAAGAGCCCCCTAAGTAATCTATCTAGGTAACATTAAATAACAATATTATTTAAAAATTGTCAAAATAAAATGACATATAAATACACTTGTATAATGATAAATTAATGGCCGAAGAATACATTTTGTTGTTTTCGGCATATGAAGTTAAAATCTATGATTTCTTTAAATTGTTTTCTGCAAAGTTAATATAAGTTCAACATTAAACAAAACTAAACATAACAAAATGACATTTATCTTACGCGTTTGACTGAAAAGAATCTAAACACACCCTTAGTATGCAGATAATTTTTAAGAGAAATAATCAATGAAATGTATCTAAGGATTTTCTTCGGCAAATTTTGAAAGTTGCCCAAACCTTTAGCCAATTATGATTATCAGGTTTAAAACAGCCGAAATATTTTTGATTAAATTTGAAAGATTTTGCAGGAGAATGCTATGTGTATAATCAAGAAATTACCTGTGGAATGATAATATGAGGCTGAGGGTTCAAACTTGCACAATAATAACTAGAAGAAACATCCGCTAAACTACCCTTAGCCAAATATGCACAAACCGGCAGCAGAAAATACCACATTATCGTAGCGGAGCTTTGTTTCACAACGGGCACTTTAACTACACCAGAGACGGGCAGTACCGAACAAATGAGTATGAACTAAAGAGATTATGCAAAGTTGTACTTCTGGGTGACCCACTGAGTAGGAGGTATTACGTATCCTTTGGATGTTATTTAAACCAATTAATTATTTAGATTAGTACAGGCAAGATAATGAGTTGTTCTACTCATATATTTTACATACATACACTTGGAATGACAGCATATAGGTCAAACTATGCTAAGAGATGATGGGCTATCTCATATCGGCCGGTGCAGCTACCAGCCAACCGGCCCATCTAGAGGATAATAGGTGGATCTTAAGATGCTTAAATCCAAAAATTGAAATATGTAAAGTGTTTTAAATTGAATTATTTTGTTTCCTTGTAGTTATAATAGAGAATATTTTTCGCAAACTGCAGTAAAAGTAATAATAATAATAATGATAACGTAGGGAGTGGCCGTGGATATTTTGCTGGCGCTCTTTCCGTGTGATGTCGGAGGCCACGGAAAGACTGTCCAACGTCGGGAAACAGATAAAATAATAATAACAATAATAATTATTATTATTATTTATTTTACAGAATGGAATCAAAGGTATACATCAAAATTGAAATATCGTCAAAACAAAGTTCGCTAACCATAACTTAGCTTGCAAAATAATCTTCCAAATTATAGGGCTCTAAATCTATCA
This sequence comes from Stenurella melanura, assembly GCA_963583905.1. Classification (NCBI taxonomy): domain Eukaryota; kingdom Metazoa; phylum Arthropoda; class Insecta; order Coleoptera; family Cerambycidae; genus Stenurella; species Stenurella melanura. The sequence goes on from OY757311.1 coordinate 171,615,414, forward strand.
ACATATTTTTTTATTTCGTTTTTAAAATTTATTCTTTCAATTTTTTTCCCATTTATCCGGTAGTTTGTTAAATAGTCTTATACACATAATGAGGATTCTTTTCATTCATTGTTAATGGATGTACTTGCTGGGTAGTTTATATCAGTACACCGTATTTCATAAGCATAAAAATAAATATAAATTATGAATTTCTCTATTTTTAAAAACAAACAGTAAACATTCATGCACATATTGCAATAATAGTAACAAAAACGAAGTATGTCTGTGTGTAAAAATACCGGCCAAGAGCGTCATCATAGGGCTTCATAGCCATCATACTGTTATACGTTATGCGCCCTAGGGACTGGAGTAGTGTGGTAGCAGTCATGGTTAAGCAGCCGTAAAGCCTGTAATGCACGCCATCACTGAGACACTGGTAGGACGTTTTCTAAAAATTTATAGAAAAGGATCGAGATTTCTACAATATTCTAGATTGCCGCGGAAGGTTTCTGGACTTTGTTGTAGATGGCTCTAGAGGCGAGAGCCACATGACGCATGGGGTAGGAATATAGGCTTGCCTCCAGATATGGTTTCATGCCACCCAGAAACTTTATCGCATTTCAACGTCCCGCATTAGTGAGTTCATTTTGTCTCTTTACCAAGACATACGCTCGCTGTAAGAAGATCCCATTTATTAACAGTTCCACAGGTAAATAGCCGTTCATAGTGGAAGTTCAAGGTAGAGCCCCGAGAGAACCTTTGAGACGCCCTGTGTATCGATCTGCTGAAGTAAAGCAAAATAAAAAGTAAATTCTGCAAAAAGTAAGAAAGAAATCTAGGAGAATATTTGGGACGCCCTATATTCAACGATTAATAAGGGTTAGTAATACACTAATAAACTAATACTACTGATTAGTACTTATCTTTTTCGTTCGTCTCTGTTCTGTAGGATTCCCACACACCATTTTCCAAGAACAGTTCTAGCTGGAGTTTTATTATTGTTGCATCACAACACAGCTAGTATGTTTATATTGTTATATCGTTACCAATAACCATCCACTTGAGAGGGTCTTATATAAATGCATGGATCGCTCGGCGACGGCTCAATTAGTCACTGCACTAGGCACGTGTTTACTTTATTTTTGGTACTATTCACAAACACTTTACCAGTAATCTTCAATTATTAATTCGGTATGTGCTTTGTTCTTCCATTATTACACTTCACTTTACGCAGAATTTTTTGACCTACCGACGACTTAAATTTTATCGAGTTTAACTGATTCTTTTTGCTTTTTCTCGGGAGCGTCCCATGGCACATTCACCGTCGACGCCACCCACTCTCGAACCTTATTTACAAAATACCTATCTAGTCAATAAAAAATAATTAATAATGCAATTGTTAATTATTGTCATTCTCTGACAAACCGCTTTCATTTCCAAACAAAGTATAGAGATCTCTCACTAAATTGAATATTAAAATATCACACATATTCCGCAAATGGAGTCGAAAATATATACTGATCCTCAGATCTTTTTGACTTACATCACCAAAAAGAAAATAGCTCTAGCATTCCATTAATAATAAAATGTAATAACACTAAATTTAGAAGTATTTGAAGATATTGTAGGTGGTTTTGTACGTTTTGGTGAATTCTTGGCCAGTGCGTATGCATTGAGCCAGTATAAAACACTCTGGCCCGAAATTATCACAAATATATAGTGACATCGCGATAAAAAGCAATGAAATGCATTGTTCCCTTTTTAGTTAAACGAAAATAGAATAATTTTACCTTATTTTTAATTATTCATCCAATACGTGCCGAAAGAACGAGAGAAATGATCCGCGTATACTTGTGATGGTATTAAATAATTATTTATATTTACTAAACTACTCAACAGAACAGTATGAAATTCAATAGGATTCTATTTTGATAGCAGACGAAACTACGGAAAAAAAATCCTTTTTTCAAATTTTAAAACTTTGTTAAAAATGCTGCTTTATCAAGTAGATATTCTCAACGCAACTATAGAGTTAATTTGTGGTTAGTTTAAAAAGATGTAAATGTTCATACTTAACCTACAGATGTTTAAATTGTTTTATGGTGTACTAATGTGTCCCCTGAAACTGTTTATTACGCTAAAATTACCAAAATTACCTTATTATTTAATCACTACTAGGACTAGACTTCTGGTCAATTAGGTCAACATTATGTGACTAAGAACAATAACAATGCTACTATTATTCTTCCTAATTAATATTTAATTTGTTATTAGGAACGCGCATTATAGCGTTGTTTTGGCCATTCTATCAATTCAAGGGATTAATAAATCAATCGTTAATTAATTATTACGCACTTTTTGGTCCAGAGTACACCCACATCGATTTTTTTATTCGAAATTATTGAATTTATTACGGCTAGTAATCCAGAAAATATATATGTATGAGGTTCAGACTGTCGAAAAGCGTTCATTGAAATAAAAAAAATTTGGGCATTTTAAACAATCTCCTCTTTGTTACTTCCACATCCACGTAGTGGATTGGAAGTATAGTAATCGTAAAAAAAAATTTCAATTTTTTTTTTCTCTTGAAATAGGTTTAGAATGCCATGAAACATCGTGATTTTAAATTTGAGCAAAAAAAATTTTCTGTCTATCTGTCTGTCGGTCGGTTTGTCTGTCTGTCGATCTGTTTGTCTGTACCTTTTTTTTTTTTTGTTCGCACGTTTTCTCCGGAACGGTTTAAGATATAGACTTGAAATTTTGTACACGTGGAACTATATTATATTTTGGAATTATTCTGATGAAGGGTTGGAAGTTAAATAAGACAAAATAAGTAAAGCAAGCTTGTAAGAGTAGAGAAACTTGATATTCGGTGTATGTACTAGAAGATAAGGCCTCAGATCTTTTTATAATATTTTTCAACCCCCCCCGCCATCCCTACTCCATTATTGAAGGGGTTGGTGAAATAAAATTGAGATATTCAGTTGAAATTTGGTATTATATTATAGCGACATCTGGCACTAGATTATATTTTGAGTTGATTTCGTTGAAAATGGTTAGGGGTTAAATAGGAGTAAATAGGGGAAAATAAGTAAATCAAGCTGGTAAGAGTACAGAAATTGGTATTTGGTGTATATATTAAAAACCAAGGCCTCAGATTTCTTTCTATAATGGGATTAATAATATAAAAGTGAGATGTTCACTTGAAAGTTACTACATGTATGTATTGTAATGACATCTGATTGAGATGTTTCCATTGAAGGGGTGGGAGGTGGTAGGTTGTGAATAGGAAAAAATAAGTAGGGTTAACTAGAAACTTCATTATTAACGCATATGGTAAAAACCAACGCCTCAAACTTATGAAATCTGCCCCAAATATTATTAAAGTTCTATGACCCAATATTTCCACATGCAAATATAGTTAAGAAGTTTACTTATAAAGGGGCTTTTCAAGGAAAATCTGGATGTGGAAGTACTGATTCCTTAGGCAGCGGTTTTTTGCTTGATAATCTACATAACAAAATGTAGCAATGATATAAACAACACAGATTTCTCATTTTCTGAGAAAATTACTACAATAACAAATAAACAAATCATCTAAGCAATATTTTAAAATGTTCTCTAATTTTCCAATTATTTCGATATTAAACATCATTGAAGATTTGTGAATAACATTTTTCTAATTTGTTTATAAGGAATCACGTTTTCCGCTGATAACTAGAGTTTAAATGACGTAGCATGTCCGATAAAATTTGTTATTAATTAATTATTAATTTTAATACAGTTTTAAGATATATATGGTGGTTTTGCGTGTGTTTAACTTAGGTGATGTTAAATTATATCGAAAATGACACGTAAGTAAACTTTATCTATGTACATTTTTATCATTTCCCGGTGATTGAGTAAACGTGAATACCTAAGGTAACGTATTTCAGATTTTAGACCCACAAATGGCACAGTTAATGCGTAGAAACGTACACGCGTTTACAACCTCGTAAAGTGCAGATCTTTCGATGTTTGAGGCCCAGGACCTCATTAAAACTATGTTTTTAAATATTGTTATCTAGCCAATAATTAGCGAGTGTGGATCATGCTCTTTGTAAATAACAGTCGTATTTGGTACATGAATTTCTTGCAATTTGCTTTGCTTGTTTGTGTTTGTGAGAGTGCAAAATTCCATATACTTAATCAATTTTAAGATATGGTACTGCTACGCCGAACTTACTTTCTGGCAAAACGTAATTACAAAATAAATTATCACTGCGGCAACTAAAATTAAAATTAAATGCCCACCAGGTAGACAAATCAGTAATTATGTGTTGACACAAATGACAAGGCTACATGGACACACTCACTTTGGAAAGATAAAAACTAAAAATGTGCTTACTTACGGTAGTCCGCCAAAAAGTAACAACGCGTTACTTAATAATTCGGGAAATCAATACTGTGTATTACAATTATTCATAATAGCACGTATTCAGTCTGTCAGAAAGTATTTTCTGCTACTAAAAAATACCACTAACTAAAAAATCTTAACTCAATTTTTAAACCCCCCAAGTTGAGAATCAAGATTAAATTGTTTAGGGGGTCGCTACATCGGCGGTACATCTTGCATTCATAAAATATATGTTCCGGAGTTTCTATTGCAGTATGCAATAAGATGATATCTCATGGAGCAACGGCCCGTCAAGAGGCCAAATATCAGCCTTAAATTGAATTTTTCGAGTTCGAGAAGCTTTGTGGCATTCTTTATCGAATAAGTGATGAACTTTTTCGCTTGTCTCTGGCCTGGTATATTCCTCCAGTAGGACTCTTTCTGTTACTTTTTCCATTTTAAGATATCCTCCTTTATGTGTCCCTTGTATAAGCCCAAAACAATTCGGGCCCAAAAGTTGAGGCTTCAGCCTGCCTGGCTAACTCAAAGTATATAGATCTTTTCCCTTCAAATGCCTATATTTATTTATGATTTCTTGGGCACATAAATTTCTGCCTCAAAGATAGTTGGGGTCTTGCCTAGGGCTTTGAATAGCCTGCAATTATGCCCCGCTACGCCCACGCCAACCCCTTCAGCCATCTTCAATCCATCTGTATACCAGATGAGTGACCCCTTCTCCAGCAGCAGGGCTTTGACTCTGCTCGCCTGACGGCTCTCAACTAACACATCAAACGGACAATCAATGGACATTGACGCTTGATTGGCATGGAGTCAGTAGGGTTGGTCGTGGATTCCAGTTGAATTAATCCCAGAATTGCCTGGTTTAAAAGAGAGAGTACCTGCTGCAATCTCAGGGCACTGAGTGCTGCCTCCTCTTTATATGCATATGTAGAGGAAATAGGTCTATCATTGCCTCCTTAGCTGCTGTGGGACAGGAGAAAGGAAAAAGATTAAATATGTAAATATATGTCATCAATACACCTTTTAATTATTGCATCATTCACTCCCTTATATACTGCTTGGATTATGGTCCTAGTAGCAGTGCCAGATAGCACTACCAGAACCGTATGAAATTTCTATTTCTATTATCGGGACCATCACTATGGGCAGGACATTTGTCAATGTAGTAGTGCTCTCTATATCTTTACTCGTCATGTGTTGATGGTGACATGCGCGGGAACTCCTTGTAATAGATTTCTCAACGGGTCAGTCTGTCTAGTAAGCACAGAATGTTGTTTCAACGTTCTTTTGTTGCTCGGACTTTTAAGTTTCACAAAATATGCAGTTCTAATAAAAATTTAAATTATTCGGTTGTAAGTTCTCGTTTAGTTGGAAGTTGTCACTGATATTTGGAAATTTGTCACAAACAGGATTATAAGTACACTTTTTGTCAAGTAATGAGAAGTGTATAAGAAACAAGTCTCCTTTTGCATTGCGACCATCGTTTTTTTTGTGACACATTTATGCAGAAAATCCTGAAAAGTAGGTTGAGGCTGGGAGCTGCGAGTAATATTATAGCTTCTGTCTTCTGCCATCATCGAAACGTGTCATATTTTACCCCTTGGTCATTTCTCTATCAGGTGCTGGTTGAATCAAAATATAAACTAGATACTTACTGTTTATTGAAGACTTTTAAGCACCATTAAACGCGAAAGGGAAAGGGATATAAAATATTTACTAAGAAGATATTTTCATCGCATCATGAACAAATAGCTGAATGAGAAATCTTAATTCATGAACTGTTTCCCAGGGAGATATAACAAAAATCTTGTAGATTTGTACACATGTAGCTAGGAGTATATAAGGGAAATTATATCGTCAGACTCTTCCACTTTATTAATTCGCGATATCCTTTGATTATTTTTATACTGCATGTAAGTCTGCAGGGTACTATAGCCTATTTAAATCCAAGCTAGTGGTAAGAAACCAGGTTATTTAGAATAAGACTAGGCTGAAGGACTTCGGTCAATGGCCATTTGGGTTTTTACTCAATAAAGTACTTTTATTATTATTATTATTATTAGAATAAGACATCTTAATACGTTCCAATTTTTAAACTTTTGAAATAAATGCATATATTTGTTTATTGATTCTCTTAAATGAAACTGTTCATATGTAATGCTGGGCCACGCTAAACAAAACTTATCAATGCTTCTGTTTTTTACACATTCTTTAAATCTAGCTGGAATGAAACGTCTCGTTCGTCCACCGTACTTTGAATTTCTAGTTTATGGACAAATAATCCTTAATCATGTTTATATGTATTGAAACAGTGGCGGCTCGTGATATTGTCTGCAGAGGAGGCTTGATATTCTGAAAGACAACTGATGTGCAATATGACTACAATTTGTACATTTCCCCACCACCCCAGAGGTATTACAACGGCGCGTTACATTTTTTTGCCGTGGGTTGTTCGCCAGGATACCGATTCACGACTTGAGAGAATAGAACTAATAAAAGAATAGAATGAAAAGGAAATAGAAAATATGATGAGATGAAAAAATCATTCTCATGAAATTCTCGTTCCTACGACTCGAGTATCGGTATCCAAAGGAGTCCTACTATCCCACTTGTAATTAAATTATATAACTTTTAATAAAAATAAAAATAGTTTTGGTAAAAAAATTAAAGTTAAAGTGTAAAATTATAAGTTTTAATAGAAATTAAAATAGTTTTGAGAAAGAAGTTACATAAAAAAAATATAACCGCGGAACTCTATATTATGGAGAATTATAAAAAATATTTCCTAAAAAATAAATAACACAAATAAATATTTTTTCTAAAATAACAACTACCTATATTAATGCTTTAAAGCCTGAATATTTTTATAAATGAGTGGTAACCTGCGATTTTTGGAAGTAGCAAAATGGTTGATTATTTCATCATAAAATGAATCGCGTTTCCTCAATTCTGACAAAAAACGTTTTTCTATTGAAATAAGCGATACATTTGAAAGGCGGTCTTGACTCATTTTGTTTCTAGTAAAAATGTTTTTATGCGTTTAAGTGCTGAAAATGATCATTCTACAGAAGCTTACCGGAATTGTCTCAAAAAATAGTGGCGTTATTCAAAAAGTTCTCTAATTTTGGGTCATAAGTTTTTAAAAAATCTACCAGCTCTTTGAAATTTCCTTTATTGCACGATTCTCGTTTTTCGTCACGTCCTCGGAAAGAATTTTCTTGTGAAGATAACTATATAACGGCATCTATTAACCTCTTTAATATTTCCCTATTCTCACGGACCTTTTCGTTAACATTTTCTATTTCTCTCTTATGTGCAGAATCCAAGAAATTTACAATATTTTGTTTACCAAACATTTCGAATTTAATGCAAGATGAAATGTGCTCCTGGGATTTTTCGTGCCTTTCTAAACCTCGCGACAAAATTTGCAAATTATTAAACCCGGCCCTGCCCCAAATTGAGGATTGATCATTAGTAAATAATAAACATCTCCAACAATATAATTTGTTTCTAACTGTTGATGCCGTTAATCACTCGACTTTTTTATAATTGTTATCACAAAACCCTCCGTTTTGTTTACTACTTTTAAAAACTAACGAAAGCATTGCTGGTGTAGGCCTGGCATTTCTTTTAATTCTTACCTTTTCGTCATAAATAAGAGTAGTAAATCCATTTAATAACAAATAATCCACCACGTCTGGACAACAAGACATGTTGTTGGGAATATTTTCACCTAGAGCACTTCTAGCCCGCCTATCAAATGTTTTATGTATTTATACGTCAAGTTGTTCTTAACCGACTAAACGCAAGTGTCAGACGTCAGTTCGTTTTCTTTGTGAATCACCTGACTCTTGAATGACCTGTGCACATGCGCTATAAAGAACTGAGCTCTGAGGCTAGCCTCATACTTGGCTATTCCAAGTGTTGCTATTTTACACAGCGCAAAGAAATTCAAGGTCATTCATGTTATAAGTAAATGCGGTAAAGTTGGAAGCTATTTCGTATTAGCCTCCAGCGAACCGCAGTGTTCATTCATTAAAAGACCGGCCGACCGGGAAATATGCATACAAAGACTATCCGGACTGTAACGTTATAGGTATGTTTGTGGAAAGGAAATGCAAAAATGTTATATATAAAGTGAAAATTTATTAATGAATAATAAACAATAAAAAATATTGAAAATTGAGATATACCTAATAGAAATTTCTTAAGATATTACTTTTGAAGATATGGTGGTTCTTCCAAGGGGAGGCTGAGCCTCCCCTGCCTCCCCTGACGAGCCGCCACTGTATTGAAACATGTTCCTTATAGGATTTTGCAAACAGCAGAAAGAATAACTATCTATGAGAACTAAAAGAAAAAGTTCACATAGATAGAAACAAATAATAACTTACTTTTAAAAATGTTTATACATCTGTAAACACACCCTCAAGATCACTGATAAAAACAAAATAACGTACAATTAATAGACCGAGCTCCTATGGCAAAAAAGGTACCCCATCGAACACCTTAAATTTAAAAAATGGTGTCAAAATATAAAAAATGATGTTACACTCGCCAGACTAGTAAAAACTTGTAAATTTTTATTTTTTATGAAATTTTGAATTTTGTTAAAGAAAATGATTCTATTTTTCGAAATGTTCGCAATTTGTGGCGAATAATGAACCATTTTTGAAAAAACTTGTCTGTCTCACAATTTTTGTTAATTAATTTCTGACAGACCTTTCGTTATAAATATTTTTTTGTGAAAGTGCACTTCATAATACCTCCCTGATTTTTGTTTTAAAATAAAATTTAAGATCTCTCCTAGCTATTACAACCTGTCTGGCTGACAGTTTTTGTTAATTAATTTGTTAGGCTTAATTTTGAATACGCAGCATCTGCATCAGGATCAATCACTGGCATCTCATAACACCTTCCGAAAAAAGAGCTAAAGTTTAAGATCTCCTTTATGCATAAAAATTTGTCGGTCATTGAAAAAACGTTGTAACAAATTTTTACTAGTCTGGCGGGCGTTTTTACATGTTTTGCAGTCATTTTCACCTTTTAAATTTGAAGTGTTCGAGGGGTACCTTTTTAGTCATGGGAGTCTATAACACAATTTTAAGTTTTCTCGTTTGACGCAGCAGCAAATTTCTAAGTGTACACATTATCACATTTTCTTATGGTATTTTCAAATGTGTGAATGATTATATTGTCTGTACGCTATTTTTCTAAGTATTTAGGTAGTTACCTATAAAAAATGGTAAAAGTAGTTCCACTGGGTATATTTTGACAAACAGTCATTGACGATAACAGTGAATGAAATATCTTCCAATAGGTTAACCTAAACAAGACCTTAGACTTACTGATAATGTCATCGAATAGTACTATTAATATTAATACTGTTTGCTTTTTAATGATTTTTTGAGTACGAGTTTTCTCATCGACATTAGTTTCCTTCTTTTGAAAGTTTGGAGTGTCGATCTTTTCCATCGTTTGGATTTGTCAATGTTTAAAAGCAAGATAAGTAAAGTATGTTAAAAGACTTTGTAGCTCTAATGAAAATGGTAGACACACATACCGGGTGGCCATGAGTCAATGTACGCCCCCAATATTTTGGTTGTTTTTGTATTTAAAAATTTGGTTTTTGGTACAAATAAATTAGACAATAATAGGCTACTTTTAGACTAACAGGAATGAAGATATCACTTCCGGTTGAACCGGAAGTGACATCAACTTTTTTTTCTTAAATATAATGACTATATTTTTTTATGGTTTCTTCTTAAGCATAAATTTCTAAGTGCAACGGTTTTGTCAGATGTAAAAAATTCCAAAAAATAAGTGAGATACGAAAATTTTTTTAATTTTTTTAAAATGGCCGCGTCAGATGAATGCAATGTAAGAAAATTACTAAGTAGGCTATGGAAATTATTAGTAAGGTTGTAGGCTTGTCTGTAAGGCAGAAAATAGTTGTTTGAATTACTGATAGGTACCAGTATTTTTAGTTTTTTTTTCAAAAAAACGGAATTTCATTTTCATTTCCGTAGGGGTTCTATGGATTTTTTTTTTAATGGAACTGTGCTATTTCTTTTATTAATCAGAAATAATGATTCATAAACTATAATTTTTTCGCCATTAATCATTTCTTAAAGATATCCTTCGTAATAATAGTATTTTTAAAAAGTAAACACAAATTAAACAAGAAATAATTTAAATAGGTATAACCTTACAGCCATGAATAAATTATCAAGAATAACAAAACTATTTAAAACCTAAATTATAATAAACCATTATAAAAATTGTTCAAACTGTGCACCGTTATGATTAATACACAGAATAGCGCGACTTATCGTTGCACGTCTATCATTCTGTAATTGTTGAGATGTTATTTGTGCAATTTCGTGTCGAACTCTTTCTTCCAGATCTTGCCTTGTGGTTGGAGCAGTCATGTAGACTCTATTTTTCAAATGCGCCCAAATAAAAAAATCGAGTGGGGTTAGGTCAGGCGACCCTGCAGGCCATCTGACTGGACCATGGGTCCCAATCCAACGATCTGGAAATAATTGATTTAAGTAATCCCTAACGATAATAGCATTGTGTGGTCCAGCCCTGTCTTGTTGGAAGTAAACCTCGTCAATATTGGTATTGGGAATTTGATTAATAGGCCTTTTCATCACAGAGAATTTTTGTGCGCATGCGTTGCGTTCCACCATGTTTTTCGGACAGATTTTGCATGTCAACATTGAATTTTATATACAATTACGTTTTTTAAACAAATAATGATGAATATGTTGCTAATTTTCTGAATATAAGTAGTGCGATATCTTATAGTTTATTTGAAAAATTTGAAAACAGGGAGCTATGGGCAAAGGACCTAATAAACGGTGTTGTTTTGGCGTGTGTAACAGCGACTTTCGCTCCAAATATTTCAGAAACTTTTTATTATTTTCTGCCATTCCTTAAGCCGTGTGCTGAGTACATAAAATGTATTAAATGCTCAAGAAAAAAACATGCAAGACATTGCCAACAGTGCGGGAAATACGAGTCGTGAGTGAAAGCTCGCCGACATGGTGATGGAAGATTTCCGTCGATAGACGATGTTAATAAAGATACATACATTTGTTCTCTTCATTTCAAAGGAAGAATGTCGTCAACTCTTCAACATTCACATGTTGTTAACTTAACACTTAATGCACTTGTATAAAAACTGATGTGTTGACAGTTGAATCCTAACCTTGCAACCAGTTCTTTTCTTGCTTCCACTCACTTTACTGTCGTGGCACTTGAGCCAGCTCCTTAATTGAGCGCAAGTGTGTTCTTCCACAACTTTGTGCACTAATTTTGCGCCGCTAATCACACTTTTGTTTAAATTAATGTTCAAAAATGATACCTGCCCAGCCATTTTGCTAAAAAGTGTCCGAAAGTTTCATATTTCCCGGAAAAAACATGGCACGAGAGCGTGCGCACGACAATGCTGAAATGGCCTTGAAAAGGCCTATCTGTGGAACTACTATATTTTGGAGAAATTCTAGATATCTTGGTCCAGTTAGTTTCGTTAAAAATTATTGGACCTATGATATGGTCGCCCAGTACGCCTAACCAAACATTGAAACCAAACCGCTCCTGAAACCGCCCCTGTCTCATAATGTGAGGATTATCAATTGCTCAATATCGAATGTTGTTTTGATTAAATAACCCAAGGTTTGTAAATCTCGAGTCATCAGTGAACAAAATATTTTTGATAAAATTCTCATCTGTAACCACTAAAGGTAATACATTAATTTCCGTTTCTTCATCCACAATAAATATTTCTTCAATTTCTACATTAGGTTCAGTTCTAAATTGTTGCTCCAATTGGGCGAAATAGTTTCTCGGAGGTTGTCTTCTTTCTGGATATCTCCGTTCATACAGACTTTGTGCTCTAGTTGCATTACGTCGAGTCTCTCCGTAAATAATGACCATGTCAACCTTCTCATCTCTTGAATAATTTTCAGCCATTTTGTATTAATTTTCTTGTTTATAACAACTTTAATACACTTGCTTCAGAGAATTCGTGAGTAAGTCAAGACTAATTCAATTGTTGCGAATGTCTGTCATTTTCATGGCTGCCTGCAATTTTGGATTTAAATGTAGATAGGTACCTTATTAAACTGATTTGTTGGCGCTTACTTTTTAAAAATACTGATTAATGGCGAAAAAATGTTAGTTTATGAATCATTATTTCTGATTAATAAAAGAAATAGTACAGTTCCATTAAAAAAAACCGCATAGGACTCCTACGGAAATGAATATGAAATTGAAATTCCGTTTTTTGAAAAAAAAAACTAAAAATACTGGTACCTATCAATAATTCAAACAACTCTTCTTTACATATAACTCGACAATCTTACTAATAATTTCCATAGTCTACTTAGTATTTTTTTTACATCGCATTCATCTGACGCGGCCATATTGAAAAAATTAAAAAATTGTTCGTATCAAATTTATTTTTTGTAATTTTTTACATCTAAAAAAACTATTGCACTAGAAATTTATGCTTAATGAGAAACCATAAAAAAATATAGTCATTCCATTTAAGAAAAAAAAGTTAATGGCACTTCCGATTCAACCGGAAGTGATATTTTCATTCCTGTTAGTCTAAAAGTAGCTTATTATTGTTTAATTTATGTGTACCAAAAACCAAATTTTTAAATACGAAAACAACCCAAATATTGTAGGCGTACATTAACTCGTGGCCACCCGGTATAGTATATTTTTCACCACGGTACAAATGTTTTCTTCACCTCAGGCATTTGAAACCTGACAACAGGGCTGTTTCTTGACATTTTGCTTATATCCAATATCATATAACAATCTGCATATTTTCCTAGGGTATTTTGTGTAGGTAATTTGCAGAACAGACGCACCAAAAAGTGAGCATGTTAAAATTATTTTGAGCAGAAATATTAGAGCTAAACATTTGTGTCTTAAAATATATGTTTCATATCCCTAATTCTAAATATTTTAAATGAATTATACCCAGTAAAAACGTAGTCGTGGAAAGTGTGATTTTATTTAAAAAAAGCAAATGAACTAAAAACACTTAGTTTTTATTTCTATAATACAGTATTTATATCAACTAGAAACCACTGAACTCATTTAGTCTTGCTACGCTGTAGTGTGTTCGTCTTGGTGTTCGTCAAAGAAATCGTAAGTGTACTTTGCCTATTTTGAACCCTAACATTTGTAATCTATGTTTCAAGCTTATTAAACAAGGTGGCTCAGATTTATATTTGTGAAAATAAGTTTCGATTTATTTGTCTCAAAAAATAATCTCCAAATTAGAGCACAACTGGTTGATATTAGCATTAGTCCTCGGGATCATGATGTTTTCCATATATTTCTATAGGGAAAAGACATTGTTTCGTAAATTTGCGTTAGAATCATGAAAATATATTGACAAAAATCGCACACAAGACACGTCTTCGGATTTATCCAGAGAATACTCCTCCATAAGACCCTTTTATGGGGTTCCAAGAATGGCCCCTTAACGGCAAAAATATAATTTCCCGTATTTTTGAGGTATATTATTTATTGGCGATTTTCTTTACATAAATTATGAAGTAGTCATATTCGAATTTGTGTTAGAATTTTAATGTTTTTCAAATTAATTAAACAATTATATTTTACTATAACGATTTATTATTCTTTATTAGCATCTCCTTTCAAAATCAAGCCAGAAAGTTTTTTAAAACTTTTCGTCGACTCTGATCATATTTAGAAGATACAGAATATTTCAGTGATAAGCGAACGATATTTGTAGCAGCATATGTCAGCACTCATTGAATTTTTATATATTTTGCAGTGGCAAAATACCCAATAAACAGTAAAAAAAATTGAATATACAAATAAACAATCTAATCGTTATACTCTTCACCGATTTACTGCACTTTTTATATTTTATCAGTCAATGTCAAATATAATTATTTCACACTTATTCATAGAACTTGTCTTGGTTTTGCATGAAACATCGTTATAAGTGGCTTTATGTCTTTCTGATAAGCTCCAGAATAAGGGCGAAAAACGTTTCAAAGGCTAAGCATTTCCAAGAAACAGAATGATAGATCTCATGAAACTGTAATCCATTAGAATGAAAATTTTTTAAGACAAGGTAGACAAATTAATTCATTTTAGGCCTTTGTTCTCATTTTTAACTGAATCTTCATGATCGTAGGGGGTTATGTGGATACTAGTTTAATCTGCATGGTCGTAGGGGACTGTGTGGATGCTCGTGTTAGAATGAGAATTGTCATATAGGAAATTAGACAAATTCATTTTAGGATTTTAATTTGCTAGCATAACCAGGATTTAGATTATCGAAAGAATGCAAAGATTTCATTAATATTTTTACCGAAAGTTTTTCTTTCAGTTATAGATACTTATTTTTTCTGCTGTTTGCAAAATCCTATAAAGAATATGTTTCAATCTTACAGAAGGGTTTTATAAGAGTTTAATAAAATAAAGGAATTATAAATTCGATAATTTTGAAGAGGACGCTTGTGTGAGGTTTTTATTGCACCTGTTAACGATTCTATCGCAAGTTTACCAAAAGATGTCTTACCCGAAAGAAATACAGGAGAATTTTCAGCTATAGTAGGCACGTGTTAATAATATTACCTTATTTTACTCTTTGGATAAGATAATTAACTATATACTGTACTAAAATCTACAATTTATCAAGAATAATCAAGATACATATGCGACGTGTTACACAGATTTGTTTTACTTTTCCATAATTAGTGAAGTAAAACTAATTTTGTTTAAACAGAATAATATTCAGAATCCTCTTCTTTGTAGTTTTTTTTTTAATATCTCTGGTTGTATAACCCGTATAGTAATAAAGAAACAGACACAAATTATTCACAATGAAATTGCAAAGAACACTAGATTTGTCCTAAACTTTTTGGTCAATATGCCAAATCGCAAAACACGAAAACATTTTAGGGATGCCATTTTGAAACAGTTGATGATAACTTGAACAATAATGCACATATTCTGACGAAACTTTAGAAGAGTATATCCCTTGTGGAGGTAAACTATCAAGCCAAGTTTCAAATTAAAATATTTACAATAACGCCTAGAAATCAATTGCAAATTCGGAAATCGTATCACCAATTGTTTAAGGGCATCAAGTCGTACATCAAAAATGTATATTTCATATTATAGTTGCTTTTATGTTCTTTGTGGTGGTATGAACAAAAATAAATTTTAAATTTTTTATAACCAATGTTAATCAATACTTATATTTTCTTTTTTTTAGACAAATAAATTTAGCTCATCAATATTTTGCCCAAAGATATAAATTATTGATACATATTAAAGGTACATGAAAAACGAACTAGGTATATAAAAAAAAGTAGTTTTGTCTACACCAATCGGGACCCTAGATATGACATTGTTTGCATTATGGCCATTTATAAGCAACCTAAAAGACAAAAAATAGTCAAGCCATTGACTATTTTTTCAGTTTGTAAAATTTTGAAATTTATTTTTGTTTATACCACCACAAAAAACATAAAAACAACTGTAATCTGAAATACAAAATTTTGATGTACGACTTGATAAATAATCGACGATTCGATTTTCAACCACAATTGTTTTTCAGGAGTTATTGTAAACACCTTAACTTGACACTTGGCTTGATGGTTTAACTCCAAAGGGGGTATACTGTTCTAAAGTTTCGTTAGAATATGTGCATTATTGTTATCATCAATTGTTTCAAAATGGCCTCCCTAAAATGTCTTCATGTTTTGCGACTTGCCATATTGACCAAAAAGTTTCAGACAAATCTAGTTTTCTTCGCATATTTATTGTGAATAATTTGTGGCCCTTTCTTTATTGTGATACAGGTTATACAACCAGAGGTATTTAACAAAAATTGCGAAAAAACAGAATTTGGAACATTATTTTGTTTAAACAAAAGCATTCCATCACACGAATTTAATTTGCTCTATATTAATGAAGCAAAATAAGACAAAAAACGGACTTAACTTCATTATCCTTTGCAACAGGGTGGACTTTTTTCCATTCTCTTCTAAATTGTGTACATGATATATGACAAAACGTCTTTTTCCTAAAGAGTGCCGCTGTAATAGTTCTTAAACAAAATAGGTGTATGTAATATTACAGTGTTTCGCGAATAACTTTTAAAATTTTATTTTATCGAAAAAAACTGCTTACGCCAATCGAAAGTGGTGGATAAAAATGTAGGCTCCAGATCTTTTTGTTTGTTTGATTTGTTATAACTTTTGAACTAATTGATGAAATTGAGCTCAACAAGGCTTAAATGAAAGAAGAAACATGAGGCTATTGGATTTTCATATTTTCAAATATAAAAATGAATGCATGTAGGAATAGTACATATATGAATATTGTCTAAATGTTATTTGTGGCATTATCTTAATTTTTTTCCTTCTTCAATTCTTTGGGACATGTATGGTTTCTTTTTAAGCGGTGCTAGGGGAATTGTGATATATTTTGTAGATTCCCCTAGCACCGCTTAAAAAGAAAACATACATGTGGCAGGAAGTCCCAAAGAATTGAAGAAGGAAAAAAATACATATATGAAGTTGAAACATAATAAGATTTCCGAAGAAATTGGTAGAAGCTTTACCATTTCTACAATTTTTAAGATAAAAACCGGGAACTTTCATATTACTCTAGAAGTAATGCATAATCAGATCCGATGGATAAGTGTGCTAAATATTTTTTTTTTATAAAAGTTATTAACGTTTATGTTACCCCTAGTTTCACGAATTTTGGAGCAAGGAAAAATTTTTCTTTTATTTTCGTAAAATATGAAGGATTCATTTAATTTTTAAGTTAAATCCCCTTAAAGCATCTTAACGCACACATTTCAAGCTTTAAAAATCGCACCTACAGAAATCTAGTAACGCGATT
The DNA here is from genome assembly GCA_963583905.1 of Stenurella melanura. Classification (NCBI taxonomy): domain Eukaryota; kingdom Metazoa; phylum Arthropoda; class Insecta; order Coleoptera; family Cerambycidae; genus Stenurella; species Stenurella melanura. The sequence continues at coordinate 171,632,710 of OY757311.1, forward strand.
TAAACCAGAGTAGTTAGTTATACATATCAAATTTTACCACTTTCTCAACATGTTGAAATTTTGAAAGTGTATATCCTCAAAAATAAATTTTTGACTTTTTTCACACATCAGATCCTTTTGTACATTACTTCAAGAGTAATATGTGAAAGTTCCAGATTTCTATCTTAAAAATGGTAGAAATGGTAGAGCTTTTGCCGATTTCATCGGAAATCTCTTTATGTTCCGACTTCATGTATATACTATTTCTACATACATTCATTTTTACATTTGAAAATAGAATAATTCAATAGTCACATGTTTCTTCTTTCATTTAGGCTTTGTTGAGTTCTATTTCATTAATTAGTTAAAAGTTATAGCATATTCAGTGCAGCGCGTCCGAGATCGCAACTTTTTATTATATAATATTATAGATACAATTTAGAAGAGAATGGAAAAAGTCTGCCCCGTTATTTATACAACAAAGTATTCTGAAGCTGATTCCCTATTTTACTGCATTATATTATTTTCAGCATTCCGTGTATATGATAAATACCGTTATAATTTAAAAATAAATCAAATTAATGAAGAGTGTAGCATAAACTTTTTTTTAATTCACAATCTACTTACCAAAAACCAGTTATGTTGATCTCTTTTCTATCAGTATTTTTGAGACAAGAACATTAATTGTTATTGGTTGATTATTAGATATCTTGGTATTGTACGTAACTTTTTAAATGTCCTCTCAAAAACTTTACTCAAGGCACTATTTCATGTTTCCTTATTTCTTAACCATCTTGTATATTATTTCGAAATTTTTATTATGGCTACGGATGTCCATGAATAAACAAAACGTTTATGTAAAATGACTTTTGTCTTAAAATGTGAAATAAGGAAGATTACAAGTATAGTTAGGTCCATCCAGGCATACACTGAATTCCTCATCAACCAACCCATTTACAACTATACTCGAGTTCTTTTCTAAAACCATAAATAAATAGGGGACTGTGTGGATGCTAGTGTTAGAATGAGAATTGTCAAATAAGAAAGTAGACAAATTCATTTTAGGATTTTAATTTGCTAGAATAACCAGAATTCAGGTTATCGAAAGAATGCAAAGATTTCATTAATATTTCTATACAAAGTTTTTCTTTTATAGATAGTTAATTTTTCTGCTGTTTGCAAAATCCTATAAAGAATGTTTCAATACATAAATACCACTCGCAAAGGAAAAATATTTACACCTCTCATAACTTAGTCATCAGTAATAAAAAATTGTAATAACTTTCAAAATGTCCGCCCGTGCGTTAAATTTCTTTTGAGCACGATAACTGAAGGAAAAAAGTTCGATTGGTCCGAAATCTGGACAATAAATTAATGTTAGCTAGAGAAAGAACCCTATTATTTAAAAAAAATCGGTAAAGGTATTTACACAGAACTTCCCTCTTCATTTGGGCATGGCGGTCACTCTAAAAAATTAATAATTACGAAATGACATTGAAAATAATAATAGGAATATAGTTATCACTATTATTACAAAGAAAACCTGATGAGCTTTGGTCAAAAAAATATACAGTGTGCTAATCCAACAGCAAAAGTTCAATATTAAACAACAGGTGCCGAATATGGAAGACTTGCACAAATACCTTTACAAGTGTCCACCATGACTGAATTATTTCATGGGATGACCACCTGTACATTTTTCTAAAAAAGTGTAATAGGTTCATATGCCAAATATTATTGCCATCCGTCACATTTTCAATTCCACATTCACGTAGTGGAATGGAAGTATAGTGGTGGTTAAAAAATTACATTTTTCTTTGAAATTTTTCAAAAATGTTGGTGAACAAATTTTCAAAATTTTTTTCTTCTCAAATAGGTTTAGAATGTCGTGATGAAACGTGGAAATTTTAAATTAGAGCAAAAAGGAAAGTTTCCTTCTATTCTATAGTAGTGGTATTTTTTTTTTTTTTTTGAAATAGGATTAAAATGCGATGAAACGTGAAAATTTTAAATTTGAGCAAAGAAAGAATATTTTTCCATCTATTTTAGTGGTAAAAAATTTTTCAAAAATGTTGGTGAAAAAAATTTTCTATTTATTTTTTCTGAAATAGGTTAGAATGTCGTGAAACGTGAAAATTTTAAATTTGAGCAAGAAAAAATTTTTTCCGTCTATTCTAGTGGTAAATTTTTTTCCAAAATGGTAAAAAATGTTGCAATTTTTTTTCCGAAATAGGTTTGGAATGTCATGAAACGTGGGAATTTTAAATTTGAGCAAAAAAAAAATTCATCTATTCTATGGTAAGTAGTCATAAATAAATTAAAACATTTTTAAACATTTCAAACAAATTTTAATTTCTTTGAGTCTGTTCAGAATGCCATAAAAACGTGGAAATTTTAAATTTGAACAAAGAAAAAAATGTTCCTTCTATTTTAGTGGTAAAATTTTTTCAAAAATGTTGGTGAAAAAAAAGTTCAAAACAATTTTTTTTGGAATGTGGAAATTTTAAATTTGAACAGAGAAAAAAAATTCCATTTATTTTAGTGGTAAAAAATTTTTCAACAATGTTGGTGAAAAAATTGAAAATTATTTTTTTTCTGAAATAGGTTTAGCCTGTCATGAAACGTGGAAATTTTAAATTTGAGCAAAAAAAAATTGTTTTCATTATGTATTCCCTTTAGACGGTCCACCCTGTATATTTTCCAGTGAAAGTTTAACCATTTCTTCGCTGACATGTGGAACATTTATTATGATTTTAGTTATTTGAAGAAACCTTTTTTTTTTAGTTTAATTTTGAATTTGAATTTTGTAATTATTGCTCAATAAAACGATTGGGCCTTTACAGTGCATTCGAATTTTGACATTTAAATATGGTGGGTGTCATTTGGGGAAAATAAAATAATTTTTTATCTAAAAATGAGGCGTCTTAGAACAGCAATCTATGAGAAATAAATTAGCGAAATACAACAACTTTCACGGGGTATTTCAAACGCTCGAGTTTCACGCGCCTTGGTTGCACACGTAATCCCACCAATCATCATCGAGGACACAACAGAGGAACTTGCAAACCGACAACACTGCGATCTCCGAGCGTGCGGATAGCGGATAACCTTAAACTTTCATTTGAGCTGTCGTCTTTTCTGGGGCATTTTCGGTCGTATTTTCACAGAATGGAACAAAACACTGCTTGCTAGACATTTTAATCGAAATCGGAGGCTTTCAATTTACGCTAACCTCAAAACCAAAATGTTAACATCAACAAGCTGTCAAACGTCTAGTCGAGCGATATGTCACTGCCGGTGATTAAATCACCGTGACTAAATCACCGTGATTATATAAAATATTAATATAAAGTGTAATTTACATCGTTTTACTTTCAATTCATACTTGTCCATTGCTGCTTAATGCAGCCATACATTCACACAAACAAATTACGGCGAACGGTAAACATATCAGCTTGCAGATTGTGATGGCGTTAGTTTAAAACCACCGGAAGTGAAAAATATAAGTCGCCGTTAAGGAGTGATTGGAAAATCGCGATATCGCCCATCACTACAAACGTCAATTGAAAGCTGATTTTGTACGACGTTGCCGAGTCGCCTTTTACACTATTGGCTTGGGATTGCTGACGTGTTAATGGCGCGTTACGGATAATCGTTTAAATTGGACTTGTAAATAGGTGATTTTAATTATTTTTTTCTGGCTCTAATCTGCATCAAAATAGAAATTGAAAAAATACGGGTATTTTAATTTTTCATAAAATTTATGATTCCGCAATAAAAAAAATATGCTGAAAAGGCCCGAATACTTACAAAGAAATGTTCGTTTTTCATTTCTACATCACATCGTTGAAAAATATACAGGGTGTTCCATTTGAAAAAATTGAGAAAATTCAATTTAAAAAAAACGCTTAATCATGACTGTGTTAATTTTCTGCAAATTGCATTATTTCAACAAAAAAAATTCATTACATTCAAGTGGTTGGGAGATATTCAATGCTAATATATAGGCATGAATAGAGCCTAGAAAGAGGCTTCAAAAAAATGTACTGATATACATAGCATTCCATTTAAAAAAAGGCACTTGGTCCGGTAATTACGTCTTGGCTCGCCCTGTATCTTCGAAAATAATTTCCAGTTATAGACTTTTTTATCTAGTTTACTTGCAATTTTTTAGAAAATTTCTAACTTGTAGAACTCGAGGTCCGACGCACTATTACCCCACCCTGCATAAGGAAGAGTATCACGTAATTTTGAAGTACCTGTATTATTATTTATTGAAGATTTTTTTTGCATGAATGATTAATTAGTGAGATTCTAATTCGCAGGTTAATATTTTAATGGGCATTTTGCTGTAATAATTTATTGTGCCAATCAACAAATACGTTTGCAAAAATAGGCTATTCATGAGGTCCCCTTTGACGAACATTCGTTTCCTAAGTCCCCAACTTAAAAAAAATTCTGTTGATGTTTTGAGAATGTTCGATTTTTGTGAACTCCCCCGTCCCCTCCTTGCTCACTTTAACACTTTTCGGCTTTTCGGTGGGATGCGGGGGTTAGTGAGCCTGAAAATATTCTAAGGGTAGAAACAAAAGCTGTTTTTTTCCTTTTAATATATTTTTAATAAGAGACTGCTTTTATTTGTTTTTAAATTTGTTTTGTAGTTGTAAATAGGTCGTTTTATACAACTGATTTAAATCACTGAACTCTATGTAAAGTAAGGGTAAAAAATATAAAATTTCTCAATTTCATCGTAGGAGCGTACAAAAATAAGATTGTAGGTATCTATCTATTAAAATATACAATAGACAGAATACTGAAATTGCTGCAACACATTCTGCTTTACAAACAAGCAAATAGTTATAGAATAGCATCCTAGATGGCGAAACAACAGAGAAAATGATTCATATTTCATGTAACAGGTTGTTGATGCAAGTGTCACAGGGGCGTAAACTTTATGTCATTATCAGCTGCGCAGTGGATTTGTTGATTGTTTTGCATGCGAGTCGACATAGGTCGGCACCATGACTATGACTGTTATCGTCGTAACAAGAACGGTTGGTTTTTAAAAAAAGATTTTTTATTTTTCGAAGATTTTTTACAACACTTGGGTTACACTTTCTTAATATTACTTTTATAATTATGAATGTAGTTTAACGTAGCTTGAAATGTTTCTTATTGAATTATAATATAATGGAATGGAATTGATTCTTATGTCTAGCTTATGATATCTGTCTATTCTTATTCTTAATTGATGCAACGCAATTAAGTCAAGGTTAATAGGTATCAATATTTATTAAAATGAGATATAACAATTCCTCCCTACGAAGATTAAAAATTAGGGGTCAAGTTTATCTTGAAACTAATTTTTGTGAATTAGGATTTAATTCAATTTCTTCTTCGATAGTTGGGTCGCTGAAATTTCTTCGGATTGGTTGTCTTCTTAAAGGGGTTACTTGTCTTCTGAACCTTGTTAATAAATTTCTCGAGCTATCGTCAGGGTGATCTGGACTTGGGCTGTTTCCTAAGGCTATTCCTATTTTTGGATACCTTCTTTTACATTTACACAATATAATTAAAATAATAAGTAATATTACCAATACTATTATAAAGTACGTAAACCATGAAATATGTTTCTGAACGAATGGTTCATTTATTAATTTGTCAAGATCTTTGCTATATTGATTTAATTTATGTTCGGCAGTATTTAATTCATCAAGATTTAGTTTTGAAATTTTTAATGGTTTTAAGTTTGGTATTTCTCTAGGTAAATGAGAACAACAGTTAAATTTAATTTCAGGAATTTGAATTGTTTCTTGAATTGACGTCTTTTTTTCGTAAATTGCATATACTCTGGTTGATCCTATATATGCTGTACAATGTGGGTATAAATTTAAAATTGCATTTTGTTCAACTATTTTTGTTTCAGATTGTCCTAGACAATTTATTACAAAAGGTACTGAATTTGTGATTGCTACAAGCCAAGTATTTTGTGAAATTAATTGTACTTTGTAGTCTTCTGAATAAAGTAATGTTGTTACACAATTTTCTGGTAATTTCAATGGATGTAATAGAAGTTGTGCTTCGCAATTTGCATTTAAATCTACAGGGTTTGGTAATAAATATTTACATAATTTGAATTCAATTTGTTTACAATTTTCAAAATTATCCATATGTATGTACAATGTCTTATCATCTGAAAGTGCTATGTATTTTGAAGTTGGTAAAATTAAATGAAACATTTGTGTACGATTATCTTTAATCGGAATAGAGTATAAATGAAATAGTTTAAAATTGTACGGTTCGACAATTGGGATGTCTAATACAAATACGAGTTCTCTTTGTGTTTGAAATGCTTTGAGACTTATAATGTCAAAATAAGATGCTACATTTGATAAATCTGGTAAAAGGGGTAAATGACTTCTTTGTAATTTTTGTGAGATTTTTCGTAATTCATTTACTAATTCGCTTGGTTGAATGATTGAGGGGTGTAAAGTATTTAATCTTGCAAAAGTTATGCTTTCAATTATGTCATCTAATTCATTTTCAATAATTATATTCGATTCGGTGATTTGTTCGCAAATTTCAATAAATTTAAATCTCGCTTCATAATAATTTTCGTTATCTGAGATATCTAACAAAGTATTTTGAATTTTTATAATATCTTCGTTAAATGTTTGTTCGTCTATTTGTAGTTTTCGTATTGTATAATTGAAATTTTTGATTGTTGATGTGGTTACTGAGATTTGATTTTTTAAAAGATTCTCAATTTGATGTTCATCGTCTTTTAATTTGTTAATACAATCAGCGTAATATTCACCGTCTGATGCGTCTAAGTTTCCTGTTATTGCTTTCCAAATTGATCCTATACCGTTTAATAATCCTCTTTTATAACGATAATTTGGGGTATCATATTTAATTTCCGTTAATTTAGTTTCAATGGATTTTAATTGTTTGTTAATTAAACTTATGTGTGGTTGTACTTCTGTGTAAAAGAATTTTAATCTCGGAGAGTTTTCATAAAATAATCTTGAGTTTATGTTATTTATTAAATCAACGTTTTGATTGTAAACTTGTTTTAATAAAGATATGTTTTTGTAAGTCATTATTGTCCATTTGTCATTTGCAATTTTCATTTCAGTTTCAGGATGATAATAAATTCCAATGGTATTGTTTAATAATTTTAAGTCATAGTCCATTGTGTGTGTACTTACTCTTATTATCGCGAATGATAACCTGAAAATAAAGAAAGTATTTTATTCTAGTTTCGAACTTATCATGTCTGAGTTTATAGTAAATTCTCTGTCTGTTACAGGGTCTTTTACAATTAATGCGTTCTTTTCTAAAACTTTAATTATTTCAAAAGGTCCGTTTGATTTATTTGCTAATTTTGATTTTCTTTGTGATTCTTTGATAAAAACTTGGTCTTTAATGTTAAATTGTTTTTCTTTTGGTTGAAAATTCCAGTCATATCTTGCTTTTGCTTTTGCTTTTTTCTCGAATGTTCTTTCTCGTGCTAATTGATAAAAATAAGAAATTTTGTTATTTAAATCGCGTACGTATTTTGAAATTAGTTCTTCTTGATTGTACGTTTTTTCAGGGGGTCTCGAGTTTGTATGCCCGAATATTAGCTCATACGGGGTGAATCCATGTGTTTGATTTTTTGAATTGTTGTAACATATTATCGCGTACGGTAAACATGTTAGTGGGTGATCTCTGGGATTGTCTGTTACTGTCGCTCGTATCATTTCTAAAAGGGTTGCGTGGAATCTTTCGAGTGATCCGTTTGATTGGGGGTGATTTACTGAAGAATAGGTTAATTTTATGTCATACAATGTGCAAAGGTCTTTTAAAAGGTGATTATCAAATTCGCCTCCTCTGTCGCAATGTATACGTAATGGGGTTCCGTAATGTTGAAAATATAAAAGTAAAGTGTTTACTACATTTTTCGCTGATTTGTCTTGTAAAGGGTAAGCTTGAGTGAATTTTGTTAATTCGTCTCGTATTGTTAAAATGAGATTGTTTTCTGGGATTTTTAAAATGTCTAAATTTATTCTTTCAAATGGGGTATTCGGTGTTTCGGTTATTACGAGGGGATTGCTTAAATTTTTTCGACATATTTTTGCTTTGTTGCAAGTTTCGCAATTTTTTGATGAAATGTTCGACTTGTTTGTTGAGATTTGGCCAGTTGTATTTTTGTTTTATACGATTGATTGTTTCGTTTATGCCTCTGTGTAGATTTGCTTTGCCTGAGTGATATTGATCAATTATAACTGGTCTTTGATCTTCTGTTGGGGTTGTTATTTCTTTGTTGCATGTGATGAATTCAATTTCATCGTCCGAAAATATGTATGATAAGATTTCAAGTAAAGGTATTTCTTTCATCTCTTCTAAATAGTAAGTTGAATTTTCTAATAGATCATTTTTGTTTTCGTAAATTACGTGAAATAAAAGTTGTTCTGTGTTTTCGTAAGATGTTGGTATTATGTAATACTTCCTGTTCTTTATTGTTTTGCTGTTTTGGACGTTTATTTTGTCATCTCGATATTGGCGATTCTCTTCGAAAAAGTCTTCAATTATTTTGAATTGGTTTTCAGTTATTTTTCCTTGTATGATTGGTGTTAATATGTTTTTGTGAGATTTGTCAAGAAAATTTTCGTTTGAATTTTTGCATTTTGAAAAGTCGATTAACGATTTTTGTTCTTTTAGTTTCTTGTATCTTGAATATTCTTCGATTATTGTTTCGGGGGCTATTTCTGTGGTTTCGCTTCCATCGTTACTATCTTCTTGTAATGTATCTTCTTGTAATCCGTTGTGAAGTATTCTGAGTGCTTGTAATTTTATTCGGGATAGTGCGTCTGCATTGGTGTTTTGTTTTCCAGGTTTGTATGTTATCTCATAATCATACTCTTCTAGTTTTAATCTCCATCTCGCAAGTTTTGATCCTGGGTCTTTTATTGAAAATAACCATGTCAAAGGTCGATGGTCTGTTACAAGTTTGAATTTTCTTCCGTAAAGGTATGGTCTGAAGGTCTTTGTAGCTACGATGATGCTGAGGCATTCTTTCTGTATCGTGCTGTATTTTGACTCTGTTTGGCTGAGTGTTCTGCTGGTGTATGCAATTGGTAGATCTTTGTTGTCAATTTTCTGTGATAGGACTGCGCCAATAGCAAAATTTGATGCGTCTGTGGTTAAAATGAATTCCTTGTCGAAATCTGGGTATTGAAGAATGGGATAATTTGTTAAAGCATGTTTTAATTTGTTGAAAGCTTCGTGACATTGTTCGTTGAAGTTGAATTCTGCATCTTTGCGTAGTAAAGAGGTTAATGGTTTGACAATTTTCGCAAAGTTGGGTATGAATCTTCTATAGTAACCTGCTAATCCTAAAAATGATTTAATGTCCTTTGGGTTTCTTGGTGTTGGAAAGTTTTGAACTGCTGAAATTTTTTCTGGGTTCGGTTTTACTCCGTCTTTCGTTATTATGTGCCCTAAGTATGCTACTTCTTTTCTTAAAAATTCACATTTGTCTGGTTGAATTTTTAAATTTGCTTCTGATAGTCTGGTAAAAATTTCTTTTAGTCTGTTGATGTGTTCTTCAAGAGTTGTCGAGTAAATGATGATGTCATCCATGTATACTAAGCATCTTTCGTTTTGAATTCCTACTAGTATATTGTCCATGACACGTTGGAATGTTGAAGGGGCGTTCTTCAATCCAAATGGCATCCTTTTGTACTCATAGTGTCCGTTCTCCACTGAAAATGCTGTCTTTTCTACATCTTTTGGATTTAACTCAATCTGGTGAAAGCCAGATGCTAGATCGAGAGTTGTAAAGTATTGACATTTTCCTAGCTGATCAAGTAAGTCTGTTATGTTTGGTAGTGGGTATTTGTCATCTACGGTAACTTCATTCAGTTTCCTATAGTCTATTACCACACGCCATTTTTGTTTTCCGCTTGCGTCTAACTTTTTGGGGACTACCCATACTGGTGATGACCATGGTGATATTGAGGGTTGAATGATTCCTTGGTCCAGCATTTTTGTAATTTGCGTTTTCACTTCTTGTTTGTGTATGTGAGGGTACCTGTAAGATTTTGTGAAAGTTGGTTTTGCATCGTTAGTGTTGATTGAGTGTTTGATTTCATTTGTGAAAGTTAGTTGGTCTCCTTCTAGGTAGAAAATTTCTGAAAAGTCCAAACATGTGCTTATGATTTTTTCTTTTTCTTCTTCGTTTAGATGTTCCAGTCGAAGTTGTTTTTCAATTTCTGCCTGTCTGTCTGTGTTGTTGATTTGGGTGTAGTTCAATTTTCTGTTACACTGCTCGTTTGATTGCATTGTAGGAATTTCTTCAAATTGTAGATTGTTCAATTTTACTTCCTTTTCTTTTTCTGACTTGTTTAATATTGTTGTGAAAAATTCTCCATTTTCGTTGGTTTTGACTAGTGCATTTGGGATGATTACTTCTTCTTTTTCTTCTGATAATAAAATCAGTTCCTTGTTTGGTTTGTTGCATTTGAGTTTGTAGACTTGTTCTGTTCTTGGTTCAATCTTGATTTTGTTTTCAATTTTTCTTTCTTGTTGAAGTTTTTCTTGAGTGATTTGTTGATTTTTGTCTTCGTGAAATTCTTGTTGAGTGTTTTCTTCGTGTAAGCCTTGTTGAATTTTTTCTTCTCCGCTTTTGTGAAGGTCAAGTGTTTTGTACTTGGTGATTAATTTGCGATTTTTTAAATCAATTACGCTTTCATAATGATCAAGAAAGTCTGCACCTAATAATCCGTCAAAATCGATGTTAATGTCCGCTACATAACATTTTAATGGATCATTACTGTTTTCAGTAAAAAAGGTGTAGTGTACACAAGTTGAAATTGGAATTAATTCATTCGTTATACCTTGTACATTTATTTTTTCTGTGGGTTGAATTAAATTTGGGGGAACAATTTGTGGTTTTATAATTGATATACCCGCGCCTGTATCAATTAAAAATTTGCAAGTTTTGCTTCGTGAAGTAATATAATAGAGGTTTTCGGATCGTGTCGCATTTATATTTATAAATCTTGTACACGGTGTGAAATTTGGTCTATTTGTTGTTGTAAATTCGATGTTTGTTGGTATTGTGGTTGGTGTTGTTGTTGTTGTTGGTGTTGACTGGTCTGAGGAAAATGAGCAAAAGTTCCAGTCATTTCTTCGCTCATTTGTTCGTTTAAATGATGTGCTTGTCTTTGAAAATTTTGTGTTTGATTTTGATTTGAATGGGTGTTTGCATTGTTTGTGTTAGGTCTTTGGAAATTTGGGTTTCTTTGAATTACAGAAGGTCTCTGATTTTGTTGAAAGTTTGAATTTTGAAAAGATGTGCTTGGTTGTTGATTTGAAAATCTTTGAAATGAATTGTTTTGTTGAGGAAATCTTTGAAAATTTTGTTGGTTTGAAAAAGTTTGATTTGTGTTGAATTGTGGTTGATTGTTGTTGAAATTTCTTTTCCTGCATTCGTTTATTAAATGACCTGGTTTTTTACAGTAATTGCACATTTTTTGATTTCTGTTTTGTGGTTGGTTTGTTTGAAAGTGTGATGGTTTGTTTGTAAAATTTGGTCGTAAGTTTTGTCTTTGGTTTTCTAAGTAACCTAATTGATTTTCTCGGCGTATTCTTTGTGCTGCATCTAAAATTGTTTCAGGGTTTGAAGCCCTTATTATTGCACCTAATTTTGAATCTAAACCTGTCAATAATGTGTCGAGACACATGTTGTCGATTAACGCGGCTTGAGATTTCTTTTCATTTTCAGTTAGATTTGATTGTCTGTTTATTGCTGAGTGCAATTTCGCATTGTGTGTTTGAATTTTGTGGACAAAATTGAGAGCAGAATCTTTGCCTTGTTTCATGTACTGTAAATCATGTATTAAACTGGGAAGATTTCTTGTTTCACCAAAATTTGATATTAGTAAATTTTTTATTTCTGACCAATCGTTTGTGAATTTCGAATTTATTAATTGTGAAGCTTTGCCTCTGAGTTTGTTTTTTATGTGAATTATTACTAACACTTTTTGTTCAACATTTGAAATATGTAAGGCGGCTTGACATGAACTTAAAAATGATTCAAGGAGAATTTGGTCTCCGTCGTACTCTGGTATTAGTGAAAATAATTCTGTTAGTTTGAATGAGGGTAAATCGTCTACTTCGTTTTCAATTTCATTTTCAATTTCATTTTCTCTATCCATTTTTCTTTCAATAGATTTTTTAATTGGCTTTTTGAAAATACAAAATACAATGCTACTTTTTCAATGGTAAAACTTTGTACTTACAAGAGTGTTGTCTTGAGGTAAAGTTGCATGTGTACGGGTTGTTTCTCTGTTGATTGGGATGTTCCGGTTGTTGGGACGTTCTGGATGATTGTTGAGATGTGTACCAGTCTGTTGCTGGGAAGTTTCGTCAGTTGCTGGGTTGTTCCAGTTGCTGATGATGAAGCTGATTTTGTTTGATGACAACAGGATTCCAGGAGCACTTTGCCAGGGGTGTGATCAGATCTTCCTTCCACAAAGTTCTTCAAGAATGTGCGAGCCAGGGGTGTGATTAGATCTTCCTTCCACTCGTACCGTTTCTTGCCTTGGAGTTGCCTAGTTGTTTGTTTGATTTGATTTTCGTCTTTGAATTTGAGTTGTGATTGATTTTCTTCTTTGAATTTGATTTGGTTGATTTTCTTCGGGATTTTGGTTCTTTTTCTCAAAGGATTGGAATCCACCAAAGAAGGGTCGCTTGTTCTCGCCTGCTTCGTAGAAAAAATCCGGACGACTGCGCCACTTGTTATCGTCGTAACAAGAACGGTTGGTTTTTAAAAAAAGATTTTTTATTTTTCGAAGATTTTTTACAACACTTGGGTTACACTTTCTTAATATTACTTTTATAATTATGAATGTAGTTTAACGTAGCTTGAAATGTTTCTTATTGAATTATAATATAATGGAATGGAATTGATTCTTATGTCTAGCTTATGATATCTGTCTATTCTTATTCTTAATTGATGCAACGCAATTAAGTCAAGGTTAATAGGTATCAATATTTATTAAAATGAGATATAACATGACTTCATAGTTCCGAAAAGTGAAAACAAAACAACGCTTCTCCGATTAGTCGGATTAGTGTAATTTGAGCTAACTTTGTTCAAGGTTAAATGTCCAGAATTATTGATTAAAAATAAAACCAGTATTCGCATAATTTTACAGTTATAGTTCGTTCTATGCAGTTCGTGCACGCAGGAATAACAAAAGTTTGTTGCCCGAATTTGCCGGCCGGAATATTTGGTAATTGATAATATATCTTGGCCAGAGTAATTTTCTAATTAGTTTTAATCTAGTAGGCATCTGTTATAACTCTAGTCTAATGCGTTTTAAGACTTTTAAGGTTTAACCACTGGCAGCTAAGTAATTGAAAAATGTTTATTTCTGTTGCAGTTTTATTTGTGTTTGTAACGGTGTTAATATCGTTAAACTTAACCATGGCTGAAGAACAGAAAGAATTGAAAGCAGTGCTTCAAGGAAATGGAGAATTCACTAAACAATTATATACGTCTCTAGCGAAGACTCCAGGCAACATCTTCTTCTCACCCATAAGTATTCATGCTATCCTATCGCTTGCCTCGCAGGGTTCTAGAGGCGAAAGTAAAGAAGCTTTTACCAAAGTATTAAACGTTCCTGATGTGAAGGTAGCCGCCGAAGGTTATAAAGATATTATGAAACGTCTTAACTCCGTTAAAGATGTAACTCTACTTATAGCTAATAAAGTGTTTGTAAAAGATAGTTATAAGCTGCAACAAGCGTTTCAGACTGTGGCTACGGAACATTATTTCTCTGAAGTGCAGTTGTTAGATTTTGGGCAAGGAGCATCCGCCGCAAAATCTATTAACAGTTGGGTCGAAGACAAGACTAATAATAAAATTAAAGATCTCATCAGTGCTAGCGATTTAAATGATGACACCCGTTTGGTCCTAGTAAACGCCATTTATTTCAAAGGTAAATGGGCTGAGCCATTCAACGTGCAAAACACTGCAACTGAAAAATTCTACTTGAATGACAACGACACTGTGGACGTTCAGATGATGCATATAAAAAAGAAGTTTTACTTTAAAAACGATGAAAACCTGAACGCGAAGGTTCTGGAGTTGCCGTATGCAAATAAAGACATCAGTTTGATTATCATTTTGCCCAATGAGAGGAACGGTATTGAGGCGCTGGAACAGAAGCTTGCTGGTACCGATCTCACGAAGGTTACCGAAAACATGTTTAGGCCAGAGGTCGAAGTCGCTCTTCCCAAGTTCAAGATCGAGCAGACCATCGATCTTCAGGATTCTTTGACCGAGGTAAGATATGTAAAAATATTCTAATAATAAATCGCCTTTATTTGAGAAAGGTGTATGTTTAAATTAATATATTTTTTTTTTTTGTATGCATCTAGTTTTAATAAAACATGTTCCTTGCAAATAGCCGAAAAGTAATGTATAAAAAATAAAAAGAAGATCGTGTATGTAAATACACTCATGGACAAAATTATCGAATATTTTTTGTTATCACTATTACTTGAATATGGTTTGAAATCGTTGTTGTAAATTTATATATGTGCTGATGTTATTCATCTAGTAGGTGAATATATTCAATTGTTTTAAAATATTTTGACGTTTAATTCATTTTAATGGCGTATATTTTCTAACGCGCTTTTTGTCATTTGAAAATTCTTTACATAATTCAAGAATTATAGTGAATTGAGTTATTTGTAGTGAATTAAAGTAAGTGTTAGTGGATTTTAATTTGTTCTTACCTCTATTTAAGAAAAAAATATGCCACCCGATAGATACTGCAGTGAAGGTGAAGCGGCACAAATTGTAACTCTATATGAGGAAGAATATAGACAAAAAGATATCGCGCGACATCTTAGGAGAGGTCAATCTACAGTATCGAATATTTTAAAAAGGTATCAAGAGACAGGAAATTTTGTTCGAAGACCCGGCCAAGGGCGCAGAAGGTGCACAACAGCAATTGATGACCGTTTTTTAATCCTTAATTCTACCCGAAATCGCAAACTGACATCCACACATCTCAAAAATGAGTTAATAAATGTAAGACAAGTGAATGTTACTTCGAAAACGGCTAGACGAAGATTAAGAGAGGTAGGTTTAAAGCCAAGACGGCCTGCCAAAGTTCCACGTCTTTTCCAAAATTACAAAACTCGTCGTGACAATTTGCCAGAGCACATATTCAGTGGAATATCGAGAATTACAAAAATGTTCTATTCACTGATGAGACTAGAATACAGTTATGGAAGCCAGATGGACGAAATCATGTCTATAGAAGAGTTGGGGAACGATACACTAGTTGCAATCTCATACAAACTGTTAGTTTTGGAGGTGGCGGCATAATGCTTTGGGGAGGTATTAGTTGGGAAGGACGCACCAAACTCGTGGAAGTCGTTGGACGAATTACTAGTGACTGATATATCAAAAACATTCTCCAAGATCATGTTTTGCCATATGTGGGCCACATTGGATACAATAGGTTCGTATTTATGCATGATAACCCTCGACCCCACGCAGCTGGCACGGTGACTAATTACCTTGATGCAGTCCAGATTCAAAGATTAGATTGGCCACCGTATAGTCCAGACTTGAATCCCATAGAACATATGTGGAATCAGCTAAAACGTCGTATACGACAAAGAAATCCTGTTCCAAATACCCTAGAAGAACTTCGAATTGCAGCACAATATGAATGGAATGCAATTCCTCAAGAATACATTCCAAATCTAATTAGTAGTATGTCAAGAAGGATGCAAGCAGCCATTAGATCTCAAGGTGGGAATACTCGTTATTAACCATGCCCTATTATTCTAATCAAAAGACTAATTTGCTTAACGTGGTAGCATTTAAGTTGAGACTAATTATTTTAATTTTTATAACATTTTCCATTAATTTTTTTTTAGCATTTTCTGCTAATGAAAACTTAATATTCTTTACTTAAAATGTGTGAAATAAACTATTTCTTTCTTGTGTAATGTTTCTTTCATTAAAATTTGTATATACAAAAGAATTGGGAAAATTTAAAATATTCGATAATTTTGTCCGAGTGTATTAATTTCAGTACTTATTGCATTCTTTTGATAACCTACCTACATGCTGATTAAGCTGTTCAAGGAAAAATGAAAATCGAATTAAAATATTAATGTTAATCTTTGTAGGTATTCCTCTGATAATCCACATCTCGTTTAGCTAGAGAAAAAATCGGTAAAGGTTTTTACACAGAACTTCCCTCGTTCATGGCAGTCTCTCTAAAAAACTAATAATTACGAAATGACATTGAGAATAATAATCGGAGTAGAGTTATTGCTATTATTACAAAGAAAACTTGATAAGTTTTGGTCAAAAAAATATACAGATTGCTCATCCAACAGCAAAAGTTCAATACTAAATAGCAGGTGCCACGTATGGCAGGCTTGCGCAAATACCTTTACAAATGTCCACCATGACTGAATTATTTCTTGGGATGACCACCCTGTACATTTTTCAATAAAAGTATAATAGGTGCATATGCCAGATGTTATTGCCATCTGTCACATTTTCAATCCAACATTCACGTAATGGAGTGGAAGTATAGTGGTGGTTAAAAAATTTCATTTTTTTTAAATTTTTCAAAAGATGGTAGGAAGTTTTTTCTTCTGAAATAGGTTTAAAATGTCAAAGGTAGAAATTTTAAATTAGAGCAAAAAGGAAAGTTTCCTTCTGTTCTATAGTAGTGCTAAAAAAAGTTTAAAAATTAAAAATGATGTATTTTTAAAATAAGTTTAGAATGCTATGAAACGTGAAAACTTTAAATTTGAGCAAATAAAAAAAAATTCGATCTATTTTAGTGGTAAAAACTTTTTGAAAAATGTTGGTGAAAAAAATTTTCATTTCAATTTTTTTTTCTGAAATACCTAGGTTTAGAATGTCATTTAAATTTTCAAAAACATTTTTAAATTTGTTTGAATAGTTTTAGAATGTCATGGAAACGTGGATAGTTAAAATCTGAACAAAGAAAGAAAAATTCTATCTTAGTGATAAAATTTCAAAATTTTTTTTTTTTAATCAGGCTTAGAAAAACGTGAAAATTTTAAATTTGAAGAAAGAAAAAAAAAATTCATTTTAGTAGTACAAATTTTTTCAAAAATATTGGTGAAAACATTTTTTTTTTCCTGAAATAGGTTAAGCGTGTCATGAAACGTAGACATTTTAAATTTGAGCGAAAACAAATTTTTTTCATCTTGGTAAAAATTTTTTCAAAAATGTTTGAAAAAAATTTTCGAAAATTTTTTTTTCCTGAAATAGGTCTAGCGCGTCATGAAACGTGGAAATTTTAAATTTGAGCAAAAAAAATTTTTTTCATCTTGGTAAAAATTTTTTCAAAAATGTTTGAAAAAAATTTTCAATTTTTTTTTTTTTTCTGAAATGGGTTTAGCGCGTCATGAAACGTGGAAATTTTAAATTTGAGCAAAAAAAAATTTTTTTCAACTTGGCAAAAATTTTTTCAAAAATGTTTGAAAAAAATTTAAAAAAATTTTTTTTTCCTGAAACAGGTTTAGCGCGTCATGAAATGTGGAAATTTTAAATTTGAGCAAAAAAAAATTTTTTTCCCTATTTATTCCGTTTAGACGGTCCACCCTGTATATTTTTCAGTGAAAATTCTACCAGTTCTTCGCTGACAGTAGGGTTAACTACCTACCAAATTTGACTGCTCTCCGTCAAGTAGTTTTTTAGTAAATACACCAACAGACAGACAGACAGACAGACAGACAGACCGACAGACAGACAGACTGACGGAATTGAAAAACCTATATTTTCGGAATGTACGTGTTCTGAAACGTCAGAATCCGAAAAAATCTCGGAGGGTGATTTTTTCTCGAATACAATACTTCCCTTCGGTATGCGAGGGAAGTAAAAAATAACCTAAACTGAATTAATTTACAAAAATTGTCTTACACTGTTATATTCAAAAATAAGTCGTAATGAAGGATTATATCTATCATGCTATCTCTAAAACGTTTCTTTACCTTTGTTTTGAGCTGCTCAAAAAGACAAGAACAAAATACGTTTCAAAATATCGTTGTGAGCAAAAAAAAATTGAAAAATAGTATTAAAACGTATTTTTTCCAATATCTAGTTGTGTACATGTAACTTTAATTTTTGTAGTCTCCTTTCTTATATCGTTTAATTTTTGTGACATAGTTAGTTGTGAAAATTCATTATAAGTGTGCCAAAATTAATATGCCCCATATAAGCGATTTAGTTAAAGCTGGAGTTATTGCTATATAAAGCAGAAGATAGATGGTCAATGAGACAAATTGCACTGCATTATCCAGCAGCACAGCAATACCTATTGAAAGCTGAACATAAAGAAGCTCGACTGAGATTTGCGCTTGAATTTTTAGTTCATGATGTATTTTAGGAACAATGTAATCTTTACAGATGAAAAAACTTTTCAGGCTACACACAGCGGTCGTATTTGTGTTTATATATTTCAACAAGATTATTGTTCAGTTCATACTGCTCATACCGTGATTAACTCAAGATAACAACATTAATGTTCTTAACTGGCCCAGTCATAGTCCAGATCTTAACCCTGTGGATGACGTATGCGGACTACTCGTAAGAGGTATCCAAAAACGAAATGTGAGACCACGGAATGCCCAAGAATTATAGGAACTAGTAAATAAGTAATGGGTGGAGAAATATTATTACTAATGATTATTGTATTTAATTCTATGCCAAACAGACTTATAGAAGTTATAAATAGAAATGGTGCGATAACAAAATATTAATAGTTAATTTCTTGTTAAGTTGGATGTCCTTTATTGCCTTGATTCAGGATTTCTACTAATCGTACCGTTTATTCTCCACTTTTTTAAAATGTTAAACACAGAATTTTTGTTAATGTTATAACGCAATGCAATATATCTCTCATTGACAATCCATCTTCTGCTTTAGCAATAACTACAGCATTACAATAAAAAATATAATAAAAATGCTAACTGTTTTATTTCAGCTACTCATTACATATTCAAATAGAGACAGATTTACATTAGAAAAAAATCGGTAAATGTATTTACACAGAACTTGCCTCTTTATTTATACAGGCCGGTCACTCTAAGAAATTATTAATTACTAAATCACACATGAGAAGAGTAATCGGAAGGTATTATTACAAAGAAAACCAGATAACTTTTCTCAAAAAAATATACAGAGTGGTCATCCGATAGCAAAAATACAATATTAAATAAAAGGTGCCAAATATGGAAGGCCTTTACAAAGAGTGACTGCAAAAATGGCCTAAAATTCGCCTGTTTTTGCATGGTAGTTAGCGGGCTAAGGGAAAGAGCAAAATAAATCCTATAGGGCTCAAATGAAACTTTGAGAAATTTTTAAAAGATAAAACAACTCTGTTGTTACTCAGATTTTATATTATATGAATTTTTTACGGATTATGTATTATTCTGTAGAGTATTTGGAAGAATTTAGGTAATAGTCCTAAAGCCCTCCAACACCTTGTAATAATTGAAATACCATCAGAAAACGAAGAAATTCATAGGTCCTACCCACATGATACAATCGTCATGGAATTTTCACTAAAAAAACATTTTTTTTTTTTTTTTTTTGAAATAGGTTTAGAATGTCATGAAATGTGGAAAATTTAAATTTGAGCAAAAAGAAATTCCCATCTTTTTACTGGTAAAAAAATTTTCAAAAAGTTTTGAAATTTTTTTTGTCTGAAATAGGTTTGGAATGTTATGAAACGTGGAAATTTTAAATTTGAGCAAGAAAAAATGTTCCGTTTATTCTTGGCATACTTACCTAGTAGTAAAAAATTTTTCAAAATTTTTTTTTTCTGAAATAAGTTTAGAATATCGTGAAACGTGGAAATTTTTAATTTGAGCAAAAAAACTTTTCCATTATATTCTAAAAGTTGTAAAAAAATATATTTTTAAATATTTTAAAAAATTTTCTGTCAAAATTTTGAAATTTTTCTATTTGAAATTTTTATTTTTCTTTATGAAATAAATTTAGAATGTCATGTAACGTGGAAATATTAAATTTCAAAAAAATAAAAAATTTTCTGCTGGTAAAAAAATTTTCAAAAAGTTGTGAATTTCTTTTTTTTTCTGAAATAGATTTAGAATGTCATGAAACGTGGAAATTTTAAATTTGAGCAACAAAAATTTTTTTCATTATTCCCTTTGGATGGTCCACCCTGTTTATTTTCCAGTGAAAGTTCAACCATTTCTTCACTGGTAGTAGTGTCAGCTACCTACCAAATTTGACTGTTCTCCGTCAGGTAGTTTTTTAGATAATGCACCGACAGACAGACAAACAGATTGACGGAATTGAAAAACCTATATTTTCGTAATCTACGTGATCTGAAACGTGGAAATTCGAAAAAATCTCGGAGGGTGATTTTTTCTCGAATACAATACTTCCCTTCGGTATGCGAGGGAAGTAAAAATAATTGTCCCATTTTTTTTTGCTCACGACTACAATAGTGTAATTTTTTAGATTGCAATGCGAAAGTTAATTCTAATTCTTTGTTACAGCTTGGTCTTGGTAATATCTTCAGCCGAAGTGCTGACCTGTCTGGCATGATCGAAAGCGGGGAGCCTCTTTATGTCAGTAAAGTTGTCCAAAAGGCATTCATTGAAGTCAACGAGGAGGGAGCTGAAGCAGCTGCGGCCACTGGTAAGTGCCTCTTTTAAATTTATCCTACCTGGCTTGGCATTTGTTTGGCTCGCTTTAGCTTGGCTGCTTTTCTTGTTCGCTATGTATTTTTCCCTGACCGCATGCATCACACATTCATTCGTCATTGCCATAGTAAGAATTAATTTCAAATTACGCATAATGAATAAAGTTACGTAACTTGTTACGATATCAATTTATTTATCTAAGTAGTGATGATTTTTATTGACCATACGGTTTAATTAGCAGAAAACGAGTATTTCTACAAATTTTCGGTCTTATTAATTTTACTCCCTAAATTATGTCTTCATGGTCATGTTAAATAATTATTTATTTTTTTAATACCTTAAGAGTAACTCTAAACGTCCAGTAACTTCGTGTAATTGTAGATAAAACATAATTGTAAATTTTCTTGAACCAATAAAAAAAAAAATTACACAACGTTTTTGCACATATAATATTAAGAGATAATATACTTCTTAGCCCTTTTAAAATGGACAACGCGTATACAGAGTGTCCCACTTAAAACTTCCGGGGCCATTTTCTTAACTGAAAGAAACATTTGAATTCTATAAAAGGTATTCACTGAAATATATAAGTGACATCAGTTTTCAATGAAAACAGTATTTCTACAAATTGATGTAGATATGGCGTTGCACGGGGTTTCGAGGTATTTGAACCTCAATATATTTTTTTAATTAACAAAAATAAATGTCGTTACTTTTTTTTAATATAAATTTTAGACATTTTGTCTTGTCCTTGCAATTTGATTGAAAATTAAATTATTGTTATATTCTTCGCAAATACAAAATGAATGCATTCGATCAGTACATTTCTAAAACCGGCAATATTGTCAAATTTAATTTTCTTGATGAAGAATATACAAAATTCAAAAGACCTTACATTTCTGGATAGAGAATTAAAAACCCTTTCAAATGATCTATCACACGCATCTTCGTTCCATTTAAAAAGTTTAAAGGGGTAGGTAGCTCTCACTCCAAGGGGGTTGAAGGGGAGGTATAAGATTATACTCATAAAATGTCATTTTAGAATAAAAAATTGACGTGTTTTAGGATTTTACTCATAAATTGTAAATTACGTAGATACTGAATTTATCTGCTACTTGTGAACCTCACCGTATATTCTAGTGGGTATCTTTTATAGAATTCAAATATCTCTTTTAGTTGTGGAGAGAATGGCCGAGTGAGTTTTAAGTTGGACACCTTGTATGAACACTGAAATAGTTTTCTCAGATACTATAACACTGAGCAATACGTTCGACGCGCGTTTCAGCAATCACGTAGAGATGGATAGTTCGTCATATCCTGATGATGTCAACTTGGTTGTCGCGACACTAATCCATTGTCAACCAATAATAGATCGTTACAAAATAATATGGGACAAGTTAAATGAGGAGTTAGGAACATACAGAGAATAGAGAAATAAAGTACTTGCAGATGTAAGTCTCATAAAGAACAAAATGTAATTAATGTGTAGAGAATAATCCTGTAATAAAGTGCAAAAATTTCAAGTATTGATTCCTTGTCGAAAATTAAGATGGGTTTTCATATAAAATTTTTCTAAATAAACCTTCCCTGTTTGTCTAACTACACCCCGTTAATGAGGTGTTCTGAGAGATGGTCTCAAATCGGTCTTAAACAGAAAGAACCAAATTTAGTAACCTTCTCGAAATATCTTTTTACTTGTTATTATTTATTAATTTTATTTTTTTGTGTGTAAAAATATCAATTAATTTCCTGATTCACTTAGAAACTTTTCGTCTAGAAAAGACATTCGTTGTAATAATCTTTACCGGAAAAGGCTACTTTCCAGAGAGCACAAAACCAGAAATCAAAATTTTTTTGGAATCTGAGAAATGTCGGGGAATTATTTCCCTTTTTTTCAATGCCCTGATAGAGAATTAAGAGTCAGAAATAAATCTCACCGCTTTGTGAAATGTCCTGTAGATTTAAAAAATAATTGTCTAATCATTTTTCAAATCTCAAATGATGGAGGAGATATTGACATATTGAAATGCTTTTTGCAACTATATACCATACGAATCCAAGCATCATTTAAGTGGCTTCTCTTCTACCCACGTGTCATATACATGCTCGTCTCTTTGTTGTGTAGCATTAATAACTAAATAAGCATTGGACAAAGCCCATGGGAAAAGTAATATAGTAAGAAATTGTGTTCTTCATGTTTTAAACGATTTTATTTTGTCGGAATGTGGTGCCGTACAGTACTAGGTAGATCAAGGAATAACGATTATATAGATCTAGGTCAGAAAGTAACCGTTTTCCTGCCTAGTCCCGTAAATCGGCACAGAGTTTTTTACAATTCCTAAAGCGAACTGTGTTATTGTTAGCAACTGCTATTTTATTTATTGATATATTGGCGCAATTAGTTTTTTTAACAAAAAATTATTTTAAGAGATATTTGATAAAAACTGGTATTTTGCAACTAATTTATTTAATAACAAATGACGCTCAAGGACTTTTGGTATGTTGCTCCTGACATGGTCAGAGATGTGTTCTCAAAAGTTACCGTTTCCCGGAATTTTTCCGAAGTAAAAATCTCAATTGACTCCATTATAAATCAAAAAATTTATAAGAATTGTTAGGTAGTTGGTGAAATTTTTCGAAATGATATACCGCCTAATATGTTTAAGTAGAGCGCCGGCTATAGATATAGATATAGATTTCCTATGAATAAGATACATGAAAAACTGGTGATTGAATAAGTACCTACCACAGACCTACAGGGAGCCACTTTTCATATAAGTAAATTTTTCCCCCGTCATGGAAATTTGGTGTCACTTCCGGTCACGATTTTTTATGTTTTCGAATGCATGAATAAAACTTATATCAAGATGTTGGTTTTGAGGTATACAATGAAATTATAGTGGGGTACCATGTTTAATTTGCCCGCAACCCTGATACATCCTCAATTAAAGTTTTGTTTTGTTTTCTTAAGAGTAGCTAAACTTCGCCCTTGATGTATTGTTATTTATTTTATGTTATACTATTATAATGTAATATTATGTGCAGTGCATCAATAAAGACGATTATTATTATTATTATAAAATACATGGATGATTTTTTTAATGAAAATGCAAACTTTCTAGTTACTAAAAAATTAGGAGGCCCTCTTCTTATTTGCCCTCATGGCTACTTCGCTCATGCCAAAATTTTATGACTCGGGAAAAATTTGCTTACATCAAAAGTGTCCCCCTGTAGGCCTGTGGTAGTACTTACTCACTCACATAAAGTTTTTCATGTATCTTATTAAAAGGAAATCGTACAGCCGGCTCTCTACCTAGTAATGCTTAATATTTGAACAAAAAAAAATGTGTATGCACGTTTTGAAGGATGGCAACCGGGTTATTTTTAGAAAATAACAAGGCTATTTCTTGGGATTATTTATTCTAGCGGAGGAGAATGCATTGAAAATTTTCGTTTTATTTGTCATAATCATGTAAATGTTTACGTGGGAAATTTAATTTGAAAAACGACTAAAATAAATATTGAATCATTTTGTTATCTGCAAAAAAATTTAATCTAGTTTGGAGAGCTGTAAAAACTCGGATTAATCGGTAGTCTATTTTTAACCAACCTATGCATAACTCACTTAAACGGATAAACATTTTATATAGATAGTAAACAAATTCTGAAAACGCAGGTTAGCATATATAAATTATAATTAAATGCAAATTCCCTACAATGTAAGAGTACTCTAAAATAGAATCTAAGGAAATAAACATATTACTAGCAAGAATATACTAGTAATTATTTCAACTCTTACTAAAGTCTTATCATAGATAAGTAGAGAAACATATATTTCTAAACAAAATACTTTGCCATGCCATACTATGCCACGATCAACATTGGATTACAAAACAGAAATATGCACATTACCTACATACAGCATGACTGTCACAATAATGTTATTTTTAATTTTACATTGTCCTCTTCAACAAAACCAAAAACAACTAAAAATAAAAACACTTACCAAAAAAAAATCGGTAAAGGTATTTACACAGAACCTCCCTCGTTATTTGTGCATGGCAGTCACTCTAAAAAATTAATAATTACAAAATGACATTGAGAATAATAATCGGAATATAGTTATTGCTATTATTACAAAGAAAACTTGATAAGTTTTGGTCAAAAAAAATATACAGATTGCTCATCCAACAGCAAAAGTTCAATACTAAATAGCAGGTGCCACATGTGGCAGGCTTGCACAAATACCTTTATAAATGTCCACCATGACTGAATTATTACTTGGA
Source organism: Stenurella melanura (assembly GCA_963583905.1). Classification (NCBI taxonomy): domain Eukaryota; kingdom Metazoa; phylum Arthropoda; class Insecta; order Coleoptera; family Cerambycidae; genus Stenurella; species Stenurella melanura. Next base: position 171,657,714 of record OY757311.1, read on the forward strand.
ATGACCACCCTGTACATTTTTCAATAAAAGTATAATAGGTGCATATGCCAGATATTATTGCCATCTGTCACATGTTCAATCCAACATTCACGTAATGGAGTGGAAGTATAGTGGTGGTTAAAAAATTTCAATTTTTTAAACATTTTTCAAAAGATGTTGGTAAAATAATTTTCAAATTTTTTTCTTCTAAAATAGGTTTAAAATGTCAAACGTAGAAATTTTAAATTTGAGCAAAAAGGTAAGTTTGCTTCTATTCTATAATAGTGCTAAAAAAAGTTTAAAAATTAAGAATTATATATTTTTTTAAATAGGTTTAGAATGCTATGAAACGTGAAAATTTTAAATTTGAGCAAATAAAAAAAAATTCGATCTATTTTAGCGGTAAAAACTTTTTGAAAAATGTTGGTGAAAATTTTGTTTCTGAAATACCCAGGTTTAGAATGTCATGAAACGTGAAACTTTTAAATTTGAGCATTCTAATGTTAAATTTTTTTCCAAACTGGTAACAAAATGTTGCAAAATTTTTTTTCGGAATATCATGAAACGTGTAAATTTTAAATTTGAGCAAAAAAAAATGTTTCGTCTGTTCTATAGTAGTGATACATAAATGGATTAAAAATGTTTTGAATTTTTTTTTAAAATTCTCCAAAAACATTTTTAAATTTGTTTGAATAGTTTTAGAATGCCATGGAAACGTGGATAGTTAAAATCTGAACAAAGAAAAAAAAATTCTATCTTAGTGGTAAAATTTTTAAAGAATAGTAAAAAAAAATTTATAATTTTTCTTTTAAATAGATTTAGAACGCTATGAAACGTGGAAATTTGAAATTTGAAGAAATAAAAAAAAACATGTATTTTAGTGGTAAACAAATTTTCAAAAATTGTAAAAAAAAAAATTTGATTTTTTTTTTTTAATCATTAGAATGCCATGAAACGTGGAAATTTTAAATTTGAAGAAAGAAAAAAAAATTATTTCATTTTAGTAGTAAAAAATTTTTCAAAAATATAGGCGAAAACATTTTTTTTTTCCTGAAATAGGTTAAGCGTGTCATGAAACGTAGAAATTTGAAATTTGAGCAAAAAAAATTTTTCCATCTTGGTAAAAATTTTTTCAAAAATTTTTTTTTCTGAAATGGGTTTAGCGCGTCATGAAACGTGGAAATTTTAAATTTGAGCAAAAAAAAATTTTTTTCACTATTTATTCCGTTTAGACGGTCCACCCTGTATATTTTCCAGTGAAATTTCTACCATTTCTTCGCTGACAGTAGCGTCAACTACCTACCGAATTTGACTGCTCTCCGTCAAGTAGTTTTTTAGTAAATGCACCAACAGACAGACAGACAGACTGACGGAATTGAAAAACCTATATTTTCGTAATCTACGTGTTCTGAAACGTCAGAATCCGAAAAAATCTCGGAGGGTGATTTTTTCTCGAATACTATACTTCCCTTCGGTATGCGAGGGAAGTAAAAATACAGTTACATCAAACTTTCAAAACTTTCACATGTACACGTGTTTCAGTAGAGGTATTCTTGGTGTAGGATACTGAGACACGTGTATGTGACAGTTTTTAAAGTTTGCATAGCATTATTATAATCCAATGTTGGCATATAGCCGGCAAGTATTTTGTTTAGAAAGATATATGTTTCTGTACTTATCTATGATAAATCTTTAGTAATAGTTGAAATAAATACTAGTATCTTCTTGCTAGTAATATGTTTATTTCCTTAGATTCGTTATATAAAATTTTTTATTACTAAATTTTAAATCGCAATCAAATGTAGTTGAACGTGTGAAGTTTTTTTTATAACAGCTTTAATTTCTGAAATAATATGGCGCTGGTGGCTTTTTTGGAAACTCGTTGTTACAAGAACTTTGTGTAAGCTAATTAATTTTACCGAACTATAGTTCAAGATGGTTCAAGATAAACGCCTTTTTTTACATAAAATCGTACATTGTTGTTAAAAAGCCATACAAATTATCTGAGATGCGGTAGAAACTCAATTTTGGTGAAAATGTTAAATTCCTCCACAATTAAGTGTGTGTAGTACTTTTGTTTATAACTTTCTGGGAAGATTATTTTGTTAAGAAAGCATATGTGTACATTTTAAAAAAGAGAAAGAACTTGTAATAATGAGTTCTGAGATAAAATCTGGAAGAAAAAAATATTTCTGCTAATTAACGATCGGAGTTTTTTTTTGTCACTTATTTAACGTCGGCCTATTTCCGCTACTAAGGCCAATCACCGACCTAGAAATTTTGCCGAACCTCTTCTCTATCGAAGAGTAGGAATCTTTTACTTGCCTAACATTTAATAGACAAGGGACCGACTGGTTTACATCCCCTCCGAAGGATGGTATATCCGCTATGTAACCCCCGCCTAAAGTTACATACCTTCTACGCATGCGCTGATATACAAGCCGTTAGAAGATGGAGCGAGAACGCTGTTTCCCTGGAGAGGCTTACCCATCCAAGTACTAACCGGGCCCGACGTTGCTGCATTTGCGTATCGAAATACGTCGGAGTTTCTTCCTATACTCCCTTCGCCCAAGAGATGCAGTAAGGCCACTACTCATTTTGCTTAGACCATCGAGGGCAACAACCAGCTTCACACGCTACAAATTTATAAAAGCGGCAAAATTCAAAAATTATTGAATGGTATAATATTCATGAAGAATTTTGAAAATGCTTAGGTCACTCACACCTAAATTACGTTTAATTAATATAGATAATAATAATAAACTCAAATAAAATAAACTATAATAAAGATACATTGTTAAACTAAGAATGCCTCGAGAGAAAGTACTTTGAGCATGCCTGTAATATACAAAAAAGAAAATTACCTGCTGCCTTTGCAATAAACTCGACGTTTTGTGTCTTAAGGTTGTCTGGGTTCTCTGCAGCAGAAGCCTTAAAGATATTAACAATATTTTCCTTCTCTTTAACCAAAAAAATGTTTGCTTTTCCGTTTTTTCGGCGGAGAAAGAGCTTGAGCTTGATTCATAATTAATTTGACAAGAATGAATTTTTAACCTAAAAAAGAAAAAGTGGTTCTGACATTTAAGCAATGTTATAAATCGTTTTTATTGCGTACCTTGATATACACAAATATGCACCACAGTATTGGAAAACACTATTTTATTAGATGAATAGGAATAACAGCAAATAACAACAGTTATTTCTAAAAACCATACATCAGATTTGAGGCTGAAAACGATTTGTCTCGGAGAACAAATACCTCATATATTAGCGTTTTCGACATAGTTGGTTGTAATATGGGTTTTAAAAATTCAACCAATAGAAATATTTTATTCAAATTTAACGCACATTTGTGGGGAGTGGCTTAGCTGAATCTCTTGGGCGAACGAGTATAGGAATAATGTTCTAAATTCAAAATGTTTAAGTAAATATTAGTAGGGGAACCCTAAATCATTATTTAGCCTCATCGCGGCATGAAGATTTCAGTTTTTTAATAGTTTATCTGGAGCTCCAGAATAAGGGCGAAAAACGTTTCAAAGGCTAAGCATTTCCAGGAAACAGAATGATAGATTTCATGAAAATGTAATCCATTGGAATGAACAATTTTTTAAGACAAGGTAGATAAATAAATTCATATTAGGTCTTTGTTCTCATTTTTAACTGAATCTTCATAATCGTAGGGGGTTATGTGGATACTAGTTTAATCTGCATGGCCGTAGGGGACTGTGTGGATGCTAGTGTTAGAATGAGAATTGTCAAATAAGAAATTAGACAAATTCATTTTAGGATTTTAATTTGCTAGCATAACCAGAATTCAGGTTATCGAAAGAATGCAAAGATTTCATTAATATTTCTACACAAAGTTTTTCTTTTAGTTATAGATAGTTATTTTTTCTGCTGTTTGCAAAATCCTATAAAAAATGTTTCAATACAATTATAAGCAAACAAATAATAATTCATTTTTAAACACTACTTGACTTGTTTCAATTAACTCGAATACTTCAAGCGCTTCTTTGCTAATATCACTTAGTTAAATGGGGGTTGCACCTTGTATTACAATTATTGTTGTTACACTTCCTAATCTTTAAATCCTTTACATTTCTCGCTTTACAACTAGATGTGCTATAGGTACTACTCTTTCTGCCTCAATTCTCGATTAATTTTAATTCAAACATTCTCGACTGTTCCCTCAGGAATGGAGGTTAGATTCAGAAGGGCAGCTCATTCTGCAGAAGAGTTTGTTGCTAACAGGCCCTTTGTTATTGTTTTGAGAGCGAGAGAGGAGAACGTTCACAACCACGACGACGGTTTCAATCAGCACACCGTTTTGTTTTATGGAAAGTTAACTGAGCCTTCGTCTGCCAGTATCGATCAACATGACGAGCTGTAAATGATCTGAATTAAAAGGAACCAATTGCCACATTTGCCTATTCGCTATCAAAATTTGGCAGAAAGTTGAAAAATAATTCACAATGTCTTAGAGCACAAAAGTGTTTCGTCAATTACACAAATATTTACTCGTAGAGCGAGACTACTTGTTTTGTCGCTGATTGAGGACCAAATTTCTTTTTGTGTAGCAGTAATATGATTTTTATACTATTCGTGCTATTCGGCTGTCGACTGTATGATGACGCCTTACTTTCCCCAAGATGGCATCTGATTTCAAATCTCGTTAAATGTCAAACAAAATCAAGTATCGGTCGTTCTAAAAAATTTGTTTTTGTGCAAGTGTCATTAAAAATTAAATTTTTAGTGGCAGCTTATTGAAATTTTGAACAAGTGATAGTATCTATAAACAAATAGCGTGATTTATAATAACTCACAAGTGATTTATTAAAAATCACTGCGTACAGCCAGTCATCTTTAACTTTATGCCTAGCCCCACAAAATAAAATGGAATCTATTATTATTGAGGGGAGGAGGTGATTTGACATGTTTGAATAATAGTTTGGACGTTGTCAAATTAAGTTATAATTGTGCAAAAAATTACGAATAGATAAAGTATACTATTCAACTTGCCATAATTACACTGCTGTTAGTATCGTTTCTCCTTCCATCGGCAGTTTTTTTGGATCTCCTAAAGTCCATAAAATATCTTTAATACTGATATCCATCTTGGGGAAACCGAAGCTCTATCATACAATCGTCTCTGACGCGAATTATTGAAACATTGTCGTCACCTTAGATTTAACCAAAAACATATCGTTTTTAAACTTAGACTATTTAAAAAATCGAGTTGAAGCCCACACTCAACCTTTTTTTACACTTTTTTTTATAACGTTTCAATTGTTTTCTTTTTATGTATTTTTTATTTATTATTCTCGAATAAAACCCAGTTAAACATGAATTTCGATGATGGGATATTTTTATTTGGAAATAGAACAATATTATATAATATTGTAGTTAATGTGCCATACTAGTACAGCAACCTTTTAGTGTTTCATTCCTTTGTTCGCATTTATTTTGTTTACAGTATTACCTATTTACAGTATTTAAGTTTTATCTAAGAACACTTTGCACCTTTATGTAATAGTCGAAATAATCAAGAAAATTGCTCTTCCATCCCTAATGTTTTTATTTGATATGGATATCGAGAACTTCAGTACCCGCACAGTAGCGCAGCAAACTAGAGCATGTTGTATCACATTGATGAACATTCTTGGTCACACTGTCTTATCTTGTACACTGGGTTCAATCCCCAGCTTCGACACTGGTGATATTAGTTGGTAATGGATGTTGTCTGTGCTTTTGAAAATGTCCCTTCCAGTCAGTTTTAGATTTATGATGTGAGTGAGTCTCTAATACGTGTGGTCTGTCTGTCATTTAATTTCTATTTAAAGAATCCTTATTTAAAACAGTAATAGAGCGGATCTGGATTTGGAATTCGAAAATTTTTCTTTTGCCATTTTTTTAGTTTGTGTCAGGCAATTATTCTCTGAAAATCGCAAGTATCTTACGCGAGAGGGGGGGGATATTTGCACACAAAATTTGCAAAAGCTACTTTTCCGGCGATAACTAGGAAAATAATGCATGTGTGATAAAGAAGTCTAATTGAAAGTTAAAGAGAATTTGAAAATACGTGATCTGAGGCAAGGTTTGTTAAGGGAGGAAGAGGGGAGACAAACTGATGGGTCTTTGCTCATTGTATGTATAATCCCATCGGCTTCCATAGATGAAAACTGTTTTTGATTTTTGAGAAAAATTGCGAAGCTACACCCGAGAAACGATTTTGCATTTTTCTCAAATCGCGTTTTTTTTCACGAAGAAAATATTTGTTTTTTTGCACATGTGAGGGACTTTTTTCCGTCTTTAATTTGAAGAAAATAAAAATCATGGCAATAGGATGATCAGGACTGGAGTTAGAGCTGCTAACGCTCTTGCCTGTTTGGGGGGAGGGGGAACAAAAAAGTTAATCGACTTCGGACTAGGCTCATTTTCAAATTCAACTCTCTACTCAACTTGTGTTAAAACTGAGATCAAATCAAAGACTATTTTCGGACTGAAACGGTGAGTTATACAGTGTTCCTTAATGACGTGCGAATGTTTCAGGGTGTGATCCCTTAGATCATTTTATGAAGAATAGTTCATATGAACATGTCCACAACGGCTACCAGATTCGCTCCACTATAGGGAATACCGCATTAAGCGACCTCTGTAGATATACACCACTAGAAAAAAAATGATAATTCTTGCACGCACAATTACACAAAATCTTTTGGCGAAATCAGTTTCGAATTTTTTTGTAATAATATTTCAGTGTTTTTAGCTTATCATAATTCGTTACGTATAATAGACAGAGCTGTAATCCTTTTATCGAAGATCTTAGCCTGTTCAACCTGCAGTTTCAAATAGTCCCTAACAATATCCCGACAGTGTGGAGGAGCCCCATCTTGCTGGAACCAAACATTATCGAACTTATCACCAGCAATCTCTTGTATTGCAGGAACTATTTGATTTGTCAACATTTCCAGGTATTCTTCTCCATTCGAATTTCCATCTATGAAAAACGGTCCTATGATTCGATTCATGAAAAGTCCTGCCCAAACATTTATTTTTTGTGAATACCGCGTGTGTGCTTCAAGCATCCAGTGAGGGTTTTCGTCACTCCAATATCTGAAATTATGGCGATTAACTTTTCCACTGAGTTCGAAAGTTGCTTCATCTGAGAAGACAAGTAGAGATGACAAAAAATTTGGGTTTTGGTTACTCCTTTCCATCATTAATTCACTAAATTTAAGTCTCCGATCAAAATCATCTTCATTCAACTCTTGGTGAAGGTGAATTTTGTAAGGATTAAATTTCTAAAGTTTCTAATTCTTATGAACTGAAAAAACAGTCATATCAAGCTGTTGACTGGCTTTTCTGATTGATAACCTTCGATTTTCAACAAATGCCTGGGCCACTTCCATTTGTCGAGTTCCGATGTTTCAGATTTTGGTCTTCCAGATTTTGGACGATTTTTATTTCTTTCTAAATCGTAATTGCAACGATCAAAATTTAGTAAGAATATTTATATAATTCTAAAATTCTGAAATACAAAAGATAATATTTAACATAATAACTCGATATGGGGTGAAGTTAGGTATAGGGAATGCTTAAGTAACTCACCCTAAAATTCAATTTTCTTTCGAATGGTGTGAAAAAAAATAGTAGGTGCCATTTGAAAAAATTGACTTTTTGACAATTTTTGATTGTGACATTTGAACATCGACTGCGCCCATATGGTACAAAATGGAACCACGGATGGGATATCAAAAGTTAGCCTGAACTTCCAGCTAACTGCTTCACAAATTTGGTTTCATAATTTTGAAAGGTTTGCGAGATACAAATTTGTTCGTAAACTACTACAGCAGCAATTTTTTTCAAAAAATTGGACATATGTCAAAAATTGTAATAGATAAGTTAACATAACTTAGGTTCTCTAAACTCAGAATTAGAAGACCAATCGAACCATGTAAAGAAAAATATAGGTTTCCATTTAAAATAAGAAAGTTGGTACAAATTTTTGGCACATCCTGTATAGTTGGAGGACTGAAAATATTTTAGATAGAACGGACATGATCGATTATGGCTGCATACCAAATTTCAAGTTTCTAATTCAACTGCAAGTTGAAAAACTTCTAATGAATGGCCTACGTGAATCACCCTGTATAGATGGCGCTGTGCTCTAAAGAAATATTTCAATGGGAGAAACTTTGAAATGTGAAAGAAAATGCATTACTAAGCGGATTATGTTCTAAAAAAAAATACCATAAAACTAACCGTCTTCGAGATATTTGAGTCCAAATGTTGGCATTTGCCAATATTGAATAATTGTAATCTCTTCAACATTTCAGTCCTTTAAGTGGGACAATCTGTATTTAATTTACAACTTTTAGAAGATAATATTTAAAGAATTTTTCATATAATTGCTTTGTTATTAGGTTAGATTACAATTAAAAATATTTGATATCTAGTGAGTATAATAACCCTTATACCTTATAAATGAAATACAATTAAAGTTACCTTTGGAATAATAGTTTTGACATTTCTCAATTGCAATTACATTTTTTTTATTGGTGTTTCAACAGAACTGTATTATTGTACCTAATTATTATTTTCTTTGTGCATATTTATTATTAAATATGGAACATCAGGGTGATAAATTTTCCTTTTTAATAATTATTTTTTAATATCTCAGAAAGTACTTTAGATATTACTTTCAATGTTAGTATGTGTTAATAGGATATAGAACTACATATTTTAGTTAGAAAAGTTATATTATAGCTCCACCAGTGAGTGGTGTCCCTGCAAACATGTCCTCTGATATTTTTTATCAAAAAGTGGTACGCCACTGACATTTTTTTCATGTGGATATTTTTTCTGATTAACCTGTTCAATTCTACGTGTTGCGTTTTTCTCACCAAACGCACCGTTCTTGATTAAAACAATTAAATTCAAATTGTAACTACTTATATTATTATATATAATTAAGGAACACCCTGTATGTAACACTTTTTTAGTTATTTACGAAAGACAGTCTCGAAATGCCAATGTTTTATGGTAAAATCGCACATTTCCAAATCGTTGTAATTTGAAAAATATCCATTTTCGTAAGAGAATGCGTAGGTGCTATCTTTTTTCTCGCAATTAATCAGATCCATTCGTTTTTATTTTTGTTTCCACCACCCTAGAAGGGGTGGGAAACGACCTCCCAAATAAAATGTTTTTAGCAGTAATTTACGTAGTCTTGAAAAGGCTCCGGAAGGAATCATGAAATTCCATTCACTGCTCGAGAATTCCGAGTAAAAATCTTCATTGACTTCTCTATAGTGTTTATCAAAACGAGGTTCAAAATTGGTCTAGCTCCTTATGTACGCCAGGCTCTGCTCTTGCATTTGTTGTCTAATTTATGTAGTTGTTCATGCCTAATTTATGTCGTGTTTACATGTGTGTGTGTATCTTGTACTTGTCGTATTTGTCGTACTTCTGGGTCTATTTACTACTATTAAATTTGTATACACTTGAACAGACTTGTCTGGGACACTACACATTTCGAATAAATATCCTAAATGTAGTAATATACTTTGAAATTGAATCAGGTATGATTATGGGGATGAGAGCTGCCTTTCTACCATTACCACCAGAAGAATTTAGAGCCGACCATCCGTTTGGGATAAATCTAGTTCAAAGAGAGGGACCACTCGTTCATGTTCTGTTCAGTGGACGTGTATCAAGACCTAAAATATAATAGCCGTATTCACTCCTCGTTAGTTGTTATAATCGATAGAGCTATAGGTGCAATGCTGATCCAAGTCTATTATTTGATCGTTGAGTATTGAGTGCAGTGTAACGTTTAATTTACCTTAATAGGGAAGATAATTGCTTAGAGATCTCATCTCAAAGAGTGGGAATAATCTAATTGACAGATAGAAATGTACAGTTGTTTGAAATCTGTGACCAAGTGCTTACTGTATCCTCTTACTGTATCCTCAACTTCAATAACAAAGGTTACTCGATATACTGACAAAAGAAAACTAATGGGCGCCACTGTGTTTTGAATCTTCCGTAAAAACTATAGAAAAACCGCTTGAAAATGAAATTACTGACTTTGGACAAAATTGAATAATCAGGAAAAGGACAACTCGCCAATTTTTATAAAATGACTCGTTACAGCAGATGGTAGACACTGTAGCCTATAACTATATCTGGGAAGTTGTATTTCAATATGAATATTAAAACATTGGGATAAAATAAACATATAATGCTTTTTTAAGTCAGGTCACCAGAAAGTAAATTTTCTCTCAACGACAATAATATTGGTCTCAGAATGATGAAAAATAATATATTTTCCCCACTATTAAGTAGTAACCAGGGTCTGGATCTCAGCAAGCCTTTCCAGAAACGCATTTTGTTTTTTGCAAGTCAAGATAACTTGCTCGCAGTGCCAGTTTCGGAGCACAGAAACGATTATTGCCACTGTACGCATCGAATTCAGACAATAAAAAAACGTTCATTGAAAATAATTGACAATTTTTGATGATCACTAAAGAAAATGATACCACACTCAGTACTTAACCTTCAAACTAGGCTCGGGAATGTTTCTTGTTGTACCGCTAACAGTTGCACTGTATTCTTTGTGCTTATTGTTCCTCTTGACAGTCCGAAATTTATTTTTAACCAGGTATGATCATGTCGATGAGAATGGCCATGCTGCCACTGCCACCAGAGGAATTCGTTGCCGATCATCCCTTCGAAGTACACCTGGTACAACGTGAGGGTCCACAAATTTACGTCTTGTTCAGTGGACGTGTGTCCAAACCTCAAGTATAGTAATCTCCACCTGACCTGTTGGTTTATTATTGAAGTATGTCACTTGTGTTTTAAAGTATGAATGTTCATGTATACCGTAGAAAATACAATATAATTTTGAGGGAAACTGGAGATGCGAAAATAGAGACATTAATCTTCTTACACAGCTGTAAAAAAATTTCATAGCCTAAAAAGGAAACCTTGTAACTCTTAGTTTGGTACTATTATCCTTGGCAATTTGAACATTTCTTTGATTTTGGCTAAAAGTGCAGACTTTGGAACTACCAGTTTTAAATTAATAAACATAGGACAAATCCATTATAGATTTTCTTCCCTCACTCGTCATTTTCATTGGTAGTATTATTTGTTTTTTATTCAAATGTATCTATGTCGTTTAAGCTTTATAAACCGCAAGCTAAACGAATTTAGTTTAGGACTTTTTTTTTCCAACGAATAAAAAATTGTCTAAATGTTATTTGTGGCATTATCTTAAATTTTTTTTCCTTCTTCAATTCTTTGGGAATTTCACTGCCACATGTATGTTTTCTTTCTAAGCGGTGCTAGGGGAATCTACAAAATATATCACAATTAACCAGTATGTTACTGGTAAAAAAACCTCTACGCCCGTGACGTTTACGTCAAAGGATCAGTTAAAGGTTGGTTTTGATAAATAAACAACACAAATAAGTATAAAAACTTGAAATTAAATATTTCGCCGACGTTTCGGAAATCTAATCTGTTTCCTTTCTCAAGGCTTTTTTTGAAAAATCTTTTTTGCTGTGTATGACAAACAAGCAACACTTTAAGATCTATTCTGACAAAGACGAAACCAACAAACCACGAGCAAAATTCAAAAAACTGCATTTATAGTATTCCGTGTGAGTGCAACAAACAATACGTGGGTGAGTCATCCAGACCTTTTAGTGTAAGATTGGGCGAACATCAAAATTATATCAGAAAAAAAAAAAAAATGAAATTCAGAGGTCCAAGATCTGCGAACACGCGTGGGAGAACGGACATAGAATAAACTGGGACTCGGCAAAAATTTTAACAAAAGAGGCAGATAGCAAAAAAAGAAAAATAAAAGAATCCGCGATAATATTATTGAATGAGGATAATTGCGTGTCGAATTGTTCCGTAGATGTCTGTACAACTTGGCTGCCAATGTTAAAAGAAGAACTTCACAAACTTAACATTGTATAGAAACTAAAAAACTGTTAACTATATCAACAGTTCTATGTGAATAGTAAGTATCTATGGATATTGAATATAACAAACATTCTTAGAGCTGTGTATTTGTCATACACAGCAAAAAAGATTTTTCAAAAAAAGCCTTGAGAAAGGAAACAGATTAGATTTCCGAAACGTCGGCGAAATATTTAATTTCAAGTTTTTATACTTATTTGTGTTGTTTATTTATAAAAACCAACCTTTAACTGATCCTTTGACGTAAACGTCACGGGCGTAGAGGTTTTTTTACCAGTAACATACTGGTTAATTGTGATATATTTTGTAGATTCCCCTAGCACCGCTTAGAAAGAAAACATACATGTGGCAGTGAAATTCCCAAAGAATTGAAGAAGGAAAAAAAAAAAAAAGAATAAAAAATTATAATAATAATAATTTTTTATTATTTTCGTAAGGTAAAAGTGAGTGAATACAACCAATAATCCCATGTTGATTTTTAAGCTATTGCATTAAAAAAAAATTTAAATCTTTGACAAACTGTTTCATATTTTAATATTTATTTATGTGTCTTTCTACATGCAAGTACTTACGTAGTTATCTAATTTTATATTGTTTCAATATTGTAAAACATACCATAGAAGAATTGTATATTGTCGTGTATTTTTAATAAAATAAATGGAAGCCTTCAACACTTTTTTCTATTTGTACCTGTTCAAAATAAACAATAAATCGAAGTTTTGAAAAATTTAGGCCAACGTTTTTTTTTGCCTTTTTAATTAAACCTTAGATTTCCCGTTTATAGGTGTCAACATAGAGGTTGTTATAAAAAAATGTGTTAGACATTTTTTCGTATAACTCACAATTTTCCCGCAAATGAGCTTAGAGTGTCGCACTGTATTTATTGTCTGGAAATATTCTTATAATCAATAGCATTCACACTAGAAATGAATGAAAAAAAACAATCAATTATCGTGTAATTTATAATGCCAAGAATAAAAGTACTCCCAAAATTACACGTTACATTACATATTCAAAATTTCAAGGCAATGCGACTTCTGAAAGTGGGTGAAAGTTGAGTTGCAAGATGTTCTTACAAGATTACAGAATTTTTAATTGTTAAGAATAACTTTACAAGCATTCATTTCCAGTATGAATTCCATTATACAAAATTTTCCAGAAAATTAAAATATGTAAAATATGTAAAAATATATAATTTGTAACGTTTTTGGCTCATTTGCGAGAAAACTGAGTTCTACGAAAACATTATATTAACTTTTTTAGATAGAGTTTTTATAATTGCATCTATTTTGATATTTCTAAGCAGCTAAGAAACCATTTGGAAGCACCTTCCCCACTTCCCCTGCCTCACCGCGAGCTACTTTATCACGACCCGAAAAATCTAAGGTTTTATTCGGAACATCAAAGTGAACGTCTTCCTAAATTTTGAAAACTACCATTTATTTCCGCTAACATTCCTTATAGGTATGCCTGAATAATACTTGTTATACAGGGTGTAATCAGTTTCATGTCATTACAAAAAACTGGTAATGGGGACCGACTAGACAAACAAAAAACCTTTATGACTTTTCCCTCTAGGGGCACTTTGAAAAAAACTGATCTAGGTCAACATTTTTAATATTATGGTAGACAACAATTGAGAACCACTGCTTTTCTTTGTCAATGGACTTGTAGTTCCCAATTATACAACTTTTAAATAGTCATAAAAAAGTGCTCGTCGGCACACATGGTGGTCTGCGGTGTCAAAGCAAAGGCCTTGGATCATCGATCGCCTTTGATGGACCGCCTCAACTGAACTGAGGCAATTATAAAGAGGTAAATAATTCGTTCTCTCTTCGTGCACAATTGCAAGCAAATAATGGCCATAGACGGCGAGTTGAACTTGTGTACATAACGAAACACCCACAGTAACTAAAATATTGCACAAGGGAGAGTTAGAGTATAGTTTTCTTCAGATCATATCTAGATCTAAACCTTCCTCAATATTCCAGCAGTTCTCAAAAAATTTTATTGAAAATTCGCGAAATTTTTGTTAATTTTTTTTCTCCAAAACTATGGGCTTTAGACCCCATATTATATAAGATTTTTTTGTTTGTCTTGTCGTTCCCTACCACCAGTTTTTTTAATGACATGAAACTAATTACACCTTGTATTTAAACAACAATTGCACTTTCTTTTGTAAAATTGAGAATGCATTTTGCTGAATATTTTCACAGACGTTAGTACTCTACAGCATGTTGGCGCTCGATACTTATTAGTAATTAGAATATGTAAATATATTGGATACTTGTCAGAAATCGATAATTGCGTACCTATGGAACAAGACACTGTATAAAATGCATGCGGAGGATGCCGGAATATTTTCTTTAGTGAAACTTACTCGAATGCTACCTACACATCAGTGCATGAAATTACTTGTATATAGCGACACTGGCTCATCAAAATGCATGATCTGCGTCAAAACTGATTTCCACCATTTTGATGGTCGTTGTGTCCCAAGAATACTACTCAGCGAAAGTGGTGGAAAGGACATGACATTTGATCGACAAACAACCTATATATCACCAGTCTTAGTTTCTTCTTGGTGATCATTTGAACTTTTTTCTTGTTAATTTAAAATTGGGTCAGTTTTTAAACTATTCGATTAAGTTGCGTACTTACAAACATGTTTTATAAAGCTAATTCCCTTTGAATTTAAGTAAACTTCATTATAAACTTGATAAATTTGGAATATTTGACGGTTTTGTCGTAAAAATTGAAAAACATGGATTCTTCAAAAATTCATAACTAAATAAATACGTTGAGTATGAAGGCGCGAGAAAAGTTGTTTATTGTGAATGGAACTAAACATTTTTCATGAATTTAACCATGCCATGATTACACGAAATTTTTATCGAGGGCAAGTTGCTTTCTTTTACTTTCTCGCGATCTAAGCTTGAGTACGTGTCATTTGTCTGGCAATCCAGTTATAACACACACATAGCGATACATTGGAAAACGTTCAGCATCGCTTCGTGAAATTTTCATATGAAAATTAAAGATAAATATCCACCAGTCAATTACTTGAACAATTTGATATTACTGGTATTGCCAAAGGACGTGTGAACTTTGCATTACGTTTTTTTATATAAAACTATACATAATAAAATAGAATGCAGTTAAATATTGATTCAGCGAAACATTTATGTGCCATACATTAGTTCTTGTCATTTTCATAGCTCTTATCTACTTACTCCTATATCTAATGTGCTAAAATTTTATCCTTAAAATTTGTACTAATTATGAAAATTATTGCAGCAAATAAACATATTTGCTTAGCAGCCGAAAATTTTATTTTGTAATACAGTCTAAACGCCTTTATAATTTCTACTTGAAATATTTGTTTAGCTTAGGTTAAGTTAGTTGAAATCTCCATCCTATAATTGGTTTTGTACTATTGGATGATGTACGATTAAACATTTTAAACATTTTTTATTAAAAGAAAATTTGCCAAGTTTGTCGCCTGAGCAAGGTATCTTCCGTACCTTTACTGCTCGTAGAATAAGACAGATAGAACATTGATTTTTTTTTTACTTGATAGGATTTCAATGTAATTTCGCTGTCGTTCGCATTTTTACAGAGTTTATTTCTAAGATTTTTGCGAAAAATATGAATACAAATATTTTAATGTTTTCTGCGAGAAAACTTATTTTCGTTTAATCAAGGTAATTTGTTTAAAGTTGGTAATTAGCAATTGCAAAATATTATTTACGTAACTTGACTGAATAGTGTAAGAACTAGGACCTATTTTGATTAACGAGGAAAAAATTAAAAAGTCCACCAAGAGAAAACTAAGCCGTTTCCACCCTGAGAATCAGGTGAGAAACCAGGTGTCGTGTCCTTGCTACCATTTTGATCTGAGCAGTTCCTTTTGGAACACTCTTTATACATTTTTTATTAGAACTATTAACCAGAAGTGAATCACCTCTCTCTCTCTCTCTGTTCGTCACCGCAGAAAATGTATTTTGATGGCCCGATCTGAGCCTAGTATACGGCAATAATTATTATATTAGCTTACATGGACTCGTTATTAGTAGTAACTAGAACTGAGCATTATTTCTATTATGAAATGATTTGATACCTGGCACTAATACTCTATCGATTGTACGTTGCATTACCGAAAACTGATTTGAATCTCGTGAGCTATTTTTAAAATAATTTTAAAAAATTTAAGTGATAGTGAGGGAGCAAGTTTATCTCCCTCGATCTCTAACTTTATACTTTATAACTGACGCAATTATCAGTATTGACCTCATCTACAACAAACAATGATATCCGAGAAATTGGTTGTGGAGGCTATGGTTGATAAGCGACGGGATATTTCTTGCGATTTTTTGCCATAAGTTCATTGTTTTTGATAAAATATTTTCCGAATTAATTATGAGAGAATATTTCAATGTTTTGTTTGCCTGCAAATTTCAGCTTTTATTCTTTTTTCTTTGGGTCACCATATCTGGTTGTTGGGCCTTAATAAGAGCCCAAAGTAACTAAATCATTATCAATCACATTAATCATGTTCAAACAATGGCAAGAAAATGAGATAAAGATTGCTTTCAAATTGACAGAAATAAAAGAGTTCTCTACGTGGCATTTTACACAACTCAAAATTTCACAAAATTATATTCTTGTAATGAAACATATATTCTTTATAGGATTTTGCAAACAGTGGAAAGAAAAGCTATCTATGAGATAGCTTTTCTTTCCACTGTTTGCAAAATCCTATAAAGAATATATGTTTCATTACTATAAGCAAACAAATAATAAATAATTCACTTTTAAGTATATTCTTGTATTCAAATAGATGTTCTATTATTTAAAAACCGCTGCCTAAGAAATCACTACTTCCACATCCAGATTTTCATCGCAGTCACTTTAAAGAAAACATTTTGACTATATTTGCACTCTAGTATGTGAAAATTACTGGTCATAGAATTTTAATAATATTTGGGGCAAATGTCATAGAAAAATATTAGAAAGAAATCTGAGAACTTAATTTCTAGTATATACACCAAATCCCAAGTTTCTGTACTCTTACAGCATGCTTTACTTCTTTTTTCCCATTTACCTCTACTTTCCCCCAACCCTTCAACGGAATCGTGTCAAAATATAATCTAGTTTCAGATGTTATAATATATACGTGTACCAAATTTCAAGTGAAAATCTCAATTTAATTTTATCAACTCTTTTAATACGGGAGTGGGGGTGGTGAGGACATGGAAAATCTTATAAAAAAACCTGAGGCCTTCGCTTCTAGTATGTACACCAAATCCCACTGTACTCTTACCAACTGGCTTTACTTATTTTCCCTTATTTACCCCTATTTAACCCCCAACCCTTCAACTTAATCATCTCAAAATATAATCTAGTTCCAGATGTCGTTATAATACAAACGTATACCAAATTTCAAGTGAGTATCTCAATTTTAGTTTATCAACCCAGTTTAGTAATGGAGTAGAGGGGTGGTGAGGGATGAAAAATATTTTAAAAAATCTAAGGCCTTGTCTTCTAGTATATACGCCGAATTTCAAGTTTCTGTACTGTTACCAGCTTTCTTTACTTATTTTCCCCTATTTAACCCCTAACCCTCCAAAGGAATAATCCCAAAATATAATATAGTTCCTGTTGTCTTTATATTATAAACGTGAACCAAATTTCAAGTTATTATCTCAATTTTATTTTATCAACCCCTTTAATAATGGAGTGGGGGGGGGGAAGGGTGGAAAATATTTTTTTAAATTTTGAGGCCTTGGCTTCTAGTACATACACCAAATTTCAAGTTTCTGTACCCTTACCAGCTTGCTTTACTTATTTTCCCCTACTTACCCCTATTTAACCCTCAACCCTTCAACGGAATCATCTCAAAATATAATCTAGTTCCAGATGTCGTTATAATACATACGTATACCAAATTTTAAGTGAGTATCTCAATTTTATTTTATCAAGTCAATGTCTTAAACCGTTCCGGAGAAAACGTGCGGGCAAAAAAAAGTTACAGATAGACAGACAGAAATATTTTTTTTCGCTCAAATTTAAAATCTCGATGTTTCATGACATTCTAAACTAATTTCATGAAAAAAAAATTGAATTTTTTTTTACGATTACCCTACTATACTTCCAATCGACTACGTGGATGTGGAAGTAAAATAGGTGATATACATTTACATTTTTATCCGGGGTGATGCGGATCTTGTGCAAAAAAATGTTAGGATGTTCAACGAATCCATACAAATACATTAACGTAAAAAAGTGGGAAAAAGAACTATCAAAACGATTAAAAAACATTTTTTGTACGCCACTGGCACATATCTGGGCGACTGTATTTTGATATAAAACCGTATAGAATTCGCATAAGTAAAACCGATAACGACGAGAACTATAGACAGTAAGCACCACAATTTTTTATTCATGTTTATTAAATTTTTTAGCGGTATTAGCTGCTATTTTAAGGCTTATGCCCGTACTATGGGCTGATAGTCGGCCTGTTCGAGAAATGCATATTAAGAATAAAGGAAAAATTTAAATGTATAGATTCATATATTTCTCTCGGTACCTCAAATATTTTTATCAACTTTTCATCATAAAATCCCTGAGGGACGTATCTTGCTCACCTCTAATACCTAATACTTATTTTTACGCTTTTTCACAAAATAACCCGCTAATTCTCCAGTATACGGGAGATTCTATAACAGTTTTTTGTAATGCCGTACTGCAGCTTATCGATTATACAGGGTGTTTGGTGTATGTGTACAAATTTTTTGCACAATGATATGTTGACCTAAATGGAGTAGAAAATACTTTTTTTTTCTAACATAAGCCTGTTTTTTTTAATAGATCAAAAATTGGCAATATTTTCAGCGTAAATGGTACAACTGCAAATCGAAAATGGATGAGACAAAAACATTGCGCTCACTTGTTGTGCCATTGCTACGGGTTTTAGAGTATCATTTAAAAATAATTAAACAGTTTTTCTTTTACCTTGTTTAATCACATATAAATTGAAAACAGTTACTGAAATTTATTTGTAATTTATACTTGTAGCCATTTTAGCGCTTTTTCACCAACAATTACAACTCATTTGATGTAAACCGTTCCATCATATTTAATTTCTGGTACAACCAAAAATCTCACGAGAACTTTACACTATGAAGCGATGGTACCACTGCAAGACACCCAAATTGACAAATTTGTGTCTAACTCCAATAAATGTTTTTAATGTCAGTAATTAAATTAAAAATAGCGACTAACTTAATTTCAATAATACTTATAGTGCACGGAAATTAGCATTTGACCTAGACAAAATTAGCAAAAAATCTTTTTGCACAGACGTTCTTTCCGGTGTCCCAAACCCAAATCCACAAATATCACAAAAAAATCCCAACATGGCTACCCAAGATATTGACGGTTAAAGTTTTTTGCAATTATCTCGCAACAACTTGCAGATAATCTAATTCTCTACAACTTTCACATTGACCTCATGGGCATCCGATGAATAGAACGCGAGATATTTGCAAAAAACTTTGACCCCCAATATCTTGGGTAGCCATGTTGGGATTGTTTTGTGATTTTTGTGGATTTGGGTTAGGGACACCAAAGAACGCCTGTGCCAAAATTCAGATTTTTACTAATTTTGTCCTTTTTTTGGCTAATTTCCGTGAATTCACCATCTCATTCATCACACCCAGTTATGTTGATTTCGCTACAAATTTACATAAAGACTAGTCAAATAAAATTCATTAACAACACTGTGATCAGTAAGTAACGGATATAGCAGAGGCGGCATTTTTTATGAAAGACAGCTAGCAACATTCATATAAGTTAGCTGGACGTTTTTACGTTTTATATCTCTTGTTATAGAGGTACTAAACACAATCAAACGGAAGGTGTAGGTTGCAAGAGACCTTAAACTTGACTTGGCCCAATTTGACTAGTGTTGCTGACTAGTCAACATTATAAGTACTACCTACTGTCTAGCTTGAAAATATTGTATTTTTAGAAAATATTTAATTTAACAAAATATGTTGAAGTAAAGCAAAAATTTTATGACTTTTCTTACTTCTTTTGAGTCATTCTACTGTCATGTAAAATATTTCTACGTGTACACCAGACATCCTGCATTAAAATATCTAAAAATAATGTAACGTAATATTCTCTTGTCAGGTCTTCAAATAGGGATGAGATGTTTATCATTTCCCGAAGAATTTGTTGCGGATCATCCTTTCGTAATAGCTCTTGTCGCAACTAGTAACGAAAGTATAGATAATGTATTGTTTAGTGGAAGAATATCTAAGCCCGAGTACAAGTAACAGGTAGGAACAATTCTCTACAAACAAATTACAACTTCGTCGCATTTTAATTGGTATTCAAAAGGCCGAAAATCGTTGATTGAATAGCCTCCTGGAAAATTGTGGATTTTTGTAGAATTTCAATATGACCAATCTCGCTATGCTCAATTTTTTTAGCAGACGAATTGCAAAATAATAAAATACGAATTTACTTAATTTCGAGGTTTCTAGAATGTTGTCATTTCTTAGATAAGAATCATTGCAACTCCAAAACTATTAACTGTTTGTAATTTGATTCTTCTTTCTTGATACTATCTCGGTATTTGGAATTTTAAATAAGCAAATAAAATTGACATATAAACTATGGTATAAAATAGTAGTTTATGTCACAAGGACGAAAAATCTAGTTTTTCGGGTGAATAAGTTCCAGCAAAAAAATTGCTATGGTAAGGCAGTTCCCAGAAATTGTATTGCATATGGATATGTAACATTACATTTCAATATGTACATTCGGTTCTCCTTGGTTTGCATTGTTACTCAAAATTATTCGGTTGACAGTTGATGCAAATAGATATTTTGGTTACTTTGACACTAACCGAGAATATTCATAATGATATTTAATTAAATTTGGCTCACGCATTCTTGAAAATAATTAAGAAGGTTTATGTATGTTTTATTTTTTCGCTTAACAGAAATTTCATGGTTTTTACATTATTGAACACCCTGTATATTTTATCACAAATCTGACCCCTGCTTACGGCTTCCCAGGATAAGAGTATTTTCTCAAGAAAGTAACAATAAGAAAGTATACAAAAGTGCTGTACCGCATCTGGGGCACACAGTATATTTAGAGATCGACGCCCAAAGGTCTCAACGAAAAAATTTAAATATACAAAGTGTCCCAGAATTGAGTTCCCGGGCGGGAACCGGGAATTGCTGAATTCGTATTGGGTCCATATAACCCAACTTAGTCCAAAAATGCATCCCTGAGGAAGTACATCCTCTTAAAGTGAAACAGAAAAAAACTCTTTTCCAATAATTTCCGTAAACCGTTTTATTCTGTAGAATTGAGAAAATGAATATATTACTAGCAAAAAAAATACTCGTAATTATTTCAAACTCTTAAGTACTAAAGACATAGATAAGTACAAAAACATATAACTTTCTAAACAAAATACTTTGCTGGCTATTTGCCACGAACAACATTGAATTAAAAGAAAGAAATATGCAGATTACGTACAGGTAACTGTCACAATAATGTTAATTTTAATTTTAAATTAGCCTATTCAACAAAACCAAAAAACAACTAAAGACAAAAACACTTACCAAAAAACTTTAGAAACTTTCACATACACGTGTTTCGGTATCCTACACCAAGGATACGCTCTTCAGTGCT
Source organism: Stenurella melanura (assembly GCA_963583905.1). Lineage (NCBI taxonomy): Eukaryota > Metazoa > Arthropoda > Insecta > Coleoptera > Cerambycidae > Stenurella > Stenurella melanura. The sequence continues at coordinate 171,679,407 of OY757311.1, forward strand.
ACTTCTTTCAAAGTTTAAAGTGAACTGAATAGTCACTTACCAGGTGATACGTATAGCCAACAAAGTATTTTGTTTAAAAAGGTATATGTAAAGGTATATGTATTTGTACTTATCTATGATAAGTCTTTAGTAAGAGTTTGAAATAATTATTACGAGTATTTTTTTTGCTAGTAATATATTCATTTTCTCAATTCAGTTTTAGATTACTCTTACATTGTAGGGAATTTGCATTTGCATTTAATTATGTTTTATTCTGTCTCACTTTAAGAGGATGTACTTCCTCAGGGATGCATTTTTGGACTTACCTTAGTTAGTTGGGTTATATGGGATCAATATGAACTCAGGAATCACAGATTTGCGTTTGAAAACTCAATTCTGGGACACCCTGTGAAGAGGTTCTTATATTTTCCTCGGTACGTTAAGCATAAGCATCTTTGGTCAACTTTCCATCTCCAATCTTTGAATATGCAACAGACTCCAAAACAATCTTTGGTAGTACATAATTGCAGCTAATATATTGTATTAAAAATGTCTAAAGATGAAAGATGTGAAGTAATAATATTCTCTTGTCAGGTGTTAGAGTTGCTAAGGCGAAGTGTTGTAGACATCGCGAAGAATTTGATGCGGATCATCCGTTTGTAATAGTTCTTGTTGCAACTAGTGACGAAAGTAGAGATAATATGTTGTTTATGGGGAGAGTGTGTAAGCCCGAGTAACAGGTAGGAACAATTCTTTTAAAAACAAACTCTATAGTTGGTGTTGAAGAGATCGAAAAACGTTCATCGAATAAAAATTATTGGCGGTTTTAGATAATCTCGGGGATTGTGTAAATTTTTATATAGCCAATCTCGGCTTCGATCGATGTTTGCGAAAGCCTGAAAAATTTGAATTTGCCAGGTTGTCCGATACATTCAATAGGACCGGTAATATAGGTGGCTGTAGATATGACACCCAGCATAAGAAAGCGCTGTAACAAATGCCTTCCTTATCTAATATTAATTTTCTCTCTAAATATCTTATATTTAAAATCGCAAAGTATGGCAATAAAGAGTGGGGTCCCACAGGGATCAGTATTAGGGCCGTTATTATATAACCTATATACTAATGACCTACCCGTGGTGCTTGATGAATATACAGTTCAATATGCAGACGATTGCTCCTTAATTATTAACTCTCCAGATTCAATAGTACTGAATCAAAAAAATTTCTCAGCATTACACATGCTGAGTTTTTGATAAAATATTTTCCGAATTAATTATGAGAGAATATTTCAATGTTTTGTTTGCCTGCAAATTTCAGCTTTTATTCTTTTTTCTTTGGGTCACCATATCTGGTTGTTGGGCCTTAATAAGAGCCCAAAGTAACTAAATCATTATCAATCACATTAATCATGTTCAAACAATGGCAAGAAAATGAGATAAAGATTGCTTTCAAATTGACAGAAATAAAAGAGTTCTCTACGTGGCATTTTACACAACTCAAAATTTCACAAAATTATATTCTTGTAATGAAACATATATTCTTTATAGGATTTTGCAAACAGTGGAAAGAAAAGCTATCTATGAGATAGCTTTTCTTTCCACTGTTTGCAAAATCCTATAAAGAATATATGTTTCATTACTATAAGCAAACAAATAATAAATAATTCACTTTTAAGTATATTCTTGTATTCAAATAGATGTTCTATTATTTAAAAACCGCTGCCTAAGAAATCACTACTTCCACATCCAGATTTTCATCGCAGTCACTTTAAAGAAAACATTTTGACTATATTTGCACTCTAGTATGTGAAAATTACTGGTCATAGAATTTTAATAATATTTGGGGCAAATGTCATAGAAAAATATTAGAAAGAAATCTGAGAACTTAATTTCTAGTATATACACCAAATCCCAAGTTTCTGTACTCTTACAGCATGCTTTACTTCTTTTTTCCCATTTACCTCTACTTTCCCCCAACCCTTCAACGGAATCGTGTCAAAATATAATCTAGTTTCAGATGTTATAATATATACGTGTACCAAATTTCAAGTGAAAATCTCAATTTAATTTTATCAACTCTTTTAATACGGGAGTGGGGGTGGTGAGGACATGGAAAATCTTATAAAAAAACCTGAGGCCTTCGCTTCTAGTATGTACACCAAATCCCACTGTACTCTTACCAACTGGCTTTACTTATTTTCCCTTATTTACCCCTATTTAACCCCCAACCCTTCAACTTAATCATCTCAAAATATAATCTAGTTCCAGATGTCGTTATAATACAAACGTATACCAAATTTCAAGTGAGTATCTCAATTTTAGTTTATCAACCCAGTTTAGTAATGGAGTAGAGGGGTGGTGAGGGATGAAAAATATTTTAAAAAATCTAAGGCCTTGTCTTCTAGTATATACGCCGAATTTCAAGTTTCTGTACTGTTACCAGCTTTCTTTACTTATTTTCCCCTATTTAACCCCTAACCCTCCAAAGGAATAATCCCAAAATATAATATAGTTCCTGTTGTCTTTATATTATAAACGTGAACCAAATTTCAAGTTATTATCTCAATTTTATTTTATCAACCCCTTTAATAATGGAGTGGGGGGGGGGGAAGGGTGGAAAATATTTTTTTAAATTTTGAGGCCTTGGCTTCTAGTACATACACCAAATTTCAAGTTTCTGTACCCTTACCAGCTTGCTTTACTTATTTTCCCCTACTTACCCCTATTTAACCCTCAACCCTTCAACGGAATCATCTCAAAATATAATCTAGTTCCAGATGTCGTTATAATACATACGTATACCAAATTTTAAGTGAGTATCTCAATTTTATTTTATCAAGTCAATGTCTTAAACCGTTCCGGAGAAAACGTGCGGGCAAAAAAAAGTTACAGATAGACAGACAGAAATATTTTTTTTCGCTCAAATTTAAAATCTCGATGTTTCATGACATTCTAAACTAATTTCATGAAAAAAAAATTGAATTTTTTTTTACGATTACCCTACTATACTTCCAATCGACTACGTGGATGTGGAAGTAAAATAGGTGATATACATTTACATTTTTATCCGGGGTGATGCGGATCTTGTGCAAAAAAATGTTAGGATGTTCAACGAATCCATACAAATACATTAACGTAAAAAAGTGGGAAAAAGAACTATCAAAACGATTAAAAAACATTTTTTGTACGCCACTGGCACATATCTGGGCGACTGTATTTTGATATAAAACCGTATAGAATTCGCATAAGTAAAACCGATAACGACGAGAACTATAGACAGTAAGCACCACAATTTTTTATTCATGTTTATTAAATTTTTTAGCGGTATTAGCTGCTATTTTAAGGCTTATGCCCGTACTATGGGCTGATAGTCGGCCTGTTCGAGAAATGCATATTAAGAATAAAGGAAAAATTTAAATGTATAGATTCATATATTTCTCTCGGTACCTCAAATATTTTTATCAACTTTTCATCATAAAATCCCTGAGGGACGTATCTTGCTCACCTCTAATACCTAATACTTATTTTTACGCTTTTTCACAAAATAACCCGCTAATTCTCCAGTATACGGGAGATTCTATAACAGTTTTTTGTAATGCCGTACTGCAGCTTATCGATTATACAGGGTGTTTGGTGTATGTGTACAAATTTTTTGCACAATGATATGTTGACCTAAATGGAGTAGAAAATACTTTTTTTTTCTAACATAAGCCTGTTTTTTTTAATAGATCAAAAATTGGCAATATTTTCAGCGTAAATGGTACAACTGCAAATCGAAAATGGATGAGACAAAAACATTGCGCTCACTTGTTGTGCCATTGCTACGGGTTTTAGAGTATCATTTAAAAATAATTAAACAGTTTTTCTTTTACCTTGTTTAATCACATATAAATTGAAAACAGTTACTGAAATTTATTTGTAATTTATACTTGTAGCCATTTTAGCGCTTTTTCACCAACAATTACAACTCATTTGATGTAAACCGTTCCATCATATTTAATTTCTGGTACAACCAAAAATCTCACGAGAACTTTACACTATGAAGCGATGGTACCACTGCAAGACACCCAAATTGACAAATTTGTGTCTAACTCCAATAAATGTTTTTAATGTCAGTAATTAAATTAAAAATAGCGACTAACTTAATTTCAATAATACTTATAGTGCACGGAAATTAGCATTTGACCTAGACAAAATTAGCAAAAAATCTTTTTGCACAGACGTTCTTTCCGGTGTCCCAAACCCAAATCCACAAATATCACAAAAAAATCCCAACATGGCTACCCAAGATATTGACGGTTAAAGTTTTTTGCAATTATCTCGCAACAACTTGCAGATAATCTAATTCTCTACAACTTTCACATTGACCTCATGGGCATCCGATGAATAGAACGCGAGATATTTGCAAAAAACTTTGACCCCCAATATCTTGGGTAGCCATGTTGGGATTGTTTTGTGATTTTTGTGGATTTGGGTTAGGGACACCAAAGAACGCCTGTGCCAAAATTCAGATTTTTACTAATTTTGTCCTTTTTTTGGCTAATTTCCGTGAATTCACCATCTCATTCATCACACCCAGTTATGTTGATTTCGCTACAAATTTACATAAAGACTAGTCAAATAAAATTCATTAACAACACTGTGATCAGTAAGTAACGGATATAGCAGAGGCGGCATTTTTTATGAAAGACAGCTAGCAACATTCATATAAGTTAGCTGGACGTTTTTACGTTTTATATCTCTTGTTATAGAGGTACTAAACACAATCAAACGGAAGGTGTAGGTTGCAAGAGACCTTAAACTTGACTTGGCCCAATTTGACTAGTGTTGCTGACTAGTCAACATTATAAGTACTACCTACTGTCTAGCTTGAAAATATTGTATTTTTAGAAAATATTTAATTTAACAAAATATGTTGAAGTAAAGCAAAAATTTTATGACTTTTCTTACTTCTTTTGAGTCATTCTACTGTCATGTAAAATATTTCTACGTGTACACCAGACATCCTGCATTAAAATATCTAAAAATAATGTAACGTAATATTCTCTTGTCAGGTCTTCAAATAGGGATGAGATGTTTATCATTTCCCGAAGAATTTGTTGCGGATCATCCTTTCGTAATAGCTCTTGTCGCAACTAGTAACGAAAGTATAGATAATGTATTGTTTAGTGGAAGAATATCTAAGCCCGAGTACAAGTAACAGGTAGGAACAATTCTCTACAAACAAATTACAACTTCGTCGCATTTTAATTGGTATTCAAAAGGCCGAAAATCGTTGATTGAATAGCCTCCTGGAAAATTGTGGATTTTTGTAGAATTTCAATATGACCAATCTCGCTATGCTCAATTTTTTTAGCAGACGAATTGCAAAATAATAAAATACGAATTTACTTAATTTCGAGGTTTCTAGAATGTTGTCATTTCTTAGATAAGAATCATTGCAACTCCAAAACTATTAACTGTTTGTAATTTGATTCTTCTTTCTTGATACTATCTCGGTATTTGGAATTTTAAATAAGCAAATAAAATTGACATATAAACTATGGTATAAAATAGTAGTTTATGTCACAAGGACGAAAAATCTAGTTTTTCGGGTGAATAAGTTCCAGCAAAAAAATTGCTATGGTAAGGCAGTTCCCAGAAATTGTATTGCATATGGATATGTAACATTACATTTCAATATGTACATTCGGTTCTCCTTGGTTTGCATTGTTACTCAAAATTATTCGGTTGACAGTTGATGCAAATAGATATTTTGGTTACTTTGACACTAACCGAGAATATTCATAATGATATTTAATTAAATTTGGCTCACGCATTCTTGAAAATAATTAAGAAGGTTTATGTATGTTTTATTTTTTCGCTTAACAGAAATTTCATGGTTTTTACATTATTGAACACCCTGTATATTTTATCACAAATCTGACCCCTGCTTACGGCTTCCCAGGATAAGAGTATTTTCTCAAGAAAGTAACAATAAGAAAGTATACAAAAGTGCTGTACCGCATCTGGGGCACACAGTATATTTAGAGATCGACGCCCAAAGGTCTCAACGAAAAAATTTAAATATACAAAGTGTCCCAGAATTGAGTTCCCGGGCGGGAACCGGGAATTGCTGAATTCGTATTGGGTCCATATAACCCAACTTAGTCCAAAAATGCATCCCTGAGGAAGTACATCCTCTTAAAGTGAAACAGAAAAAAACTCTTTTCCAATAATTTCCGTAAACCGTTTTATTCTGTAGAATTGAGAAAATGAATATATTACTAGCAAAAAAAATACTCGTAATTATTTCAAACTCTTAAGTACTAAAGACATAGATAAGTACAAAAACATATAACTTTCTAAACAAAATACTTTGCTGGCTATTTGCCACGAACAACATTGAATTAAAAGAAAGAAATATGCAGATTACGTACAGGTAACTGTCACAATAATGTTAATTTTAATTTTAAATTAGCCTATTCAACAAAACCAAAAAACAACTAAAGACAAAAACACTTACCAAAAAACTTTAGAAACTTTCACATACACGTGTTTCGGTATCCTACACCAAGGATACGCTCTTCAGTGCTACTTCTTTCAAAGTTTAAAGTGAACTGAATAGTCACTTACCAGGTGATACGTATAGCCAACAAAGTATTTTGTTTAAAAAGGTATATGTAAAGGTATATGTATTTGTACTTATCTATGATAAGTCTTTAGTAAGAGTTTGAAATAATTATTACGAGTATTTTTTTTGCTAGTAATATATTCATTTTCTCAATTCAGTTTTAGATTACTCTTACATTGTAGGGAATTTGCATTTGCATTTAATTATGTTTTATTCTGTCTCACTTTAAGAGGATGTACTTCCTCAGGGATGCATTTTTGGACTTACCTTAGTTAGTTGGGTTATATGGGATCAATATGAACTCAGGAATCACAGATTTGCGTTTGAAAACTCAATTCTGGGACACCCTGTGAAGAGGTTCTTATATTTTCCTCGGTACGTTAAGCATAAGCATCTTTGGTCAACTTTCCATCTCCAATCTTTGAATATGCAACAGACTCCAAAACAATCTTTGGTAGTACATAATTGCAGCTAATATATTGTATTAAAAATGTCTAAAGATGAAAGATGTGAAGTAATAATATTCTCTTGTCAGGTGTTAGAGTTGCTAAGGCGAAGTGTTGTAGACATCGCGAAGAATTTGATGCGGATCATCCGTTTGTAATAGTTCTTGTTGCAACTAGTGACGAAAGTAGAGATAATATGTTGTTTATGGGGAGAGTGTGTAAGCCCGAGTAACAGGTAGGAACAATTCTTTTAAAAACAAACTCTATAGTTGGTGTTGAAGAGATCGAAAAACGTTCATCGAATAAAAATTATTGGCGGTTTTAGATAATCTCGGGGATTGTGTAAATTTTTATATAGCCAATCTCGGCTTCGATCGATGTTTGCGAAAGCCTGAAAAATTTGAATTTGCCAGGTTGTCCGATACATTCAATAGGACCGGTAATATAGGTGGCTGTAGATATGACACCCAGCATAAGAAAGCGCTGTAACAAATGCCTTCCTTATCTAATATTAATTTTCTCTCTAAATATCTTATATTTAAAATCGCAAAGTATGGCAATAAAGAGTGGGGTCCCACAGGGATCAGTATTAGGGCCGTTATTATATAACCTATATACTAATGACCTACCCGTGGTGCTTGATGAATATACAGTTCAATATGCAGACGATTGCTCCTTAATTATTAACTCTCCAGATTCAATAGTACTGAATCAAAAAAATTTCTCAGCATTACACATGCTGGATAAATACTATACTCCTCTTAACCTTAGGGTAAATAAAGAAGAAGCGCAAGCTTTTGCATTTCCAGATAGTAAATCTAATGTTGAAATAGTTTCACCAATCGTATCGTTAGTTTGAACACTGTGTCTCAAATATCCTTTTTAGGTATTGCAATATTCTAGGGTTGATTGAAACCCCCTACTGACCAGCGTGCACAAAACATCGCTAAGTATTGTTACGCCCTAAGTAATATCACAAAATGTTGAGGCAGCTTATATGTTTTATTATGCCTATGTAGAATCTAGAATTAGATATGGTATAATCTTTTGGGGAGACACAAGTCATGTATATAAATTATATGCACCACAGAAAAGATGACTCAGAAATATACTTATTAAACTAACTAGTTGTAAACCAATATTTAAGGACCAACATAGACTTACCTTAATAAGCCAATACATATATGAAGCTGTGATATTTGTGGTAAAAAATATGTCTTTGCTTGCAGACCATAATAGAATTAATTCCTATGATACCAGGAACAAAAATGACTTAGTAAACATTAAAGCAAACTTCACATGTGTGCAAAAAAAGTACTATTTTCAATAATTCAGGTGTATAAATAAAGTGGTGGCATGAAGAACGTGGCGATGTGAGCACATTTCATAGCGTCAAAAGAAGCAAGTAAATGTAATTCCCCGACAATAGCTACGTGGCCACGTGACTACCACTAAATGAGCTACGGAGAGAAAATCACGAAGCAAAGAGAGAAATAGTTTTACTGTTTGCACGTTTACATGTGATGCAACACCACTGCATCCATCTTATTTTGACGTGCAAGTTTTAACATTTACAAAGTAAGAACGTTCTTACAAACCCTTCTGAGTCAGCTCCTCATAATTGTGTAATTACAACATAATAATTCAAGAAGCAAAAATACATCATCTTTCAATATTATAATATATTTTTAATAGTAAAGTCGTTCCTAGCAGAATAAAAAATCGCCTTTGCAATTCTTTTTTGTCACATACTTACATCTTATCTTTTTTATTGACATGTTAGTTCCAAATATTGAGAGAGTATCAAGAAAACTGAATCAAATCATAATTCTTTAATTGTTCCAGAGCTAGATTGAAGTATGCATTTTCAAAATTTCGAAATTACCGAAATTCGCATTTTTAAATTTTGTTAGCTAGAAAAAATCGAACGTAGCAATATCTGCCATATAATAATCTATAAAATCCATAAACTTCTAGGAAACTATCAGAAATTACCAAATTTTTTTAAACAAAAGCTTTTCGACTGTGGACTATAACTATTTCGTAAAAAGAGATATTTTTGTGTTGTGTTCACAGAATAATTCGACACCTTTCATTGGTTTATTCCATGTGTTATTCAAATTAGAGAAGCCTATTGTAATAAACAGTGGACAAATTATAATTATTTTCATACTAAATTATGTTATTTAACTTCGTAGTTTCTTTGTTACGTGCCACATATTTTTTTATTTTGCGTGTTCATATTAGAGAAATAATTTTAAATCTGTACCTAGTTTTTGTTTTTCATATAGTTTCTATGTAAACCGAATCAGCGTTTGTACAAAAGAGAAGTGAAAAAAAATGAACTACTACATTCATTAGAAACGCTAAAAGAACGACGAAAACATTTCACAGAGGCAAAGTTGTAAGAGATCTAATTACTATTAGTATAGGAGCTAGCGTGCAAATACCTGATAATTTTTGTCAGCTAATGACCTTATTATTCCTGTATGAGGTACAAGCATGGCAAATTACGAAAATGATATAAGATTTTTTTTATCCGTGAAATCTTCACTAAACGATTCGAAATGTCTTTTATCCTTGGTGCAAGTATTTATATCTCACTAATAGACCAGTGACTTTAGGTCAAAAAATAAATTAAAAGTGTTGTTGCTCGCCGATTTTTTTTGTAAAAATAGTAAAAAATTCGCCACATTATAGTCCAATAATTATAAATACTTCCATAACAAAAAATGTTATCTGAGATTCTCCTTCAGTAACTGTTAGCGAAGGGATTATACATCACAAAACACAAAAATCAGTTCTGGGATGCCGCGCAACCCCCTCAAAAAACCACCCCTTCGGTGAAAAAAGCTTTATTTTACTGATAACTCGTTAACCGTTGAAGTTATGAAAAAATTGCTCATCATAAAAAAGAAAGCTGAACTTTTCCTTTAAAAAAGTTCTCTTGTAATTTTCTTGTATATGCCATGATTTTCGAGAAAATCAATATTTAAAAAAAATGCAAAATTCGTGTTTTTAATGCATACGAATTTTCGTTTATTTGAAATATTTTGCGCGTGGCCTATAGAAAAGTAGAATTGCTCGAAAACCAAACAAGCTAGGAAGAAAAATCTTTTGATTTTAAAGAGGATATAAAATACTCTCTTGTGTTGACATTTTTGATGACTATTGATATATATTAGTATATAAAAATAACAATATAATACATCTTGATTTTCTGCACTTTTAACTATTCACAGGTCCATAAAAAATCACTGACTAATATAAGTTATAAATGCATTAAGGCAGTACTTCAATGCAGATAAAGTTAGGAATAAAAATATTCACATTTACAAATTTACCAGCATGTTGAAGTTCGCCAAATTTTGGCCAATTTTTTATTGTTTCCTAAAAATAAATAAAAAAAGATCCAAACATCTTGAAAATTTAGCTCAAGAATTTTTTTTTCAGTTTATACATCATATAACTATTGTTTGTAATCATTTAATAGTTAAAATATTGCATAAAAAAATATCATAAAAAATATTGAATATGCAGCCTCCTTTTTTGGATTTTTTTTTGGCTAACTTCGGCATGCTGGTAAATTTGTAAATGTGAATGTTTTTATTCCTAACTTTTTCTGCATTGAAGTACTTGCCTTGAACTAAAAGATAATGCATTTATAACTTATATAAAAAGTCAGTTATTTTTTATGGGCCTGTGAATAGTTAAATGCCCAAAAAATTAAGAGATAACTATATTATATTGTTATTTTAATAAACTAATAAATATCAATAACCATCAAAAATGGAAACATAGGAGAGTATTTTATATCCCATTTAAAACGCATTTTGATTTTTCTTCCTGGCTTGTTTGGTTTTCGACCATATAAGTAAATTTTTTCTATAGGCCGCGCTGAAAAAATTTCAAATATACGAAAATTCGCGAGCATTAAAAATACAAATTTTGCAATTTTTGTCAATAAGTATCGATTTTTTCGAAAACCATGCCGTATACAAGAGGACTTTTTTTTAGGCAATTGGTCAAGCATTCTTTTTTATGATGAGCAATTTTTTTATACCTTCAACGGTCAGCGAGTTATCAGTAAAATAATGCTTTTTTCACCGAAGGGCTGATTTTTTGGGCGGGTTGCGCGGCACCCCAAGAACTGATTTTTGTGGTTTTGCGATGTTTAATCCTCCCACTAACAGTTACTGAAGGAAAATCTCAGATAACATTGTTTGCGTGCTTCTGTATGTAATAAATGTACCTTTAAAGTAAATTGTTTTCATTATGCTTGAATAATACACTATTTTTATATAGCAAAAACTGGCGAATTTTTGCAAACTTTGAGTTCCGTATTCAAAGTTGCATATACTTCAATTGGTACCAAATAGACTTCGGGTATACGTTTTATCCTAAGGGCAAAATTTTGCAAAATATGACGTTTTGCAAAAAAAAAAATTATTTGCTTATAACTTTGGACCAAGGCACTTTTTTATCATGATTTTTACGGGAAATTACATAATTTCGTTAGTACTACCTTCAATTTTTTTTTTTCAATAAGTTAACATTATTTAGATATGAAAAAAAAATTGCAAGTAACAAAAATTGCCATAACTTTTTTAATTATGCAAATTTTGATGAGATTCGTTGGAAAAAAATACGCTGATTGCACCTTGTGTGGACTCTTTTTAGACCATTTTAAACTGAGATATTAACGATTTTAGTTTTGGCCTTGTTGAGACTTTTGTAATTAACAGTTTCGGAAAATTCGAAATGTAGGCTATATATCAGATTCTTTACTATCTGAAGTTACAGTTTTTATATTTTTTTTCGTACGTATTACATTAAAACATTGTTATTTATGCACCAAGTGCGTTATATAGATTATAACGGCCGGAGGGTAACATGTATAGTATTGTATAGAACTCGGTAGGGATTATTTTGAACAATGTGTAATAACTGCATCTGCATCTATCTATTTTTTTTTTATTGCTCAAGTTTAAAATAATTAAACATTTTATATGTAAAAAGCGAATCCAAAAGAGTAAAAAATGTATACAACTATGTAGAGAATTGAAAGACCCTTCAACAGATCAACAGATGTGGGTCCCCCTTACTATAAATACTAGCTGAAATGTGTCCCGGTTGGAAAAGACTGTTTCACCAATTTTTTAGAATATTATCTACAAAATAATTCATAGTGGCGTGGCTACTTTTGGTTGGTTTATCCTGTATAAATATTTTTGGATGTGAAACAAAAATTTTGTATAAAAAAATTATTCCAAAGTTTTATAGTTATTTTGAACCTATTATTAATTAAGAATTATTGTAAAAATGTATAGTTTGTCTTTAAACAAACTCTCGCAGGTTTTTTAGCAAATATTTTTTATAAGGATTTATGACAAATATCAAAAAAATGAATTTATTTATAATGTATTGCATCTTTTAAATTAATTTGTATGATTCACGGTTCCGTGATAGATTTTTTCTGCAGCAAAAAAAACAAAGTGACATAGTTTTAGAGCATTTAAAATTTCATGAATATCGCAAACGTCGTCTTTAGATTTACAAAAAGTTATATTGAAGATAACAAAAAATGTTCGTTGGAAAAAATTATCTTATTCTTGCATTTTGTAGAATCGTTTTTGTAAATACAACATGCAAGTTAGATCCAGCACTCACCTCTTCAATTTCATTACTTTCACCTTCGCCTATGTTAATATTTTTTCGTGCCTACATGGTCTGCGTTTCGAATGAGGGTCAGAGTACACTTTGTTATTTTTCCCAAATACGCCGTCGATTTTCATAGGAACTTATGGGTATTTACATCCAGCATGCAGTAGTTTAGTTTTCAGGGATTCAATGTTTGTTGTGCTAAGATAATCAGCAAGATTAATTGGCCTAAATAGGTTCTTACCGTTTATGGGGCAATAACACACTAAGTATAGCTCTAGTTTCATCTAAAATACATAATCATTAACCTTAAACTACTTGTCGCAAATGAAATTACCTTCGTTCTATGTTAAAACTAATATTCAAGGTTCCTGTGCTTTAATCGGATGAACTTTTAAGCATAATATTATGTTCTAAATTTTGCCCATCAATGCTGATAATGGTGACACATACCTAACCTTGCTTCATATAGTTGTGTAAGATAACTGGGTACCTTGTAATATAAAAAGCGTAGAAGTTTTTTCATGAGTGGAAATTTACACGAAAAGCTTAATGCGTAATGGGAATACTATGAAAAATTTATTGATCGAATTAGAAGTAAAGTAAGCAGAATTAATGAAAAGCCATTAAAAATGTATAAGAAGAATTTATAGGAATATTTGCTCATTGCCAACAAACCGATGGCTAGCAGTTCGAACGCTTAATTTAGTTATTTTATTAGCAATTTTTTTGTTAGTAGAAAGTTTAGATTTTGTAATTTTTGGTTGTCTATTGCTGGAAACTGTTCTAAGATGAGATGTGAACATTTTCAGTGCTGTCAACTTGACAAAGCCTGTATCAAAATCAAGAAAGAATATAGGGGGTTGCCTTTTAAAAAATTGTCGATTACGTTATTATGCGAAAACAAGAGTTTTACAGAAGTTTTACATAACATAACACAAATAAGAGAGCATAATACACCATTTCGAATTAAACATAAACTACCATACCAGAAGGTAGTGATTTTCCGGCAGCCTCTTTATCCAAAACCATATACACATTTTCCAGCGTGTCAGATTACTTTAACTCTATTCTATTAGAGCCTAAAATTTATTTATCCCTAGATTTTAAAATCGAGTTTAGGCGACCAGTATGATCGCTGTCGTCTTTCATGTGGCAACTAGCCCAAGCAACCTATCACGGCCTAATGTTAAACGTACCAAAATTAATGCCCGGAAACAAAAAAATATGGGTGTATAGAAAAAAAAAACTGTAAGAGCTTTGTGTTTCAGTGTACGCGGTCTGAAGTGGCGAACTTGAAAAAAACAGTTTTTCGCAAGTAAAAAAAAACTGTGGCTAATCGAAAAAAGTTGAATGAGAAAGTTGTAGGTGCTAAATAGATTTTTCGACTGATATTTTTTAAGTATCATTTGCGATAATGATTTTCGAGATATCGAAAAGACCGTCAAAAATCGGCTTCTCTTGTTTTCGCTGTATCTTTTTCAAATTCACGTTTAAATACTTACTATCAACCGTAAGCATAACTCACAGCAAGCCGAAAAAGTGCGATTTTGAAAAATTTAAAGGTATCGTTTATTTTTCGAGATATATCGATTTTTCGGAAAAAGACATTTTCGACAATCGGCTAGACTATGTCAACGCGGGGGTTATACAGTAACGATCTTGGGCTCATTTTCTTTATAGGGAGTTGTACTATCATGCTGTAAAGAATTGTGACGGTTTTATTAATTGCAAGGGTAAATACATGGCTTTAAAATAATTGCATTTCTTTAGTTATGTTTTTTTTTATAATTTTGCCAATTTCAATTTTACAGAAATGACTTATACTGGCGTCGATTACTGACATTTTTTAACCATTTTACAAATAAAATGTTTTGTCCTACGACTTTCTGGAGCTCAGATAGTTTTTTTTTAAGTAGAGGGCGCAATTTAGAACGTATAGTGAGAGCCTTTATGGGGGTTAATGATGAATACCTATAATTGTAAAAAAAATACTAGAGTCTATTTTATTGGCTTTTAGCATTAATAATTAAATATTAAAATGAAGCATGCTAGGGCGGCGCTAGCTAACTGCAGCAGGCGGCGGAGTAGAGGGAAGCCTGCTCGGCCACTCTTAACACCGAGCAGCTTGCAAAATCTTTGATATCTCGTCTTCCGGGCGTTTTTTTTTGTTTACGAAAAACTGTTTTTTTCAAATTTTCAATTTTTTTAGATTAAGTTCACCACTTCAGATCGCGTCTATCGAAACACAAATCTTTCTTTAAAAAATTTTTTTCTATACAACCATATTTTTTTTTTTTTCCGGATATGAAGTTTGGTACAGCCTTCTACCTATTGATCGTGCTAAACAGCAACAAAATTTTTGGAAGTTCACCCCATAGGGTCCTTCAACTACCACAACGCTGTGTGTTGTGGATGTCTGGTTGGCTCCGGCCATGAGTTCCAGAAAACCAATAAGTAAAAGAAGTATTACCTAAATCTTTTTATCATATCAATAAATTTTTCACAGTTGCTTGCAATTGGGGATGTTGCGTAATGCAGGAATAATATGTTTTGAAAGGAATTATTTGAATTAGGTGTGCATATCAGAATGCGAACGGCGAGGATCAGGGGACCACCGCAAGTTTTCACAGTAGATCATCCTTTCGTTTTCTTACTCTCGCAGTCACCGATCAAGCCGAGGAGAAGAAATAGGATTGTAAATCCGCTTTTCATAGGAAAAATGGTGCAACCTATAAAATAGATGTTAGAATATATTAAAAAAGGTTTTTTTGGTAATAACTAGAGTAAACTTTTCATCTTAGGATAATTTTAATCGAGTGAGCATAAATGACACCGTTCTCATGAATAATAATGTAAATAAACTCACAAAACTCATAGGTATTTGATATATCAATAAGTAGAAATTCATTAGTGAGGTACAGTCATTAATGTTCTCTCGAATGCAATTGTTAATGTACTGACTGTGTCTTCCTAAAATAAATGTTAAATTATTAAATATAAAAGGAAGGATTTACTCTTAAATTTTTATACAAATGAATAAAAATAGAGATATTATAGGTCTTTCTCTTCTAATTTCTAAAGTGTGTTAATTAATTGCTAGATATCACTATTATAATTTATGCCATTTTTTATGCAAAAATTCGTATTTTAAAGTGATATCCATAACTATTTGAGTATCCATTACGCCATGGATAATCCTGAACCTGGTGACTCATCAGGTCATGACCTCTCAAAATACAGAACTTGACCTTAGTAAAAACATCACGAGTTTTGAGAACTTTTTAAAATTGTGCAAAAATTCTATCTTGGTCAATTTTTTGCGCCATGTCTACAAATAATTGACGCAAATTTGGGTACTAAGTTTTCGTCGTCAACCTTTGATCTTCAGTTGTGGAAAACATGTTACCACATATACCTGGACGATGCACATGCATCTTAAAAACGTAATCACTTTGTCCAGATTCCAGAAAGTTGCGATAAATTGCTTTTCGAAGAACAGTTATTGCTGTTGGAGTACAATAGGGGGCCACTCAAAGGTGATTACAAATAGGTAATGTAATTTCGATCAGACTGCTTTGTTTTCATGTTATCGAGGTGAGAGGAGTAGCAGTGCATGGTTTATTTACTCTAGGACACCACTAGCCTCGCTACTGCTATTTATAGCCATAGGTAATACTAGAGTTAGGGTTTAAATGTGAATAAAATAAAAGTGATGGGTATTTATCGGAACAAGCATAGGCCAATCAAACTAAGCAGGAGATCGTTTTTTAGAAGCAATTCCCATTCAAAACAAAGTTGCAGAAATAAAATGGCGGATGTTTTACGTACGAAAAAATGTCGAAAAGTCGCGTTTTTCTCGTTTATCTGCGAATGTAACTTTTTTGTCGAAATTAGTTTCAAACAATAATTGTAAGCATTTAAAATACCTACAAAGTCGCGCCCGCTGAATGAAAATCCGATAATAGATTTCTCGGAAATTAAACAAATTATTGTTGATGTATGCCCAGAATTTATTAGAATCCTGATTAATGTTGTTTTCGGCTCGCTCCGTATAGCTCTTATAGGCAGCTTTGATATCTAGTTTACTTTTTTACCTAAGCCTTGTAAATTCATCTAGCGCATTAACATCTGCCGTTCGTTTATTGATATTTTTATATTTTTCACTGGATCTTATGTCCTTAATAATTTTAGACTTAAACCGTGGCGGAAATTTTATTTTATTTTTAGGGAGTGGAAATTTTGATACTAGTGTCCCAACATTGTAAATATTTGGGATGGTTTATCATAAAATTGATGACACGCACATCATCTTTAGATGTCTTGCAACCATTTTCATCTTTTTTTGAGGTGTTCATGTTTTTCTCACTGTAGTAAATTAACCATGCACTACTACTCTCACCATGACCCAAGACAGACACCCTGCATAGCCAAAGCACTTCATTTTATAACATCCAGCCGCCATAGTCTAATTCACAAGCTCAAACAGGTGTTAATTCTTGAAATAGCTCCTAAATATATGAGCGATAGCTTATTGGATTCGGAATGACGTCTAGAAAAATGTATTAAAATGTTTTATTAGCACATAAAAAATTGCAAAAGTTATAAACAAATTAAGATGAAAAAGAAATGGCATTTAGTTTTTCGCTTATAACTCAAAAACTATAAGCGATAACGGAAATCGGAAAAAATATTCTTAAAGAGGAGGAAATTTCCAATAAAGAAGTCGCAACTTCCGGAACTCTATCTCCACTATTTATAATTTTAATTTAACGCTGAAAATAGGACTCCGCGCGACCACTGCAGGATGCACGCGCCGCCTCAAACGAGAGTACATCACATAAAATAATTTGTTTACATGTACTATTAAATATCAACTAAAAAATTTGAAAAAATTATGGTGTATTCTTAACACTTCAAGGAATAAGGTCACGTTGGAAAAAATGTTAAAGTTTATTTTTCAACAAATTAGGCCATTGTTAACTAACGAAACTTTATGGGACCTCCGTGGTCATTGGAGAAATTTTTTTTTTAAATAATTGGCCTATAAAATTTTCGCTTCTTGGAGCCCTTCTTACACATATACTTAACAAGATAACGTTATAAAAGTTTTTAAAAATTAATTATTTTGTTTATTATAATTTTTTAAAATAGACAAAAAATTAAAAGCCAAAGTAAAGTTGTGAAACAATTTTTTTTTTCAACTTCGTTATCATATTTACTATATTTGCATTGAAGAAATGCATTCAATAACGTTAAAAAAAAAATTACGGCATTTGTTTATAAATTGTTTATAAACAAATTAACTAGTTTTATATTTAAAAAATATGTTCTTTACAATTTTGAGAATATTATGATTTAAAAATTTTTGTTTTTTAAATCATAATTGGCAATCCTCAAAAAAGTAACAAAAAAAAATGTATCAACAATTTCATTGTTTATTAACTTAACAGTTTCTTATAAACAAATTCTGACAATCCTAATATTTTTTTCTAAATCTTAAAAAAATTACAAAAACAGCCATATGCAACAACATATTTCAAAAGAATTTTTTTGTATTTTTTATAGCGTTTTTCTATATTACACGATACGGAAGTTGAAACGGCCACTTGATTTGTCAACTAAAACACTGATATAACTTTTAAACTATTAGAGATATCACAATAACAATCAGGTCGTTTTTATAGAGGATTAATTTTAAATGAGTTGACTTCCAAGTTTGTAACTATTATCAACCAGTTATTGTGCGCATTTATTTGTTTATAAAAATTAAATATGTTTTCTATTTATTTTTAAATAAACAATTGCAACTTTCAGATATTTTATCACTTAACAAAATTGCCTTGAAGGTCCATTACCGTATCCACATTATTTATTTGATAAGCTAGAAGTCATCAAACATTCAAAAACGTAGAAAACGCATTTAATTTTTATAAACGAATGCCCATAATAACTGATTGATAATAGTTACAAACTTGGAAGTCAACTCATTTAAAGATTAATTAATCCTCTATAAAAACGTCCTGAATGTCTATTGTGATGTGTCTAATAGTTTTAAAGTTATATCAGTTTTTTAGTTGACAAATCAAGTGGCCGTTTCAACTTCAGTATCGTGTAATATTGAAAAACGCTATAAAAAATACAACAAATGTTTTTTCAATATTAGGATTGTCAGAATTTGTTTATAACAAATATTTATGTTAATAAACAATGAAATTGTTAAAAAACATTTTTTGTTACTTTATTGAGGATTGAGAATTGATAATTATGATTTTTAAGAAAAAAAGAATGCCTTAACTAATTATTCAAATGATGGATAATTAAAAAATACGGTTATAAACAATAAGATGTTTTTCTCAAGACAAAATTGTAAAAAAAAAATTAATTTTTTAATATAAAACTAGTCAATTTGTTTATAAGCAATTTATAAAAACTAAATGCCATTTTTTTTCATCTTAATTTGTTTATACCTTTTGCAATTTTTTATGTGCTAATTGCTAATAAAACATTGTAATACATTTTTCTAGAAGTCATTCCGAATCCAATGAGCTATCGCTCATATTTTTAAGAGCTATTTCAAGAATTAACACCTTTTTGAATATGTGAATTACCTAGTCTACCAGTTTAAAGTCGGCACCAAAATATAAAAAGCATTCGCGGTTTCTTATCTACAAAGAATAAAAAGGATGCCGACATAGGCAAAGGGAGCCGAAATGCTCCTTATATTTTGGAAATTACGAAAAACTAAAGAAAATAAAGGCCACAGGAAAACAATATACAGAAAACACTGCAATACAATGGTTTGGACAGACGACGGAATCAAAAATGAAGAATATTGGAGTCAAACAAGGATGTCCCCTATCCCCCCGACTATTCACCACAGTCCTGGACCAAGTCAAAACAGCCTACAGAGTCACAAGAGCTCTACTACCCTTCATTGAGGACAACAAACCACCATGGTGCCTAACCAAAAAGGTATACACGACCATCATAATGCCTACGATGATATATGGAGTCAAAAACGCAGCAACGATAAAGGCCAACCGAAGAAGCCTGAGAAGAGCTGAAAGGGACATTATTCAACTGCTAGCAAAAACAGGAAAACCACAAAAACGACAGAAAACGTCAACATTACTAGAGGGAAGAACAATAATCAAAAGAATAGAATCATACGCAATGAAATACTGGGGACACGTCCAAAGACGGGACTCGACACACCTACTAAAGAAAGCGCTGCGAATGAACAGCAACAAACTGAAAATAGGGAGGCCATGCTACACATGGATTACAACAATCGAGAGGATTATGAATAAGCTAGGAAAGGATTATACACACTGGGAAAAGTTGGCACAACAAAAAATGGAATACAATAAAGAAATATCAAGGATATACACACTGCCAGACTCAGAAACAGAAGAAACAGAAAACTCAGAAGTAGAATAGGAGAGAAGACGATCACAGACAGAAACTAAGAAGAAGCATATCACAAAAACCTGAAAGTAAAAAGAAGCACGAAAACCTATAAGAAGCATCTCACAAACGCCTACACTTTCCATCCGATGAAGACAGAAGGAAAACAAGAAGAAACATCTCACAAACACCTACACGCTCCATCCTATACTCCTACCCCATGCGTCAGCGGCTCTCGCTGCTGACAACAAGCATGTCCAATGTCCAATCCAGCGTATGCAGCTGGTCCGGCGGTATATAAAAGCATTGGGGGTTTGTTCTGGCACACGGTGGGATGATCGGTGGGCGATCGGGCTGCGTGGTGGAACAAATCTCCCTGCACCGGAATTGGCAGCAATGCCCACCTTACGCTGGCAAATCAATCAATCAAGTATACTATGAAATAGGTATGTGTTGTGCTACCGCTATCAATGTTGAAGGGTTGAAGCTTCAATGTTTCGTAGCGTTAGCGTTACGTTTATTTATTTTATTGTAGATACGCTTGCACTTGACTGTTAA
Organism: Stenurella melanura; assembly: GCA_963583905.1. NCBI lineage: Eukaryota > Metazoa > Arthropoda > Insecta > Coleoptera > Cerambycidae > Stenurella > Stenurella melanura. Next base: position 171,700,076 of record OY757311.1, read on the forward strand.
CCACCAGAAGATTTTTATGCGAATCTCATCTTTGTAATTATGCATGCAAATGTTACTGCCCTTTTTAACGGAAGGGTTTCTTTGCCTTTGTATGTCATAACTTAAGGTGGTCATTCCCTAGACAGAGACATCCGATAGAGAAATATTTATTATTTTTGCCCATAACTTTTCTTTCTTAGTACATATATTTAAAAAACCTATAAGAGTACCTAATTAGAACCACAACATTACTATTATATGAATTTTCACTCAATAATTTCAGTGGTTTGCAAAATAGCTCGATTTAAAACTACGAAATAAGGAGATTAACATAATTTTTAAATTTAAATCTAGCTATTTTGCAAACCACTGAAATTAGTGAGTGAAAATTCATAGTAATAGTCTTGTTTATGGTTCTACTTAGATACTCTTATAGTTTTTTAAATATACGTACTAACAAAAAAAAGTTATGGCCAAAAATAATAAATATTTCCCTATCGGATGTCTCTTTCTAGGGAATAGCCACCTTAAGGTCAAAAATGTCAGTGGGGTTTGTATCGATTTTAATTTATCTTTGTAGGTATTCGTTTTGTATTTCTGTTACACAACACAAAAATATTAGATTTTTATATTATTAATCTTGTATAATTATATGTTTCTTTGAAACTCCTTTGCTGACAATTTAATAACAAGAGTGGTAACAGGTTCAAAACAATGGTATATGTTTCTATAATTTTATTTATAGTTAATTTATATATAAAATGAAGATAATCAAATTATTGAACAACAATATAGGCGCCTTTAAAAATCAGTAACAACCAAAGGTAAATTAGGGTTTTTTCCTTGTACATGAAGATCAGTGAATGGTCCGATCAAAGAGCTTTGATCGAAGGGTACATCAAAAATTTTACGTAAAATTAATCCATTGCAATAAATAGAAAATCTGTACTTTCTATGTCGCCAGAGACGTGTAAACTATCATGTTTTATTATTGTTTTATTGCAAGATGTTATTAAAGCTTTTGATTTTGCAGTATAGTCAAAACTTCTTAATTCTCAGCAACAGCTCCGATTTTGATTGATTATTTTTAAACGTGTGTTTTTTAATATCATTAAAAGTCAGAAATATCACAAGTGGCGCAAATAATTATTTATGTTGTTTCGGGGTGGATGTCGGTAATCTCAAAATAAATCCAGAAATCGATAGGGGGGGGGGTAAGTTCTAAGCAAAAAAATATTTTTCCTATAAATCAATATTTTTCAAGTTATTCGCGATTGAGAATGTTGATTTTTCATCCAAAAATGCATGTTTTAGAGCGATTTTTCACGGATAACTCGAGAACCTTAACGTTTTATAAATCGTTATAAGTCCCATTACAAACATAATAGGTAACACTCCATCTGAGACAAACATAAAAAACACAAGCTCTAACCATACAAATAATCTGTTTTTATCACCAGTAACTCACTATTTATCAAAAAAAGAGTAGAGGTTTTGATGACATTCCGTACTCACTTCTATTAGTTGCTGTGGATAATATAAAATAATTTTTAACAATCATTACTAATTTGTCATTCGAAAAAGGTGTCCTTCCAACAATTCTGAAACATTCCTTAGTCACCAATTCATAAAAAAAAAATAAACATAAAATGTCGAATTATAGGGGTATCTCACTGCTATCAGCATTTTCTAAAATATTGGAAATGTCATACGCCAACCAATTAGTAAACTACTTGAACAAATATGATATATTATCAAAAAATCAATATGGATTCAGAAGTGAACATTCCACACAGGGCGCCTTGCTCAGCATGTATAATTTTATTATATCTAATCTGGAAGATAACAAAAAGTAGCCTGTATTTATTTTAATCTCACCTGCGCTTTTGAAACGGTAAATCAAAGGTTATTACTGGGGAAAATGGAAGGTTATGGAATTAGAGGAGCTCCCCTAAATTGGATTTCTATTTATCTTAGCGGACGCCAACAATAAGTAGTATCAAAATATGATAACAAGTCTTATATATAAGAAAACAGAGTAGTACCAGTAGGGGTTCTTCAGGGAAGTATTTTCGGACCAGTTTTATTCCTAATATTTATCAACGATATCAATTGCAGTCATACAATCGACTGATTGTGCTGTCGTTCTCGCGGCAGACACAGTAGAGCAGTTATCCCATAAAGCCAATGCAAATACAAATATGGTACAGCAAACGAGTATTAAAAACGGACTCATATTAAATACGAGCATAACCGAACTTTTGTCATTTTACAGTTGATAGCCAATTAAAATGGTGTAATCATATCGAAATTTTAAATAACAAAATGTCCACCATGTGTTACGTCATCTGGCAACTGCGCAATTACCTGTCTGGATATCCTTAAAATGTTCCATTTCGCGCATGTGAACTCACATCTAAATTACTACATTATATGCTGGGGCAACTCAAGTAGAGCTAGTGTCGCAAAAAAGGAATATAAGAACAATGTTATTCAAAACAATTGGTCATACCTCCATACCTGCAATCTGTTGTGTATTGATTTATAAATACTAACCGTTCCTTCTCTTTATATATTAGCTTGTGTTATTTATGTGAAAAAGAATACCTCCCAAGTGACAAATTTTTCAGATAGAAAAATAGATTATAATTTACGTATAAAAAACAATACCCACTGCAAATGGGCCGACAATTATACCTATAAAAACTAACAACATCAAACAAATATTCAATCTAATTAAATTCAAAAGTGATAAAAAAGTTATCTTCTGGGAAACGAGGGAAATTTAGAAACAAAGTTATTTGACATTCTTTGCTACAAATTTGAAGTAATAATAAAAAATATCTTCGTACTCGCCAAAAACGCAAAGAAAATTATGCCCATTTATACGGGTCCTATACAGTTTACTTGTTTTAAATCTAGTCGCCTTTGAAATCGTAAATAAAATTAATAACTTGACAGTAATGACAGCCTTTGTAGTTTACTTGTGTCATTATTTGTTGTTTAAATTATTATACACTTTCTTTTTAAAATGGAATATCTTTCTGTAGCTGATAAAGTCGAATTAATTCGGATAGTGGGTGAAGATGTAATTTCATATAGGAGAGCGGCCAGAATTTTAATGCAAGACATCCAGATCGAAGAAATCCCGTAGCAGCAAAAACTGTATGTAGTATTAATAGACTTTTTAATGAGACTGGTTGTATTAAGAAGCATAGACAAAAAAAATCAAATATTAAGTAATAGATATGCTGACGATTCACCAATCATAGTGGCATTCAGAAATGACCCAACATCTAGTATTCCTCAGTTGCTCGCATTTTAAACGTTAGTAAAAATAAAGTTCGGCGTTGTCTAAGAAGAAACAGACTAATGGCTTTCAAGCCGACATTTTTACAGACTAAAAGATGGTGATGAGGAAAAAAGGCTAGAATATTGTTTGTGGTTACAAGGGGAATATTTGAATTATCAGAATGGGGTTGTGTAGTCACAGGACACTCGTTATTAGGCAGCTGAACATCCACATTGGGGGTAACAAATTGTAAGGACCAATACGTAGCCAAAGTCAATGTCTGGTGTGGCATATTGAATAATAAAATTTTTGGCCCCGTTTTTTTTGAAAATTTAAATGCCGAAACTTTTCTCAGCCTCTTAAATAATTATCTTGATGGATTTTTAATGGACCTTCCACTTTTGCAAATGGTAAATGAAATAAATTAAATAGGTATATGCGCTTTTAGTTACCTTCAAGAGGTGTATAACTTAACCAAATTTTAAATAAAGCGATTTATTAATAACTGAGCTACCTAGGTGTTACCGTGAAAAGTGGGACACACTGTACATATTAATAAAAACTGGCACAGATTTTCTATTTCCCATTATATGGCCAATGGCAGCAGGAAAATCTTAAAACTTTTTTGTACAGATAGAAAAAAAATACAATCAGAGAGTGCTTCAAGCCCTTTAATTTCTATTATACAGATTCTGCTCAATTTCGTTATTAAAATGCCGTGTGTTTATACAACTGCAGAAAAAGTGCAAATTGTGAAGTAGTACTTCGGGGGCCATTCCACTGATGACACAATAAATTTATTTACTGTGGCATATCAAGACAGACCAATCCCCTCAGCTAGCATAATTTCATACATTACTAAAAAATTTGAGAATTTCGGATGTGTCGTGAATTATTGTAACAAATACTGTCAACCCGAACCCCGTCATCAACAAATGAGCGAAGAACGTGAAATTCGCGAAACTAATATCTGTGCACTTGTTGGAACTAGTGAACCTTGTTCTAGCAGACATATTGCTGATGAAGTTGACATGAAGGAAAGAACTGTAAGAAATATTTTGAAAAGAAATGGGTACCTACAGTTGTTTTAAAGTTCAAACAACGCAAGAAATATTTCCCAAGGACAATTTCAAACGGATGGAATTTTGTGAGATCATGATAAATAAAGTGAATGAGAATAAAAACTTCTTAAAGAATATATTGTTTACAGATGAATCATCCTTTTCATTACATAGGAAACACAATCCATCCGTAGTACGATATTGGTCTCGAAAAAATAAACATTTGAGTGTTACTGTACGAACTCAGTATCGTCAAAAGTTGAATATTTGGACGGGAATTTTAGACAATCATATTATAGGTCCACTGCTAATCGATGGCAATTTAAATTGCAATAAATATTTAGAGCTTTTACAAAACTAAATAATTCCTGCAGTTCAAAATCACGTCAACTTTGACGACATTTGGTTTCAACAAGACGGCTGCCCAAGTCACAATACCTTAACTATTATTAATTTTCTGGAAAGAACATTTCCCAATCGTTTAATAGCTACAAGGGGAATGATAAAATGGCCCCCCAGGTCACCTGATCTAGCACCCCATGGTTTCTTCCTGTGGGGCTTTTTAAAGGAAACCGCGTACAAACATGCGTTTGAACGAGTCAATAATTTAGTTGAATTACGGGAAAAACTTATCCAACTTTGTGCAAGCATTACTCCAAATTAACTCAATGATATGAGAGGTTCATTGTACAATCGGTTTGGCTACTGTTTGGCACAAGAAGGTGGTTTGTTTGAATCCTTATTTCATTAATTTATTGTTTGATAATTATTAGTTGGTTTTAGTTTCTGGGGGTTATTTAATTTTGTTTTAATGTTCTATTTTTGTAATTAAATAAGAATCATTTATTTTTTGATAATTATTAGTTGATTTTAGTATCCCAGTTATTTAATTTTATTTTAATTTCGGTTTTAATAAGAATTATTATTTAATTCCCATAGCATCTACGGCTAAAAAAGAAACTGCAGAAATGCTTTCAATAGAAGAAATTATTTATCAAAAATGTGACAAATAACTTCTTCGCTTTTGACGAAGAGATATGTTCTCGTTTTGTATAGAAATTATTACCTACGTCCGCATCCATCTTTAGTTCATACGTACTAAATTCAATTCATTGTGTGTCTCTGCTTTCACTATTTATGGAACCAGCGGGGCGTGGTCAATTGCATCGTTATTTCTATACCCTAAACTGCATTTTCCGAATCTGTGTGTATTTTTAACATCGTACTGATTGCTTCTGACATATTTCAGATTTAAACATATCTCGACCGATGAACGCTCGGACACCATTTTTAAACTATTTAAATCATATTTTTAGAACTATGGGAGCCACCCCCAAGTAAAAATTGGCAATTTTTAAAGGGTAAAGTTTTATGTACTCAGTGTTAGAAACTCAATGCAAAGAAAATCATGAAAATCCATTCACTGTTCCGAGGTAAAACCCTAATTGCACCTAACTAATCTGGGAGTTTCCAATTTATTACCGGCTGATCTAGATTGCTGACTACCTTAGTTAATAATACATGATTTAAATACAGCTGTAGTAAGTAGAAGAGTATTATTTATTTGCCAAGTACCGCTATGTGCGCTTTTTATGTTTTCGCAGGCAACTTTTGAGTGGAAAAAAATTGTGAACTTGCAAAAAAAACTGGTTGAGAACTTGTATATTCTTATTTTAGGGTTGGAAGTGGAGTTTTTGTGCCTGCCGCCACCTCCTAAAGATTTTACAGTTGATCATCCGTTTGTAATAATTCTTCAAGCTAGGCAAGCAAACACAACTAACGTCTTATTCGAAGGACGCATCTCTAGACCTAGACACTACTAAAATGTAACATGGCTTTGGCTGCTGCACAATATTTTAATTCGTATTTTTTAGATTTACGTACCCACCATTGTTTATATTATTTTGCTTATTAAAAATATATTTTATTACTTATCTCTTTCTTCAATTTATTTAATTGGCGCAGCAATACGACAACCCTATGCGAATATGTATCAGAATTAAATTCTTATTCTGAAATGAGAATTCCAGTTCTAAATCAAATATGGGAAGCGAAGTCCTTATCTAGATATAATAATAAATTATACAGGGTGATTTATTAAAAATGGAAAATTACTGAAGGTCTAGATACTATAGACCACAATATGACAATTGAACACAACATGCCTTACAGTACACCGAGGCAGCATGCAGTTACCTGACACATTTATAATAGCTACAGACATTGTTAATCATCTTCCTTAGAGCACGACAAATTAGGAAAGTGATATGAGAAATTCTCCTTTTGGTATGAACTTGACAAAATGACTCAAAATGTCTTTTACAATCGTTGCACATATTTGTATCGAGTGAATATTTTTTGTATCGATTATTAATGACTACAGAAATACAATTGGCACATCCAGGTTAACGGTCCAGTGACAGACATTCTGAACCTGCACGTTATGTCACTGGGCATGATAAAAAAGTATCAAGCCGATTTCTTTGTTTTCAATTACCACTTAGTTTAAGTTTCACATCCACGTATTGTATGTATTAGAACGAGATCTGGAACTGAATTGTTTTTTGAACTTATCCGATGAAGAGATGTAGGGTAAATAGGAAAAAATAAATATGGCAAGCTAGTAAGAGTACAAAAATTAGGATCTTGATGAATATACTAGGAGCGAAAGCCTCATATTTTTTTATAATATTTTCCATTCCCCCCACCTCCAGCCCCACTCCATTATTAAAGGGGTTGATAAAATAAAATAGAGATTTCCACTTGAAATTTGGTACCTGTAAGTATTATAACAACATCTGTAATTAGATTATTTTTGAAGATGATTCCGTTGAAGGTTTGGGGGTTAATAAATAGGGGAAAATAAGTAAAGCAAGCTGATAAGAATACAAAAATTAGGGACTTGATGACTATACTAAGAGCCAAAGCCTCAATTTTTTTATAACATTTTCCATCCCCCCCACCTCCACTCCCACTCCGTTATTAAAGGGGTTGATAAAATAAAATTGAGATTTCACTTGAAATTTGGTACCTGTATGTATTAAAACGACATTTGCAATTAGATTGTATTTGGAGATGATTCCGTTGAAAGGGTTGGGGGTTAATAAATACGGGGAAATAAGTAAAGCAAGCTGATAAGAAACTTGAGATTCGGTGTATATACTAGAAGCCAAGGTGTCAGATTTCTTTATAACATTTTTCAATTCATCCACCACCCTTATCAAAAGGAACGATAAAATAACATTGAGATTTCCACTTGAAATTTGTATGTGTTATAACAACATCTGTAATTAGATTATTTTTGGAGATGATTCCGTTGAAGAGTTGGGGGTTAATAAATAGGATAAAGTAAGTAAAGCAAGCTGGTAAGAGTACAAAAATTAGGAACTTGACATACAGTGTGTCCAACTAAGTCGGCACCATATGGGAAACTTTTTTATTATTGCTTTTATGAAAAAAAGTGATTCTTGATGAAAAGTTTCGCATGGCCTAAAAGCCAAAATGAAATAATCAGATATCAATTTTTTGCATTCGTATACCAGGTTTGTCGAAAAATGTAAATTTTGCTGAAGAGTAAAGTACCTTCATTTATTACAATATCGACAATTGTTATTAAGAAAAGTTGATCCTAATTGAAAACTACAGTCAGATATCCAATAGCAAAATACAAATTATTTCATTTCCAATAATGGTATGAATGTTACTTATTAGTTAACTTGTTATCTTCTGTTTAACTTTTCATTTGTAAAATAAATTACTATGATATTCATACATTAATTATTCAAATGCAATAGCAAATTGTTACATAACTTACCAATGAACTGAAAGGATATCATGTTTTTCCATACAATAAATGTTGTATTATTGGCAAAATTAAATTATGTATAGTTTATATCCAAAAATTATTAAAGATTGTTTTTTCATGGTAAATGAATAATATTCGATATCTGACCGTAGTTTTCAATTAGGATCAACTTTTCCTAATAACGATTATCAATATTGTAATAAATAAAAGTACTTTACTCTTGAGCAAAATTTACATTTTTCGACAAACTTCGTATACGACTGCAAAAAATTGATGTCTGATTATCTCATTTTTTGTTTTAGGCCAAGCAAAACTTTCCATCAAGAATAACTTTTTTTCATAAAACCAATAATAAAAAAGTTTCCCATATGGTGCCGACTTAGTTGGACACACTGTATATACTAGGAGTCAAAGTCTCAAATTTTTTTATAATATTTACCATCCCCTCCCTCCTCCACCCCCACTTCATTATTAAAGGAGCTGATAAAATTAAATTGAGGTATTCACTTACAAATTTGGTACACGTATATGTTATGACATCTGGAACTAAATTATATTTGAAAGGGTGGGGAGGTAAGTAGAGGTAAATAGGGGAAAATAAATAAAGCAAACTGATAAGAGTACAAAAACTTAAGATTTGGTGTATATACTAGAAGCCAAGGCCTCATATTTTTTTATAATATTTTTCAACCCCTCCACCACCCACTTCATTACTAAAAGGGTTGATAAAATAAAATTGAGATTTTCACTTAAAATTTGGCACCTGTATACATTATAACGACATCTGTAATTAAATATATTTTGAGAGGATTCCCTTGAAGGGTTGGGGGTTAAATAAGGGAAAATAAGTAAAGCAAGCTGGTAAGAGTACAGAAACTTGGGATTTGATGTATATACTAGAAGGCAAGGCCTCGGATTTGTTATAACATTTCTCAACCGCTCCACCAAAGAAATTTAAAAGTTTCCCAATTTTTTATTAACTTATAAGTTGTGAAAAGCAGTAATTTATCGTAAAATGTTAGAAAGAGAAAAAAACGGTCGACGTCGTCGGTGGTGGGTCAACTTTTGATTCAATAACGATGAGAATAATTGGCAGCATCGAGAAAACTATTAGTGGAACTTGCTGCAGAAGACTAAAAGCTACAGGAATCATTTAAAATGAGTGAGGTTCAGTTTCTTTAAACTGCAAATCATAGTAATTTAATCTGAATCCCTGTTTACGTAATGCTGAGTGCCTACACTTTCTAAAATGCAAGTTTAGGCTTTTTACTGCTGCTTCACTACAAATGAATCATCCATTCAGTTCATCAAAAATAGATGAAAACAATATTGATACCTTTCACTGCAGATGAATCATATGCAATGTATATCCAAAGTGTAGTCATTCGCCCTAAGCAACCCATCGTACGCTGGTTATCGCGAATATGTAACGAAAAAATATTTTTTCCGTTTAAGCACCCGTGCTAAATAAATTTGAATTACCCGCGGAAATGCCGACGGGAAGTCAACAAGTGCTCATACGCGGTAGAAGCATCATTTGAGATATCCCTGCTACTTTACTTTCGCTTTCGACCTGGGTTGAGTTAAGATCGTTTACTTATTCTTTAACGGATTTTCACGTTTATTTCTTTAATCCTTTGGTATTTTGAATATATTTGATTATTAAATGATGTCATATTATTGAGTTAACGTTGCTGTATAGTTATTTTTGGGAATTAAAGGATATTCCGTGTAATAATTAATTTTTATTAACACACATGTTTGTGTGATGTCGGCGTCCATTGGACACATGTTAACTCAATAATATGACATCATTTAATAATCAAATATATTCAAAATACCAAAGGATTAAAGAAATAAACGTGAAAATCCGTTTAAGAATAAGTAAACGATCTTAACTCACCCAGGTCGAAAGCGAAAGTAAAGTAGCAGGGATATTTCAAATGATGCTTCTACCGCGTATGCGCACTTGTTGACTTCCCGTCGGCATTTTCGTGGGTAATTCAAATTTATTTAGCACGGGTGCTTAAACGGAAAAAATATTTTTTCGTTACAAATACCCCAACGAGACTTGACTCATGTCTTCATGGTTAACCTGATAGAAGTCGACAGCCATGTGGTATGAACCATTCGGTTGTATCAAATATTTACTATAAACTTGGATATAGTTAATCAATAAACATGTTTGTATTGTATTCTTTCAATAAAAGTGCTATTTTTAAAAAAGGCTTTGTCTACTTCGACAAACATAACTCGAAGGAACCGCATTACTTCTCGCAAATTACATATTTTGATATTATTTTATATATTTGATAGTCTACCTAACATAAAACATAATAACATAAATTGTGCAAGCTCAAACCAGGAATCTGATTATATTCATGTTTGAACTTGACTTGCAGCGAGTGAATTGACGCCTCTTTTCCTGTCTTAACTTGCAGTGTCCCTCAGTGCGACGATAAATGTATCAACATTTTTTTAAATTATTTCTCAATACCAAACTTTACTTGTACCTTTACTCATGTGTCGGCTTTATAAGAATTTGGGACAAATTATAATAAAATGCACAAGAGCGCCAAAAGAGCTAGACGCGAGCCTGCTAACAATCGGCCAGGTTTCAAGATTTTCTTATCTTCAACGAGAATTTCATGCAATATCGTTCTTTTAGAAGTGGTAGTGAAGACCAGGTGTATGTCTCCACCCCCGATAGAATTTACCGCCGATCATCCATTTAAAATCATGCTTCAAGCTAGACATGGAAAAGTTGCAAATGCTTTGTTCCTAGGACGAATATCCAAACCTCAGGAAAATCATTTCGAGCGTTCACCAACAGAAAATTTCCTGAGAGTTATTTAAGAATTATTTATTTTGTAATTTATATTATATTGAAAATTGGTTGTATATGTTGCATGTTTCGTTTTATGCATAATAAATGATTTACGAGTATTTACCGAATGTTATTTCATTTATAGAGTGGTGGGCTACTCATCTTCCCATCTATATTTTCGACAAATGTTCATGTGGGCGCACTTTGGAAGAAATACTTTTTTACTACAATCATAACCTGGAAATTCACCTTTTTAATGCTTTTGTCAGCAAGTGTCGCTGACAAGTAAAATTATTCTGGTATCTATATAGAATATAGACCTATGTGTACATCTAATATAGGTTCTCTAATGTCAGTTGAATGGAAGAAAAATTGTTCAATATATAAAGCGGCCAAGGTTGCATGATTCGTCTCCCTCCATAAAGAATACATTTTTTTGAAAACTGAAATAACTCATATTTAATGAGCTGTATAATTACTAATAAAACATATATGACAAATAAAAACTGAAAATTAATTATTACAAAAAAGTTTTGCTTTTAAACATATTCTCCTGGAACTTATCTGCGAAATGTTTCAGCCCCTTTCTTAATTTTGAGACGGAAACATTAAATTTTCATGATCCGCCTGGTACGGTGGTGTTTATCATCAGATTCCTGATTTTCAACTGTAAATGACTATAAATAACTTTTTCAACAGAATTAATATTCAAAACAAGCATTTCCATACTTTTACTTTTAATTTCCTATTTTTTTCCTATTGAAATAATTAACGCTAATATCTATTATTTATTTCACACCTCTAATCTCGGTGAAATTAACACCACATTAATTTGCTACATTTTGTGATTTATATTGAAGTGAAAAACAACCAGGCAGTATAAGCACGTGATAACTGCCCCTGGATTTTTCCAACAATTTATTTTTGTACATTGGTATAGGAAAAGTCAAATAATGTGGGGCTCCTAGGATACCACTAACAATAAATATAAAATATTAAAATCCTATGTAAAATACACCCTTACACAAACATATTACATAATTTTAACAAACATTAATTTAACATATACAGGGTGTCCCAATAAAAACTCCCAGGCCGGATATATTCTAAACGAATATAGATATTTTTATTCTGTAAAAGCCAATTTGTAGATCATGAAGAAAGCTTCATTTAATTTCATAAACAAAATTTCAAACAGCATTCATAACAATATATAGTTAAATAATACTTACCAGAGATTGTTACTTTGTGACACTGTGTAATTTATTGTATATTTATTTATAACACAAAAACACTGCAATATTTTGATTGGCTGGTTACTGAATGGAAACCTATATAGAGTGCTTTGTTTTCTATGTCGATATTTGCTAATTATACTGTCAAATAATGGCAAGGAATCAGATTATAATTTTAGGAAGAGGGCTGATGATTAAATTTGGTGACAGAATTTAACAAATCATACATGAAAAATATGTACTAATTTCAAATGCAAGAATAACGGTATATCTTAAACATTTCTCCAAAATTAAGATATAAACATTTTTATAATACTTTCAAAAACAAAAAACTTTCATGATAAAAATGCATGTAGCTTGAGGTGGTGACAACCAGAGGACATGACTTTTTACAAATTAAAGAGTTAGAAAAACATATGAATTATATATTTTTTGCAGTGTTGTGCATAAAATAGTTTAAAACTAATGTTTTGGTTTTAAATTCATAAAAATATCCAATACTAATTTACTAAACGTTGAGACCATGATGACATCAAAAGGTAATATTTGTAAAGAATTACCCTTATCGTGTTACAATAAACGATCTGCACGTACTCATACATACACATAGACATTTTTTAATGATGATTTTCAACAAATTTCAATATCACAATTTTAGGACTGCAAATAATGGCCAAATGTTTGCCTCCACCTCCGGAAGAATTTACCGCCGATCATCCATTCATAATCATCCTTCAGGCTAAACAAGGAAATGTCGCAAATGGTTTGTTCCAAGGACGAATAAACAAACCTCAGTAAAATAATTTCGAGCGTTCACTAACGGACAATTGCCTTAGATTTATTTTATTATTATTTAATTTGTAGTGTATATTGAAAATTAATTGTATATTTGGCATATTTCTTTTTATGTATAATAATACAGATTACGAGTATATTACCGAATATTATTTCCCTGGCAAGTCATTTTGGTGTCACAAAAGATGGTTTCTTTTTCAGCATTTGATTGGGGTTATGTTGTTTGTTTGGAATATGTATTCATAGAAGGTGACAAAGAAATCATTGTTGTATTTTTAGTTGTGATAATAATTGCGATGGCAATAACATAATATACGGGATGGTCCTTAATCTGGAGTGGTGATTCTACATAAAAAATATGAAAAAAAGTTCATATAAACATGGGTCCAGGGCGCCACGGGCCTCTGAAGGGGACACGCAAAATGAGTGAAATTCCATTCATTATTATCTTGAATAAACTAAGGAGAGATAACAAATTACTACTAAAAATTAAAAGACTCAGCAGGTTTTAAAGATTAACAAATTAAATTAAATGTTCAAAATGGGCGCCATTCATTTCCACACAAGCTGCTAGACTGCAAGATAGCCTTTTTGTGTATTTATTATAGCAGTGAGTGCAATAAAAAATGTACAATACACAAAGCGGCGTCAATGTCGCATATTCGACTCCCCCTGAAAGATGTGTTTTTTTGAAGACGCATGAACTGAAATAACTCACATTTGATAAGTTGTATGATTACAAATAAAATCACCTAGGTATTGAAAATATATATATTTCCAGTAGTTATGACATTAATTTTAAAACAAAAACAATAACTTTTCATGATCCGTCTTGCCATCATTACCATCAGAATAATAATGATAATGATAATAATAATATAGGTCTTTATTTGGGCGAAATTCGCTTGCAATCGCTCTTCCACATCACTGATGATGATTTTCAAATGCAAGCGATGACATATCACTCACATTGTCATCAATATCATATTCTGATAAATACTGTACATCAAAATCTGGTTTAGATTGTTCATTTGAAAGGTAGTCCTTTATTGTCTGTAATTGTTTATTTGTGGCATATTCAGATTTTCTTACTTTTTATTGGATATTTTGCCACTGTCCTTTACTTTAAGTAATTTAGTCCATTGCGCTGTTTGCACAAATTGGTAGATGCTAGCCCCACTTTTTCGTAAGGACATGTTTTCGTCTTACAACCAGCATTTGAGTTCCTTTCTAGTAGTGGCTTGATTCTTTTTGGTGTCCCAACGAGCATTAATCCAGGAGTGTTCGTCAGCCAATGGCAATGTTCTGATAACGACTTATTCGTACATTATATAACCATTGCTGTATTTGTAAATACACCCTTAAATAGTGTTTGTGAGAAATCTCGTAGAGTTGGAGGGAACTGTTAGTTTATACGTACTAGAAGTGCGTTGTATGTAATATGTGCCGTTCCTCCAGTTGGAGCAATACAATGCTTCGATGACACTTTTACCTGGAGTGCGAAATTCCATAATTAGTTCCACATCCACGTACGTAGTGGAATGGTATAATAGTAATCGTAAAAAAAAATCAAAATTTTTTCTTGAAATAGGTTTAGAACGTCATGAAACGTCGAGATTTTAAATTTGAGCGAAAAAAAATCTGTCTGTCTGTAACTTTTTTTTGTCCACACGTTTTCTTCGGTTTAAGATATTGATTGGATTGTTTTGTGAAGATAACCGGTGAAGGGTTGGGGGGTAAATAGGGGGAAATATGTAAAGCAAGCTGCTAAGAGTACAGAAACTTGAAATTCGATGAATGTACTACAAGCCAAGGCCTCAAAATTTTTTATAATATTTTTCGTCCTCCCCACCCCCAAGTCATTATTAAAGGGGTTGATAAAATAAAATTGATATACTTACTTGAAATTTGGTACACGTATATACAATAATGACACCAGGAACTAGATTATATTTTGGAATTATTCTGATGAAGGGTTGGGGGTTAAATAGGGAAAAATAAGTAAAGCAAGCTGGCAGAGCTGGGTAAGCCCTGGTGAAAAAGTAATTAGCAATTACAATTCCCTTTTTTTTCGTGTAATTGTAATTGTATTTAAGTACTTTTTTTTATTAAAGTAATTTGGAATTGTAATTGCAGGAACATTTTTATAGGAATTGTAATTTGTAATTATATTATTTGAACTATCTAATTACAAATTACTTCTATAAGTACAATTACTTTTTTCAATTACAATTACTTTTTTCAATTACAATTACTTTAAGAACATGCGTATGTGGTTTAACAAACAAACGTAGACTTGCAGTTCCATCTTTGGAAATCGCATCATCCTGTTTGTTTCTATTCCATTTGAAGAAAGTGTTGTGCCGCGTGAACATTAAGAAGTGATTTAGTGAAGTAACTTCGGAATTAACATAAAATAAGTACATTTTATTTTATTACAATTATTATTAATTTAGAAAATATGTTGTCTATAGCACCAAGATTAATAAAAATATATATTATGTGTTACTGCCCTTATTTTGAGCTAAGAAAACTTCTGGTTCGGTTAGTCAGCCTTTCGGTCATACTTTTTTGATTCATAATTTTTTTAATAATTATTATTTCTGTCCCAACATCTCATATAAGAAAAACCATTGTGCTCGTGGAAAAAAAAAAATGGTAATTTTTGTTTTTTACGTTTGAAGTCATTTTAGGTAAAAGAACAAAATGAATTTCGAACAAAAAATTTCTTCTCAGTTTGTCTGCTTGACTGCCTGTCTGTCTACTGAGTGTCTAGGGAATTTTGTTACTACAATAACTTGAAATTGACTTTCTTCAAAATTAAAACGGAAAAATTAACAATAAAAATGTTTTAATGTTTTTTTTACGAATATAATAATGCTTTTCCATTTTATAATATAAAATAAAGGAAAATCAAAAGCAACTGTTTTCGAGACATTGGTGTATCACTTCCTAAAACATGAAACTTATATATATTCCTAAATAAAAGGCATTTTTCATTTAAAATACGTTTATTTAGTAAACTATTTATATTTAATTTGTTTTAATATTATTATAAAATTTATTTTAATTTTACCTACCTACTACTTTGCGAAATAATCGCAAGCAACTAATATACCAGACGACTGAGAACATTTTATAGTGAAACCCATGAAAAGTTGCAAACTGAACAATTTTTTTTTATGAGTTCGTGGAAGTATATTATAGAATAATATCCTGAAAAGTTTACATTTCGTTCGGATGCAGAACATAAAAAAATATTTTTTCATTCAGTCATTTTTTCAAAATTTTGAAATTAAGTCAGGGTAGGAAAAAATAAAAAATACAGGTGGATAGACTATGTGTTCCTGAACAAAAAATGTCCTAATAACATGTATCGCTAAAGCCTACCATGGCTTCCTGAAAAAAAAAAAATAGTGAAATAATTTTGTCACTCTTCGCGGCCAATCGCACGGTTAAATGTCTAAATGCATACTATGGAACCCCTAAACATTCTTACCAGTTCACACGATTAAAATAAAGCCTTTCTCTCTTTCTGATTACACATTTTTAACATTTTTCTTAGTGAATAGGAGGATAAATAGTCGAGTATGGAGGGAAAATATATAATTATGAACGCATACACAGACACCACACATAGCCTCTGAATCGCTTGCATGAAGTTTTACGTGCCTTTACTACTTTTAATTAAAATTTTTAACTTACCTTTTTGTCTGTTTAGTCACTAGAATTTACTTTATCATAAAAGTAATTAGAAAAGTAATTGCCAAGTTAATTTTTCATGTAATTGTAATTAATTGAATATAATTCCTTTTTTAAAAACACGTACTTTGTAATTGTAATTAGTTCCTTTTTAAAAAAAGTAATTTGTAATTGTAATTATTTTTAAATTACAAGTAATTACCCAGCTCTGCAAGCTGGTAAGAGTACAAAACTTCGGTGTATGTACTAAAAGCCAAGGCTTCAGATTTTTTAATAATACTTTTCAACCTCCACCACCCCTACTCCATTATTGAAGGGGTTGGTAAAATAAAATTGAAATATTCACTTGAAATTTGGTACACATATGTACCATAACGACATCTGGAACTAGATTATATTTTGAGATGATTCCGTTGAAGGGTTGGAGGTTAAATAGGGGAAAATAAGTGAAGCAAACTGGTAAGAGTACAGACACTTGAAATTCGATGCATGTACTATAAACCAAGGCCTCAGATTTTGTATAATATTTTTCAACCCCCAATACCCCTACTCCATTATTAAAGGGGTTGACAAAAATAAAATTGATATATTCACTTGAAATTTGGTACACGTATGTATTATGGAACATATGGAACTTGATTATATTTTGAGATGATTCCGTTGAAGGGTTGGGGGTTACATAGGGGTAAATAGGGCAAAATAAATAATGCAAGCTGGTGAGAGTACCGAAACATGAAATTCGGTGTATGTACTAGAAGCCATGATCTCAAACTATTTATAATGTTTTTCAACCCCCCACCACCCTTATTCCATTATTAAAGGGTTTGATAAAATAAAATTGAGATATTAACTTGAAATATGGTAGACGTATGTATTATAACGACATCTGGAATTAGATTATATTTTGAGATGATTCCGTTGAGGTGTTGGGGGTTAAATAGGAGTATATAGAGAAAAATAAGTAAATCAAGCTGGTAAGACTACAGAAATTTGGGATTTGGTGTATATACTAGAAACCAAGGCCTCAGATTTCTTTCTAATTTTTTTCAAACCCCGCTAACTCCATTATTAATGGGATTGATAACATACAATTGAAACATTCACTTGGAAGTTAGTAAAGTTCTGTATTGTGATGACATCAGATTGAAATGATTCCATTGAAGGGGTGGGAGGTGGCAGCTTGTGAATAAGGGAAAATAAGTAGGGTAAACTAGAAATGTCATTTTTATCATATATGGTAGAAACCAACGCCTCAAACTTTTCTATGACATCTGCCCCAAATATTATTAAAATTCTATGACCAATAATTTCCACATACTAAAATGCAGATCTAGTCAAGATGTTTCCTTTAAAGTGACTTGAATGAAAAATCTGGATGTGGAAGTAGTGATTCCTTAAGCAGCGGTTTTTTCAGAGTTTTTGTTTTTTCCGAAGTAAAACCTTTAGTAACTGGAATATACGATAACCTTAAGAAAAGCATCTAAAGCACAATGTTTTAATTTGTGTTATTTTTTAACATGCTAACGAGATAGTTTTCTTTATTAAAAACTTTTAAAAAAACATTATTTCTCAATATTTTCATTATTACAAATCAATTCGGAATCAGGTATTTTGACAAAATTTAATTGTACAAATAAAATTATACTTTTTTTAAAAATTAAATTTAAACAATGTTAATTTTAAGAAACATTTTCTAATACTTGGTCAAAATACTTGCGAGAGCTCTTCGTAGTTTTTTTCTTATATCTATATTATAGTAGTAAAAACTTTGTAAATTCTATTTTAGCGATGATGGCTCTAATGGCTCTTGCTTATTTTGCACATCCAACACTAGAAGAGTTTACAGCTGATCATCCATTCATAATAATTCTTTGGGCTAGACAGGAAGACACGACAAATATTTTGTTCAAAGGGCGGATCTATGAACCACTGTTTTAAAATGTTAATTTACAATGTTTGTCTACTGCACAATATTTTGTTTATGTTTGTTAATATTTGTGCTTATTGGATTTATATACTCGTCAATCATTTAGGTTTATTCTTTAATGATACATAATGAAATATTAATTAGGTATATCTATTTATCTTAAAATTGTCATTATAATGTGTAATAAAATTTTATAATTATCACTGTTTTCTTCTCTTGAAATTATCAGTAACGTTTATAATTGCATTTTTGCAATTCTGTACTAAAATGTCAACTTCTTATTTATCATTATTAGTGTTAAAATGTTAAAATTACATACTTTTTAACTGCTTCTCCCACTGCTCTGGGGTTGTTTAAAAAAAAATAGAGAAAATTTTTAAGTTTAAATATAAATAAATATTATTAAGTTACAAAACTAACAGTCCGTAATGTTTATAAACTTAAAAGTAATAAATTTGTCAAAAATGTGATAAGATTTTGAACCAGGCTTGGCGGCTTAAATAAAAACTAACGTTATTTACGATAACACTGCGAAGAGTATCCCATAGAATGTGCAACAATTAGATAAAAAGTTCAATAAATTGGCGAAGAGTATATTTGTTTTTGTTTACTTATACATTTCTTCCTCGGCCCCGTCATCTCTCTTCTAAGCATGGAACAAGCTTTACTAATCTAAGTATTAGTTTTACTTAGTAATTTCATGTGTGGTGATAACACCCCCTGCAATGGATGGTCTATTCACTACACAATCCTCACCTAAAGTTGTATAGCTTCTACATATATACTGGTATACAAGCTGTTAGAAGATCTGTTAAAACCTGGTAAAAGAGACAAGTATTTTAGAAATCACAAATCAGTTCTGCATCAGGATATTTTGGCAAAATTTTACTAAACAACCATAGTCATGTATTTTCTTGTAATTATACAGAAACGAAGTTAAATGTTAAGGACTATTTTATAATATGTTGTCAAAGAACTTGAGAAGCTTCTTCTAAGGCTAATATACTTAAAAGTTTGTATATTCTTATTATAGCAATGATCAGAAGAATGAATCTATTGGGCCAAATGTGATAAAAGGGTCTTATTGAAATGGGTTTCAGTATTCTCATTTTAAACGAAATCAGAACAAAAATTCAAATATAAAGGTAGGCAGGACATTCCTAAGAAAAGCAGCTAAAGCATAATTTTCCGTCTTTTCAATAAGACTTTTTTTGCAAAGGAACTTGTTTATTTTAAGTCTCAATCTTTTAATTATGACAAATCAATTATGTATCAGCTCTCGGGTATTTTGGCAAAATTTTATTAAACAAAATTATGCAATTAACAATAATCGGAAATTTGGTCATCATTCCAGATCCGTACTAAAGCGCTAGTGTAAAATATACGTAAATTTAAAAATGTATATTGATCGGCAAAAATTATGTATGTACATTATTTTAAAAGCCTTTATTTAATTTAATTTGTTGTGTGTCTGTCCATCTGTCTGTATGCTACAAATTTTGCAATCAAAATTTCAGCTTGTTCTAATTAAGTTAGAGCTTTGAAATTTTGTACACGTTTATAAGTCGGTGACAATGGAATATGGTATATCTATTCTAAATCCAATGTGGTGGACGCCCCAAGATGGCGGATTCCCCTTTCTTCACAACCCCCTTGACATGGGTTTGAAATGAAAGTGTTTTGTCTATCTGTAAAATAAATAAAGACTAAAAAGTAAGAAATTGAATTATACAGGTGTATAAAAAAGTATTAAAAACAAAAGTTTTATTAAAAAAAAGTACCTACTGACTAAAAAAGGAAGACTTATTTTATAATATTTTGTCAAAAAACTTGAGAAAGCTCTTCCCAGTATTTTCTACAGCTAATGTTCTTAAAAGTCTATATTTTTATTTTAGCAGTGACTTCAGCAGTGCAATGTAGTTTCCATATGCTTACACAGCAAGAAGACTTTACAGCTGATCACGCATTCATAATAATTCTTCAAACTAGACAAGAAGACAGGACAAATATTGTGTTCAAGGGACGCATCCGTAAACCACAATTTTAAAACGTAGTTAGGCTTTTGTCAATATTTGCTCATATATTGGATTTATCATAGTATTTTATATTTATTTCTTAATGCGATATAATAAAATATTAATTATTGTTAATAATTATTTTTATCTGGAAATTACCAGACATCTTAAAGTGGACGAAAATTAAAGTGGCGTGCAAAATCAACGACGAAAGGTAACCGTCTGCCATTCAGTGATCGAAAAGAACATTCAGGGTGTTTCAGAGTTAAAGGTACATACGGTACTTGTGGATAGAGGAGACTTTGGCGGTTCCAAATTACCCGGCATTAATGCATCTATCGTCCTTCCTTACTGAGATACAAGATCAAAAAATATTTGGCCAAAATCAATAAAACATCCTGTATCTCAGTAAGGAAGGACGATGGGTGCATTAATGTCGGGTTATTTGGAACCGCCAGAGTGTCCTCTATCCACAAGTAACGTATGTACCTTTAACTTTGAAACACCCTGTATAACTGCGAATTTTTTTAAAACGAATGGTTATCGATATCTATCCTCATAGGTCGTTAGTATATATCCTTGACATACCCCAGTTACACAGGCAGACGAAAATTCCGCTTGGTGCGCAATAGAGGAAATTTTTTTTTTATCTTCTTAAAATTCACTCTACCGCGCACCGAACGGAATTTTCGTCGGTCAATGTAACTGGTGTATGTCAAGTACAAATACTAACGACCCATGAGGACAGATATCGATAACCATTCGGTTTAAAAAATATCCACCCCCCCTCCATATTTTTCCACCATACCAAAAATTTTCAGAGAGAAAAGAATTTCGTAGTTATATGTTCTCTTCGATCACTGAGTGGCAGGCGGTAACCTTTCGTCGTCGATTTTGCATGCCATTTCCCTAACTATAAGTTTAGATTTGCTTAAAGAGAGCTTATCTCAACAATTTCTTGTACATTCCTATACTGATTTAAACGAAATCTGATTACCAATAACCTAATTGCAAACAATTTGTGTTCAAAATCAATTTTTAAATTTTAAGATTATATACAGGGTGATGAACGAAACGGAATATAAAATCTTGGGCTTCATTGTTGTCATATTTTAATGCAGTGTAGTTAAAAATTTCAAATATAGTGACAGCGAGGAAATGCCTGGGAAAAGCAGCCAAAGTATAATTTTTCAATTTAAGACAGTTTTCTTTGACAAAATAAACTTGTTTATTTTGTGTCTTAATCTTTTAATTATTGTAAATTAATTTATGTATCAGCCTTCAGATATTTTGGCAAAATTTTATTAAAGAAACAGAAGTTATTCATTTTTCTTACAATTATACATAAAAAAATGGCCATTTTATAGTAATCTGTCAACTTCAGAAACCCCTTCCTAGTTTCTTCTATGTTCGTGTTATAGAATTAGACATAATGGACTGTTGTTTAGAAATAACTCCCCCAGCAGAAGAAGAGTTTACAGCCGACCATCCATTCCTAATAATTCATCAACTTAGGCAGGAAGACGCGACAAACATTTGGTTCACAGGGCGCATCTACACACCACAGTGCTAAAATGTAATTAGGTTTTTGTTGTTGCACAATATTGTTTTCATCTATTGAATTTATATAGCCGTTAAAATTATTTAAATTGTTTTTTAATGATATGTAATAAAATATTAATTATAGCCGTTCTTATCTTGAAATTTCCTGTTACCTTATGAACGTCTTTTTGTTACAATGAAGGGTTAGTGTCGTTTCGTATTTGAACAGGACCAAAATACGAAATAACCTAAACACACCACACATATTTGAAAAAGCAGAGACAATATTCATTACCCACCGGCATTGCAAATTATAGTAAACAGGGGAGGTGAGGGGGAATTTTACACCTTCGACATATCCCGCCGTGTCACTATTGTAATAAACGAGGGGTGGAGGGAAAAAAGGGGTACTTTTCTTAAAATCCCGCCACAGCCACCATTGTACCAAATGGGAGGTAAGAGGAAATTATACCCCTACAAATAATATTCCACCTTGTCGCCACCACCGTTGTAATGCCACAGGGGTATGGTTATCGACACCCCCCTCAAACAATGCACACAAAATTTAATAAACACTAATAATAAAAGAAATTAACCAAATAGTTGGTAGTTTCGCTGCCATCACTCTGATTTAACAGAGAAATAATTAAATTAATAGGTAGGTAGTGCTCTTCGGGGATGTGAATCCGTTAGCCATGTATATTTAAAGGTAGGTAGTGGAAGAGACTCCCTTAGAGAGAGAATAATACTAGCCCTTTGAATTTAATGTACTTTAATTAAAAAAATGTGGAAATTTTACTTTACTTTCGTAAAAAGAATAATGACAAACTTTTACCAGTAAGTTGAGCACGAAATGTTCCATATCGCACTTGTTGCCTAGCAACCAATGCAAAATGAAAATCTATACAAAATGTAGTTGTTTATAATTGAATTTACACTTGTTAAATGAACCTTTTTCCACAACGCTTTTCGCACAAAAGAATGATTTATGATTCGTTTTTGTTCAAAACATTTAGTATTTTGTTATACCTAATTCGGGAGTAACGAAAATTCTTTATCATCGAATATGGGGTCTTCTGGATTTCCTTGATATCAACCATTTTTATGACTACTAAGTCCAGCTCTTAGCACTTATTGATTGCGGTTGTGAAATAAACAACCCAGAATGGAAACAGATGATACTGAATGGTTGGTGCGTAAGTAGAATTGTCGAAATTTGAACAAAAAGTAGTCTTATTTGAGTGGCTTCTATGCAGGGATAACTACATTCACTGTCACAGCAGCAAGAAAATATTTAATTGCCATTCACGACCATTTGTCAGATTATTTTCTTCTCAATCTCCGCCTTCGCATATTATTCAAACGAGCTTCATTTATAAAATATGGTGACAGCTAGGCGTAGTGTTAGGAAAAGCAGCTAAAGCATGAAAAAATGTTCCGTTTTTGTTTAATACGCCAACGAGATACTCTTTTGAGTCAAGGACTTTGTTACAAGTTTTTTATGAATATCACTTACAATTGGTGGATCTGTTTCTCAAGCAAATATGTTTTGTCGATTACTTACCACTTAGTAATTACAAAAATACGAGTGGCAATAGATGCTAGTTAGTGGAGCTCCGTAGGCCGACATTTTGAACCTGCAAGGTGTCTACTTTTATGCCATGATTAGTACATGTGAAGCCAATTTTGTAAGAACAATTAATTTAATTTATAAATTAAGTTTCCACCACTAAGAAAAATTTGTCATGTTCTAAGACAAAGGATTATTAATCATGTTTCTAGTTGATACAGTTGTATTAAGTAATTGCCCGCTCGCTCATATCTTATAAATGCAATCATATCTTAAGGACTATTTTATATACTTTGTAAAAAATTGAAGAAGTTCGTCCCATTCTTCTAAGGTTAATATTTCTAAAAGTTTGTCTATTCTTATTTTAGCAATGTTTGCAGCGTCTTGTTGTATGCCAACAGCACCAGAAGACTTTACAGCTGATCACGCATCCATAATATTCCTTGAGGCTAGACAAGAAAATACGACAAATGTTTTGTTTAAAGGACGTGTCTATAAACCACAGTTCTAAAATAAAAATAAGTTTTTGTCACTTCACATTTTTTTTTCTTTTATTGGATTTATATTCCTGTCATAGTCATTCAGGTTACTTTATTTAACTTTTAATGAAATATTAATTGTTACTATTTTAATCTTGAAATTGTCAAGTACTTTATTAATAAATGCTTTTTTTATTATAACGGAGGATGATTTTCATTTATTGTTCTAAAATATTCAACATACTATATAATAATAAAATACAATGCTGAGTATAAATGCTTTAAGTGAATTTAAATAAAGTTCAATGGGCTTGCTCCATGATATTCTTTTTATATGGTTTTATACTTTTTCATATAGTACTCGATATTCTCATTATGCACTTAAAATTTCGTAATATTAACTTTTTCCGTTCTAGAGATATAAGGAGTTGAAATTAGTAATAGTTGCAAAAACCGAGCGCTCATTTGTGACGTCAGTATACGCAAGTGACGTAAGAAAAGTGGCTTTCTGGGACCATTCAAATTTAACCTGAAAGGTCGAAAAACATGGAATTTTCAAACACTGGTAACTAAATAAATACGTCGAGTGGAAGTTCGTTCTATGTCTCTACGGAAAGGAGAAGGTCGGCGATGAATCCTAATCGTAAATTGCAGGGTCAAAATCGAAAATTCGTCCCGACAGGAGCGAGAGAAAATTGTAATTTTTTGACATTTCACCAAATTGTACTCCCCTACTGTCAAGAAGTAAGCAAAACAAAACAATACTTCGAAAACACTTATAATTATAACAACTAAGGAGCATCATTTCTATTGAGATCGCCGAGTCTATGCGTATAGTGACGTAACGCCTGGCCACGCCCCGTTTTCGCGAGGTGGAGATTTGTAATAGTTTTTAAGATACTAAACGTGTGAATAAGATTCTCATTTTTTGCAGATCGATTTTTTTATACTTGAACTTTCGATTTATGAAATAAAAAAAAAATGCCGAACAAGCCCCTTATCAATAACACAACAAATTGTTTACAATTTAAATGACAATTAGATCTGCCTATGTAGATCTGGATATTCTGTTAATTGGCTAACCGACGAAAATCCTAATGAAAATGAGAATGATTAGGATTGTCCGATCCTGTGTTGTTACAAAAATACAAAATCTCAATAAAATGTCATTTTCTCCCATCTCGTACTCTTTGCAGATGTACCCAAGTAGAATTGTCGAAATTTGAACAAAAAGTAAAGTCTTATTTCGGTGGCTTCTATGCAGACGAGACTGACCATTTATCAGATTATTTTATTTACTATAAGTTTTCTTCTCAATCTCCTCCTTCCTCATATAGTATTCAAACAAGCTTCATTATTCTTCTAATTTCATGTATCAAATATGGTGACAGCTATATAGTCTTAGTGTTAGGAAAAGCAGCTAAAGCACGAAATTTAAATGTTCCCTTTTTGTATAATGCGCCAACGAGATACTTTTTTATGTCAAGAACTTTGTTACTAGTTTTTTATGACTCAGTATTTTAGATACCTACTTATTACATATTTATTCTGCCTTAGTTTTCAAGTAATTTGGCAAAATTCTATTGAACAAATAATATGATCATTTTTGTAATTGTACAGTACAGTACAGCGACCAGTCTGCACTTACCTAACACATTTGTATCACTTATGGACAGTTCCTTAGGCATGACGTACAAAGAAATTGATATGACAAATTTTCATAGTGATGGAAACTTCACTAAATAACTCGAAATATCTTTTACAATTAGTGCAAATATTAATATCAGGCGAATATTTGTTTATCCATTACTTACAACTTAGTAAGTACAAAAATACGATTGGCAGCATACAGCCCGCTTAGTGGGGGTTCAGAGGCAGCATACATATCAATTAGTTGAGCTCCATAGGCCGATTTTAAACCAGCAAAGTGTCTACTTGTATGTCATTCATGAACAGTACATGTCAAGCCAATTTTATAAAAATAATTAATTTAATTTATAAATTAGGTTTCCACCACTAAGAAAAATGTTCATATCACTTTTGTTGTCTGTCATGCTCTAAGACAAAGGATTATTAATCATGTTTCTAGCTGTAATAGAGTTGTATTAGGTAATTGCATGCTGTCTCATCATAATATAAATGAAGTCAAATCTAAAGGACTATTTTATATATTTTGTAAAAAACTTGAAGAAGTTCTTTCCACAGCTTCTAAGGTTAATATTATTAAAGGTGTATACTCTTATTTTAGCAATGTTTGCTGTGGAATGTTATAGTATGCCTCCACCACCAGAAGACTTCATAGCTGACCACACATTCGTAATATTTCTTCAGACTAGACAAGAAAACACGACAAATGTTTTGTTTAAAGGACGTGTCTATAAACCACAGTTCTAAAATAAAAATAAGTTTTTGTCACTACATAATATTTTTTTTATTGGATTTAAATTCGTCATAGTCAATTAGGTTAGTGCTTTTAACTTGTAATGAAATGTTAATTATTACTATTTTAATTTTAAAATTGTCAATCGCCTTAATAAATGTTTTCTTTATTACAACGAAGGATGATTTTCATTTGTTATTTCAAATTGTTAAACATACTAAATAATAATAAAAACACAATGCTGAGTAGAAATGCTTCAATGAATTTAAACAAAGTTCGATTATCAATAACGCAAATTGTATACAATTTAAATGACAATTAGATCTGGATATTCTATTAATTAGCTAACCGACGAACACCCTAATAATGAGAATGATTAGGATTATTCGATCCTGTGTTGTTACAAAAATACAATATTTTCTCCCATCTCTCGTACTCTTTGCACATGTACCTAAGTAGAATTGTCGAAATTTGAACAAAAAGTAAAGTCTTATTTGAGTGGCTTCTATGCAGACAAAACTAAATTCACTGACACGGCAGTAAAACTTTCCATTCACGACCATTTGTCAGATAACTTTATTTACTATAAGTTTTCTTCTCAATCTCCTCCCTCATTCATTATTCAAATGAGCTTCATTATTCTTCCAGTTATATTTATGAAATATGGTGACAGCCAGAACTGTGACCACTTTTCAGATATGGGGCCGTCCATAAATGATGTCATGCTTCTTTTGCCAATTTTTGACCCCCCTCCCCCCCTGTGTCCCACATTGTCACGCTCATCCGATCCCCTCCCCACCCCCTCTCTCTCACGTCACACTAACTTTTATGTAAATTAATAATATCAAAGATGCTGATAGGAATGAATAATCAAAATACTTATTATGTATAAAATTATTTTCTTGTTGGAGTTGGAGTTTGTGGGAGGGCAGTCACATTTAGGTGACCGCAGCACCTAGGCCCCATTGGGCCCCTTGTACATCCTCCCGAGGGATACAAGATTCCACGTAGGCCTCCAACCATCCTAATCTTGTGAAGAAGGTGGTGATGCTGCCTAGGGGAATATCCCTCAAGTCGGCCAAAGTAGGCCAACGTTCTCCCAAAATGGATTCTCTGCTAGAGGAGACTGCCGGGCACTCACAGAGTACGTGTTGGACAGTCTCGTCTTCTTGTTCACAACCTCTGCATAGGGGTGTGTCATTTAACTTCATGTTATAAAGGTGCTTCCTCAGCTGGCAATGACCAGTAAGAATTCCTGTCGCGAAGCGCAGGTTCTTCCTGGACATTCCCAGGTAGATCATCGTTGTATCCTTGTCAGGGTATCTAAGCAGATCCCTGGCCAACTGACAACTATGAGTTTCATCCCACAGTTTTTTAAATTTTCTGTGGGTGTTTCCTTTGATCATTAGCATTATTGCTGAGGTCGGCAGTATGTTGGAAGGGCCAGGTCCAAGTATACTTAGACTGGCTGCCTTCTTAGCCAGACTGTCAGCTTTCCTGTTGCCTCTGCACTGTGCATGCCCTTTGACCCAGCATAGAATGACACTGTTCACGCTGGAGGCGCCCACGAGTGCCTGATGGCATTCCCATACTGACCCTGTTGTTATTTTGTGTCTCTGTAGGGCCAGTAGTGATTGTCTACTATCAGTGTAGATTCTTATTGTTTTTCCCGTTATTTGTTTACGGGAAATTTCTTTTGCGGCTATGGTTATTCCCGCCAGTTCTGTTTGTATTATACTGGCTTGTTTGTCCATAGCCCATTTAATTTGAATTTGCAGGTTCCTGGAGTATACCCCACAACCTGTTCCTTCTTTCTTTTTCGATCCGTCTGTGAAGATGTTAACTGTTCCTTCACTGACAACCTCATTGCTACTGTTGGTGTGTATTTCATAGGGTCTATCAAAGATGAACTGTGGAGAAATACCATCTGCACGTACCTGCAGAAGTGGCATTTGTTTAATTGCCTCATTCCACAGCCGGCATCTGGTCACTCCACATCCTATGTTTGGCTGTATACCAACGGATTTGAGACGTGCCATAGTAGTTAGGGCCACCTCTTCTAGATATATGTCTAGTGGTGGCAGGCACAGCATCACTTCCATTGCTCTTGTTGGTGTCGTTCTCATAGCTCCAATTGTGTTTAAACAGGCTACTCGTTGTACCTGGCTGAGCTTACGTTTCGCTACAGTCTGCTGACTCTTAGGACACCAGACGATGGCTCCATAGGCTATCATTGGTCTTATTATAGCAGTGTAAATCCACATAGCCACTTTGGGTTTCATTCCCCAGGTTTTCCGTATGGTTCTGCGGCACTGCTCAAAAGAGATGTTATTTTCTTGTGTTGTGACATTACAATTGCTTGAGCCCCCTCCCCCTACCCTGTCACAAAGTGTCACAACCTTCAGAACCCCCTCCCCCCTTAAAGCGTGACATAATTTATGGACAGCCCCTATACTTGAAATATTCAGTAATGTACTTAAAATCTAACATTTGCAGTATCAGTGATAAGTAAAGTACTCCTCAAGTAGTTTCAGTATTTTAAATACTTCGAGTATTATTACTTTTGAAAACAATGATTTACAGTGTCTTAAATTACTTGCAGTATATATTTGTAAGTACTTTTTTAACACAGTGCTAGTATCAGATATATATTATTAAAATCACTTTTAGTATTTTAGAATTGCTAACAAGTATAAGTAATACAACAGTAACATATTTATATCAATAATAACGGTGAAGTTTTTGGAAGTATAATTTTCATTAAAAAAATCGGTGAAGGTAGTTACACAGAACTTCCCTCTTTATTTATACATGACGGTCACTCTCAAAAATTATTAAATACGAAACCACATATATGAGAATAGTAATCGAAAGGTATTATTACAAAGAAAACCTGATAACTTTTGGTCAAAAAAATATACAGAGTGGTCCATCCGATAGCAAAAATTCAATATTAAATAAAAGATGTCAAATATGGAAGGTTTG
The DNA here is from genome assembly GCA_963583905.1 of Stenurella melanura. NCBI lineage: Eukaryota > Metazoa > Arthropoda > Insecta > Coleoptera > Cerambycidae > Stenurella > Stenurella melanura. Next base: position 171,729,670 of record OY757311.1, read on the forward strand.
CGTAAATACCTTTACAAATTTTAACATGGTTGAATTGTTTTTTAGGTGACGACCCTGCATATTTTTCAATAAAACTATAATAGGTGTCTTCTTTGCCAAATACGTTAACTATATGTCAAATATTATTGCCATCTGTCATTTTTTAGTTCCATATCCACGCAGTGGAGTGGACGTATTGTTGTGGTTAAAAAAATGTCAAATTTTCATTTTCTTTTTAAATAGTCTTAGAATGTCATAAAACGTGGAAATTTGAAATTTGAGCGAAAAAAAAATTCTTTCCATCATCTATTCTATAGTAGTGGTCAAAAATTTTTTAAAATTTTCAACATTTTTTTCTGAAATAGGTTAAATTTGAGGGGAAAACATTTTTCCATTATATATTCTATAGTTGTAAAAAAAAAATTTTTAATTTTACTTTGACAAAATTTTCAATTTTATCTTTTTGAATTTTTTTTTATGAAATAGATTTAGAGTGTTATGAATTGAGCAAAAATAAATTTTACATCCTTCTACTAGTAAAAAATTTTCAAAAAGTTTTCAAAACTTTTTTTTTTCTGAAATAGGTGTAGAATGTCATGAAACGTGAAAATTTTAGATTTGAGCAAAACAAAATTTTCCACCTTTTATTCTAGGTAGTAAGAAAATCTTTCAAAAAAATTTTCCATTTGAATTTTTTTTCTAAAATAGGTTTAGAATGTGATGAAACCTGGAAATTTTAAATTTGAGCAGAAAAGAAATTTCCATCATATATTCTATGGTAAATAAATTTTAGAAAATTCTTTGACAAAATTTTCGAACGATTTTTCTTTTTGAATTTTACTTCCCTCGCATACCGAAGGGAAGTATTGTATTCGAGAAAAAATCACCCTCCGAGATTTTTTCGGATTCTGACGTTTCAGATCACGGATTTTACGAAAATATAGGTTTTTCAATTCCGTCAGCCTGTCTGTCTGTTGGTGCATTAACTAAAAAAACTACTTGACGGAGAGCAGTCAAATTTGGTATGTAGTTGACCCTACTGACAGCGAAGAAATGGTAAAATTTTCACTGGAAATATACAGGGTGGACCGTCTAAACGGAATAAATAGTGAAAAATTTTTTTATTTGCTCAAATTTAAAATTTCCACGTTTCATGACACACTAATCCTATTTCGGGAAAAAAAATTTTTGAAAATTTTTTTCACCATTTTTGAAAAAAATTTTACTACTGATTTTTTTTTTCTTTCTTCAAATTTAAAATTTCCACGTTTCATGGCATTCTAAACCTGATTCGAAAAAAATTTTTTTTAAAATTTTTTTACCAACATTTTTGAAAAAATTTTTACCACTAAAATAGATGGATTTTTTTTTTATTTCTTCAAATTTAAAAGAAAAATTAGAATTTTTTTCACTATTTTTAAAAAATTTTACCACTGAGATATAATTTTTTTTGTTCAGATTTAAACTATCCACGTTCCCATGGCATTCTAAAACTATTCAAACAAATTTAAATGTTTTTGAAAAATGAAAAAAAAAACATTTTTAATCTATTTATCACTACTATAGAATAGACGAAACATTTTTTTGCTCAAATTTAAAGTTTCCACGTTTCATGACATTCCAAACCAATTTCGGAAAAAAAAAATTTGCAACGTTTTGTTACCACTTTGGAAAAAAATTTAACCACTAGAATAGATGGAAACTTTTTTTTGTTCAAATTTGAAAATTTCACGTTTCATGACATTCTAAACCTATTTCAGAAAAAAAAATTCAAAACGTTTTTACCACTAAAATTGATCGATTTTTTTTTATTTGCTCAAATTTAAAATTTTCACGTTTCATAGCATTCTAAACCTATTTAAAAAATATATATAATTTTTAAATTTTAAACTTTTTTTACCACTACTATAGAATAGAAGAATACTTTCCTTTTTGCTCAAATTTAAAATTTCTACGTTTGACATTTTAAACCTATTTTTCAGGGGAAAAAATTTAGAAAATTTGTTTACCAACATTTTTGAAAAATTTCAAAAAAATGAAATTTTTTAACCGCCACTATACTTCCACTCCATTACGTGAGTGTTGATTGAAAATGTGACAGTTACCTACCCCGTACTAAATACCCGTTACTGGACGAAGTACTATTACCGGGTAGTCAGCATAATAAATACCCGTTACTTCTGTATTATCTTAGTATGAGCAAAGATTAGAGAATTAATCTTTGGTATGAGTATGAGTAATGAACCAATGAATGAGGAACAATGGTGGTATAGGTAAATCCAAATCGGTATGGTATTAGTACGAGTGTGCGCGTGCGGGTATCCGAGAACTTTAAATATTGTAAATGTAATGCCGGCGGCCGGCTACCGACTACTCGATTAGCACAAATATTTCCAAGTTACTGAGGGTTTTGACTGAATATTGAATAACGTACCTAATCTATACTAATAGCTTTTAGATAATAACAAAATTTTATATTTATATATTTTTTATGACTTCGTTATAATAAAATGAACACAAGCTTCAAAAATAAAATGGACATGCAGTTATAGTTCTAATAAGTAAAAATAAATAAACAGAAATAAATAAACAAAATTAAAAAGAGAAGACAGGAACAAATATTCGTCGGGAAAGACATAAAATAGTTGTGAACGGTTCCAAAGTAGCGGTACCGAAGTGACGGTTCCGAAGTGACGGTTCCGAAGTGACGGTTCCGAAGTGACGGTCCCGAAGTGACGGTCCCGGAGTAACGCTCCCGGAGTAACGCTCCCGGAGTAACGGTCCCGGAGTAACGGTCCCGGAGTAACGGTCCCGAAGTAACGGTTCCAAAGTAACGGTTCCAAAGTAACGGTTCCGAAGTAACGGTTCCGAAGTAACGGTTCCGAAGTAACGGTTCCGAAGTAACGGTTCCGAAGTAACGGTTCCGAAGTAACGGTTCCGAAGTAACGGTTCCAAAGTAACGGTTCCAAAGTAACGGTTCCAAAGTAACGGTTCCAAAGTAACGGTTCCAAAGTAACGGTTCCAAAGTAACGGTTCCAAAGTAACGGTTCCAAAGTAACGGTTCCAAAGTAACGGTTCCAAAGTAACGGTTCCAAAGTAACGGTTCCAAAGTAACGGTTCCAAAGTAACGGTTCCAAAGTAACGGTTCCAAAGTAACGGTTCCAAAGTAACGGTTCCAAAGTAACGGTTCCAAAGTAACGGTTCCAAAGTAACGGTTCCAAAGTAACGGTTCCAAAGTAACGGTTCCAAAGTAACGGTTCCAAAGTAACGGTTCCAAAGTAACGGTTCCAAAGTAACGGTTCCAAAGTAACGGTTCCAAAGTAACGGTTCCAAAGTAACGGTTCCAAAGTAACGGTTCCAAAGTAACGGTTCCAAAGTAACGGTTCCAAAGTAACGGTTCCAAAGTAACGGTTCCAAAGTAACGGTTCCAAAGTAACGGTTCCAAAGTAACGGTTCCAAAGTAACGGTTCCAAAGTAACGGTTCCAAAGTAACGGTTCCAAAGTAACGGTTCCAAAGTAACGGTTCCAAAGTAACGGTTCCAAAGTAACGGTTCCAAAGTAACGGTTCCAAAGTAACGGTTCCAAAGTAACGGTTCCAAAGTAACGGTTCCAAAGTAACGGTTCCAAAGTAACGGTTCCAAAGTAACGGTTCCAAAGTAACGGTTCCAAAGTAACGGTTCCAAAGTAACGGTTCCAAAGTAACGGTTCCAAAGTAACGGTTCCAAAGTAACGGTTCCAAAGTAACGGTTCCAAAGTAACGGTTCCAAAGTAACGGTTCCAAAGTAACGGTTCCAAAGTAACGGTTCCAAAGTAACGGTTCCAAAGTAACGGTTCCAAAGTAACGGTTCCAAAGTAACGGTTCCAAAGTAACGGTTCCAAAGTAACGGTTCCAAAGTAATGGTTACTCGTTGGAAATGTACCTGTTGGAAATGTACCTGTTATTTGACATCTAGAACCAAAATGTCAGGTTTTGGTCCCCCGCGAGCACGATGACAAACCGCAGAAGTGCGGAACGACAATTTTTATAATCGAGTCTTGGCTTAATTGGCTTATTCCGGTGAAATATAACTATTGCCATCAAGCATCCGTAGTAATTAGTGATGACGTCACTTCACGGATCATATCAAGCAAAGAGACAGACCTGAACCCAAACAACTATTCGGAAGTTGTTGGTTATTATTATATTTGGTGATTATAAGAAAAGCTATAAATAAATATGGTTTCTAAATGTTGTTTACATACAAATTTCACAAATTATTGCTGTAAGAAATCTGCAAATTACTAAAAGAAACTTGACCACACTTTGAAGATGTAAGAATTGACAGTGAGGATATTCTTGGTATTCTTCATATATTTATTTATAGCATATCCAATTTTATTGTTATATTACCATAATTTATATTATTACAAATCTGTATTGATCCCATTCAGTAATTGGTGTAATACTGTTGAATGGTGTATGTTAAATAAATAAATAAATAAACTTTCCTTTTTGCTCAAATTTAAAATTTCTACGTTTGACATTTTAAACCAATTTCAGAAGAAAACATTTTGAACATTTTTTTACATTTTTGAAAAATTTCAAAACATTTTTTTAACTACCACTATTCTTCCATTAAATTACGTGAATGTTGGATTGAAAATGTGACAGATGGCAATAATATCCGGCATATGCACCTATTAGACTTTTATTGAAAAATGTACAGGGTGGTCATCCCAAGAAATAATTCAGTCATGGTGGACATTTGTACAGGTATTTGCGCAAGCCTGCCATATGTGGCACCTGCTATTTAGTATTGAACTTTTGCTGTTGGATGAGCAATCTGTATATTTTTTGACCAAAACTTATCAAGTTTTTTTGTATTAATTCCGATTATTATTCTCAATATCATTTCGTAATTATTAATTTTTTAGTGTGACCGCCATGCACAAATAACGAGGGAAGTTCTGTGTAAATACCTTTACCGATTTTTTTGTATGAAATGGATTTAGAATGCCATGAAACGTGAAAATTTTAAATTTGAACAAAACAAATTTCTCCGCTTTTTATTAGGTATTACTACCTACTACTTACTAGTAGTTAGAAACAATTTCAAAAAAATTTTCCATTTGAAATTTTTTTCTGAAATAGGTTTAGAAAGTGATAAAACGTGGAAATTTAAAATTTGAGCGAAATAAATTTCCATTAGTAAAAATATTGTAGAAAAATATTTCTGACAAAATTTTCTCTTTGAAATTTTTTTTTATTAAATGGATTTAGAATGTCTTGAAATGTGAGAATTTTAAATTTGAGCAAAAAAAAATTCCCATCGTTCTACCGATAAAAACATTTTCAAAAATTTTGATTTTTTTTCTGAAATGGGTATAGAATGACACGAAATGTGGAAATTATAAATTTGAGCAATTTTTTTTCATTATTTATTCGATTTAGACGGTCCACCATGTATATTTTCCGGTGAAAGTTTAACCATTTCTTCGCTGACAGTAGCCTTAGCTACCTACCAAATTTGACTGTTCTCCGTCAAGTAGTTTTTTTGGTTAATGCACCAACACACAGACAGACAGACTGACGGAATTGGAAAAACCTATATTTTCGTAATCTACGTGATCTGAAACATGAAAATCCGAAAAAATCTCGGAGGGTGATTTTTTCTCAAATACAATACTTCCTTCGGTATGCGAGGGAAGTAAAAATATATGTTTCGAGTCCATTTTTGTTATTATTGATTGGTAATGATAATAACTATTAATATAATATCGTATGTATTACTTATATGACATATGATTTATGAACATTACAGTAAGATATATTTGTAATACCTACTCATTTTATTTCTAATATATAAATTTACAAGAGAAATAAGTGAATAATACATGAAAACTTAAAGCAACTTAAAATTATAGCGCATAATATATAACAGTCTAAGAGCTGATAACATATTTTTCTGCCATTCTACTCCATCTGAGCAGTGAGCATTAAGCAGACTTCTAATAAAAAAACGTTTGTTCAAGTGTTGTATATTAGGAAAAAAAATATTTGCCCTATGTTTTCACTCATGCCACTAGATTCATGTCGACCTGTGTTCATAGAAAATAACATTCTAACCTTACCTTCAATTTTTGCCCTCGAGACAGCCGTTTTTGTCTACCAAAACAAGCATAAATTTACATTTAATTCAGATAAGCACACATGCATTACCCGTGTAGCTAATCAGATTTTCTTTAATAATTATAACCTGTCACTTTTTAGAAAAAGTCCATATGTCTGTTGTGCCAACATTTTTAATGCACTTCCTGTTGAAATAAAAAATCAACAGAGTTTTTCAGTTCTTAAAAATAAACTAAAAAAATACCTAATAAATGTTATTCCATCAAGAGTTTTAGTAATGTACGCAATATAAGTTAAAAATATAGCATCATATTCTGTGTCGTTCAGTTTTGTAGTATAAGTATTGTGTTTTATTAATTTTGATGTATATATATTCTCTTATTATTTATTGTAATTTTAAATAACATTTACCATTGAAACAATTTTTAAGTATTATTTTATGTTATTAACGTGTGTTCAAGACGGACCTGTCATATCTATACACATGTATAGCCAAGTGAATAAATTTTTATTATTATTATTATAAAATATTCGTTCATTTTTTCTTAAGTACTTGGAGTAGTTTATATTTTTACAGTTTTTATTATCACTGAAAGTGTTTTGTAATACTGGGAGTACTTACGTAAAGTACTTGAAGTATATTAAGATTTTATAGTAGCTTTTTAAGTAACAAGTAATACTTCGTAAGAAATTGTAGAAAATAAGTACCCAATACAAGTACATTGCAAACATGTACTGGAAATTTACAATACCAGTACAGTAAAGTACTTAAAGTACCTGAACTACTGCAGTACATTTTAGTACTGAAGTACTCAGCTCTGGTGAGAGCCAGGCTTGGTGGCAGGAAAAACAGCTAAGCACGAAATTTAATGTACTCTTTTGTTTAATACGCCAAGCAGATAGGTACTTTTTTGTATCAAGGACTTGTTACAAGTTTTTGTGTTAGTATTTTAGGTACTTATACATATCTATTTTGCATTAGATTTCCAGTACTTTGACAAAATTGTATTGGACAAATAATGTCATCATTTTTTGTAATTATACATAGTGCAGCAACAAGCCTGCAATTACCCGACACATTTGTATTACTTAAAGACGGTATTATCCTGTTTCTTAGGACATTGCAGACAAAGAAAATCATATAAGAAATTGTCTTAGTGGTGGAAACTTCGCTAAATAACTCGAAATATCCCTTACAATTGGTGCAATTATTTACATCAAGCGAATATTTTTTTGTCGATTAGTTACCACTTAGTAATCGTAAAGATAAGATTAGCATAGAGCCCGCTTTAGTGGAGGATCAGGGGCAGACATTTTGAACCTGCAAGGTGTCTACTTTTATGCCATGAATAGTACATGTCAAGCCAATTTTGTAAAAATAATTAATTTAATTTATAAATTAAGTTTCCACCACTAAGAAAAAATTTCATATCACTTTTGTTGTCCATCATGCCCTAAGAAGAAAGGATTGAATCATGTTTCTAGCTGATACAGTCGTGTCAAATGATTGCATACTATAAAAATAAAGTCAAATCTAAAGGACCGTTTTATACATTTTGTAAAAAACTTGAAGAAGCTCTTCTCAGTTTTTTCTAAAGCTAATCTTAAAAGTTTGTATACTCTTATTTTAGCAATGATTCGAATGCAATGTTGTTTCCATATGCCTACACTGCCAGTAGAAGACTTTACAGCTGATCACGCATTCGTAATATTTCTTCAAGCTAGACAAGAAAACACGACAAATGTTTTGTTTAAAGGGCGTATCTATAAACCACAGTTCTAAAATGAAAATAAATGTTTGTCACTTCACAATATTTTTTTCTTTTATTGGATTTATATTCCTACCATAGTCATTTAGGTTAGTTTTTTTAACATGTAATGAAATATTAATTATTACTATTTTAATCTTGAAATTGTAAATCACCTTAATAAATGCTTTTTTTATTACAACGTAGGATGATTTTCATTTGTTATTTGAAAATGTTCAATATACTAAACAAAAATAGTAAAAACACAAAAGATCATAAAAACACATGAAATGCTGAATAGAAATGCTTAAGTGAATTTAAACAAAGTTCGATTATTAATAACGCAAATTGTATATAATTTAAATGACAATTAGACCTGGCTATGTAGATCTGGTTATTCTGTTAATTGACTAACCGACGAACGATGGGATATGGGATGAGATGGGAATGATGGAATATACGTATACGATTGATTAGGAATATTGTTTCAAAGAACTTAAGCTAGCTCTCCCTTAATACCAGTTTACACGGTTGGAATAACACTGGACAGATTACAAACAGAAAGGATAATATACATTCTTACAATGAAACATATTCTTTATGGGATTTTGCAAACAGCTGAAAGAAATTCTATCTATGAGTACTAAAAGAAAAACTATGTTAAAATATTAATGAAATCTTTGCATTCTTTCGATAACCTGACTTCTTTTTATGCTAACAAATAAAAATTCTTATTTGCCATTCTCATAATAACACTAGCATCCAACATAGTCCCCTACGACTAGGAAGATTAAACTAGTTTCTACATGATCCCCTACGATGTAAATTCAGTTAAAAATGAGAACAAAGGCCTGAAATTAATTTATGCAAAGATTTCATTAATATTTTTACATATAGTTTTTCTTTTAGTTCTCATAGATAGTTTTTCTTTCCGCTGTTTGCAAAATCCTATAAAGAATATGTTTCATAACTACAAGTAAACAAATAATAAATAATTCACTTTTAAACATGCTTACAATAAGTTAAAAAAAAGAAATAAAGCAAATTTTAAGCAAACAATGGATATATGTAGCAGTGATAATAAGCAATATATTTCTGAGTGTATGAATAAGTATATTCATTGGCAGTAGCCAATAACATGGGCAATATAGGTGAAGGTGGAGTCAATGAACCACAAAAGTGGTACCAGAAACTATAGTAACAATAATAAAGGTAAGAAAAAGTATTTTTAGTTTAAAGAATAAATCTCTTGGTGACAAAATCAATACTTGTCGAAAGAGATAATTGACAGTGGGGATATCTACTGTTAAATATAACACATCATTGAAAACCGGAAAAATACCATCTGAATTAAAGATATAAGTGCCAGGTTCAAAATATCAAATTTCAAATGATGCAACTGAATATAGATCAGTAAATTTATGTTCAATAATAAATAAAATATTAGAAATCGCCGTGTTCAAACAATTGAGGGGGTACTTTAGAATAGAATAGAATAGAATTGAATTTATTTTACCAATTTTGATACAAATATGTACATTTGGCACGTCAATAAAACGATATTTACTTAAGTTAATTCGTACAAATTAAAAACATAATTAATTTATGTTTCGTTATAGTATTAAAAATTTAAAATAAGGCACATAAAAACACAAACTTATAAAACACATAAATACAAAAAAATTTACAATAATAAAAGGATGTATAATATGTATAATACGTATAAAACAAACAAACCTCATATAAAAACTCTTTTAATGTAAAAATATAGCAAAATAGACGAGGAAATAAAAACAAATAAAATTTTTATCTATTTAGGAATTCATCAACACTATAAAATGCATCTGTTATTAAAAGTTTTTTTATTTCTTTTTTAAATGAAGGTAAGTTTAATTGTCTCATAGTTTTAGGAACGCTGTTAAATAAAATAATACAATTATAGTGTAGTGAATTTTGAAATGTCGCTGTTTTATGCACTGGGATCACCAACAGATCTTTATGTCTTGTACTATACAGATGATTATCTGCAGAGGTGGAGAATGTACACAAGTTAATTTTTGCGAATACCAGACATTTGTAAATATACCCAATAAACACAAATACATGCCAGAGATGTCTTCTTTATATAACTCAGTTTACATAGGAAGTGTCTGACATATCAAGTGTAAGATAAATGCAACTTACATGTGCCTAGAAATTTCCTCCTCTCCTGATATGTCATATATGTAACAAACATAAGTCATGTAATAACTTTTGTAATCTTAGTGATATATAACAGATATATGGCATACACCAGTTTTGTTTCACATTTATTATGTGTCAGACAAGTTATTTGTCCTCATTTATGTATATTATGTATATATGTTTCAGATACATGAAATTTAGCCAATTTGCTCTCCCATACTGATTTAACATATAGAGTTCCCCGATTGGTATAACAGTACACGATCTGTTATACCAGTCTGGGAACTGTATATGTTAAATCAGTATGGGAGAGCAAATTGGCTAAATTCCATGTATCTGAAACATATATACATATATATTGGCAAAAAAACTAAAATTGCGGCTTTATATATAATAAAGGACTGGTCTTGCTTTGTTTCAAATTTATATATAGTATATCCCCAAATATTTTGAATCAAGTGAGCTTTAATGGTTAACCATAAACGTTTTTTTTCCTTAGATAGTACCTTCTCAAAATAAAATAAAGTTGCATGAAAAAAGTTGTTTGTAAAATACAAAATTATGCTTCTAAGATTTAAATCAGATTAGCCTACTATGACAAATATGTTTCATGAAATATTGTCACATCGAAGGAAAAAAGTTTTTGAATATAGCTATTTGCTATAAAAGCACTTGATTTTAAGAATTCAAAAAATATACTAAAAATAAATTTCCTGCAAATATGAAAAATAACAATTCTAACTTTGTAAATCAACACGCTTTATTGTTCTAATAATCCTGGGACACAGTGATTAATAATGGAAATACTAGTGAGAACTTTAAAGTATACCTACTTTGATACTTGATTTTCAAATATTTTATATTTCGAACTTGTGTCATTAGGGAAAAAATTATACAATAATTAAACAAAACTTATTAACTTCGTCTTTAAGGAAATAGTTTTCTGCATCCAACATGGCTATAAACTGTACTTGAGCCTCGGAAGAAGTTTCTACCTTGAAAGGAGTTTCTGCCTCTGAAGGAGTTTCTGCCTCGACTTCTGGCTTGGCACTTGGTGTTTCAGATGGTGCTGTGGTATCCATTTCAATTGGAGTCATACTTTCTTCTTTATTCGTTATTTCGCCTAATATCTGTAAACCCGATGGCCCGGCTTCACTGTCATCTACTTCAATAGTCTTCTCCCTGTGATATCACTATTTTACTTTACATACAATAAGTAAATTTTTATGTTTACCTTCAAATTTTGCTTTTCTGTTCCGAACTCTAGAATTTTTTTGCCACACTGAATCAAAACTAGTTGGTCCGTTGCTTCGATCACCATTAATGAAATGTCAGCTACAAATACGGGAACGTTTACCAGGTTCTCTGTCTTTGCGCCTAAAACATTTTCCAATACGTCAAGAAATTTATGAAAAAATAACCATGTTTATGGTATCTACCTTATTAATTTAATCCACTTTCTTAATTCCTTTCTATCCTTTGGAAAAACAAAAAAATTTACATGTATGACTTGTGCTGCAATGTTTGCAGGTTGGTGCAAAACACATGACCATTGTAACTGATGGTTTTCCAATTATTTTTTACCTAAAAAATATAAAAACATCTCTTCACATAACCTCAATTCATTTCACAGTCAAATTGTAGGAAAATTATTTTAGTACTAGATATACCTTATATCTCTAGGAACAAGCAAATGTATTTACCTTAGAAGCAAATGAAAGCTTTCATAATATAATCACTTTTAAAAATCACATTTTATGTATGGAACTCGATTTCTATTCGTTTGGAACGCCGGAACGGGCCGCGTTCCAAACAAATCGAAATCCACCTGAACCAAAATGGCGATGCTACCAAAGTCGAGAATCATTTACGTATCAGCCACATATAGAGGGTTGACATATCAAGGAAATTTCAAAAAATGTGACATGTTCGTATCAGACATGTAATTATGTAATATGCCAAGGTTCCTCAGTTGAGCTTCATTTGATATATGGCATACATATGTGTGTTTACTGGGTAGATGCTAGGAACTGTAAGTATATTGTATTTTTTAAATAATGATTTACAGCTAGCTCTATTATTTATATTGAAAATTAATCTTAGTAACCTTTTCTGGGACACAAAAACTCGTTGTATATGAATTGAACGTCCCCAGGTTAATATATTCAATGACAGATGTGAATAAGCTAAAGCATAGTACACGCTTAAGAGACCCGTCTGAGCAATTGTATCTTTTTTTTTAGCAATTTACAAATGTAATCTATATGCAATTCCCATGTTAATCTGCTGTCTATGTAGGTGCCTAGAAATTTTGTTGATTCGGCAAAAGTTATGTTATCACTAGACGTTAATGCTCTCCTAAAATTAAAATTTATAAAAACTGTTTTTTCATCATTTAAAATGAGCCTATTTCTCTGGCACCATGCGTGTACATCGTCAAGTGTAACATAAATTTTGTGATACAGTTCTTCCTGTGTGAAAGCTGATACCGAAACAGTGTCATCTGCATACATCGTAACACCATGTTGAATATAATTTGGCAGGTCATTAATATATATCAAAAATAACAGAGGGCCTAATATTGAGCCTTGGGGAACCCCTAGGGTTACATCTTGGATACTCGATTGATATACTCATTACATGTTACTACTAATTTCCGATTTTCCATATAGGAGTTAATGCAACTTAGAAGACATCCTCGTATACCGATGGTTTCTAATTTTTTGGACAGTATATCTCTGTCTACAGAATCGAAAGCTTTCGATAAATCAAAAAACAGCGACACAACATATTTACCCTCATCTAACTGTTTGTAGATGTATTTAAAAAAATTCGCAGATGCAGTTTCAGTTGATTTTTTTGCTCTAAATCCATGTTGGAACTCGGTTAGTATTTTATTTTTTTCAAGAAATGATATGATACGGTCATAAATAATTTTCTCTAAAATTTTTGAAAACACACTTAGGAGGGAAATCTGCCGATAATTTTCAACATAATTTTTACAACCTTTTTTGTAGATGGGGATTATGGACGCTATTTTAAGGAAATCAGGAAATTCTCCGTTAACAAATGACATATTTATAAGGTACAAAAGTGATGACAATATATTTTCAGATATACTTTTATTATGTGGGCAGTAAGGCCATCCAATCCTGATGACTTTTTATTTTTGAGATTACGTATGACATTTGACAGTTCTTCTTCGTTAACAGGATAAAAATATATTGAATTTGGTATATTTTTCGATAATGTGCACGGCAGAGATAAATTATACCCAAAATGTTCATTAATATTATCAGGGACGACACTGGAAAAATATGCTGCGAAGCAGTTTGACACTTCATTTCCATCTGAACATAATTTATTCTGGATATTAAGGCTTATAGGACAGTGACTGGCCCTTATCCTTCCTAGTTTATTGTTAACAATATTCCATGTTTCTTTGGTCTTATTGTCTGCATTTATTATTTTATTGTTGTAATAATCAAGTTTAGCAATTTTTATGTTTTTCCTATAGATTTTTTTACTTTCATTATAAAACAATTTTTTGTCCGGACAGTTAGAATCTTTCATGTCATTATAAATTTTGCGAACCCTGTTACCTTCTTCAATTAATGCGTTTGTTATCCATCCTTTATCTTTTTTAAAAGTGGGTCGTTTTTTAAATTGTTTTAGTGGACATGCAGCGTTAAAACACCATGTGACATTATTAAAGAACAAATTAAATGCATCAGTTATGTTTAGATTATACAGGTCATCCCAATTTACCGTCTTTAGTCTGTCATTTAATTCTTGAATATTATGTTTTTGAACATCACGTTTATATACTCCTTTATCATTTGCATCGGTTAAATTTGTCTTATTTATAAAGCTGAAACTAAATAAATGAGCAAAATGATCAGATAGCATAGGATCAAAAATAGTTAGTGTGTATTGAGGAAAACAAACTTTTATGCAGTAGTCAATCGGCATTTGTTAGACAGTCATGCATGTGAAACGAGTTTGTAATTATTGTATGCCGGTTAGATGAAAGAGATCAATGAAATATGGGGTGCCGCAAGGTAGTGCATTGGGGCCACCTTTATTCATTTATGTATGCAAATGACATAAACTGCATCTTCAAACATTCATGCGTAAACCTTTCTGTGTCTAGAGAAAATCCAATTGAAATCATAGATATAAAGAATAAATAGCTACCCTTCTTAGTTAGAATATCTAAACCACACAATTATTGAGCATAATTTACTGAAAACTACAGCATACATTATATGACAGCGTCCTTCTTAAAGAACTCAACTTTCATTGATCGTTTACGCCTGTGCAATGGTTTTCGGATAAAAGAAATTTGAAAAATTCGAGAAGACAGTAAGTAAACGTCGTCTGTTATTGCACCCATGTGGGTAACGTACCTTTAAAACCTAAGGATGGGCGTATGTAGAATGTATGTGACTCCATCTACTAAAAATTCTGGAATTATTTTTCATATCAAAACTTTAATTTTATTATATAAATAACCCTCCATCTACTATAAAAGAAATTACCTCATATTTTCTTGTATTAAAAGGCATCGTAGAAGGATTAAAAAAAAGATAACGAAGATCCGAAGAATATTTTTTAAACAATTCATAATTGTTTAAACAAACCGGAATGTGACTAATAAAATTAATATTTGCAAACTGAATCGCAAATAAATAATAATAAACGCAAAAATTACACGATACTCTACTTTTGTCCAACACTGTTATTTTGAGGCCCATCAGTAATTCCTATGAGGGTTTAACTTAAAAAATAATACTATTATTTTCTATTTATTCTTTGGATAATTGTGAAATTTAAAAAATGTGAAAATGTAACAAAATAATTGCAAAATACAGGGTGTAATTAGTTTCATGTCATTGAAAAGAACTGGTAGTAGGGAACGACAAGACAAACAAAAAAAACCTTATATAACATGGGGTCTAAAGCTCATAGTTTTGGAGATAAAAAATAAACAAAAATTTCGCAAATTTTCAATAAATTTTTTTGAGAACTGCTGGAATATTGAGGTAGGTTTAGTTCTAGATCTGATCTGAAGAAAACTATACTCTAAATATTCCTTGTGCAATCATTTAGTTACTGTCATGTCGGTGTTTCGGTATGTACACACGTCCAACCCGCCGTTCGTTGTTTTTGTTATTTTTGAATTTCGCGTCATTGTGTATTTATAGTTAAGATTTATTTTATTGAATTACCGTTCAAGTTGACAACGTTAGTTGATAGTTTAGTGTTTAGTGTTGAACGAAGTGCGTATGTACTTAATTCGACGTACCGAACTGTGTATTGATACAGATGCAGAGATTTTAAATCATTTAGATAGGTAGTAAGCTTTTAACCCATGACACTCATTTATGTTACAAATGTTAATAAACCACATTTAAATTTTCTAAATTATAAACAATCCAATATTTTGTTCCAAATTAAAAAACACATGTAAAGAAATGCTCTGTTTAAACCTCTATGGCCATTATTTCCTTGCAATTGTGCACGAAGAGAGAACGAATTATTTACCTCTTTATACTTGCCTCAGTTCAGTTGAGGCGGTACATCAAAGGCGGTCGATGATCCTTTGACACCGTGTGTGGCGGCCAGCACTTTTTTATGACAATTTAAAAGTTGTATAATTGGGAAGTACAAGTCCATCGACCAAGAAAAGCAGTGGTTCTCAATAGTTGTCTACCATAATATTAAATATATTAACCTAGATCAGTGTTTTTCAAAGTGCCCCTAGAGGGAAAAGTCATAAAGGTTTTTTGTTTGTCTAGTCAGTCCCCATTACCAGTTTTTTTTTAATGACATGAAACTGATTACACCCTGTATAATTGTTTAAATACATTAGAATTATTTCAACAATGTGAGAAGCATTAAAATAATAACACAGAAATGTGCGACTATTAAATAAAAATTTGTGAAAATTAATTATCTCAAATAAAGTATAATAAACTTCGAAAATACTCAAGACTTTTGCCTTCATGGGGTTCTATAAAAGGGTCTTATGAGCGTTTGATTTAAACAAGAATTATTAATCGGCATTCTCTGGACAATGGGCCTTTCCCGCATGACTGAATTTTACTACTTCACTATAATCAAGCCATATAATAAACTGCAATATAATTTTATTTTAATTTAGTTTCTTCCAATTTTTTACGTTCTACCAAATATTTACATTACAAAATCAGTTTTATTTCAGGTAATTTGAAACGTAAGTTTTAAGGCGCCATGCGTGACGTCACACTGATTAGACCAATAAAAGTCGTATTCTTAATGAGGATCCTCTATTGCCAGATGTATGTCTTTTTACATGAACATCGTATTTCCGTTATCAATTGTCTACTTTGAATAGCGCATTTTTTCGTTACAACGTATTCTTCGTTTCTCTGACACTAAAGAAAAGCAAAAATTGTATCAACTTTTGACTGTATGAGTTTCTAAAATCCATATATCAGATTTATATTCTCTGCTTTTGTTCATTTGGTTCACATATGGTATAATGCCAGTTTCATTTGGCAACGCTGTACTGAAATGTTCAAACTTTATTCGATAACCTCACTTTCTATTGTTTACGTTCGATACGAAAATTAATTTTGCTCTCTTCTAATTATAAAATGCCGTTTAAAAAGGTTTGTTTTGTACCAGTGTGTCCAAATAATAGTGAAAATAGTACGAAGTTATTTTTGAGAGTTCCAACAAACTTGGAAATTCGAAAATTATCGTGGAAAGTTGCAAAAGTTCCAGGTATTGTTTATACTGCTCCTGGATTTTTCTGTTGCGAAGATCATTTTAACGTATGTATATATTATATTGTTCTTTCTTTTAGTGGACCTTTTACAAATCTGTCTTCACATTTACTCATATTTTTAAAAGAAATTAATACTATAACCATTGTATATAGACTACCTAGTAGTATAACCACAGTAGAAAGAAGCTTTCTACTGTGGTATAACCTTATGGAGATTTCGTTGGATGTGAAAGGACACTAAATGTAGATGGCATTATGATCGAGGGATGCCAGCGATTTAATTGGTAGAATGAAATGATTATTATTGGTTGAAATCTCTGGTCTTGACGTTGACGAATCTGAAAATACACAGGTCCGCATTTAGTTTCATTCTCCGTCCATTCATTTTGAGTAATAATAATATTCCATATGCAAAATTAGGTGCCTGTGTTAATATTTTCGTGTTTCGACTTTCTATTTAATGATCAATTTGTCTCAAATTTAGTTGAATTTGTGTAGTTTTTTAAACTGATTCGATTCGATTTTATTAGCAAGTTTCAATATTTGTACGAATTATATGTCCGTGTTGCCACATGCAAAAAAAAATTCTTTAGTAGGTATAAGATATACTTGTGTTGGAAATTATAATTATAAATATTACCTAATTGCGTGTAAAATACAGCTAGAATTTGGTTAGGTAAATTTGAAAATGGAGGTGAGCATAATGCATGCCGTGTACAGCTAATATATAGGGATATATTGTATAAATTTTAAAATTAAGTACCTAGTATTATTTTAAAATGTAACCACATTATTAATTTTGAATTAAATAAGAAACTTTTATCAAAATTATGGGAACCCATCAAAGTTTTGTCTCGGTTGTAAATATGTCCTTGAACGTAATAAAATGTGTAGTAAATTTCTAGCTACTTGAATCCTTTGATGTGCCGCCCACCAATTAGAATTGTTGTCATCGGATAATCGGTTTACTGTAGTTTATTGGTATAATATAAAATACTCAAGTTTGGTAAATTGAATATAGATACATGCATTTTGGAAATGTTCTTGTCAAGTATGGTTTCGGTCTCAGTGATTTATATTTCTAGTGTTTATTATTGTGTTCCTTATAATTATTATATCAGCATTATTTTAGCGTGGTGCATAATATGAGTACATTTTATATTTGTTTTACTTTGTTTTGAGTGAAAACATGAAATAGGGTAAGTAGTTAGGGAAATGGCGTGCAAAATTCACGACGAAAAGTTACTGTCTGCCACTTGGTAATCGAAAAGAGCATATAACTACAAACATTTTTTTCTCTGAAAATTTTTGGTATGGTGGGAGAATATGGAGAGGGGGGATATTTTTTTAAACGAATGTTTATCATCGATATCTGTCCCCATAGGTAGTTAGTCAAAGAATTTATATAAATAGAAGCAGATACACATTTACAAGTGTGCTGACAAATATAACCTTATTCACTCAATTTGCGAAGCATTTTGATCTCTAAATAAACAATTTTCAAGTGATTAGGAGTTAAAATATGACTTAAAATTGCATCAAATAACGTTTATATGCTGTTTCTATAAAGCGACGACAATTTAAAGACAAAATATGTATCGGTCGTCAACCTATTCTAAGCTGTATACCTATACATATTTATTTTCCTAAAATTAACACTTTTATTTACCATCAAACTACAGCAATACAATTAAGGTAGTGGCTACTGAACCGCCGCGGCGGTTGCTTTAACTATATTTACGTGACCGCCGCGGCAATTAGTTTGGTTACATACTACTTATTCTGTGCTATAGCGATGTTTTCCATGTGGGTCGCTGGCCTATGCGTATAATATGTTCTGTGTGCGTATATAACCACAGAACAACAACGTTGTCGCGTTGTGGACCAACAGGTCCCGGGTTCAACTGCTGGCAACTGAACTTTTTTTATATATTTTGTAACGATTAATATCCTTTTTCACAAATTCTGGTTGGATTTGACGACAGAAATAATGTTCTTTTTTTTTCATATAATAATTTATCTCTTTCATGTGATGGTAGTTGGGTTAGTTAGGTTGATTTTTATATTGCTAAATAATTGTTAATAAATTATCAGCGCCGCAGGCAGCATTAGCGTCGCAGACAAAAACGGGGGGTGCGGGGGGTGTCCCACCGCCTTGTTTTTCAGAAAATTGCACAAAATATTTCAATTTCTCTGCGCGGCGGTTCAATAAGTCGTGCAAAAGATCCGCCGCGGCGGTTGCGTAGTCACTCCCTACAATTAATTTGAAGGGGCCATGGATTCGGAAAAGAATGTGTACTAGAGTCGAATTATAAGTAGAGGTTGTTTCATTTAATAAGCCGATTCAGAAATTTGTTTACATTCCTTACGAATCAGAAAAAAAGGATGTAATTTATAGGAAATTATCACATACTTAAAAGATGTGGAAATTATGCGGCAGTTCATTTCTTAGGATTTTAAGTAAATGACCCCTTATTGGTTCATTTATAGGCTCAGGTGCATTTTAGTTCGTAATAAGGTATTTGTTGTTTTCACTTCAATTCCATAACAATGAAGTACAAGTTCACTTACGAGTCTATTTAGGTGAGGATGAGGAATGAGGATCACAATTAATGGTTGAAATATACAAATTTTTTTATATATTTTCACAATGTTTTTATATGTTGAATACGACTTCCATGTTGATTGTTGACATTTGACATTGTAACAGATTGCACCAGTTCGGAAATGTTCGTTGGTTATTTCGGATATTGTCGTTATTTCTATCTTGACATTTACAACGATTACTTAGATTGTATTAGTTCGGATATTTACATATTTCAGAGAAATATACCTTTTGAATTAAATTTTTCTTGCTTTTTTTTAATAAAGAACGGGGGGTGCGGGGGGTGTCCCCCCGCCTTCTTTCACAAAATAATTTGAAATTAATTTCATTCTTTTCTGTGATTTCTTTAGGATAGGTTAGTACGTTTTTATTGGGATATCTAATTGTTCATATTTATTTGCGCTGCACCCACTATTACCGCCGCAGATAAAGAAAAGGGGGGTGCGAGGGGTTTCCCCCCGCCTTTTTTTCACTAAATCGTTCGAAATATTTCCGACATTTGCTATGAATATAGATTGTTGCGCGATTTTGTATTGCCTCTCTCGGGGTTTTTTTTTTCTCTTAAATTTATGGTTCATCCAACAATTTTTTTTTTTAATATATTCTATTCATCTTATACTCTTCATTACCATTTAGAAAATTTTCAAAATCGCGACGAACTAAAGTGCACCAGACCCCTACCTACCAACTGTTCTTAACTCCTACAAGGCTGCTATAAATAGTGAATTGTCTAGTAAAATGGAGTTCTGCCCGGCCACAAATTGTACTGAGAACTTGAGCATCTGCAAGCAGGAATGTTAAGGGGAAAGGGAATAGAACAATCGTTTACAATACTTATATATTTTCGTACAGAAGTATTTGCACTAAACATGAAAATAATTTAAAGGTTGGTGAGTAAACATGAACAGCTGTTATTAATAACTAGATGTAGACATATGTCTATGCTACTATACGCTCATATACCACGGCCTTGGACAGGCTGCAACAGAGATAGCGTTATAGCCGTTATAGGCAATGTTGTATCATCTTAGAACGAAATGGTGAGAAAAAGGTATGTTGGACATGTTGGCAACAGTATTGTATAACTTTTACACTTTATCTCTGCTTCTATTTATATAAATTCTTTGTAGTTAGTATATTATTATGTACTTCACATGCCCCAGTTGCACCGGCAGAAGAAAATTCCGCTCGGTGCCCGATAGAGGGTATTTTAAAAATAAATTTTTCTTCTCTTTAAAATCCCCTTACCTTATAGCGTTCAATCTTAGTACCTATATATAATAAAACGTTGTATTTCTCTTAATTTTAACAACTGTCTTGTGTTTTAATGTATGTATACATATCACTTTACTTTTATTTTACTGTTAGCTTTAAATTACAGACACGTTCTATATATTTTGGGTATTGTATTTTTTTGTACACGTGAACTAGTAAAGTTTATCCTAATTCTAATTCTTTCAAATACTTTCTTTTGAGACAATCAAATTCTTCGTTGTATTTCTGCAACTAAACATATTTCTAGCACATATCTTAAAATTTTTAAATTCATGCAACTAAACTTCTAAAAACTTGTAGGTATATTTTACTCATAAAAATTTAAAAACTTTAAGATGTGATAAAACAATTTTTATTTGTAGAAATGTAATAAATAATTCTGTTGTAAAAATAACCAACCAAAAGTAACTTTGTTAAATATCACTAAATTTAGCAAAGTAACATTTGTTTTCGTTATTTTTAAATTTCCGATTACGCATTTTCATTTAGCTTGCACAACGCACAGTCACCTGAAAAAACCTTAATTCGTTCCTGACTCGATAACTACTAGTTCAAATGAAGGCTGCATAGGGGTCACATCTGCATAGGTTAAAAATCCATTACTTTCATTAGGTCCGTATAGATGACGCTTGACATCGTATCCAACAGTTGATACACTTGTATTATACTACTAGGTAGTCTATATACAATGCTATAACACCAAACAAGAAGTAAACACGCTGGGCTGCACTCTCGTGATTTATGACATATCTTCTTGGCACTGTCAATAGTGTCAATGGGCATCATAAACGCACGTTCTCAATTAAGCGTTACCACTTTGCAATATGAGATTCTATTGGTAGTTCCTCATAAATGTACTTCAGGCACCAATAGAATTGCAGGTTGTGGAAAGCAAGTCAGAGAAGTGAGGTTCTTTTTGAATGCACCTTCATAGCTAATTCTGACGGCCGTTTAATCTCATACTGATTGGTGCAGTTTATGATGACGTCACATTGGCGCCCGAAAGCTATCGTTTCAAACTGCTGTTCATTTACGGAACATTTGTATTTTTTTTGTGGTATTTTATGCGCTCAGAAAAAAAATAAAAATTCATTTTTAGTAATATTTTGATAGGCTCTTTCCAATAACACAATAAAAAAAAATTGAGGGAAAAGCCCATTTGAAGAGAATACTTGTGTGCGATTTTTAGTTTACGACCTTTTGGCGATTCTATCGCAAATTTACGAAAATAACCCAATATATGGGAAGCTCATGGTCTCAGAAGCACGTGTTAATATCAACCGATTTTGCTCAAATTTGCAGATCATTTTTCTGACATTTCGAACCAAATATGGAGAGGCGAGACAAAAAAATTATACTTGATTTATTTGAGCCACCCTAAGTCCATCCTCTAATTATTTTGAATCAAATTCCGGGAATAAACCTGCTTTTCGTAAAGAGCACAGTGTCTTCTATTATGATGTCTATTGACAAGTCTGTATTATTTATTTTTTATAATAATTTTTATATTCCTAACGTCCCTGCGTGTTCTCTTATTAAAGAGAAAACGCACTTCACGGAGGTTACATTTTAAGGATTATTGATCGAAAATTGTGAGTCGTCCTAGGGTGCTTCTACATGGCAGCAAGGAATACTCTGTGTTTCCGTTTGGTGTTGGAATTTATGAATTGGGATATACGGTAAGTAGAATTTACTACTCTTTAATTATACACTTATAATTTTGTTTAATACTTCCCTCGCATACCGAAGGGACGTATTGTATTCGACGATAATAGGTTTTCGATTCCGTCAGTCTGTCTGTCGGTCTGTCTGTTGGTGCGTTAACTAAAAAACTACTTAACGGAAAACAGTCAACTTTGGTAGTTAGTTGACGCTACTTCCACCGAAGAAATGGTTAGACTTTCCGGGAAAATATACAGGGTGGACCGTCTATACCTATTTAAAAAGAAAAAAAAAATAGCCACTAGAGTAGATGAAAAACTTTTTTCTTTGCTCAAATTTAAAATTTCACGCTTTATGACATTCTAAACCCATTAAAAAAAAAAATTAACTACTACTATTATACTTCCACTCCACTACCTGGATATGCAACTAAAAACGTGATGCGGGCAATAATATTTGGCTTGTAGTTAACATAATTGACAAGGAAGGTACCTAATAGTTTCATGGAAGAATATACAGGGTGGTCATCCTAAGAAATAATTCAGCCGTGGTCGAAAGTAAAGGTATTTACGTAAGCCTTCCATATTTGGCACCATTAATATTGAATTTTTGCTGTCGGATGACCACTCTGTTTATTAACAGGTTTTCTTTGTAATAATAGTGATAAACTACATTCCGACTATTTTTCTCATATGTCGTTACGTAATTAATAATTTTTTAGAGTGACCGCCTGTATAAATAAAGAGGGAAGTTCTGCGTAAATACCTTTACCGATATTTTTATACAAATGCGTTCTCCGCATAATTTGGTAGAAATAAATCCTGAAAGGAAGGAATAGGAATATTTGCCAAATTGGCATCATCCGGATGATTCCAACTTTGTTAGCGAAACTTATGTCGAATATAATGTTCAATATTCTGACATTTGTTATAAACAGAGAAGGAACTACTTTGGTGTCAATGGAAATAAAAGATAGAAACAGAATAAGAACACTACAGGTGTCCCAATAAAAACTCCCAGGCCGGATATATTTATTCTAAACGAATAGAGATATTTTAATTATGTAGGAGCCAATTTGTAGAGCATGAAGAGAGCTTTATTTTTGAATATAATTGTCTTTTTAATATATCAGTTCAGTATATAGATATTTTTAATTATAATCTAATCTAATAACAAAGCAATTATATGAAAAATTCTTTAAATATTTTCTTCTAAAATTTGTAAATTAAATACAGATTGTCCCACTTAAAGGACTGACATGTTGAAGAAATTACAATTATTCAATATTGCAAATGCCAACATTTGGACTTAAATATCTCGAAAACGGTTAGTTTTATGGTATTTTTTTTTTATTAGAACATAGTCTGCTTAGAAATGCATTTTCTTTCACATAAACCCCATTTCAAAGTTTCTCCCATCGAAATATTTCTTTAGAGCACAGCGCCATCTATATACTGATATAGTAAAAAAACAATTATATTCAAAAATAAAGCTCTCTTTATGCTCTACAAATTGGCTTTTACAGAATTAAAATATTTCTATTCGTTTAGAATATATCCGGCCTGGGAGTTTTTATTGGGACACCCTGTATGCAGGGTATTTGATAGATGCAAATCCTTGCGGAGGTGATAGAACAGATAATTTAGACTGCAAGCCAAACATACCTTAGTACAAAGTCTTACGGTTTCTGAGATTTACAAGATTTTCGTGTTTTTTTTAATCCAATTTTTTCACATTTTCACCCTAAAGTACATCAGTCGAACATTACACTTTGGTTATTTTTATATATTTAACTAGTAATGTGCATCTATCTGTTCTGTGAATTTACACAACAAATAACCAAAGTGACTAAGCAAGTAATGCATCACATTAATGTTAAAAAATACTTGTTGGCAAAATAGCAAATTACATTTTCGATGAATGAACTATTTTTTAAAAATTGGAGTTAACACTACTTGATTTCTCCGTTTGGGGACGGGCCAAACAATTAATTTATACAGAAGAAATTCAAACAAGAGAACATTTAATAAAAAAAATTGAAGAAGCCTTCGAAAAAATGGAAGAAGAAATAAATTGGAAACCTCCTCTTTCCCAAAAATTATCAGTGTTTAGATTGTAAGTCTTTAATTGACCAGTTACCATATGACATCTGAGACAACTCCAATTTTTTGTGGTATTTCATTGAACGTGTAATTTGCTATTTTATGACATAGTATTTTTTTAACATTAAATGTCTCATTACTTGTCACTTTGATTATTTGTTGTGTAAATTCACAGAATAGATACACACTCTAGTATTTAAAAAAATAAAAATAACCAAGGTGTAATGTTCCACTGGTGTGTTGTTAGGGTGAAAATGTGAAAAAATTGATTTTTTTTAAACACGAAAATCTCAAAAACCGTAAAAGTTTGTAGTAAGGTATTTGACTTAATGCAGTCTAAATGATTTCCCCTGTCACATTCGCAAGACTTTGCATCGACTTTCCAAACACCCAGTATGTAACCCCTTATTATTATACCAGCATCATCATAAATTATAAATTTAATATACAATAATTGCCTCCCCGGATCGTGGGCCGGAGCCAACCCTACTACCACGGCGCGACGTGCAGCGTCATAGTGTGTGTATGATTGGGTGTGGTTGGGTGGATCGCGACCGGTTCGGCTCTATAAATTAAAACTAAAAAACAGTCGGAACTCCTACACCCTCTAGCGGCTCAAAACTAATATTGAAGATATACAGATCTGCTAAGCAGGTTTAAAATACTTATCTATCTATCATACTCAAATTTTGAGATATCGACTTGAATTTTTTTTTAAATATTCAGAAGGGAGTATTTGTTTTTTTTACATATCCCATCCCATAAACTCCAAATAATTTGTTGGCACTATTCAAAAGTGGTCCTATATGAGCTGAAATATTCAGGATCTTATTTTTTTGGTAAAAGGAACCCTTTGACACCCATAGGGGTTAAAAATAACGATATTAAAAAATATATACAGGGTGATTCACGTAGGCCGTTCGTTAAAAGTTTTTCAACTTGGAAATTGGTATGGAAATATGCTATCAATATTTTAGCTCTGAAGAAATAATTGTAAATACGAAATGTATATGTGTGTGTTTAAGTGCGTGTGAATTTCATGTAAAATGAAATTTAATATGCCTGCTTACACAACATTGGTAATGTTTCAATGTTAGATTGAGAAATTGAGGTCATTTAAGTTAGCTGATAAGATCATCATAGTTGGTAATCATAAATGAAACAATAGTATATTATTATACAAGCATATAATGATGGCAATTATTCACGAGGGTGAAGTTTAAGACACGAGCCGCAGGCGAGTGTCGTAAATCACCAGAGTAGAATATTATACTTTGTCCACGACTATTAAATATTTAATTCATCTTCATTTCATTTCTCCTATTTAAGAAAGATTCATATGTCATCATATATAATTTTTTCGATTTTTCGGGCAACAAGTTTAATGAGGCGATTTCTGCAGCTTTCTTTGTCTCTGGTGGTGCCAAAGAAATCTCGTTTTCACTGTCAGTATCCATTTATCTAATTATTATGTATTACTATTTTTGAATACCTAATATGTAAAATTATTGTACTTAAATAACGTTGGCGTTGAAATCGCACAAATTTTGACGTTTGAAATCAATTACAGAATTACGCTTTGACACATTGTTATGGCTTACTAATAAAATAATACGTTTGTAGGCACGTAGATAAATGGTTTCAAAAACAATGTTGAGGATTGTCGCGTGTTGCTAATAGATGATGATGCTTTGAAAAAACTTACTAATGTAGTTTTTGAGTATTTTTGAGGTACTTTAACTCTTCAACATGTACCATTTGAGTACTTCCTAGAAAACTTAGAGAGACAACACTTGTCTTTTGGTTGCTGCAATTTTGACATTTTAAATTTTTAGTAAAAAGTCACTAATGTCATTTCTGACTGTCCTCATTATTCACTGAAATCAGTGAATAATGAAATCATTATTCACTGCAGGAAATAATGAATAGCATTATCCTTGAAGAAACACATATACATACCCTGATAACACCAAACGTCCCCAGGACGTTCACTTAGGTCCTCGTTTGGTCTGAACGTCCCGGGTTTACATGGTACGTCCCAAGGACGTCCGTTTGCTATCGTCCCTAAAACGTTCTGAATAAAACGTTTTGAGGACATCCTGCTAGAGTCTAGTCAAGACAAACCTAAACACATTTGTGAAATAACCTCTAGGAGTGATGTTTTTTTTTTTTGAGCAGATGAGGATATGACTAAAAAAGGAAATTAAAAACTGTAAAAATGAAATTACAATCCTTAAAAAGTTTTACTGACAAAATTTCTTTTGATAACAAAATATTTTCATATTTCATGGTCCATTTAAATTTTGTCAATTTGATTTTTCTGATTTCAGAATTCTTATATTCGTTTCTACTATTTTTTTCATGAGTTTCGGTTATATTACAGCCATTTTCACCGCAATATTTAAGCAGAGCTTATGTAATGTTACTCAATTGCTGTCAACTGGGAAATTCAATTTGGCAGGCATTGCATCATTTTTAGAAAGAATTTATATAAATTCTTTGCATTTTTATTTCTTCCGCACACTGGCACTAGTCACTTTTAACGGCTACAAAAGAAAGTACCAAAAACAGGTAAGTCTATTTAATTGATTTATTAATATATAAGTATTTAGATCGATATTTTATTCTAGATAAATTCGGTGCGGCTTATTTGTAGGTTATAATAAATATACTACCACACCCACCTTATTTGGATCTGTTAAAATTCTATGGGCCCATATAGCATTTTTGCATTCAGAGCATGTGCTCGGAATGTACTTTATGTACCAAGGAACTAAGAATGAATATTCATTTTGCATGTAATGTATATAATCTGAATGTCAGAGAGGCGTACAGATGACCGCTTCTCAACATCCGAATAAGATTCCCACAACATTCCCATGAACCAAAATGGTACTTGATATGAACCAAAAAGGTATATTGAAATATTGCTAGATACATGAGGTATATAGGAGGAAGGTCCATGCTACTTTCATAATGTACACTGCACGTTCACGGTATACGCGTACTACCTTCGTAGGAATGACCATTATGTATCAGTGGCAGCTATAAATACTTCACTCATGCCATGTATCTTTTTCAGAGTTTAATTACTACAATAATTTATGACTTACTGTAATCATAGATGAGTCGCTGCTTCATTCTGAGTATGTTCATGATGAAGCAGCCACTCATCTATGATTTCAATAAATAATAAATTATTATAATAATTAAACTCTGAAGAGAATACATGGTATGAGTGAAATACTTGCATATAATAAATCCAGTATCTAATTTTAGTATTTAATTGTTACAGTCAATTATTACTTATTCTAATTTTCCACAATACACATTCCTCGTGAAGAACATTATGTAAGTAAATGTGGAATGTATGCACAGAAAATTTGTTTTTACCACTAGTTTTCAATTAAAGTCAATCATGGTTTATCGATCAAATTTTGTTTGAATAGAGCACACAAATGCTGAATTTGTTATAACAGTACTTTACAAACACCCAAGAATATCATTTGTAAAAAAATTAGTTTTACGTTTATACAAGATCTGTTCAAAATCATTTTAAAATACATCAAACATTTATCACTGAAAATTTCAACTCTAAAATCAAATTTAACACATTATTTCTGATGATCATATTACTAATTATTGTTGTAACAATTATGCATCTTGAATTATAAAATAGGAAGAGGTATAAATAAAACAGTTGGTGCTACTTTAAATATATTTTTATTTTTTGTTATAGTAGATGCAATCGTTACAGTGACTCTACGAGTGAGACACAAGACGAGGTTTAACTGGCAAGAATAACATTTTCCGTCTTTATTATACTTTCACCCGTTGAGCCACTATAACGATTGCGTCTACTATACAAAAATGAATTGCAATAATAGAAAACAATTGTGTCAAGAATTTAAATTGATATTTTGTTAACAACAAACTGTTCTTTGCTACTTATGAACTGTCATATTTTGCTATAACCAACGTTTTGCCAGTAAATAAAAAACAGTAAAAATTGGAGGGCTTACATTTCCAAAACCAGTGTCTAGATGTTGCCGATGCTGATATTTGTAATTGCGAAACTCCACTTGGCATTCACAACACATGATCTGTGACTGCTCCTATTGGCTGAATACTTTCTTTTGGCTTTTCCAATTTTTCGGAGAAGGTATTCTGTTCCTGTCTAGAGGAGGTGGGGATACGCATGCCAGTTCCAACTGTAAAAGAAACGAGAGCATATTTGAATATTTGTTCACTTTAAAAACTGGCCATAATAAAGTTGAAAAATATATAACATCTTACAAACATCTTGCAGAAAAAAATAAAAATGATCAAAAACGATATTATCATTAATTTACAAAACAGGTATTTTTTTGGAATTCGGAAATATTTGTACTTGTGATTTTAATACCTACCAAAGTTATTAGAAGAACAACATATTTTCCCTCAACTTCTAGTAACAGCAAAATTTATTTCACTTTGGGAAGTCGACGTCTTCCAATATGTTCTTCGATATCACTATCTTCATCTCATAATAATCTTTTGGGGGGAATAATTTGCTTTTTGTACATAGTCCTTTGATTCGTTTTTGTTCACTCTGTAGGTATATCCGATGTGAGTTCTGCTCTTTTCAATTTAACTGCAGCTTATAATCTTCTATAATAGGTATAAAGCAAATTAGTACAAATATGACAACTTATATGTTGCAATCAAGACCGATGGTTGTGATTTACATAAATAAAAGCTCCTTAATATTGAAATAGATCGAACCTACCTTCTTGAAAACAAGATTTATAGTGTCCACGCTTCATCTCTCTTGTTTTTCAATGATTTATCAAATTGTTTCCGTTTAAATGGTGACCACCAAACTTTCTATTCGTGGAACGAGTCACTTCGAATTAAACCACCTCCGTTTTTTCCCCAAAAATCGATGCCTACAAACATCATTATTCGTATTACAATAAAAGCAAAGATTAGACCTAATCTTTGATAAAAGTACAAAGGGATAGGTAAGTGTAAGTACATTCAACTTTAGTGTCTAAACATAAATTAAAATATCTGCAAATGACAATAAAGGGGACCTTAAACTATGTGGTAGGTGTATTATTGTACATAATTATTGTAAAATACTTACTGCAATGCAATTAAGTATGTAGTAATAATCATAGGCAAACAAAACACAAACCATAAACAAATTGAAATCGACATTTGACATTTTGACAGCAGAGGCCTAGCGGTCACTAGCGGAATGGAATGAGAATATTGAGCATGCGCACTAGCCTAGGGACCGTGGCGCGCGATCACAAGCCTAGTTTGAATTCAAATTTAAATCATATTTCACATCTACAATTTTGCCAACGATTTAAAATTTGTAAAATGGATGTTATTCACCACTGGACAGGGAATGATTATAAATGTACTTAAATCAAATCTGGATAGAGAAACATTTATTTATTTTAATTATAATTAAGGTTAAAGGTTAAAGTAGATACTATATAAAAGTAGCAATAGGTAGTCTCATCAGTTGTGATGCAGTTTTATTTTTATTAGTTCATGCGATCCAAATATTTCTACAAAATGTACACCTCTATCATACAGATAAAATCATTGACGAACGTTTATACGATGTACATGAACACATATACGAAGAACATTCCCTGACATGTATACATAGTACATGCGACTATGAACATAAACTTTTGTGTATGTTCGATCCATATCGTATGTATATTCATATTGTATATGAAAATATTATTTATATGAGAATGTTGGGGGAACATACATGGCTAGTACAGTATGCAATTAGAACATTAGGAATGCAAAATGTACATTCGTGGAATAATAAATGCTATCTGGGGGAGATCACCTGTGAACCTGAGTATGTAGTTTTTAGTTGTTTATCATGGAGCGAACTTATTCACTTAAAAGAAGATTGTTGGTTAAACATTATAAATACAATACTTCCCTTCGGTATGCGAGGGAAGTAAAAATTGAAAAGAAGTACCTACTCATGCAGTGTGTTAAACGAAGTGTTATATATGGTTCGACATCTTTGATGAACAAGTGGAGGTGATGAAACTTTTAATAGGTAAGGTTTGATACATCGAGTAATAAAAACATTCGCCAGAAAACATCAACAAACTTGTAAAGTATATTTAGGGATTTCAGAAAATTAATATAAGGAAAAAACTAATAAAGGTACTTTTTGAGGAAAATTTACAAATTTGTAACTTATATGCCCTATTTGTTATATTTTTCTGAAATTATGCTGTACGTACGTACAAAAACTTTTATACATCATCAATGTTCAACCTAATAAACCTGCTTCTAACCGTAAATCCTAATGCATCTTAACCCATAGCCATTTTCTTTACTTGAATTCTGTAATAATATTGCCAAAAAATATAACGTTAAACTTATAATAATGTTATTAATCTGCGGTAGCATTAGTCAACATATATTTCTGCTTCTCTCGGTCTTTGGTATTATTTGTAGAATCAATCATTCATATAAAGAGGTGTTCTTAAAATTTTTAAATGAACAAGGGAACCTTTCAAATGCAAAAGTCAGTTAAACAAAAAAATGTTCACATTTAAACTGTGATTTTTTTTTTAATAGGACACCAAGAAAATTATAACAATTTATTTTAAATATAAGCTTGCCATCAAGTGTTTTTTGCCAAGATTTCATCTGAAATGTTAATTTTTCTTTTATTTGCACAGGGGCTGCTGCAGTCGCTAACGCTTCAAAGTTTTGGAAGGACACCGAAATGGCTATTACATCGTGATTGAAGAGGGCAAAAGAAAGAACAGAGAGGGTGTCAAAAAAGAGAGAATATTAGAAAATAATATAAACTAAGATAATTATAAAAAGACGAAGTGTGCAAAACGTTAAGAAAAGGTGAGATATACATTTATCTTACGTTTTATTGCATACTTGGCTTATTTCTTATAATATTCAATATGACTTAATGTATATATAACCATATTATACTGTACTAGGTATTATAATATATAACTTTTAAATCCCATAAAAATTGTATTTTTGACACTTGAATTTGTAGAGTAAGAAGTTAATTTAAAAAAAATGCAAATGCCATAACTTATTTTTCAATAGCACAATAGAAATAAAATGTTCGCATAAATTTGTCATTTGGTGTTGATAAATAAAAGTACCTACTAATAAGTTTTAAAATCGATCTAATTGAATAATTTTTCTACATGGTAATTATATATTGTCATTTTTTTATCTTTTTGGCTTTTCTAACCACATTTATTCCCTTCGAAATAGAATCCAATCACTGGATTCTATTTCGAAAGAAATGCATGTGGTTAGAAAACCCAAAAAGGAACATAAATACCCTCTGCTGTGAATACACCTTAAAAGTGGTGGAGGAGGAGGTACCTATATGTTTTGCATAGTATGTTCCAACAACGTTTTCAGGACGTCCTCTCTAGACCTACATTCGTCCCACATAAGTCCTGGGTGGGACGTCCTCGGGACACCCCGTTTTGCTGACACGGAACGTCCCTCAAACGTCCTCGGTACGTCTTACGTCGGTAGAGTACGTCCTCGGGACGTTTTCATGTCCTGTGAGTACGTTCTTGGGACGTTTTCGGGACGTCCATGTGCTATTAGGGTAATGAGTACATTATTTAATAGTCGTGGACAAACGCATTTATTAAAGGAAATCAAGGTTTTACCGAAATGGTATATCAAAATATTGCAACACGTGACAGCGATAGTCTAGAGAACACTAGGTGGCGCCTGGTGATCTATTGATTATTTTTGGTTGACGTCAGGCTGTCGTCGGCACCATTTTGCGTCCTCCTGCTATTTTAAAGGAGCGTGGAGAAAATAACAACAAACTGTCAAAATAACGCCGAACAGCAGGATAAGGTTTCTAAAATGGGGAGAATTATATAAGCGAACCATTTCTGAAAAATCCTAGGATTTGTTCAAATCACTTTATAACGGGTATTTTCCATAATATATATGTGTGTTTTGAACTGTTAACCTGATATAAGGTTTTGTAATTTTGTATTTAGACAGCTACGTCAAAATCACGTGACCGGTAATGAACTATAGACCATTTTCGGTTGACGTCACGCTGCGCTGGTGGCGTGGATGAGGACACATTGGGCACAGCGGACTAGGGTAGGGGTCGAGATGCCTTAAGAATATAAATCTACTGCAGCGAAATAAATTCAATTTTTTTTGTCATTTATCCCACCTCAGTTACTCGTTTCTAGATTAGATTTTAGTCTAATCTAAGTTTCCTTTCCAGAATTTGGCGCGAAGTTTTAAGTGAAAAATTCTGTATAGTAGTACTATTTACACATCTACCGTTTGAAACAATTTTTTCCAAAATGCGTATTTCCCGAGATATTCCGTTATGTCAATTTAAACGAGCCACCCGGTATTTTCAAGGACGAGTAATGCTGCCGGACTGGAGCGATTCTATTGGAAATGGCAGGGCGCATGTTTGCAAATAACGTGTTATTGTTTTGTTTACCATCAGAGGACCATCCAGGAATCTATGATCCAGGACGATCAGTCGCAGTGTGGTCGCAGTCCAGTCGGCGACTGCATCAAAGTTGATACGTAATACGTAGTGTATTTCTGTAAACGGAAGTAGATTCGTCACAATTTCCTGAAACTTGTACATATTAGTGATTAATATAAACAACATTTTTGTTTGTCTGCTGACTATAGGCAGTGAAACTCGTGCAAATAGGTAACACATTTAATAATTACGAATTAATGTACCTAGTTTTAAACGAAACTAAATAAATGTATGATTCATTAATTTAATACCGCGATTGATTAGTTAATATCTATACACATATGACTTTATCTGTTTAAACATTAAAAAGGTGAAACAGTAAACACGATTGTATCTGTTGTAGACCGTGCACATTTTATAGCGATGTGCGAATTGTACATCGATAATATAGGTTCGCTTTTATAATAGCAACTTACTTTTACAATTTTTTTCCATTTCGGTAATGTAAAAACGGTAAATATCTTCACAATGACTTGGTAGGACTATCTATAGATATTATTTTGTTCTAGTATTTTCGTGATATTTAAATTACTTGAATGTATATTTATAATGATAAAGCGCACCTACACTCTACAGTCCTACACTGGCAGTACGGAAACAACACAACTCGAGTACATACGCTAGAAATCACTAAATATTAAGGTGTAGAACGTAGAACCTTCACGCAGAACAAATTTTATAGATTCTGAAACTGAAAGCCAAGTAAATTCTCCAAAAGCGCATTTTTGTCCGAAGTCGCCGTCTTTATTAGTTCCCAATCACATTTTATTTTATGCGTGTTTGAACTTGTCACCCGAGCCGGGCACGCGTATTTGACGGCATTTAAATTGCCGACAACGGTTTCTGATGATAGTCATGTATTCATCCAAAGTCAATCTGAAATTCTGAAACTCATAAAAAAAAGACCGACAGAGGAATACTTCCTAACGATGGACATGAGCGTAGACCCACAATTTTTAATTATCAAATTTTAGAATCACTTTATTTATTGAAAATATTGTTTCACTATTTTATATTAATTGATAGTCATGATGCAAAGGATTTATTTATAATGCATTATTTATTTACAGTAAATAATGTTAGTTTAATGAACAACTCCGTAAATGATTCAATAAAAGTAAATATAAGTATAATTTAACCTACGGCTATGTAACCGGCATCAAATCAGGCAGAGGTCCTCCAATGGTGAGCCAGGTATACAGTCGACTCCTCTCGTTTGAGGTATGCGCATGACATATCTGGTGAACTATATTTTTGTAGGGATATCGTTTGCAGTATTCAAGTACGCGCCAGTACGCGGTCTCGCGTGTTATTCTATCACGAATAGGCTTATTGTAATGACTTATCCTGGTAGCAATGCTTTAGGCTGAATTCAAATTAATACTAGAAATACTATAAGCGTGACCCTTCCTGGAATATCTCACGATTTGACGATGATGGGAATACCGTGAGATGTTTCAGAATAATAGAAAAAATCAAATAAAACACCTAGCAATTGTAGAGTGGTGGGAATTCGATGGAAGTGTTGTACAACCAAGTTTTACAAACATGTCGAAGAAACCGAAACTTTAAATCTACAAGAAGTTATCGCACATACGTATACGTACATACATATACAGACACGCAGACATTTTTTATTCGTTGAATTCAACCTGTTATGATTATGAGACACGTTTCTGTAACAACATTTTTTCTGTGATTAAAAAAAATTATCTGGTTATAATATACCTGGTGGTTAGAAAATAATATTTGAGTGGTAAATAAATATACAGTAATCACACACATCTACGAATACAAGTATAAAAAAATTAACAAAAAACAGTAGGTATTATAAAAAGCGCACTTTCAAATTACATAAAAAGCATATGCGTAATTCGGGAGGGCAAGGGTAGGCAACTGCCCACCCAATATTTTAAAAGAACATTAAATTGTTTAAGGCAAATCTGGCGAATTTCAAAATTCTTCCTGAAAAAATAATAAGTATGACAATTACGCCAGTCAAGTCAAAGGTTTTCAATACAATTAGGCAGGGGCAGATTAAGACTTTGTAAGGCCTCTGGCTAAATTTTGAGCGGGGTCTTTTTGTAATTGGGGGGAAAACGAATTCAATACTCATAAACCGCAGACAGGCGACGTAATCCCCAGATGCCCAGGGGATAGCAAGTTTAATACTCGTAAAATCATAGGCTACAAATTATAATTAAGTATACATTAGTTTTACGTGGCACGTCTATGATCATATAGTATACTTTAAGGTCTAATGGATTTAGAGTTTCTTTTCTAGACAAACGGTTTGCTTAGAGTGTTTTACTAATTTTTATACCAGTTTCTAAAACCTGGTTTCAATTTAAATTTTTAGCGAAATCTTCCCATGGGAAACCATTTTTTAATAACAATTTTATAAACGAATCATAAATAACGCAATTCCAAAACACTTGTATTCTAGAGATCTATATTGGGGCCCACACTTTTTATTATTTATATCAATGATATGCTGAATTATATTCAATATCCATCATGTTTGACAGTTTCGTATGCCGATGATACGAACATTTTAATAAAATCTAATACTCTTGCTGATGCTGAAAACGGTGCAAAAATTATATATGCCAAAGGAATATTGTGGACTGAAAATAATAAACTATGTATTAACCAAAGTAAAACAACCTTTATTCTCTTTAAAACTTTGCAGTCTAATATTGTCTTCAACACTAATATCCTTCTATCTCCTACTACAAGGGTGGTGGAGTATGCCAATGAATCAAAAATGCTCGGTTTGAAAATCGACTGTAGCCTTAAATGGTCTAATCACATTCTTCATATGTGTGTTAAACTGTCAAAGGCCTGTTATGCTTTGGCTATAACATCCAAACAATGCAGCCTATCAATAGTAAGACAGTTGTATTTTGCTACTTTTCATTCTTGCATAAAGTACGGTATAGTGCATTGGGGTTCCTCATCTGAAGCAAATAGCGTTTTTTTACTACAAAAAAGGGCAATACGTATAATAGCCAATCTTGGATATAATACTTCCTGCAGGGAAGCCTTTAAAATCTTAAACATTCTTACTTTGAACTCTATTTACATTTATGAGCTGTCATGTTTTGTTTACAAAAATAGAAGCAAATTTAACGAGATTAGAACTGATCATCCATATAGCACTAGGAATAAACATCTTCTTTTACCAAAACACAGAACACAGAACAGCTTTGTATCAAAAAAGTCTCTGTTTCATGGGCTGTAAATTTTTTTACTGTTTGCCGGAGCATATTAAATCTTTGACAACATTTTTTAAGTTTGAAAAGGCTTTAATTTAAAATCATTTTTGTTGGACGAAAAGCTAGTGTTGACGAATTTTTTACAAAATGTGGAACTACTTTTCTATAGTTCTAGTTATAATATTTGTTTAATCGCTCACTGTTCACATGTTTTTTCTTTGGTGTGTATATGTTTTTAC
This sequence comes from Stenurella melanura, assembly GCA_963583905.1. Classification (NCBI taxonomy): domain Eukaryota; kingdom Metazoa; phylum Arthropoda; class Insecta; order Coleoptera; family Cerambycidae; genus Stenurella; species Stenurella melanura. The sequence goes on from OY757311.1 coordinate 171,766,126, forward strand.
AATGTTATTTGTGATATTTTCTTTGTATTTCTACCGACAATGATTCTTAACTGTACTTGTACATTTTCTGAAATTAATAAATATTGTTATAATTATTATTATTATTATTATTATTATTATTATTATAGAGCACCATATAGACGTTTTCATGCTCCATGCTCAAATTGTAGGTTTCTATCACTACTTTCATAATCTGAAGAAAAATTATTTATTTATTCTATACAGAAACCCTCACTCACATAAACACTACAGCTAGCGTCCTAGTACGTAGTTATTTATATTAATATTTTTTAATATTGCTGAAATTTTGGACTCTTAAGTTTTTGGACAATTCTGACCAACTTTCATTAATAAAGTTTTTCGATAAAAAAATACCTAATATAATTTCTTTATTTTTTCCATTTATTTTGGTACTGCAGGTGGCTTTGCATTTGTAAAACGCGAATATTTTTTTGGTCATAAGTAGATCCTTTTGGTAAAATTTAGTTCAAGTCTGACAAAAAAGAAAAAAGTTATAAAGGTGCTCCGCTTTCAAATGGGTCACTCTGTATATATATTTTTTAATGTTTTGTAATTAAACTAAAAATGTCTAAAGTTAATATTATTTGAAAAAAAAAACTGCGAAGACTATCTTATAGAATGTGCAACAATTATATAAAAAGTACAGTAAATTGGTGAAGAGTTTAATGGTTAGCTTGTTTTATAATGTGCAATACAAAAAATTCTTCCTGTGTGGCGTAAATTATACCATCCGTATACTGCAGTTTCACGATAAATTCTTATATATTTTTTTAATTTAGTTTCTTTTAGACTGATTTATTAAATTTTCAATAAATAAAGAAATATAAAAAATTGGCACTTGCAATAACTTTTGTTTTCATGGCTCACTTAGGTCTTTATCGAAAATTACTTGTTAAAAAAATTATAGGTATGTACGAATTAAAATTTTTGCCTTATTATACATAAATCATTATTTTGTTGTAAAATCAATACAACCTAGTACAAGTACATGATTCTGAACAAAGAATTAAGAATACATTTTATTCATTTGTGAATCCATTTTACAGATAAAAATTATTTTTAGTTGAAAAAATTGGTTTTTTGGACGACCCATGTCTCAAACACCTTTGAACCCCCTACGATGTAATCTTGTACAAATAATAATAATAACATATTTATTCATCCTTTTTTTCCGATCATTACAATAAACATGATATATAGGATATGTCTGATTACGAGTTCGAGTTTATATTAACCAACTGGTGGTCAAAACATTTACACAATATAGATAAAATAAATGAAATGATACAATTTACAATAGATTTACCTGCAATTAGATATAAAATGTGGTTAAGTAATTATATCATTTGAGCCATTTTCCTCAAAAAGGTTAAGATTGTCTTTGACATATAGTGAACACTTAAAGATGTGTAAGTAATATGCAATATGTGAGAATTCTGTTGTTTATAAATAAGTCCCAACATGATTCATGTCTTTTCTTGTTATAAATAAGACGTACAATTCTCTGGTGACCTAGGAATACTCTGTTTATGCCCACTGCACTTTCCCATAGTATGACATAACATAACATAGCTGAATATGCAAGCGCATAATAAACTTGCATTATTATTTCAGAGTGCAGGTCATAATTGAGTTGCAACGTAGCAAAAAAAGCTTTTCTTTGCAACTGCGTCAAATGGGTTTCAAATTACTGTTCTGGAATTTTTTTTTTCAAATACTTAAATGTTTTCTAAAAAACATAAGAGGTCATAAATATTTTTTTTTTTTTTTCAAATGACACCCTGTAAATATTTTCACTGCCTACCAATGCATTTGGAAAATTTAAAAGCTTTCATAAATGGATGTGTAACTACAGTTTGAAGTTGGTAATATTTCAGTTTTAGATTGAGAAATTCATCGATTGGGAAAGTTGGTACTCATCCAAAAACCATTAAGAATTAATATCGCCATAGTTGGTAATTATGGCAGAAGAAGAAGTAAATGCACTTATTCGAGGAAATCATGAATTTACCGAAAGGTTTTATCGAAGTATCGCACCAAGTGAAGGAAATCTTTTATATTCCCCTCTTACTGTCCACTCGATTCTCACTCTGGCATCTCAGGATCCAGGCTACCATTCCAAGCAAGCTTTCAGTAATGTCTTAAATACTTATATCGACCTCGATCTAGCCGCTCAAGCATACAAAAACATTTTAGCACTCATTCAATCTAGTAATAATGAGACTGTGTCAGTTGCTAATAAAGCTTTCTTTAGAGACAATTACCAATTGCAAGAAAGCTTTAGAACTCTCCTAACAAATAATTTTTCCTTTGAAGTACAGTCGTTAGATTTGTCTAAGCGAGAAACTGCTGTTAAATCGATTAATTCTTGGATTGAAGGCAAAACCAACACAAGAATTGAAAATCTAATAGGCCTTAGTTTAGAGAATGCAACGCGGTTAGTGCTCCTGAACACTATCAACTTGAAGGATAAATGGGCCGTACCATTCATTGCCGCGAACACTGCACCAGCAACGTTCTTTTTAAATGACAGCAACACCATTGAAACACAAATGATGAGGGCGAAAATGGAAGTAAATTATAAGAATGATGAACATCTTGCTGCTAAAATTTTAGAGCTGCCCTTTAATAATAATGACTTGAGCTTACTTTTGATTTTGCCAAACAACGGAACGACCATTAAGGAATTAGAAGATGAACTCCGTTATCGGAATCTTGAGAATATTACCACAAATATGAGCAAACAAGAAATCGATATATCCCTTCCTAAATTTAAAATTGGTCACAGTATTGATTTAAAGACTGTCTTAAGCAAGGTAAGATTACTGTATATATCGTTATCTTACAAATAATTTTTTTTTTTTTATTTCAGTTAGGTCTTTCAGAAGAACTTGGTGAAAATGCTCATCTCTTTGGAATGATTGATAATGATGAATTTTTATGTTTCGATCAGATGCAGCAAAAGGGATTCATTGATGTGAACGAGGAAGGGACTGAAGCAACCTCAGGTAAGGAAAACTGCTAGGATATTCTTTTATTGGTATCTTTTATTCAGGTAGTTCCAGAAGTCAACAATTCGAGTCCATCTAGATGAAATCAAAACAGGATCAGAATGCATCATATAATTTTTTTTCCTACTCCTAAAGTTGACATTCAGTTTTAATCGTCTCTCATAGAAGCTGAAGTGGTTAGCGAGATGCGCATCGAGTATTGTCTTCAAGAGTACTGGTGTTAGTGAAAAACACTTCTCCAGAGACAGCGTCTCTCCAGGTTTGGAGTTAAAGTAAAAAATGTACATTATTGTTAGCGAAACTAACCCAGCTTGCTATGTCGAATTTAAGTACAATTTCTCCTGAACTTTATCCATCATCTTAGTTGTGGATGAGCTCATAGACCTGCTGGATAACCTTCAAACAATAAGCTCTGATGTGAACCGTTAGGCTGGGTTGGGCATTGATCTGAAGACGTTTACTATGAATTCCATGTACAGCCCATCGCACTAACTGTGTGATTCTCCAAAAGATGCATTCGCTAAAGCAATTTTCCGACATCAAATGGAGCGTAAACAATATAGAGCTGTTGATAGTCCAGGGAAAACTAGAGGTAGAAAAAAAAGACAACCTCTGAAACGTTGGATTGATGTCCCCGATAGAGTGATAGGAAAGATCTTTGGAGAGGCCGTGCGCCTAACAGACAACCGCGACAGCTGGAGTGAAGCTATTCCATGCTACAAAAGGAAGCCAGCTAGAATAACGCGCGAATCCTGGACAGGGGGAACCTTCGGTGTGATGCTGCTTCTGGGCATGAAGATTCCACAAATACCGAAACTCCTGAACACAGTATTCGATGCAGGTTTCGTGAACCACATTGAAGTCTTCGGAAGATGATTAAAACTGATGAATAACAAAACATCTGTCCAGACGCTGTGACTATGAAGTAGATTTTATGGGAATTAGAAAAGCTTTAGGGAAATCTGTTTCTGTTCTTTAAGAACAGAAACAGATTTCCCTAAAGTTAAAAGTGTCATCTGTCTCAAATGTGGGGCGATATTCCTTAGAGATTATCCCTTTTAGACTTGTTATAAGGCAGACTTACTTAAATCTCACATTTTGTAAACCACCATAGGAAAGAATGTTGTATACTGTACTGAGATTATTTTGATTCCATCACCCTATGAATACCAATTAAACCAATAACATTTTCAGGTGATGTTTGCACTTCAGTGCCATGCAAGATAAATGATGAAGAGGTAAGGCCATACAAAATTTTTATAAATTGATGATTTATCTAAGAAATGCAAATGATATGTACATTTAAAATGTATTTAAGTATTTAATATTAGTTTCCTAAAATTTATAATCAGTTGAGGCAAACAGTTTCCATAGATGCATAGTTAAAATGACTTTTCCCTTTATCTACTCAATAAATAAATAACGAGGCAAAATAGTTAAAATATGAGTTTTATGAAATTGGCATTTTAAAAATTAAAAGCAGTTCGAAACATCTGTTGAAACGTACCTCCACATGTGCATACGTTTGTAATATTACTTAAAATTACCCATTACTTTTAATATTTGTTTTAGAATATATCGAAAAATGGCCTGACAATATATGAGATGAATATAAAATCTAGTATTACAAACAGATTTGCTAAGAATTTGGTCATATGTAAAATAAATAATACCGAATCATCTGCAAAAGAGGCTACCTTCACTGTTACCCTACCAGAGACTGCCTTCATTATAGAATTTATTATGGAAATTGGAGGAAAAACTTATAAATCGCATATAAAAGAAAAGCAGGAGGCAAAAACTATTTACAACGAGGTATTGTGCTTGGTACATAGTAGCAAAAAAATTTCTACCGAAACTTCTTGGTACCTTCTAAATCATCAGCAAAGTGTACTTATTTTTAGGCCTTAGCTAGTGGGAAAAGTGCAGGTATTGTTGAAGCAACTACGAGAGATTCAAACGAATTTACGGTATCTGTCAACTTAGAGCCACAATCTGTGGGCGTGTTTTCGCTAACTTACGAAGAAATGCTCCAGTGTATACACGATCAGTACGAACTGGTTCTTAACATCCGTCCAGGCCAAATTGTGGAGGATTTAAATGTGGAGGTAAACAGTTTACTTGACAGAGTATCTACTCAAGATATAAACTCATACTTATTTTTATTTTTAAGGTTACTATTAATGAAAGTAAGCCTCTCAAATTCGTCAAAACTCCATCGCTAAGATCGGGAAATGAGATCAGTAGAAATGAAAAATATCTGAATCCATCGACTAATATTAAAATACTGAACACAAAAAGTGCCGTGGTAAAATTCAGTCCGGATTCTAAACAACAACGAAAATTTGCCCGCTATTTAGGAACGTCTGTTGCAGATGGTTTCTCTTGTCAGTTCGTTGTACAGTATTCCGTTGAAAGGGACCCTCAAGGTGGAGAGGTAATATTTAAATGCACACATTATGGCACAAAAAAATGTTCTAACTTCAGATCACCCTTTCTGTATCATTACTTACCCTTTTTAGATTTTGCTCCAAGACGGCTATTTCGTACACTTCTTTGCCCCAAATGATCTGGACCCACTACCAAAGCATGTTGTTTTTGTGTTGGACACCAGCGGTAGTATGGGTGGACGAAAAATATCCCAACTGAGAGATGCTATGATGAGTATTTTGGCCGAGTTAAGAAAGCAAGACATAATAAGCATAATCGAATTCAATGGTGAAGTTATTGTTTGGGACATTAACACGGAACATTCAACGCATTTCTATTATGACAATTATAGTGATCCATTTTGTGCCCTTAGTGTAAGCATAGATTTATTTGTTCCTAAACCGCATAAATAATGCAATTTAGCATTATTTATGCGGTACATTGGTTTGTTAGAAAGGATATATTTTGTTTTCCCCTAAAATGTATCATTTGTTTTACATTGTTACAATAATTAATTATAACTAGAAGAACCTCAGAAAACTTAATTTCAGTTACATCGTGTCTTTACTATTATCTCTTATAGGAACATGCGTTACCTGATCCGGCATATGCTACTGACATCACTATAAACAAGGCGAAAAATGTGGTTAAAAAAATTACCGCTAATGGAGGCACATTTATGATTGGTGGGCTCGAAACAGCATTATATTTGGTGAAAATAGGACAGAAAAAGCAGGTCAACGCAAGCGAAAAATATCAACCAATCATAGTATTCTTAACCGATGGTGAACCCAATGTTGGTTTGAGGTGCACTGAACAAATTGTGGAAATGGTAGGTTATATAACATTTTAATGACCCTGTCCGACATTATCAAACGCTCAAAACTTTTTACCTGATTTACCTCACTTGAGATTTAGAACTGGTCCCCGAATAATCATATTCAAAGTAAATTCTCCATAGACAATATCAATTTTCTAACATTTTAGGTAACTAGATTGAACTTTAATAACGATAAGGTGCCAATATTTTCTTTATCTTTTGGAAGTGGAGCTGATAAGAAGTTTTTGAGAAATTTATCTATGAAAAATCTGGGCTTCTCTAGGCACATCTACGAGGCAGCAGACGCCTCTCTGCAACTGCAAGCGTTTTACAAACAAATTTCTTCTCCTTTACTAAATAATATAAGATTTAAGTATGAATCAGAGGTCGAGGACGTTACCAGATCAAGTTTCCCCATTTATTTCAGAGGATCTGAGTTGATTGTTTCTGGAAGATACCAAGGTACAGTTTTTTTAAACTCATCACGCATGTTTAGACATAGTTGAAAATAATTTTCAGTTGCAAAATTTACCAAATTGTTATGAATTTCCATATAACTTGGTTGAATTTCAGACTCATCATTTCCGACTACCATTAATTGTTGTGGACCTCTGGGACCCATCATATTAAGACCTAGTATTGAGAGGCCCGTTACTTCGTTAGAACGACTCTGGGCTTATTTGACAGTAAAACAGTTATTAGAAGAGAGGAATTCTGTGGAAGATAAGACCGCGTTAACCAAAAAAGCTGTAGATCTGTCCTTGAAATATTCATTTGTCACTGAGGTCACATCCTTGGTTGTTGTAAAACCGAATGAGACAAATGCTGTGACCGTGGGAGTAAACGAAGAAGGAAGACAAGGTTTGTGTTAGTGCTACTGTTTTTACAAGCACCCAGTATCCATTTATACTAGGATTAATTTCTTTGCTCGAAAAAATCTCAGTAATTCAAGTATAATCTCAGTTTAAAATGCAGTGCTTCTAAAGATAGGGAACGTGTGTCCTTGTATATTTGCAATCCTAGTTTATGTAGGGAAAATTAGCAAATCAGAACGAATTTGGTGTGTTTTATTCTTACTGCAATAAAATAAGAACATTTATGCTGTAATTTAAATTAAATAAATTCAATGTGTTTATAAGATTGCTAAGTGCAAAATGAAAGTGAATTAAACTGTTAATTTTTATTTTATGTACCAATGGCCTTGACACGGCCTCGATGGAAATTCCCATACGCCTGTGTAAACTGTTCTCCGCTCATAACATAAACAACAGCATTCTAATCTGAGATATACTATAGTAATCTAATTCAGATGACATAAACTAAAGGCCGGTTTTTCAATGTCTAGTTAAATAGCTTAACTGTCAGATAAAATTTCTCTGGCAGATAAACTGTTTTTCAATGTGCAGGTAAAATTTACCAGAGGGTTAAACTCACTATCTGAAAGTAAATTTAGCAGAGAGTTGAAAGTGCCAGTTAAGGATTTATTCTACTGTTAGTGGATTTGCACATGCGTATTTGGTTCAATTTCTGACAATTCTAAAACATTCTAACCTAAAAACCAATGTGAGTGACTGATATGTTCGTTTTTAATTTGTGATTTATATTAAATATATTATTTCCAATAATGAATAATAATAATAATAATATTCTGGATATGAGTGATGATGACGATGATATACAATTTATGAAGTATATGAAAGGAGACCCTATACCATAAGGGAACGAAAAAATAATTTTGAGAAATATGATTTTTTAATAAGATTTCAATTGCGTAAAGAAACTGTTTTACATATCGTTGAGATGATAGAGGAAGTTGCAGGAATAGTTCTGTTTCTCCAATCACTTAAAGTGTAATTGGCACCTTTTTTCCTTTTTACACTCTCTATTGCAATTATTGCTGATACACAAAAGCACAAAATTAAGAACAGAACATCAATCAACACACTAGACAACGCAATGAATTTTGAGGTTAAATTAGATAAACTGTCGCTAAAACATGAGCGCAATTTGAATTAAACCAATTGAAAAGAAACTTCAGGTAGAATCAGTAGTGCCAACATAGCTAAGAAATAATTCAACTCATGAATACGTAGCTGGCAGTTAAATTACTATTGATAAACACTATCATAAATATAACTGCCAGCTAAGCGTAACTGACAGCTACCTACCTGACACTTTTAACTGGACATTGAAAAATCGACCCTTAGTAAATGATTTTTCCAGATTTACAAATCGACATGCAGTCAACCAACATGCAGCCAGCTTTCTATCAGGTGTCAGCATTGTCGGCGCCACCTGGTAAGAACATATTATTTTATTTTCAATTTTTGTTTTACAGGTGATTTATGATTTTTTCCCTTTTTTCTTATCAATAAAAATGATACGAAAACACTAATTTTCAAAAATATCCTCCCACTATTGTGCATATTCATGTTCATTTCTGAAGATACGCATCACTGGTAATAAAGAGATTTTAAACTAAAAATAAGAATTTTAAAAAATGTAATATTAAGAAATTAAATTATATTTTTGAATAGTATTTTTTTTCTGGTTAAGGCAGTATTTTAACCAGGCATCTAACAGCAAATTATTACATTGCTCTATATAGGAGTGGAATGGAAATATCTCTAAAAAATAAACGTTAAATATGTTGAGACATATTTTTGAAATCTTCATTAATATAAGCTTTGTCACACCTCTTTTGGATAAAAGTTGGCCTAGATATGTTGCGAGGTTATGACCTTTTTTCACCCATTAGAAGAAACGAAATGTTCAATCTCGCTAACCGAAGGGAAGTATTCGTAAATAATCGTGAAAAATATCACTCTCTGAGATGGCTTTAGATTTTCATGTTTCAGACTGTAGATTACATAAATTAAGGTCTATAAATTCCATAAGTCTGTCTGTCTGTCGATCTGGTCTGTTGTCTATCTGTCTGTCTGTTGGCGCTATATAACTAAAAAACTATTTTTCTGAGAACAGTCAAATTTGGTAGGTAGTTAACGCTGCTGCCAATCAAGAAATGGGTATAATTTCACTGAAAAATATACAGGATATGGACTGCCTAGAAGGCAGGTTTTATCAATTATTTAAATTTTTGTGGACGATATGTGGGTGAGAGAGAAATTAATAATTTTCTTCTAATAGGCAAATGTTTAAGGAATGTTTAACTGGACCTCACATCAAAATGTTATAATACTTTTGAAATTACATCACCTTGAGAATAGTTTTAGCTCTATTTCAGACTCCTTTTAATTTGGAAAAAAAATCATTGGAAACTTAATTGTGAACATAAATATACCTTTTAAAAAAGATTCCATCATCACCAGGGTGGCCACTTTTCTGGAAAACAGGGAAAACCGGTAAGTCAGGGAATTTCATGTTGGTCATTGAAATCAGGGAAAAGTCATGGAATTTTAAGGATTTTAAGAAATAGTCAGGGAAAAGTGCATTTATTTTAATATATTTTTATTCTTGCTTGCAGCTAAAAATTATTCATTGAGAATTTTATGCAAGTCAATAGAAGTTGTTTTCTCTGAAAAAATACAACTAGGCAACATATATGTTTATTAGGGTGATTTTTATTACTTAAACTTAAAATCTTATCTCATCTGCTCAATTTATTATAAGATAAAATATTTACACCAAGTTTAGGGTGACTAGCTAAACCCATTCCCGTGCCTGTAAAGGGGTAAATTTTCATAAAATCCTTAATATTCAGTTTTCTTTATTTATTTTAATCCCTAACATGTATCCAAGATGCATTTTTGTGCTAAATAAAGTGACTATTAAGGGTATTTTTATAAATGAAGTAAAAATTCCTTGAATGAAGAAATTGGATAAAGTTTACGAATTGGTAATTTTTACAACAAAAATACATTAAACCATTTTTATAGATCATTAATTAGGGAGTAAGTATATATTCTACACATATTTTACTTTTATAAAATTCTGAATTTCGTCAAAATTTACCCCTTTAGAGGCACTGGGAGGGGTTGAGCTAACCACTTAAAATTTTACTAATTTTATTTTCTTATAATACAATGAATTTGTATGTATTGGATTGTTTTTTAAACATTTTTATATGTTATTGTTATCCAATTTACTTTGTTAATTTTTATGTGTTCAATCACAATATTTATTAATAAAATGCAAAAAGCAGTTGAAATTTACTTTTGGGTTATAATCAGGCAGACCCGATGAGAGGGGGGGATAATAAGGTGATGCCCCCAGGCCTCGTTTTGGGAGTCCCGGAATCATTTGAAGGGTTCGGGGAGAAATTTTTTTCAGGCCCATTTTGTGCCCTCTGCTGCTCAGGCTCTTTCTCCCCCTCGCTGAAGTGTATTAGTCAGGGAAATCAGGGAAAAGTCAGGGAATTTTAAGTGGCCACCCTGATCACCCCTCCCACCCATTTTCATGTTTCTACGCTTTTATGTTGGATCGTACCTTATCTATCACCTTTAGTACACTCACGAGTCTTTCTTATGGCTCAAAATATACCTATTGCTTGTTACTGGCCCATCACACGAATCACACCGCTTTTAGTCCATGGAAAAGTTGCAAAGAAGGGGTAAACTTGAAAAGTGCTGTGACCAGGACGAGACCTAAGTACTGCCCCGTTTTCAGGGGTGCTTTGGGCCTCCCACCCCTCGTGAACTACCCCTACACGCGAAAATCCACCCTCTTTTCGCGTTTTTCCATTCTAGGCATGCAAGGGCTTGTCGAATCGGGTTTTTCGGGTAGGTTTAATGGACTTTGACTATCCAACGTACTGTCAATCCCCGGGGTTGAAACTACCCCCTCCCCAAATACTAAAATCTTCCCAAAAATTCAAACTTGGAGAAAACTGTTTATCCCCGTTTTTGAGGGTGCTCTACACAATGGCAACATAATTTCCTCACCCACCCTTCACTAATCCGCACTCAAATCCCCAAAACCACCCCATCGTAATATTTCTTGCTGCTGGGCATGTGGGTACTCGTTTTGGATTGGAACGATTTCCTACATGTCCAGTAGTTAAAAATGTAAAAGGGGGGGGGGGGGTGGTTTCGGCGATTTGGGTGTGGTTAGTGAAGGGTGGGGTAGGAAATTATGTTGCTATCGTGATGAGCACCCTCGAAAACGATGATAAACAGTTTTCACAAAGTTGGAATTTTTGGGAAGATTTTAACATTAGGGGAGGAGGTAGATAAGGTACGATCCAACATAAAAGCATAGAAACATGAAAATGGGTGGGAGGGGTGAAAATGACTTGGAGAGGGTGGGATGTCTCCGTGTAAGCTCGAATCATTTTTAAAAGGTATATATATTTATATTCACAATTAAGTTTCCAATGATTTTATTCCAAATTAAAAGGGGTCTGAAATCGAGCCTTGGGAACCCACCTCCTCCTTTGCAAATAAATTGATTTTTTCTCAAACATATTTTTGTGTTTAAAGGAATAAGTTGGATTCTTTGGTTTTTTTAATTTTAAAATTAAATTTCACTATTCTGACTTCGGATAAGCAACTTTATACCCTACAGCTTTTATTTGAAACATTTCTTTCTATATTTTCGAGAAAAAAGTTATAGCGACAAAACTTATTTTTTCAAAGTTCTCTTGTCAATAAAACAAGATAAAAGATTGTTATTCACCAATCTATATATGTACTTCCTCAGAATCATAAAATGTGGCGTTTAAAAAGAACAGTAACTTTAGTTTCAACTTGACACATTTTGTTTCTTTTTTGTGTCTAGCGTTTTTCTACAAAGGCCCATTGTACAGTAAAATAAATGGTACCGTGTATCTTCTTGCCTGTAATAAACTAATACATGCGACTTACGCACTTGTAACCCCAGTCTCATCTCAGAGATGTAGGTTTTTTAACACGTTGGCTGCTATGAGAGATTTTTGAGGTTTCAATATTTATGCCGCACATGCCTCTGGGGACACGTGATTGTCCTTAACGTATATGCGTCACATGTGCGATTGCTAGAAATCATAACAACAGCACATGCTTCCAACGCCTCCTGCAGCACAGGGGATAATAACAAATTTTCCATAAATTTTCAGGTGTATGTGGAGTGTTGATTGAATTTCTGACTACTCTTTTCTCTTATGCGCAAAGGGATAAACTAAATATTCGTTATTATAATGCAGTTATATAAAAATTCAACAAGTAAGAATGCAAGAAATATTAGTTGTGTGCTGCGCGTGTCTCCAGGGGCATGTTTCTTGGTATTACTATCATTTGATAGTACTCTGTTTTTGGTACAGCATTGAACTTAAGACAGACACATGCCCCCGGTGTCCTGTGATGCAGTCAGCGTGTTAAAATTGATTTGGGACTTTATCGTCCATTTATTAGTTTCAGCTGTATCTGCACTAGGTATGCAGAAAATGAAGAGGGTGTTCGGAGGAGGAGGAAACCCTAAGAGTAAGTATTTAACATATACTATTCTCTACCATGTACCAATTTAAGTGTAAATTTTCTGTTCAACACTTTTTACTTAAACTTGAAGGTGATTCATGGTTTAACATATTTTTAATTATGACGAAAGAAATAGTAACAAATATTTTATTCCTTTTATAAATTCGCAGCACAACTGTATCAGTAAAATAAAATACAAGTAACAAATACTTTTTAAAAGCAAACTTTTAATAAAATATAACTACTAAGACAAAAAAAATAAGTATTACTTGGTTTAATTCAGGCAGGATCATAGTCCAATAAGTGGATACAGTACCGATGAATGTATATTAAAAATGATTAAATCAAACAAACAACGTAATTTTTTCAGTTCTAATGACTTGACTGGCCTAAACACGTGTCATGAGAAGTTGATAGGTATTTAGTTCGACAGAAATAGGATTTTTTTTTAATGTATATCTCTCAACAATAGCTTGTAGGTCAGGTCATCAACATTGATAAAATGACGTTATTTGTTTAATTCGATAATTTTTAGCTTACCTTTGGTTAATATCCAGTCTTCCACACTGGGTCCACTTATTCAACTATGTCCCTGAACAAATCAAATCACGTAATATTTATTTTCCATGTTTTAGCAGGTATATTTTAATAAAAACTTTAAAAAGTTTTTTTTTTTTCCTTATATTTTATTATTTCAGTTTTAGTCACAGTATATGTCCATCATTGACCATTAGGAAGTTGCAGCTGCATAATGAATCGACTATCTTGGCTGCAACATCAAGTCATGGTTATTAGATAATTGTATTGTCATCGGTGCTACACATGTATGCAAAGCGGCTTAAAATTAACTTACAAGATTTGGCCTAAATTGACTGACAAAAAGTTTGTAACAAAAATACGAAGTGACAAATAAATGTAAACAGCTTAAAAGCCTAGAATTTCATGCAAAGTTCACCAAATTCCGCCATTTCAGCAATTTTTGTCAGTCGCTGGTGATACAAGCTAGACTTGTGACTTGTATAGTTCATTTTCTATTAATTTTGTCCTATAATATTGTGTTATTATTGATACTACATATGTATGCAAAATTTCATGGCGATAGATAGATCAATTGGTTCACAATTGACTTGCAAGTTTTGAACTAAAATTTGATTGATTTCTGACTCAAACTAGGTTATTAAGTATTTTGGAAATTTTTGTTTATTTTTTTTCTCCAAAGCTATGAGCTTTAGACCCCATGTTATATAAGGTTTTTTTGTTTGGCTTGTCGTTCCCTACCACCAGTTTTTTTTTAATGACATGAAACTAATTACACCCTGTATAGAACCCACCAGAAGTCCATCAACATGCAACTTGTGTGTTGACTAATGTATTTGCCTCAATTAAATAAATACATTATTACCGGACAAAAAGTTTTAATGATGATCATCATACATCCAGAAATCCATTTGATAATATGTTGAACTCAATTTAAATATGTTTGAGTTTGTATATATTTGTGTAGACCATTTCTAGTAAACACAATAATATGTCACTTACTTTATCAATCACTTCTTTACAAAGCTGCAACAATTTTTTTTTTTTTAATAGGTATGCCCCAAAGATGCTGTTTGAATGCATCAACTCGAATACAAAAAGAGGAAACACAAGTACCACAACCAGAAGAAAAAGAATTTTTAGCCAATCGCCCATTCTTGATCTACTTACAGTTTAAGAAAGAAAATAAAGTGATTATTTTGTTCAAAGGCCGCGTCTTAAAACCTACTTATTAATATATACTTAACTATTCGTTGTACTTTTATAAAATATATATTTTACTAGTTCTATGAGTATTTTTATTTCTACGAATAAGGATGGACCAATTTGCATAAACAAGCCTGTATATGATCACTTGAAAATCTGTTTCGGATACATAATGCTTACATAAATCATTTAAAATAATTTGCTCATAATTATAGTTACTTACCGTTATAGTATAGAAGCATCAGAAAAAAATTTCGGCTCAGTTGAATCAATAACAGCAGAGATACGCGCATTCAAATAGAAATACGCTCAGCCATCCGAGGTTCAACAAAGTGACGTCAGCTCGTGGATATAATTTGATAATCGATTTGAATGGCAGCTCTTTAAAAAGTAAAGATTCTAGGCTCTAAAATATGGTACTATTTTTGGATTGATTTGAACTTTTATTAAGTTTGAAAATTGCAACAAATCTCCATCAGTTGCTCTGCATCTGGAGAAGTAATCATTAACAGATCCACTTGAATTTTCTTAACCGCTTCGTCTACTATCAGAATAGAACCTTACTGAATTTCATAACAATGTCTAATTTAATTATTATAAATTCTTTAACACCGTTTTCGCTGAACATTTCTTGCGACTTCTTTTTGATAAATATAATTTGTAGATACTAGTTTAATCTGCATGGCCGTAGGGGATTGTGTGGATGCTAGTGTTAGAATGAGAATTTTCAAATAATAAATTAGACAAATTCATTTTAGGTTTTTAATTTGCTAGCATAACCAGAATTCAGGTTATCGAAAGAATGCAAAGATTTCATTATTATTTTTATACATAGTGCTCATAAATAGTTATTTTTTTTCTGCTGTTTGCAAAATCCTACAAAGAATATGTTCCAATACAATTATAAGCAAACAAATATAATTTTTCTTTTTAAACTTGAACATGTGCAAGCACATACATCGTTTATGTAGAAAGAAATTCATAATAGTGTGAGAGTAATAGTGATAAAGTGTTAATGGATGAGAAAGGAGATGTTTTAGATTTGTGTAAAAATAAAGATATACGACGCAAATATAGAGCAACTACACTATATTAAGAAACAACAGGTGATAAAAATGTCAACCACATTTGGCGTACTTAAACAGCTGGAAACTTTATACCTGGAAAATATCAACAAGGGGAAGAAGAAAAACATAAAGTGTACCTGCAAATATACGAATGGAAGCTCAAAAAAGACTATTTTCTACAAAGAAAAAGAAAGAAGTCATGAACCAACATCCGAAGAGAAATTCAATAGGTATATCATTAAATTTGTTATTAAATTAAAAATCTAATTTTCCAAACTCTAATAAAGAAATTTTCAGTAAATGATACTTAATTGTAGGCATAAGTAAAAGTTTACATTTTACTTGCTTTTGTCTGTAGTTTCTGCGTAAATAATAATAATAATTTATTCATCCAAACGATCATTTGCGTGACAAGTCAAAATAATATCTGAAGTATTAGATTAAATATAAATGTAGTGTTAATATATAAACAAACAAATAAGAGTAATAAAAAACATCAAAAAATACAACACATACACAAATTAAAATTAAATTATACAAAATGTAAAGAGTATAAAATATTAAGATACTCGTTAACAGAATAGTATGCTTTGGTTTTCAATAAATGCTTAATTTTTATTTTAAAATGTTTCTCATCTATAGACTTGTACGAATTCGGTAATTTATTGTACGCTTTAATTAAACTACTAGTAGCCATTTTTTCAATAAATTAACATTAATGTTGTCGTCCCCATGGGATCTTGAATTTTTTAAGCCTTTTATTATAGCCTATATTTCAAGTTCATCAACTGATGGTTTGAAAAAAAAATGAAAATTTGTTTTTATTTATTTCAGGTTATTTATTTTGGTGGTTCATATCTCTTAATAAAAGTTTAGGAATGTTGTTAAAATAATCATTAAAATTTATTACTTATGGTAGTGGGATCGAAATGCAAAACATTGTCAACGTTTAAAGTCTTTGACTTGTTTTCGGAATTTTGTAAAATATTGTTGTTATACATTTTTTTCGCCTTGTTTATCAGCTGCCAATATAGAAATTTATACATTTTGTAGTATTCGATAATATCCTGATTTCCAATTAAAGTAAGGCGGTATAAATTATTTAATTTTTGTACGGATATTTGCTAAAATGAAGTGTGGAAAAGCAATCACATTATTTTCTTTATGTCTTACTTGACTTTCTTTAAAAAGTGAAAAATTAGTGTTATTTCCTGATACACCAAGAAATGTTAAAGAGGATATTTGTTAATTTTCCCGTTTAACACATGCATGCATGTCAATTTTCAACTTTAATAAAACTTTAATTTTTTTATTTTTACATTTTGTTTTTTTTTATAAACCAAATTTAAATACACCTGTTGTATAAAATGATTTATTTTTACTAAAGGCGTCGTCTAAATGCATTTTGTGACTAATTGTTGTTAATTATTAATAATAACTAATTTAAGTAAGTAAATATGGTTTTTTTATGTCTATCTGCTAAATAAAATATTCAGTTAAAGTAGGTTTTGGAATAAATAGCTGAAGCTAGATGCATTTTTGTTTCGTAAAACATGTATGTAACTTGTCTTTGTTAATTTTGAAAATAGCTAAATAAAAATAATGCTATATTTGTATATTATTAAAATCACAAACCTAAACTTCTGGAAAGGGTATTTTTCTGCAGAACTAGAAATCACTCATTTATAGGTATGTTCCGTACTTTTCAAAATGCAAAAGCAAAAAATGTTTTCTCTACGAGCGATATTACGGTTTTAGAAATGTGTCTACTCTTCGTTTTATATTTGTGAAGAGTATAAGGAAAATAATTTTAAAACTATTACATTAAGTCAATATAGGTCTAGGCTAAATTTTAAAATAATGATGAAATGATGGTTACTAAATAAATACCATTTTATAAACTTTGTCTCTTAGGGCCAGTTTATCAATGCGAAGTTAAAGTTATCTTATGGTTAAAGCATAGACAGGCATTACTGAACTCTACATTTACTATATATAGTTCCGTGATAGGCATAGACTTTAACCATAGGATAACTTTTATCCTCGTATTGATAAACCGGCCCTTCATAGACAACAATTTAAAGCTACTAATCCACTTTTGCGCTAAATTGTGAGCAAGAGTTGATTAGGCAATTGTAAAATCCGTGGCTGAACTCTAGACGCATGCGCGTCTGACTACAAAGGTGCTTTTATGCATGAACTGTTGTACCATGGTTTTATGAAGAGTAGAGATCGGCGTTCCATAGAAAAGATATGTTGGACACATGGTACAAATGATAAAAAGGTACCCCATCTAACACCTCAAATTTAAATGGGAATGTCGCAAAACATGTAAAAATCATGTTATGCCTGCCAGACTAATAAAAATTTGATAATTGTTATTTTTTATGAATTTTTTTAATTTAGCTAACAAAAAATGAATCTACTTTTAAAACATCTGCTTGAAATTTTCGCAATTTGTGGTAAATAATGAATCATTTCTTTTAAATTAGTTTTTTTGATGAAAGTACATTTCATAACACCTCTTTCAAAGTTTGAGATTTCCTATCCATTACAACTTATCTGGCTGACAATTTTTGTTAAATAATTTGTCAGACCTAATTTTGAATGCGCAGCATCAATGCATCAGGATCAATCATTGGCAACTCATAACACTTCCGTAAAGATAATGATAATATACAGAGTGGTCATCCGACAGCAAAAACTCAATACCAAACAATAGGTGCTAAATATAGAAGGCTTGCGCAAATACCTTTACAGATGTCCACCATGGTTAAATTATTTCTTGGGATGACCACCCTGTATATTTTTCAATAAAACCTTAATAGGTGCATATCCAAATATTATTGCCATCTATCACATTTTCATTTCCACATTCACACAGCGGAGTGGAAGTATAGCAGTGGTTAAAAAATTTCATAGGTTTAGAATATTATGAAACGCGGAAGTTTTAAATTTGAGCAAACAAATTTTTTTTATGTATTCTAGTGGTAAAAAAATTTTTCGTGTATTCTATAGTAGTGGTAAAAATATTTTCTTGAATTAGGTTTAGAATGTCATGAAACGTGGAAATCTTAAATTTGAGAAAACATGATTTTTCCATCTCTATGGTAGTGGTAAAAGAACACAAATTTTTTCAACAAAAAAAATCAAATTCTTTCAAAAAAATGTTCAATTTTTTTTTTTCTGAAATAGGTTTAGAATGCCATGAAACGTAGAAATTTTTAATTTGAACAAAAAAAAATTGTTTCATTATTTATTCCCTTTAGACGGTCCACCCTGTATATTTTCCAGTGAAAGTTTAACCATTTCTTCGCTAACAGTGGGGTCAACTAGCTACCAAATTTGACTGTTCTCAGTCAAATAGTTTTTTAGTTAAAGCACCAACAGTGTCTCAGACTGACGGAATTGAAAAACCTATATTTTCGTAACCTATATACATGATCTGAAACGTGAAAATCCAAAAAAATCTCGGAGGGTGATTTTTTCTCGAACACAGTACTTCCCTTCGGTATCCGAGGGAAGTAAAAATTATTTATAAAAAATTAAGTTTTATTTATAAACATTGATTTTGTTGCTAATTTGTTAACTAGCGAAATTGAAGTAAATTAAAAAAACAAAATTTATTTTTAGATAATTTAAATATTAAAAATATTAAATAATTCGTTTATTTAGCTAATGAAAGTTATACAGTTTCACATACATCTTACGTCTAACAAAAGTATAGATACAAAAATAAAATCCTTGATTAATAATATCAAACAAGTAGAATTATGAAGTGGTCTTAGTACTATTTAAATAATAACAAAATACTGAATACAATATAATATAATATAACTGCACATTTCATTTTTTTTTTTATATAGGTATTGTCCTTACATATTTTGCACACTCATTTGAAAAATGGTTAATAGATATAGAATTTTTTATGTCATTTGGTAACTTATTATATTCTTTTATACCTTTACAAAACAATGATCTGCTAGTTACTGATGAATGATTCCTTTTTACATAAAAATAATTTATTTGCCTAGTATTGTAATCGTGTCTATCTCTAACATAGGTTAATTTATCATATAACTATCTCGGCAATAACAAATTTTTATTTTATGGATAAATATTGGAGGGATCTCAATACAATTCTTTGTCTTACACTCATAAATCCTAATGTTACTAACATATTGTGTATTGGAGTATACTTACTACATTGCAATATTACCCTCATTGCCTTATTTTGCATTTTTTGTAATATTTGAATTTCATTGTTATTTAGGAAGAGCAAGACAGTTGAACAATATTCAAAATGTGGTGCGATCATAGTTTTGTAAATTGTTAATCTAGAAAACATTGATAGGTTCTTAGATATTCTCCTTAAGTAATTTATTTTTTTTTAGACTTTTTTTACAATATAGGCAGCATTTTGTTTAAAGCTCATCTGTTCATCTAAAATCACTCCTAAATATTTTACTTCAGTAACTTTTTCTAATGTCTGATGATTTAATTTAACACAATCTGTTAACACAATTTTATTCAATTTACTTTTTTTCCCGAGACATATCCACTTACATTTATCAATGTTTACTTTAAGATTATTGTCACATAACCACATATATATATTAGTTAGCTCGGTATTTATGACATTTATAATTTCATTTACATTTTCTCCTCCTATGTATAACATAGTGTCATCCGCAAAGAGATGTATTTTACAGTTCACTATTGACATAACAATATCGTTAATGAAAATGATAAATAATATGGGACCTAAGACAGAACCTTGAGGTACACCATATTCTGTTTCTTTTTCACTGGACACACTATCACTATACTTTGTTCTCTGTCTTCTTGCAGTTAGATATGATGTAAACCATTTTAACACTATGTCACTGATGCCAATACTCTCTAACTTTGAAAGAAGTAGTCCTCGGTCTATACTGTCTCAAAGGCCCGTTTAAAATCTAAGAATACTGCCACAATAATGTTATCCATTTCGATTTCTTTCACCCAATCATCTAATATACACTGCAGCGCACTTTCACATGAATGTGCTCCTCTAAACCCTGATTGCATTGAGATAATTATATTATTTTCTTCAAGATAATTTATTAATTGTTCTTTAACGGTCAGTTCCAATATTTTCTCACAGACAGGTAATGAGTTGAGGGCGATGCTGTTCACTTAATGCAGTATTAATCACTTTTGGTATTGGTGTGACGAGTGAACTCTTCCATTCTCCAGGAAAAATTCCTGTCTGTAGTGAGCTATTAATGAAAAATAACTTTATATTTTTGTAAAATTTTCGAAAAAATGCGTATTTTCCGAGATACAGTGGTTCGAATTTTTCAAACAAAAAACAAAAAACTGGGAGGAGGAATAGAAAGTGACGAAAAAAATTCAGAACAATGCTGGTGAATATATTATTAAAATACACAAGACTCTTTTTCCTCTAAACTCAAAAGAGACCCCTTATCAGACAATGGAAAATTTCGTAAAATATGAAATTTAAAAATCTGAAAAAATTCAGACATATAGGTTAAGATATTGTTTAAAATTTTGGTCAGTTGTAATTTTTTCGTAATGTGCATATTTTCCAAGTTTTCTACACTTTTCACGATAAATTAAGAGATGTTTTTGATTCAAATTCGTAGAAGGTTATTCTTAGATCAGAATGGGTCATGTAGAAAAAAATATGTAATGGGGAAAATACCGTTATGCACGTGTATTTTCATGTTTTTAGGAACCGATACGACGCCGCCGAAATTGTATTCCCTGAAAAAATATATATTTTTATAGTGCATAGTTGAAACCAGTTAATTTTTCAGTCAAGGTCAATTCGATGTATGTGTACTATGTGGGTATATAAATATAACTTCAGGCAATGTGCCTGTAACAGTCATCAACATTATATACGAGAATACTTCCAAAACTGCAACTGCACCTATAATACTGTTTAATTTTTCATTAATTAAATTTAAGGTAATTAAATTCTATTATTATTTATATTCTATAAATTGCAATTTCTTATTGATTGGTTGTTTTTTCAGCGTTGACATACTTAGAGCTGCAAAAGTGTTTTTTGGGGCGAATTGGTAGTAATAATACTCAGTCGAAAGATGAATTTAGTAACATGGAAATACATACATATTTTACTTCCACATCCACGTAGTACAGTGGAGTGGAAGTATAGTAATCGTAAAGAAAATTTCAAACATTGTTTTTGTTGAAACAAGTTTATAATGCCATGAAACGTCGAGATTTTAAATTTGAGCGAAAAAGATTTCTCTCTGCTGCACAGTGGGCTAGAATTCCAAAATCCTGGCCAAAAATCAAAAAACCAAGTTCGTTATTTTCTGTTTTAATTCACATAGTTTTGTAAAGCAGGGTTCCCTGCGTGTAAGACTGAAAGGACAGTTACCTAGGTTTTCTACCTACCGTTGTGCCTGAGTCGGAACTTGGCCATCTTCAAGTGCTTAACGGTACGAGAATCGGTCCCGAAATACTTAACGGGCGTATGTTGTGAATTTTTGTTATCACAAGGTGTGCTTTTGCCTAAGGAAAACGGAGGCTACTCCTGAAGGTATGTAAAATATTGTCTATGCATTCAAATTCAATATTTTTTGTTTTTTATTATGGAAAATAACTGTTAAGTATACGCTTGTAATACAAACGCGCATGTTAAGGTAGCAAAACAATAGTATAAAAATAGTTTGTATGTACAAGAGATGTTACTCTAATTCATAATTTAGAACGTGGGAAATGTTTGTGGAATAAGAGATTTATAAAAATTAACTGCTAGAAACTGCTTATTTCAGTGAAATATAAAATAGAAAGACGATGCGTTCTCGGAGTAATTTTAATTGTGCATGTGTCACAGCAGGTATTCGTTTCCAGTACAACAGTAAATCCCAACCAAGGGGAAAATTATACATTTTGTACCTGGTGTACACTAATGATCAGTGGAAGGGAAATTATATATATAGAGTGTCTCAATTTTTCGTGAAATATATTTCAGAATCCTGAAGGAGTGGATTCATCATAAAATGCATAAGCCCAACCCATACACGTCGGAAGAAGCAGGCTGAGAAAAATATTTTCCTCAAATACCTAAGCGCAATCAACACGTCCGCCAAGCTTGAAAAATTTGTGAAGTATTTATATTTTCAACCCTTATATCTCACCCCCATGGGTTAATAATTTTTTTTAATTTTTCTCATAATCAACAGTACGTACACTGAGTTTCAAAAATATCGAAGGTTGTTTATACTTTCAACCCCTATATTTCACCCCCAGAGGGTGTCAGTTTTTTTAACTATTTGCCCCTTAGTAACTCATGCACAATAAGTACATCTGCAGAGTTTCAGAATTTTCACCAGAAATTTTGAATTCTAGCCCACTGTGTGTCGGTCAATCTGTAACTTGTTTTTACTTCCCTCGCATACCGAAGGGAAGTATTGTATTCGAGAAAAAATCATCCTCCGAGATTTTTTCGGATTTTGACGTTTCAGATCACGTAGATTACGAAAATATAGGTTTTTCAATTCCGTCAGTCTGTCTGTCTGTCTGTTGGTGCATTAACTAAAAAAACTACTTGACGAAGAGCAGTCAAATTTGGTAGGTAGTTGACGTTACTGTCAGCGAAGAAATGGTTAAACTTTCGCTGGAAAATATACAGGGTGGACCGTCTAAAGGGAATAAATAATGAAAACAATTTTTTTTTGCTCAAATTTAAAATTTCCACGTTTCATGACACGCTAAACCTATTTCAGAAAAAAAAAATTAATTTTTTTCACCATTTTTGAAAAATTTTTTACCACTAAAAATAGATGGAAATTTTTTTTTCTTTGTTCAAATTTAAAATTTCCACGTTTCATGATATTCTAAACCTGTTTCAAAAAAAATTATTTTTTTTTATTATTATTTTTTACCAATGTTTTTTAAACATGTTTTTACCCCCAAAATAGATGGAAACATTTTTTTTTGCTCAAATTTAAAATTTTCACGTTTCATGACATTCTAAGCCTATTTCAGAAAAAAAATTTCAAAACCAGGTTTTCTTTTTAATAATAGTGGTAACTATATATTCCGATTATTATTTTCAATGTCATTTCGTAGTTATTAATTTTTTAGAGTGCATAAATAAAGAGGGAAGTTTTGTGTAAATACCTTTACCGATTTTTTTTGTCTGCACACATTCTCTGGATTAAAAATCTACTATCAAAATGACCAATATTATTTAGCTAAGTAAAATTAAACCATACAAGGGAAAATTTATTTAAAAAATCGGTAAAGGAATTTACACAGAACTTCCCTCTTTATTTGTGCATGGCGGTCGCTCTAAAAAATTATTAATTGCGAAATGACATTGAGAATAAATAATCTAAATATAGTTATTGCTATTATTGCAAAGAAAACCTGATAACTTTTGGCCAAAAAAATATATAGAGTGCTCATCCAACAGCAAAAGTTCAATGTTAAATAACAGGGATGACCACCCTGTATATTTTTCAATAAAAGTATAATAGCATATGTCAAATGTTATTGCCATCTGACACATTTTCAATTCCACATTCACGTAGTGGAGTGGAAGTATAATGGTGGTTAAATAATTTCATTTGTTTTTGAAATTTTTCAAAAATGGTTAAAAATTTTCAAAATCTTTTTTCTTCTGAAACAGGTTTAGAATGTCATGAAACGTGAAAATTTTAAATTTCAGCAAAAAAAATTTTTTCCATCTATTCTAGTGATAAAATTATTTTCCAAAATGGTAAAAAAATGATTCAAATTTTTTTTCCGAAATAGGTTTGGAATGTCATGAAACGTGGAAATTTTAAATTTGAGCAAAAAAAAATTTTTCATCTATTCTACAGAAAGTAGTGAAATAGATTAAAGATTTTAAATTTTTTTTAATTCGTTTGAATAGGTTTAGAATGCCATGGAAACGTGGAAATTTTAAATTTGAACAAAGAAATAAAAATCTTTTTTTTTTTATTTTTCAAAAATGGTTAAAAAATATTCAACAAACAAATCAACAAATTTTTTTCTTCCTAAATAGGTTTGAAATGTCATGAAGCGTGGAAATTTTAAAATTGAGCAAAAAAAAATAATTTCATCTATTCTATTTTTTTCAAAAAATTTTTTAAATTTTTCAGAAAATTTTAAAAAAATTTTTTAATACGATAGAGTACCATGGAAACGTGGAAATTTGAAATTTGAACAAGGAAAAAAACTCCATCTATTTTAGTGGTAAAAATTTTTTCAAAAATGTTGGTAAAAAAAATTTTCAAAAAATATTTTTTTTCAAATAGGTTTAGAATGCCATGAAACGTGGAAATTTTAAATTTGAACAAAAAAAAATTTTCTTTCTGTTTTAGTGGTAAAAAATTTTTCAAAAATGGCGAAAATAATTTTCAATTATTTTTTTTTTCTGAAATAGGTTTAGCATGTCATGAAACGTGGAAATTTTAAATTTGAGCAAAAAAAAATTTTGTTCACTGTTGACTTCTCTCCGTCAAGTAGTTTTTTAGTAAATGCACCAACAGACAGACAGACTGACGGAATTGAAAAACTTATATTTTCGTAATCTACGTGTTCTGAAACGTCAAAATACGAAAAAATCTCGGAGGGTGATTTTTTCTCGAATACAATGCTTCCCTTCGGTATGCGAGGGAAGTAAAATTAATAACAAGTTAGATTTTTGGTGTTTTGGGTTATTAAGTTTCCCAATTTTTTCCAAATACGTCACTTTCTACCTACTTACCCTATAAGGTTATTAAGGTAGTGTATTCCCTACCACTTAACTAGTGTGTTTTAATGTACATTACCTATTAGGTAAAAATAGTAACAAAAATATTCTTCATAACCTATTAGAGCATTAATTTGACCTCTACCTGATAGGTACCATAGCGACTTCCTGTACTTAAACATTACGTAATCTCGACCTGTTTTGATCGAATTTCCTTTAGCTGAAGTCGCCGACACTTAAATTGTTAGCTGGGAATGCCTTTGACGTAAAAACTGCAAAATGGTGCTTGGTTCCTTTTAAAAGAGCGCTATGCAACTAGGTTTCCTAAAAAATTATAGAGCAATGAATAAATAAATGAATGTGTACATATTTTCAGCTTAAAAGATCATCAGCTACAACTGTTTAGAAGCTTCAAAGCCATTGTGAATGTAATTCAAGAATTAGCACGATGACTGAAGCAGATTTAACGAACATTCTAGACAGATACAATTGTTTTGCCCAAGGAATCTATGAAATTATTGCAAGACAGGGACAAAACATTATCTTATCGCCCCTTAGTGTCCATGCCATTCTGACACTAATATCTCAAGATCCTGGATATCGTAACAGCTCTTTTGCCAGTGTGTTATGTATTTATGATTTCTGGGCTGTTGATAAGTATTACAAAGATATTACTGCATTCCTCAGCTCCCTTAATGGAATTTTTTCTATTAGTAATAAGGCATTTCTAAAGGAAAATTTTCAGTTACAAGAAGGTTTCGCAACACTCCTCAAGGCAAGTTATTATTGCGAACCGCAGCCAGTAGATTTCAGTGATAGCGGATCTGCTGCTAAATCCATTAACGCTTGGATTGAAGATAAAACCAACAAGCAGACGAGAGATCTATTAGATTCCGGTATTTTGACTAATGAATCACGTTTGGCCTTGGTAAATGCTACGCAGTTCAATGACAAATGGGCCTATCCTTTTAACCCTGAAGATACAACACGCGCAACATTCTATTTAAATGAAAACGAGACCATCGAGTGTGAAATGATGAAGATGAAACGGGAAGTTTATTACAAAAAAGACGAATACCACGGAGTGAGGATTATAGAAATACCTTATGCTAATAATGATGTTAGCTTGGGTTTAGTTTTGCCTAATAAAGGAGCAGATATCAAAGTATTGGAAAAATATCTATCTGAATATCATAATTGCAGCAACATATTTGAGGATATGATTAAAGAAGAGTTCGATATATCCATTCCTAAATTCAAAATTGAACAAGCTGCTGATTTCCGATATATTTTAAGCGAGGTAATATTTCAAAGACTGTTTCTTTAATTTTTAATAATGCAAACAAATATACATAGACGTATGTATACTTCGTTCCAAAAGTGTTATTTTATTATAATACTGCCACTTTTTAGTTAGGGTTAACAAATGAATTCTCAGATGAGGCTCATCTTTTTGGGATGATTGATAGTGATGAATTTTTAAGATTTAATAAAATCCAAAAAAAGACGACCATAGAGATCAATGAAGTAGGCACAGTAGCATCAAGTGGTAAGTCTCTCCAAGGTATTCCGTGCCTCTTGTTTTGCTATGGGTGAGGCGGGATACAAATCCAAAAAACCTGCACGAAAATTGGAAGTACTAACATTTTTTTCTATCTCGTACACAATTTTAGGTATTCTTATGTTACATATTTTTCTATACTTAAATGACAGTCTTAGGTGTTTTCACTATGTACAAATTTGCTTTTTTGATATTAATAAAATGAAGTACCTACTTGTTATACTAAAGCACTTACTGATATTTAAAAAGCATTCTATCGTCCATCAAATTAATATTTCAACAAATAAATAACATAAAGTTTTAGTAATTGAATGAGTACGCAAAACACGCGGTGACGTCATCAGTTATATTAATTTCTTAAATCGCATTTAAAAATTGTTAAACACAACACTTTATTTACGTTTCACATGTGATGAAATAAGTAACGCCTAATACGGGATTTGTAAAAGCTACTTTAGGAAATTTATCTGAAAAATAACGTGTTTATAACACAAAATGACACTGACAATATAACTGATGGCGCCATGAGTGCGTAGTGAATTGATGTAGTGTTTTTGGCGAAAAAATTTCAATACAAAATAAAAATGGCTTATTTTAAGGTATTATTCTACTGTTTCTCAAAATTCAAGTGTTTTTAACTATAATAAAGCAGTTATCTTCACAGTGAAAGTGAATTTAAAATTTGTGTAAACACCTAATTATTTGAAGCTGAAAATTTTCATTCAGGGTTATTTCTGCAAAATAGTGACTAGCCGCCACCATATATTTCGCTTAACCACATGAGAATAGATTATTTTGACAAAATTTCCTTAAAGGCATCCGCTCCGTCATGAATCGATTACCTGAACATTTTTTCGTCTACTTTTTTCTCGGGTCAACAATTATAAATTACTTAGTGAGTTTTATTTGCCTTTTGGATTCCTTAACGCAAACACTTCTTTAATTTGTCCCCTAAGAAAAAGAGTTCTAATTTTAATATATAAATTCTCGTTCGTTCAGCTAATCTGACCCCAATCTATACAACTCTTCAACTGTCACACGTAGTGGATGACTCATGGCTTCAAGCATGGGTATCAGAAATATATTATATAAACTACAGTAATAAATTTGTGTTGCATTGTGTGACCAGTACTCTTCGTTACACTGTCTATCGTGCACTGCGTTTGATCTCAAGCTCCGATATGGACAATGGCAGTAGGTAATGGATGTGTGTTTGCTTTTCTAAACCACAACTATTACGAGAAATCTTGGCTTTGGATTTGGAGCTTGCTTAATATGTGTGATGTGTTTAGTTTATAGTTGTTAATACTCTGTAGTAAAAATTATACCATTTTTAGGACTTATATTCACTTCAGTGCCAAATACAAAAGATGATGAAGTGGTAAGTTTAAATCATTTTTTACATACCTACATAAATACAATAAAACACTCGAAAGACTGGAATTAAATGGACGTAAAAAGCAATAATTCCACAAATTAACATGATGCAATAAAAATGAATAGATAGAAAATTTGTCTTTCGTAACATTATAAAAACTCATGCAATGGGCTTGTTCAGCATTTTTTTTTTATTTCATAAATCGAAAGTGCAAGTATAAATTAATGGATCTGCAAAAAATCAGAATCTTATTCGCACGTTTAGTATCTTAAAAACTATTACAAATTTCCATCTCGCGAAAATGGGACGTGGCCAGGCGCTACGTCACTATACGCATAGACTCGGCGATCTCAATAGACTTGATGCTCCCTATTGGTTATAATTATAAGTGTTTTCGAAGTATTGTTTGTTTTGCTTACTACTTGACAGTAGGGGAGTACAATTTGGTGAAATGTCAAAAAATTACAATTTTCTCTCGCTCCTGCCAGAACGAATTTTCGATTTCGACCCTGCAATTTACGATTATAATTCATGGCCGACCTTCTCCTTTCCGTAGACACATAGAGCGAACTTCCACTCGACGTATTTATTTAGTTACCAGCGTTTAAAAATTCCATGTTTTTCGACTTTTCAGGTTAAATTTGAAAGGTCCCAGAAAGCCATTTTTCTTACGTCACTTGCATATAGTGACGTCACAAATGAACGCTCTGTTTTTGCAACTATTACTAATTTCAACTCCTTATATCTCGAGAACAGAAAAAGTTAATAATACGAAATTTTAAGTGTATAATGAGAATATCGAGTACTATATGAAAAAGTATAAAAACCATATAAAAAGAATATCATGGAACAAGCCCATTGTTGTCCCTTTCATTAATTTAGAATTTTATTGACAATTTAAATATACATATTTATGTAGCTTTTTTGAAATTATAAAGATGTGCTCTAGAAAGGATCTCTCTATACGGGCGGGCGCCAACATAATACTATAAAATAATATGTAGGTATTTATTACATATTTCGTAAATTCAGTACCAATAGGTTTGATACAGGCATTAAAAACAAATAATTGTAATTTTAAAACCATCCCTAATACACACTTATAAATGTTAATTTTTAGGTATTTACCGGGACCCAGAAATATGTAGTTGTGACGTAAACACCACCATATAGATTCAACTGTTTTTTTTTTCCAGGGTAAGGATGCTCCCTGTGATGGTCTAATAATGTATGAACTGGACGTAAAATCTGACGTTATAAACCGTTTCGCTAAATCTTTAATAATATGTAAAGTCAGGAACACCGATAAATCTGCCCAGGAGGCTACCTTTGCCGTTGTGCTACCAGAGACTGCATTTATTTCGCAATTCATTATGGAAATCGATGACAATATCCACAAAGCAGTGATAAAAGAAAAAGAAGATGCAAAATCCATTTATCATGAGGTATAGGGTTGAAACCAGAGGGTGGCTGAAGAAATCAAGTTTAAATGTTTTTTCTCACTTCCTCTGTTCGAAATCCGAAAAAAATGATCTCCACATTTCAACAAAATCGATTGATATTAACACATGCCTCCGAAGCCATGAAGTTTCATATGTATTTCCTCTAGGCAAATGAAATTTTTTGATACATTTTAGATAGAATCGTTAAAATGGCTTTATATAAAAGTGCCACACAACTTTATTCTTCCGAATTTACCAGAGAATACTTATTAATAATTTTTATTAAAGCAAACCCTCAAAGTATAGGACCCCAAAGTGACCCTATGAGGGCAAAAGTAGAGTATCGCATATTTTTGACGATTACCATTGTTTATTTGAGATTTTTTACATGAATTATTAGTTACATTCTAGTTTGGGTTATTATTTTAATATTTTTCAAATTGTTTAAACAATTATGATTTGTTCAAACAATTATATTTTACTATGAATTTGTAACATATCCACATTGTTTTTAGTTTGACAATTGTGCAAAGAATGCGAATTAATAATTATTTTTTAAATAAAACCCTCATAAGAACTATTGGAACTCAAAATGATAAAGACGGAAATTAAGTATCGTGTATTTTTGAAATTTATTATGATTTATTTGGGATTATTTTTGCAGAAATTATTTTTAATTAGTCACATTCCAGTTTATTTATAGAATTACCAATTGTTTAAAAGTGTCCTGTATTTTAAATATGAGGAGAAAGTCAAAGAAAAGTTGAAAAGTTTTTAAATACTGTAACTTTCAGCATTATTCTATTTCATTAGAATTACTATTCAGTTTGCTAACATATTTTAATTTATTTGGAAAAAATCCCAGCCTAGGTTTCAGCCTACTTAATCTATTGCTAAATTCACTGCCCCCCTCCGCTTACTCGAAACATTGTTCTAGGCCTTGGTTAGTGGAAGAAGCGCTGGTATTGTCGAGACCAGCGCGAGGGATTCAAATGAATTCGCAATATCTGTAAATTTAGAACCGCAATCTGTAGCCGTATTTTCATTAACTTATGAGGAAATGCTCCAGCGTGTGCAAGATCAATACGAATTGGTTCTAAATATTCGCCCAGGTCAAGTTGTAGAAACTTTAAATGTGCAGGTAATACTCCATTAAATAATAAAACGAAGGTGACGAGTAATTATTTTTCTTCTAAGGTTAATATCAATGAAAGCCGGCCACTGAAGTTCGTACAAACGCCGACACTAAGATCTGGAAATGAAATAAGACAAAACGAAAAACATCCTAAACCAGCCAGTGAAATTAAAAGGATTAGCGAACGTAGCGCCATTGTAAAATTCAATCCAGATTCGAAACAACAACGAAAAATTGCACGCTACTTAGGAACGCCCGTGTCTGAAGGTTTCTCTGGGCAGTTTATTGTACAATATGATGTCGAAAGGGATCCTCAAGGTGGAGAAGTAAGATCAGATCAACATTAATTGATACTCATTAATATCTCATATGTGCTTTTCAGATCTTGCTTCAAGATGGTTTTTTTGTGCACTTCTTTGCCCCTAACGATTTAGATCCACTGCCGAAGCATGTCGTTTTTGTTTTGGACACCAGCGGCAGCATGGATGGAAGAAAAATATCGCAACTAAAAGATGCAATGATGAGCATTTTAGGCGAAATAAGAAAACAAGATATAATAAGCATTATTGAATTTAGCTTTAATGTTGTGATTTGGGATATTAAATCAGAGCAACCGAAAGTTTTGACTGCTGATGAGAATACAAATTTTTACGACTTTTTTTGTGCACTCAAGGTACATATATACTGATAATCGTATGATTGATACTAACAAGCTAGACATTTTTTTAATGGAATGCGTCTAAAATTAATTTTGTATTTGCCCCAAGTATCTTTTCTTATTTCAAAAATGTACGGTTATGCCTAATTCTAGTAAAAAAAATGCCAATGTTAAAATTTGCTCATAACAAATGAGAACATTAAATGAAAGTGAATGCATCAGAACAGATCCTCTGCAGTCTACAAAATCCAAAGCCTGGAACAAAAAAACCTATGAAAATCCAGGTTCCAAAGGTGAGTGCCAGGCTTTGTCCTAATTTTAACTCTTAACGGCCTATTTTTTAGTTTTAGACTTAAACATCTAATATTGTGGAATTAACGTAATGTCTTCAAGAAATCAAAGCAAAGTTTTTATTACAGGAGTTTCCTTTACCAGATTCGACGTACGCTACTGATGTAACTATAGAGCAGGCGAAAAATGTTGTTAAAAAAATGACTGGTGACGGTGGTACATTTATGATTGGTGGTCTCGAAACAGCCTTATATTTGGTGAAAATACAACTGAAGAAGAATGAAAATAAAAATGAATATTATCAGCCCATAATAGTGTTCTTAACTGATGGCGAACCGAACGTCGGTATGAGTTCAACAGAGGAAATCGTGAAAACGGTAGGCTACCTAATTTGATTCATACAGTTTGTGTAAACCGAGATTAGGCGACAATAAGCCAGGTACCTGGGAAATTATTGGTGCTCAAAGTTTGTCCAATGAAATATTTAGTTCGATGGTATTATTTGATGATGCTTGATTTAGTCATCAGCCGTTAATTATATAAATATAGAAAAACAGCATTTGGATCTCCATATACTGATTAAAATATTTATTTCTGTAAACATTTTAGGTAACTCAGTTGAATATTAAACATAACAAAGTTCCAATATTTTCCTTGTCGTTTGGAGATGGAGCAGACAAGAATTTTTTGAGAAAATTGTCTTTAAAAAATTTTGGATTTGCGAGGCACATTTATGAGGCATCAGATGCTTCCCTGCAACTACAAGCATTTTACAAACAAATTTCGTCCCCTCTACTGACTGATGTAAAATTTAAGTACGAATCTGAGGTCAAGCAAGTTACCAAACCTCATTTCCCAATTTACTTTAGAGGATCTGAGTTGATTGTCTCTGGACAGTGCGGTGGTATGTATTTTAAAATTTATCAAGAAATTATTACCTACATGGTGTTAGAAACATAATTATCATCAGCTTAGGATCTGATTTTGCAAAAAAATGCAGTTTCGGTTATGTCAAGTTATTTTACATTTGTAATAATAATAATAAGAGTATTTTATTGGATAAACCAAATGACCATCGACCAAAGTCCTTCAGCCGCAGTATGTACATTCGTATGAATATTGCTTTTGTATTATCATTGCTCGTGAGACATTCTCTTTTAGAGATTCTTGGATCTTCATTTTATTGATAGACTTCACTTACACCTAGGTGCTGTTTAAATTTGTTTTGGAAGACTGGACCATAAGCAACTAATGCATACAAGTTTTAGTTAGTTAGTCTCCTTTTTATGATAAATATTTGAGAAATATTCAGGATATCTTGATACGCCGCTCTGAGCAATAGGTTAATATCCTTATTTTTTTTTTAATTCCAGGTTCTACTTTCCCTGCTACCATCAACGGTTATGGACCGAGGGGCCAGATGACTTTAAAGTCTAATATCGGAAGGCCTGTCACTTCATTAGAACGACTCTGGGCTTACATGACTGTAAAGCAGTTATTAGAGGAAAGAAATTTTGTGGAAGACAAAACTGAGTTAACTAAAAAGGCAGTTGATTTAGCTCTTAAATACTCATTTGTTACCGATGTCACATCTTTGGTTGTCGTAAAACCGGAAGAAATTAATACAGCAGACTCTGTGGACCCGGAGGATCTAGGTTCGTAAGTCATTTCAACATATTTGTTTTTCTACTGTCCACATTCATGAAAAACCAATAAATGAAACGTTTATATCGATCCATGAGTATATCTCAGGTTATGCTTTGAAACGCAACTTTTAAGAGAATTAATATTAGTAGAACCAATCATGGACATTTAACTATGTTTCAAAAATATTTTGTAAATCTTTGGTAGTAAAGGCCAGTTTTAAAGAATTAATTTTTAAAGCAAGCGTAGCTGCTCTGGAAAAAAAATAAACATTTTAGTCAAGTTAAACTGAAATTTGTACAGCTGGATCTTTTGGTGCATATCTACTGTAAACTTTTTTGTTATTGATTGTATAACGATTAACCACAATTGAACTCAATACCAAATTGAAAAGCTCACTCAATACATTACGTATAAGTACGGAAATAGTCACATGTTTATAACAACTACGCCAATCAAGTGAAACGTTTTCAATACAATTAGGCAGGGGCGGATTAAGACTTTGTGGGGCCTCTCGCAAATTTTTGAGAGGGATCTTTTTGCAATTCTCTTAAAACCACAGACAGGCGAGTTAAATCCCAGATGCCAGGAAGAAAGCGAGTTCAATATTCGTAAACCACAGACAGGCGACTTAAACCCCAGATGCCCAGGGGATAGCGAGTTCAATACTCGTAAAATTGTAGGCTACTATTATTGTTATACATTATTTTTACGTGGCACTTCTATGATTCCTATCTAGGCGAATGGTTTGCTTAGGGTGTTTTACTGATTTC
This sequence comes from Stenurella melanura, assembly GCA_963583905.1. Classification (NCBI taxonomy): domain Eukaryota; kingdom Metazoa; phylum Arthropoda; class Insecta; order Coleoptera; family Cerambycidae; genus Stenurella; species Stenurella melanura. The sequence continues at coordinate 171,800,252 of OY757311.1, forward strand.
TATACCAATTTCTAAAACATGGTTTAAATTTAAATTTTTAGCGAAATCGTCCCATGGGAACCCATTTTTTTAATAACAATTTTATAAATAAATCATGATTAACGCGATTTTCGATTCCAAAACACTTCTATCGCAGAATATAGGTTAATACAATAAAAAGTTTTACATGTTTGGTGTGTCTCACGTAAGAGTGTAACAACATAATAAGTATCGTAGATGGCCTTGCACTTAAAGATGGAAAGTGATTTTGTGGTCTTAAATAGACCTTGGTGACCTCTGTGTTTTATGATAAATTTGATTCAAATCGGACAAAAAACAAAAGAATTATTATGCAGTTACACTCTTAAGAGTGAGACACACTGTATATGTTATGTTATGATCAACTATCTCTATATCTAGACAAACTTCAATATAACGTAATTTGCTTAAGCGAGCATTGGCTCACTGAAGGCTGTTTAAAAACTGTTAATCTGGCAAACTTTAAACTAGCAGATTTCTTTTGCAGGTTGAATAATAAACATGGTGGTGTTTGCATTTTCACCAAAAATGAATTGAAATTTAAAAGTATTAATTTAAAAAACTTTTGTATTGAATTACATGCAGAATTCTGTGGGATCGAATTATGTGAGTCTAAAACTGGGATAGTCACAGTTTATAGGTCATCAAGTCAGGGGGACCTTAACATATTTTTGGAACAATTCTCAAAAATGTTGACTGATTTCTGGCAGATTTAATAAAATTATTGTACTTGGTGATTTTAATATAGACCTAAATAAAGTAAATTCAAACACTAAAACCTGGACGGACTTGGTACATTCATTTGGACTTAATATTACTATAAAAGACCATACTAGGGTTGCCTGCGGGTCATCAAGCTGCATAGATAATATTTTGACTAACCTCGTGGACGATGTCTATAATGTTGGAGTGGTAGATCCTTGCCTTTCTGATCACTATGGTCAGTATATCAATTTTTACATCAAATCTAATGTAAAGTTTAATAATGTCTTCGGAAGAAAAATCACTAAGAATGGGCTAAAAAAACTTAAAAAATCACTGTTAAATATAAATTGGACTATTTTTACAAATTCGGATTACGGTATTAACCATTTGTCTCATTTTTTAGTAAATACCTATAGTACATATGTACATAAATTTTTTCCACTTCGGAGTTTTATTCAGCACGATAAACCTCCAGTACACTTTTTTACAGATGAACTAAAGAAAATGAGAGACACCTTATCTGCCATGAAAACTGTATGTGATGTGACAAAGAATACAATGGACAAATCTGCTTTTAACTCATACAAAAATGCATACAAATTTGCAATAACGGAAGCAAAAAGGGCCGCCAATGATTCTTATATACTAAACTCCAATAATAAATCAAAAGACAGCTGGAAACTTATAAATTTGGGACGTAATCACAAAAAATCTAATAATACCGAATGTAGCCTATCCCCAGATCATTTTAATGACTTTTTTACTAATGTAGCAGAAAATGTGATAAAAACTCTGCCGCACACTGTTCATTGTGCCACCGACTTCCTGAAAAATATGCCAGCCCCACAACACTCCTTTTTCCTTGATCCAGTGTCTGAGGAAGAGGTCAGGGCTGCCATACTTAATTTAAAAAATTCAAATTCCTTCGACATTTACGATTTAAACGTAAAAATTATAAAAGAAACCATAGATACTTTAGTAACTCCTCTCACTGAACTAACTAACCTTTGTTTTTCTCAAGGCATATTCCCCGATATTTTTAAGGTTACAAAGGTTATTCCGATTCTCAAAAAAGGAGAACCGGATGAGCCCGACAACTATCGTCCTATTTCGTTAGTACCAATTCTTGGCAAAATAATCGAAATCATTTTTAAATCCAGATTAGAAAAATTTTTCGAAAATAATAAGTTATTGGATAGTTGTCAATTTGGCTTCCGTAAAAATTGTTCCACAGTACAAGCCGTTAGCAGGGTGGTGCGAGACATAGTGGGGGGCCTTGAGGAGGGCAAGTGCACAGCACTTACGTTGTGTGATCTCACCAAGGCCTTCGACTGTGTCTCGCACGACATTCTGATAAATAAATTAAATTTCTATGGTGTGAGGGGCATACCTTTAAATTTCATCAAATCCTACCTACTAAATAGGACACAGAAAGTCGTAGTAAATGGTATATCATCCGGCTACTTAAAAATCACACACGGTGTGCCCCAGGGATCAGTCCTGGGACCACTATTATTTATTATTTATTTGAATGATATTTTTTGCTCACTACTCCCTGGAACATGCATATGTTTTGCTGACGACTCCTCCTTGCTTGAGTCTCATAGCGACATTTCAAAATTAAATCAAATGGCCTCTGAAGCAGAAAACAGGGCTGAACAATGGTTTACACCTAATCAACTTAAATTAAATCGAGGGAAGACACAACAAATTGTCTTTTCTTCTAATAATAATGTTACTAATGGCAATAATGTAAAACTACTGGGCATCACCCTTGATGACGGTTTAAAATGGACAAGCCATATTGAGAACCTCTGCAAAAAACTATCTACCCAACTCTATGTACTGAGACAACTAAAGCATGTCGTTAGTCGTGACATTGTTTTAACAGCCTATTACTCAATCTTCCACACACACTTGTCCTATGGTGTGCTGCTGTGGGGGAACTCTATAGTCAGGCCATTAGAGTTTTTCGCCTACAGAAGCGTGCCATAAGACTAATAGCTAATGCTGGTATTGATGACCCATGCCAACCCCTGTTTATAAAATATAAAATTTTACCAATTCCGTCACTGTATATTTTCTATTCGGTATTAGAAATACATAAAAATAAGTATTCATATTCTGTCCAGTCTGAGTTGCATAACTATCCTACAAGGTCAGGTGACATCTTGAGGACACCCAGGTTTAAACTCTCAATCTCCGAACGAAACTCGCTTAATCTAAACCTTCACAATAAATTACCTGCAAATTTAAGATCTTTAAACTACAGTGCGTTTAAAATAAGAATTAAACAATTCTTATTGTTGTATTGTTTTTACTCATCTCAAGAATACATGGAGATATTGACCAACAGTTGACATGTAGTGTACCCACCAATCATTCAGCGGTTTATTTTACTAAATTTTATACACCTAATATATGTTGTTTGTGCTATTAGCGACACGTATCTATGTCCATATACCTTATTATAATTTTTTATGTATTCTCCTGTTGACCTGCTACAAATATGTTTTCATATGCATGTAGTTAAATAAAGATATTATTATTATTATTATTATTATGTCGGGAAGATTTGTTTAAAAGTTTTTGACGTTTAAACATTAAAAAAATGCGATTTTTAGTCTTCTTGGCTTTTAATAACTTTTGAATGGAAATAAATTTCTAGATTCTGCAATAATAATCGGAAACTTTAACTTCAAAATGCCGAAAGATTTATAAAAATTACATCAATGGTTTCAAAGTTATAGCATGCTATGATTACTATACTTAGGTTGACTGCTGTCAGAAACATGGTCTGTAATCACAAGACTATGGCGCGCTGCGCCGAAAACTCCCAATTTTCAAATCGGTGTAACTTTTATATTGATGCAATTTTTATAATTCCTTCGGCATAATCTAAAAATTTCTTTCCGTTCCAAAGTTGTTAAAGGTAAAAAGGCTAAGACACGCATTTTTTCAATTTTTATACGTTAACAACGTTTTAGGCTTAAACTTTTTTCCTAAACAAGACTCATACTTGAGAAGTAGTTTGGTATTAAAAATAGTATTATTTATAATTTGTTTACAAAATTGCAAATGCTCGCGGAGTTATTGCAATAAATTCAAATTGTACACATCAGCGAACTTATGCAAATGACAATCATCTGAGGAACGTTCGCACAACTGTTTGGTGAACGATCGCCAAGTCTTCTAATTTTTGTGCGAGCCTTATTTACCAAATTGTTTTTTCACACCACTCACTTTTCCTCCCTATTGAATTTAATATTACGTGTGAAGTGATAGACTCGCTTTCCCTCGGTCATTTGGATTTAGGGTTTCCTTTTTGTGGTTTAACTTTTTGTAACACTCACTTTCCCTCGGTCATTTGGGTTTATAGGGTTATTGTTTAAGAATTACTTTCCCTCGGTCATTTGAGTTTATAGGGTTATCGTTTAAGAATTACAGGGTTCGCTTTGCTTCCATCTATTGGATTATCTATGAAAACTACCTGCCTACCCAATAAAAATGCTGAAATTACGTCACCGACTAACATACCAAAAAATAAATAGTTCTCAAAAGGATTATTTTTTCCCAGCTTTTGTCAGTTTCTTCCTGGCAACCCGCCAGTTTGGTCCAAAAATTACTACCTAATTCTGACCTACTGTGCATAGCACTATAGCATTCGACATATATTGTACTCTACCATAAAACTAATTTTTGCAGAACTCCCTGACGAAAGTTTCCGCAGTGTTATTAAGAAGCGTAAAGGTAAGCTAAACTGGACATTTTTCATATGTGATTAAGTAAAAAGCAACGCTGCAATCTACTTTCAAGATATTCAATCAATCAATTTTTCTTTAATTTTATACTTTTGCTATATTAAAGTTACCTCATTAACAGAGACGATGATCTATGACGAATCACTGTAACACAATAATTACATAATTTTCATGCTATTTTATACTGTTAAGTTATTACATGAAAATATAAATAAATCTTTTCACTCTGTAATGGAGAAAACTTATTTAATAACTTTCGAGTTTACCTACAGTACACCAAGGGTAACTAATATCGGTATTAGATCGCACTCCGAGGCATCTTGAGCTTCCTTGATTTTTTGTGAATGTTATTTTAATTATTTTCTAATCAATAAAAAATTCTTTACTATTATTCATGAAATTGTAAAATTATAGGCTACTATGCAGCTGCTTCCTTAGCATAACCATTTCCAAGAGAAATTTTATTCAAAACGTTTTGAAGTACTTACATTCAAAACAATATTAATAGGTATTTCAAATGCTACAAAATTTATTACTATTTTAGGAGCTAAACTGGAGATAGAAGAGATAACTCTAGGTAAGAAATATATACAGTATTAGCACCTGCTTTGTTTGTTTTTCCTGACAAAAATTTAGTTTTATTTATTGTTTTCCAATTGTTTATCGGTTTCAATATATTGATATTTTTATTTTTTGTTTTTGAAAGTCAAGGCCTGTACAACTAAATCACAAAAACTTTATCAAATCCGGTAAATTTTAACATGCGTGTTTAGATTGTTGCTAGGACACTTATGAATAGAAAACATCTGGATATCAGTATAAATATTTTTAAAAGACATTTTTTGGGTGTATTTTTTAATGGAAGATATTCTATATTGGCCCAAAAGTGCAGTAAAGAACGCACAGTCGTTATGTTATAGCCTAATTTCAATAGTATTTTACATAATTTCTACAATGATTATTAAAAAAATGTGTACAGTTATAATGTACCGGTTTAATAAAATCAAACAGATATAATACAATTGTCATAAAGTGATGGTGGTGTAGTAACTCTTGGCTCGAAAATGATTTTCCAGATTTGGAACTCGCAAAGTATTTGCAATTTAGTTGACAAGACTTGTACATAGGCCATGCCTCTCTGCATTTCAACGTATCTTATAATTCTGGATACAAAGAGATCGGTATGAAACTTAAGCAAAATTATGTAAATATGATACATCGTATTAAGTCTCATATACCCGGTTTTTATTTTTTGAGATGCAAATGATTTGGCAGCCATCGAACGTAAAGTTTAACTTAATATCAATGCATTGAAGCATCTTAAATATAGTTTAATGGCGAATTAAAACACGCATTTATTATTCTTTCAAATAACTAGGTAGCTATATAGCCGATTCTTAAAAACTCAGGTATTTAACTTTCATTAATATAACTTGTTTCTCTAGAGGAATTACCTGAAGAATTAACTGTCGAAGAATTAGTCCTAGAAGCACCCAAGGAGTTTCTGGTGGACCACCCCTTTATAATAATTTTGAAATATAAGAAAAATAATACGAATATGATTCTCTTTATGGGACGTGTTTGTAAACCTTATTAATAATTTGTTACATTATTATTATATTGTATACCAACACATAGAATTAATGAAAATGTTAGTAAATTATATGAAGCAAATTACTTTTTTAACCTCCTCACTAATACTTCCCTCTTTATTTATACAGGGCGGTCACTCTAAAAACACTAGTTTTTGTGCAACTGACAATTATAATCAGTTCGATGGTGAAAATTATACCACCGTTTATGCTATATTTAATTTTAGCGATGGCATGTCACAGTGTTTTTATAGAAATGGTATATTATGTATGTTTACAAAACATTTTGAGTGACAATGACATTTCAATTCTTGCATTCCTCCAGAGCTAAAAGGTATCGTAAATTTGGCGCTTTCTGATTTAATACCTGAAAATTCTAAACGGCAATACGAATACTGCTACAGCGACTTACTAATTACCGATTCTGTTTAATAAAATACAACAATTTTTGATTGTCATACTTTAGAAATGTCAATTTTGAAGTGATTTAAACGTCAATTATGAAAATGACTTAGTTGAATTTCTCAGACTGTTTTGAAAATGCGAAATACTCGCTTCGCATATGGCTGCACAAAAATACCTTTACAAATTTCTACCATGGTTGAATTTTTTCTGATGATCTGATGATCACCCTGTATATTTTTCAATAAAATTATAGTAGGTATCTTCCTTGCCAATTGTGTTATATGCCGAATATCCTTGCCATCTGTCACAGTAATATAAATTTTATTCATTTTATTAAAAAAGAATCATGCAAATTATAGTATATTTTATGAAAATACTTTATCAGCGATATAAATTTTAAATATGATGTTAATTAACTATCACTACTGTTGGCTGGGTGTAAGAAATCGTTATCTTTTTAACACCAATCATTATAAATTTACATGGGGTGGTGGGGAAATAAAAAACTTGCATTTTTGTTGGTGTTCCGCTCTTTTATTATGTCAGTTGCTGGGTCTAGCTCAGTTATAAATGTTATCGACAGCAGGCAAGATCCGCCCTTCTGTTGTAATACATTTTTACAAATATTTTGAAATCGACCAACCGTTTTCTGCAAATAAATATCCCTGACCTCTGTAGTTTTATCAAAAAGTTCATGGCACATTGTGGGTTGCGGCCTTCAAGGTCGGCCTATTCGAGACACCTCATACGTGATTCGTGCACTTCCAAATATAATATCTATAATACAATTTCACGATAAAATATGCTTAAATTAAGGCAATAAAATGTTGCCCGTGAACCCCGTATGGAAGGATATCATCATTTCAGTCCATAAAAAATAGGACAAAAATCTTGGAATCCTATACTTACTTAAGTGTTGAAACTCAATTTAAAATAGATATTACAATACTTACAAAAACTACAAATTTTGTCAAAAGTGATTTTTTTCTTTTTTTAAAATTAAATAAAACATTTGTTACACAAGTTCAGTCAATTAGCTTGAATATACATGTACAAATTAGATATATCACATTTCGAGTGAAGTATATACATAACAATATCATTTTGGTTTCAGACCATCATTTTAATGTTACTCATTAACAAGACCGGAAAGATGCATGTTCATTTTTTCGCATTACTTTACAACAGAAAACGCTAGTGCTCAAAATACAATTCTCGTTGAGAGACGACTTAATGTTGCAAATAATTTTAAAAATATTATATAAAATGACTGAGAGTCACCAATGCAGAATTTTGGGAGGTACATTTTTAATTTATTGATGGCAGCAACGGGTAGCTGTGAAATCTTTCATACAGATAAGGGAGCTACGCATCTGGTTGGCAACATTTTAGATCTATTAGCTGTAACCTGAATATGGTTTACAGAAGATCTCATATAGAAAAATGTATGGAATTTAGAGAATTCTCAATGAGTTTTTATTTAAAAAATTTATCTCTTAATGATGCCATGGATCCCTACCCTCCCACTATCTTTAAATTATGGGAATTATGTTTATTTTCAGTCGTTACAAACAACTTTATAGTTTATGATACAAATTTTTTGAAGATACAGTAAGAGTACTGCAATTTTAATTTTGTTTCGGAAGGATTAAAATGTAATTTCTCTAAAATATGTATTTAGCAAAAAATGCATCATTCCAAGGAATTCTTATTACAGAGATCGAATTTATCAAATACATATAACTTGATTGATGAGCCGCTATTTGTGTGAGGTCATTTATCACTGCATCCGTAACAAGTGTCTGCTGTGTATTTATATTTTGTTATCCTGTCATTGTTTTTATTAGTTTTATAATTTTATAAGTGATTAAATGCTTTAAAGTAAAGCACAATTTAATGATCTACTATATGTTTATGCATTCATGGTACTGGAGTACATAAAAACCAATTAGTGTTTTGCACTAGGCAAAGTACAGGGTATCAAAGTAAATAAGCATCTACAGTTATTTGAAAAAAAAAAACAGTGTTATATTGTAGTATTCGCAAAAAGGAAGGGCATATTATACTTGTCATATTTTCAAAAAGGTACATATTGGTAGTACAGAAAAAATATTCATATTGATCGAGTTGAGCTAATGATCGAATTCCGAACTTTCAAAATGACCGTCTGTCTGCCCGTTACATTTCTTAGAAACCATTATGTTTTGTTTTCTTAAAATGTTTTCTTAACCGCTTCTCAAGTCACCGAGGTAACTCCTTGAAAATCCAATTTTTGTGTAAGGTAAAGAGAAACGAGGCCCTACAGTTTATAGTGGAGTCCGAACCACATCTTGGGGATAATTTTATAATTAAAATTATTTCGCGGTGAGCAGGGATTGAACCTGCTTCGCTAGGTATGCCAGTATGCAAGCTAGACGCGCTAAACCACTGAGCTACCGTCCCCGTTGGTATCATTATATTGAAATTTGGACAGTAAACTAATGTTGGCTGAAGAAGGAACTATGTTGTTTTTGAAAAATGGATTAGTAACTATAAAAGTAAATTTCCAAAGTTGTTAAAGGTAGCAAGGCTAAAACAATGCATTTTTCCAATCTTTTTAAACTTAAACTTTTTTACTAAACAAGGCTCATACTTTAGAAGTAGTTTGATATCGAAAATCGTATTATTTACAATTTGTTTACAAAATTGCAAAAGCTCGTGGAGTTATCACAATAAATTCAAATTGTACACATCAGGGAACTTATGCAAGTAACAATCATCTGAGGAACGTTCGCACAACTGTTCGGTGAACGATCGCCAAGTTTTCTAATTTTTGTGCGAGCCTTATTTACCAAATTGTTTTTTCACACCACTCACTTTCCTTCCCTATTGAGTTAATATTAGGTGTGAAGTGATAGACTCGCTTTCCCTCGGTCATCTGGGTTTATGGTTTCCTTTCTGTGGTTTAACATTTCGTAACACTGACATTCCTTCGGTCATTTGGGTTTATAGGGTTATTGTTTAAGAATTACTTTCCCTCGGTCATTTGAGTTTATAGGGTTATCTTTTAGGAATTATAAGCTTCGCTTTGCTTCCATCTATTTGCGTTATCTGTGAAAACTACCTGCCTACCCAATAAAAATGCTGAAATTACGTCACTGACTAATATACCAAAAAATAAATAGTTCTCAAAAGGATTATTTTTTCCCAGCTTTTGTCATTGTTTCTTCCTGGGAACTGGGCTATGGGACGAAAACCAACTTGGCAGTTTTGTCCAAAAATTACAACTTAATTCTGATCTACTGTGCATAGCACACTATAGTATTCAACATATATTATACTCTACCATAAAACTTATTTTTCCAGAACTCCCTGACGAGTGTATCAGCAGAAAGAGGGTGGCGAAAAAACGTCTTATTAAGAAGCGTAAAGGTAAGCAAATTAGCACATTTTTTCCAATGTGATTAAGTAAAAAACTTAACACTGCAATAATCTGCTTTGAAGATATTCAATTGCTCAATTTTTTGTTAATTTTATACTTTTGCTATTTTGAAGTTGGCTTATTAACAGAAACGATGATGTTTGACAAATCACTGTAACACGATAATTATGTAATTATCATGGTATTTTATACTGTTACAGTTATTAAATGAAAATATAAATACATCTTTTCACTCTGTAAGAGAAGATTTCTTTAATAACTTTCAAGTTTACCTATTGGGTGTATGTTTTATTTCCACAATCTGCAATCTGGCTACAGTAGTACACCAAGGGTACCTAATATTGGTATTAGATCGAAAGCACATCGAGGCATCTTGAACTTTCTCGAATTTCTCTGAATGTTTTTTAGTTATTTTCCAACCAATAACAACCTCTTTACTATTATTCATGAAATCATAAAATTCTAAACTACTATGCAGCTGCTTCCTTAGCATTACCACTTCCAAGAGAAATTTTATACAAAACATTTTTAAGTACTTATATTCAAAACAATATTAATAGGTATTTCAAATGCTACAAAATGTATTACTATTTTAGGAGGTAAACAGGAGATAGAAGAGATAATAACTGTAGGTAAGAAATATATACAGTATTAGCATATGCTTTGTTTGTTTTTTCTAACAAAAATTTTATTTTAATTATCGTTTTCCAATTGTTTATCGATTTCACTATATTGATATAATTTTTTGTTTTTGAAAGTCAAGGCCTATAAGATACTTACAACTAAATCACAAAAACTTTGCCAAATCCGGTAAATTTTAATAAGCATGTTTAGATTGGTACCATGACACTTATGAATAGAAAACATCTGGAAATTAGTATAAATATTTGAAAATAACATTATTTGGGTGCATTTTTTTTAATGGAAGATATTCTATATTATTTATAATGTGCATTCAAAAAAAGAACATATCAAGTTTCCCATGCAAATGAAATCACAGGGCTTAGATTGGTTTCTGTTAAATTGTCACACGATACACCACATTCTATTATTTTTGTTATCTGCCATTACACGACTTCATAAAATTTTATTCTGATCTGTGTCAGGAGTAACTGACATTGACCATCTTCAAAAAAAAAAAAAAACAGAAGTGCTAGAACAAGGTGGCCACTCAGCATCTAATGTAAATATGTATTTTTATGAAAAATAATACATTTGACAAAACAAACATTTATTACTTAACAATTGCAGGCTCATTTATACAAAACTAAAAATGTAGTGATAAAGAAAATTATTATTAATCTAAATAATGGGCCTTAAGGGCCTTGTAAAAATACACAATTGTAGCTGCAATAGTTTTCACTCCCATACATAAAACAGGAAATACAAGCGTTATAACAAACTATCGACCTAGTACAGTTCTACCTGTCCCGTCAAAAATACTTGAATGTGTAATATATAATAGAATGTACTCTCATTTCTCCTCAGTCCTTATTGAACAACACCATGGTTTTGTTAGTAAAAGATCTACTGTTAGCAACCTATGACTGTTTTCAGATTATGTCACTCATAATATAGAGAAATTCCAGGTAGACGATGTATACAATGACCTATCAAAAGCATTCGATAGAGTTAATCATAATGTATTAATAACGAAACTACAGCATTTTTCTATTGAGGATGACTTACTGCAATATTTACTATAATATCTTACCAGTCGACCACAATATGTGAAATTTAATGACTTACGTACATTCATATCAACATCTGGAGTACCACAAGGTTCGATATTAGGGCCCTTGCTTTTTGTAATGTTTGTCAATGATATCTCTGATTATATCGAGAATTCAAATTTTTTAATGTATGCAAATGACCTAGCGAACAATTCCTGCTGATGCAAAACTTGTAGAGAAAAATTTTTAAAAGTAGTTCCCAAATCTGATATTGAAGGTGAGGATTCATCATTGCAATGTGTGTTATTCACTGATGCAACCATAGAAGATCTACAAGACTCCCATATTTTGTCTGCAATATCAGTGATGTCATTTATATCTGTTTTACCTGAGGCCATTGTCGCGATATAAACTGTTTGAGGCAGGCATCGCTTCCACAGCTTGACTAGTAAATCCTGGCTTACCATATGAGAGCCCCCTGCCATACTTAGCATTGACCGATAAAATTCGGATGGTTTGAGGTCTCCCGCATGTGGGAACCAAAAAAGTAGATCGTCCAGCCGCTTTTCCTCGCTAGAGGTAAGGCAGGAAGTAAGAACAGACTTAAGGTTCAAATATTAATCCTTTTCTGGAGGACTAGCGATTACATCATATACATTATTAATAACTTCCAAAGGAAGATTAGCAACTACTTGATCGTATTTCTTCCTATCATTCGTTACCCGTGCTACAGCAAATTGCGATTCGATCTGGGTAAACCAGATCTCCGGCTTTGAAATGCAGAAAGGGAGGGAGTTTTAGCGAGGCGACATATTGATCATAATTGACTCTCGTGGGATCTACACATGTGTTATCATTAGCCGAGGTGGTACCCATAATTGCTGATTGACTCTTCTACTTTAAAAACGAAAATGCAACAACCCACTTACCGTAAACAATTAAAATTTTAGGTAATATTTTAAAAAGGTTCTGATCTTCATATGTAATCCAATATTTTTTCACTGTATGTAATGTAATTAGGGAATACCCTGTTTATATGCAGTATAAAATAAATAAAAATATAATAGATATTTATCACGCTAAACTCGATTCTGTGTTCAAATTTGTACTCATGGAGGCCTCCAGCGGAGGCTGAACGAGATGAGGGAATTTATTGGCAAGTTTCAAGAATGCATCGTATGAATATTATTAGACGAAATGGCAAAGACCAATGAGAGGAAGAAGAACAAAGAGCATATGGCGGCACTTGCTCTCTAGAAAAAGACAGAGCAAAAAGTGCAGCAAAGAAGGCACAGTCGTTATGTTATTAGCTTAGCACAGGGGTGTATTAGAGAAGTATAGCTCCTGGCAATTGTGATAGGCCTCAGTCCCGAAATGGACCAACGTTAAATATATGACAATAAAAATATATAGTTTACATTCCTGTGGCATTTACTTTGTATGACGGATATAGCCTAATTACAATGGAGTATTCTGCCATGCTATTTAACATAATTTTCTGCAATTGTAAAAAAAAAGTAGGGCTATAACATACCAATGTAATTAAATCAAATAGATATATGTAATACAACTATCATAAAGTGATGGTGGCGTAGTAACTCTTCGCTCTAAAATGATTCCTCAGATTTGGAACTCGCAAAGTATTTGCAATTTAGTTGACAAGACTGTTACATAGGCCATGCCTTTCTGCATTTCAATGTATCTTACATTTCTGGATACAAAGAGATAGGTATGAACCTTAAGCAAAATGATGTGAATATGATACATCGTATTAAGTCTCATATACTGTTTTTATTTTTTGATGCAAATAATGATTTGGCAGCCATTGAACATAAAATTTAACTTAATATCAATGCATTGAAGCATCTTAAATAATAGGCCTCTTTGATATAGTTTTATGGCAATTTAAAACACGCATTTATTATTCTTTCAAATAACTAGGTAGCTATATAGCCGATTCTTAAAAACTCAGGTATTTAACTTTCATTAATATAACTTGTTTCTCTAGAGGAGGAATTACCGGAAGAATTAACTGTAGAAGAATTAGTCCTAGAAGCATCCAAGGAGTTTCTAGTGGACCGCCCCTTTATAATAATTTTGAAGTATAAGAAAAACAAGATGAATATGATTCTCTTTATGGGACGTGTTTGTAAACCTTGTTATTAATAATTTGTTATATTATTATTAAGTATTATTATATTGTATACTAAAACAGAATAAATGAAATTATATGAAGAAAATTACTTTTTTAACCTCCTCACTAATACTTCCTTTTTTATTTATACAGGGCAGTCACTCTAAAAGATTATTATTATATGAGAATAATAATCGGGGAACGTATCAACGTTATCACTATTACAAAAAAAAAAAAACCTGATTAATCTTGGCGAATAAAATATACAGTGGTCATCAGACAGCAAAAATTCAATATGAAATAAAAGGTGCCAAATATGGAAAGCTTGTATAATAGTTATTTTTATACCAAGGCTGTGAAATTCCTTTTTGTGTACTGAGAGAAAAATTATCGCAGAGGCCACTTGCGGCCGAGGCAAGATAATCTCGAGGATGCTAAAAAATTTCACGGCCATGGTATAAACACTAGTTTCTGTGCAACTGGCAATTATAGCTAGTTCGATGGTAAAAATGACACCACCGTTTATGCTATATTTAATTTTAGCGTTGGCATGTCACAGCATTTCCATAGAAATAGTGTATTCTGAATGTTTACAAAATATTTCGACAGTTCTTGAAAAATCGTGAAAATGTTAAATGATATTTCAATTTCTTGCATTCTTCCAGAGCTAAAACGTATCGTAAATTTGGCGCTTTCTGATTTAATACCTGAAAATTCTAAACGACAACGACTTACTAATTACCGGTTCTGTTTAATAAAAAATAACAATTTTTGTATGTGATATTTTAGAAATGTCAATTTTGAAGTGACTTCAACGTCAATTATGAAAATGACTCAGTTTTTCGGCCGCTACTAAGAGTAATGGCCGCAAAGTTGAATTTCTCAGACTATTTTGAAATATCTACAAATTTCTACCTTGGTTAAATTATTTCCGATAATCTGATGATGGGATGGCCACCCTGCATATTTTTCAATAAAACTACAATAGGTGTCTTAATCGCCAATTGTGTTCGTATGCCGAATATTATTGCCATCTGTCACAGTAATATAAATTTTATTGATTTTATTAAAAAAGAATTCAAATTATAGTATATTTTATGCATTGAAGATACTTTATCAGTGACATAAATTTTAAATATGGTGTTAAGTTATCACTACTGTTGGCTGGGTGTAAGAAATTGTTATCTTCTTAACACCAATTGATGTACATTTACATGGGGTGGTGGGTAAATAAAAAACTTGCATTTTTGTTGGTATTCCGCTCTTTTATTATGTCAGTTGCTGGGTCTAGCATCAGTTATAAATGTTATCGACAGCAGGCAAGATCCGCCCTTCTGTTGTAACACATTTTTACAAATATTTTGAAATCGACCAACCGTTTTCTGCAAATAAATTTCCCTGACCTCTGTAGTTTTATCAAAAAGTTCATAGCACATTGTGGGTTGCGGCCTTCAAGGTCGGCCCACTCGAGACACCTCATACGGGATTCGTGGACTTCCTAATATAATTTCTATAATACAATTTCACGATAAAATATGCTTAAATTAAGGTAATAAAATGTTGCCCGCGAACCCCGTACGGAAGGATATCGTCATTTCAGTCCATAAAAAATAGGAGAAAAATCTTGGAATCCTACTTATTTAAGTGTTGAAACTCAATTTAAAATAGATATTACAATACTTACAAAAACTGTACAAATTTTGTCAAAAGTAATTTTTTTTCTTTTTTTAAAATTAAATAAAACATTTGTTACACAAGTTCAGTCAATTAGCTTGAATTTACACGTACAAATTAGATATATCACATTTCGAGTGAAATATACATAACAATATCATTTTGGTTTCAGACCATCATTTTAATGTTACTCATTAACAAGACCGGGAAGATGCATGTTCATTTTTTCACATTACTTTACAACAGAAAACTCTAGTGCTCAAAATACAATTCTCGTTGAAAGACGAATTAATGTTGCAAATAATTTTAAAAATCGTATATAAAATGACCGAGAGTCGCCAATGCAGAATTTTGGGAGGTACAATTTTTAATTTATTGATGGCAGCAACGGGTAGCTGTGAAATCTTTAATACAGATAAGGGAGCTACACATCTGGTTGGCAACATTTTAGACCTAATAGCTGTAACCTGAATGTGGTTTACAGAAGATCTCATATTAAAAAATGTATGGAAATTACTTATTATTTAGACAATTCTCAATGAGTTTTCATTTAAAAAACTTATCTCTTAATGATGCCATGGATCCATACCCCCCACTATCTTTAAATTATGGGAATTATGTTTATTTTCAGTCGTTACAAACAACTTTATAGTTTATGATACACATTTTTTTGAAGATACAGTAAGAGTACTGTAATTTTAATTTTGTTTCGGAAGGATTAAAATGTAATTTCTCTAAAATATGTATTTAGCAAAAAATGCATCATTCCAAGGAATTTTTATTACAGAGATCGGATTTATCAAATACGTATCACTTGACTGATGTGCCGCTATTTGTGTGAGGTCATTTATCACTGTATCCGTAACAAGTGTCTGCTGTGTATTTATATTTTGTTATCGTGTCATTGTTTTTATTAGTTTTATAATTTTATAAGTGATTAAATGCTTTAAAGTAAAGCACAATTTAATGATCTACCATATGTTTATGCATTCATGGTATTGGACTACATAAAAACCAATTAGTGTTTTGCACTAGGCAAAGTAAATGAGCATCTACAGAGTTATTTGAAAAAAACCAAGTGTTATATTCTAGTATTCGAAAAAATGAAGGGCATATTATACTTGTCACATTTTCAAAAAGGTACATATTTGTAGTACAGAAGAAATGTTCACATTGATCGAATTGAGCTAATGATCGAATTCCGAACTTTCAAAATGACCGTCTGTCTGCCCGTTACATTTCTTAGAAACCTTTATTTATTATTATATTGAAATTTGGACAGTAAACTAATGTTGGCTGAGGAAGGAACTATGATGTTTTTGAAAAATGGATTAGTAACTGTAAAAGTTATTGTATATTTCAATAAAAAAGATAAAGTACACGGAGAAGTTTCGATATGGACGAGGTTTTTCCACATTTAAAAATTATAGCAATTAAAAAATGACCATATTTTCTAAAAACTGTGAAGAATATACAAAAGGGGAAATCACAAAGTGACAAGGTAACAGTTTGCCTCTGCAAATGTACCAAAACTCTTAAACACTACACTCCAATACCAACACTTAACGTGTGTTTCTCCAATCACGTTGGCATCATCGGAAGATACTTAACATTTTATTTTAAATTGTATTAAAGGTCCCCCTTGAACAAGAATGGGAAAATCAACTGTTATTATTATAATTGCAACACAATGTTTATTAACATTGTGTTGCAAATTTTATTCGGCAATTTTAATAATGGAAGAAAACCACTTATACCATTAACTGCTCTTTCTAATGCAGCTGTAGATAGTTTGATTGTGAAATTATAAGAAACTAGATTAAAATGGAAAATGAATTTCGGTGGAATTGGCGGAAACTGCAATGATGTAGATATTGACGCCCTGGTCAAATGCCTCAATGGGCACAACTAGGCCCGACGAGAGGGGGGGAGGAGGGGTTGAGGGTGCTCCAGCGATAAACGCATTTTTTTAAATTTGACAACCTATTAAACGAAAAAGAATTTTCAGAATTTTTTAAAAGTTGAGAACTATCCTGCTATTTTTAAATTTAAAGTAAAATTCATTAAAATGGAAAAAATATATCCAAATGAAATGGAATGTCACTATAATTTTATGATGAAATTCGGGCCCATAAAAATGTTAATCCTTGATGTAACGATTGGTAGAGGTAGTGAAGAAATTTCAGGCATTTCCACCATCGCTCCTAGCAGTAGGAGTAATGGTGGAAATGTCTGCAGCATAGATTTGCAAATTTCTCCCTCTTCTCCTCAACCAAGTACATCAAAAATTAACACGGAGAAAAATATAAACGTATTTTTTGACATCGTTGGAACCGATACATACGATTCCGATGATAATGAATTAGTTTCACCTTCTTCCTTACCAACACAATTTTGAACCAATACAAATTTTTCCTGTCTAAAATTAATACAAATTTTAACATAAGTGAGAAGGAAATTTCAGGAACTTCCACCATCGCTCCTATACCGCATTTAATTGATCTTTCCCTCTCATCCTCTTCACCCAATGTTAACGATCCTCCCTTATCCCCTCTCCCGCTTACATTATCAAATTCTTGTCAAGAGGCAACAAAAAAAATTTTTTACTTTACCAAACGCAATATAAACTAGTCAGCAGCATGGTAGAGTACTCTAATGCAGTCCAGAGACATATAAAGTACCATGATTTTCCATTAACCAATACTAGGATGTTGAAAATATTGAAACTATACAAGATGTCTGTCAAGTTCGAAATAACTTCACATAGATTAAGAAGTATGTCAATTTAACTCTAAAATACTATCGAATTATGTTTCATGATTAAAGCAAAATTGTTATTTAATAGGTATTCGCATTTGGCAATGCTCAACTGTCATTAATTTCGTTAGAGCCTTATTAAACATACTTCGATAACAGTTTAAAGTTAAATGGATATATTTCCTAGTCTAGTAATTTCGATTCTGGGAGACACCTTGTATATTTTAGTCTCGATATTTTCTACATCTTTATATTCTTTGGTGGTTGATCAATAACCCTAGTAGCATTTTGCTCTACAATTATAATAAAACATTAACTTTAAATGCCTCAATAGATCGCTCTGTATGACATTACCTAATTTTAACACAGAGTTCTGCTAACTAGTTTGTACTACGTTTGGTAAGATAAAGGTCGACTCATTATTACACTACCTACGGTATGGTATTACTAGACAGGAAAGATTTAACTCGAAAACTGGCCAGGTTTAAAGATTGTGTAGATCGAGACATTTGACCAGGACGTCAATATCTACGACATACTGCAATTTCAGCCAATTCCACCAAGACACATTCTAAGATTTGTTTGGGGTTCTTTCACTCTTTCAGATTCGGCGGTGTTTTTCAATGTGGCTAAAATCAGACACTTGCCGATCGGATGCATTTTAGAGTATCTCGAGTACTTTATAATGCGGCTGCCATAAAAGGGTAAATTGAGATCACTGGCTAGAAATCACATATTAAAGTGTAAAGAGTGAATTGCATTAGAAATTTATAAAAACGCGAAAATGTAGAACAATTTTTGAGAAAACATCTTGACTAATTATTTTTAGGAAACTAGCTGAAGACATATTACTCTTTGGTAGCTACATAAATTGTACTACTTTAAATAATTGCGTCACTTCTCGAATAGTGGAATGTTAGAATGGACCAACCAAAATTTTCCTCCTGTATAAACGATAACTCTACAGTGTTGTAAAGCAGAATCACTTCCTAAATTTGTCCTCGTTGGAAACCCACAACGACTACCAGCAGTATAGTGTGTAACAAAAATGTCCAGAAAAATACGTTATGGAAAATCCTTATTTGCTAGAATTGATGACCATTTTAAGGAATATAATGCCAGTCCAATTATAATGTCTAAACAATACAGAATGAAATCTGTAATACACAAAATATCCAAAACATTTAATGGTGGAAATTGCTATTGGTCCCTATATACACTAGCAGAAGTATTCCTGAGCTAAAACCATATCTACTTTTTTAATATAAACATATAATGTAAATATTGTTATTAAATTCTAAATTTTGAGTGTATGTAATACCAGTGTCTCATCACGTAATGTTTTGAGTGTTCGTCTCCTGATGATGTCAATGTGGATGATGAAATGGGTGGAGTGTTGATATTCCGATGTTCGAGTTTTAGCATTTCAAGAAATTACTTGAGAAACAGCATATACTGAGGATTCCGGCACCTCCAGGAAACATCTATGCGCAATTATTACAATAATAATATGGTCTCATTAAAACTGTCCTCGTATAATATATATTATTATGATGATATCTCCTTCGGGTATCTTCTAAGGAAATACATCTAAACAATTAATGTGTTTTTGACCTCCAGATAGAAAATATAATAAACATTTGTACTCTCATATTTGTTCCAGACTGATGTAGAACTATACTCATAATAAATACTCCACAAATCTTTCACTGGATCAAACGATGAAATACTAGCTCTTACTAGAGGTTATGGTGATAACTGACACACACTTGGCACAGCAACGTCTCCGTTTTCAAACATTTACAGTTCACATAAGTGTTTTAGTTTTATGAAGCTTTTAAGAATCATGATCTTTTTTCACTCATAATTATCAATAAATTTCTAATAATAAGCAGTTTAAATGAATTCTCCTTTTTCTGGTAGCATTTGCTAATGCACCCGCCATCGCACATTTCTATAAATTTAATTCCCAATTTACATTATTTCCTCAAGCCAACTATTTTCCCAGCTCTTCTACGGTAATTTCGCACAATAATAAACTTCTGGTTTATTCTCTTGGATTTAAGTTGCCATTAATTCGATGCATTGGGACAGCAACTGGAATCAATGGGATGCAACGATTTATGCATCTTACAATTTTGGCATTTGTTAGATCAGAAGTGGGATATGCCACATATACGTAAATCTCACGAAATTTGTATTGCATTGCTATTGCTCGAGCACTAACGGTTTCAAAATTCCGGACTGCCGTTAAGACAAGAAACGACATCTCGACGCGATCCATCTTCCGGCAATCCGCAGCATGAAGATTTTTCTTTTATATTCGACAGTCCGATTATGTTCGTTTGTCGCGACACATGATCGGGGATCGTCGAACGTGAAAGAAGAGAGTCCGATCGGGTACCGATCTCGGTCGGTTCCCGTGGCGTTCCGAGATTTTTCTCGGGGCGGGCGAGAGAGGCCCGTCCACGTCGTCACATCCATTGACTGAACGAGCATAGAAATCTGAATGGAACTCACAAGAGAAGTGTGTGTAGTGGTTTAAACGCATTTATTTTGGAGGAAGTCTATGTACAAATCATCATCAGTCAGAAAAATACTGTATATGTTTAAAAAAAATATATACAATATTTCTATATTTCAAATTACTTCTGACTAGCAACAGTCGCTCAAAGCAGTTTCAGATTTGTTAAAAACAAAACAAAAAATGAAATCTAAAACTGGAGTGTGCAGCTGTATATTTTATTATACAGAACAATTATACCTATATATAATAACTTAACAGTAGGAAATCATCGATAACAAATTCTTTTTATAACAAAACCATCACGACGGTCCGTTTGCAACGATTCACAATCATATTATGTTGTTTTTTTCGATTATTACAGTATGTTTTTTTTTAATTCAATACACACCTCCCGGGCTCAGCAGACAACAGAATCGACACCTTGACATCTTTCTTGATAATTATTTATTAAAACAACGAGACATTACTATAAACAATAAAAAGATATTAAATAATATAAAATATATAATATATATAAATAATAAAGACATAATAATAATAATAATAATGTATAAAAGTGATCCACAACCCGCTGAGCCCGGCTATACGTTTGACCGCTCGCAGAGTCCTCGCATATACAATAGATAATCACTTAATTAAATAAATTTTAATAATTTTTTGGGTCCCTCCTTCCGAACTATCCGACACTTTTTTTACAAGTTTTGTAGTAGTAGTACGTACGGCACCTCTTTCTCTCTCTCGCTCTCCCCCCCTCTCTCACTCTAGCTTTCTCCTCTCGTGTTCTTCCTCTCTTCTCCTGTCTTCTATTGTTGGTTTGCACAACAGTTTTAGGTATATAATTAATTAAATATGTATAATATATATATAATACAAACACTGTATAAATTTTAACTAGAGTTTATAATTTCCACAGTTCAATTCACTTAAAAAGTCTCGAAATTTATTAGGTCTATACAGACGCCAACATCACTGGCGGCGTCGCCGACTGCTAGGCTTCCTCCGACGCCGAAGATCCGTCGTACTCCTCCTCGTCGTTCTCTTTCAGCTGCGTGAAGAAGCTCGTTAACTGTTTTAACGCCACCCCTGAAAACAACATATACATTTTTTAATCTCTCTGGCAGGTCAATTTTTAAATACATTTCTATATCTATTCATGTTCAAAAATTTGGTCAGCTAGATCTCCCGAACTAATGCTTCTAGATTATTTCTTGTGAGTCTGCCTCAAATCTGGGATTTATATGAAAAAACCCGATAACATTGACAAGGACATTTTAAAATTAAGGTAAAATATGTTTTTTTCCATGACATAACTCCAGAAAATTTTCATTTCATTTTATAGTAAGTAACAACAGGAAACAACTATTAACAATTAATATTTGTGACATTGTTACATTCGATAACGGACAATAATTTCGTCGTGAACTCTCTTTTATTGAAATTTACAGATAATTTGTGAAAAATCTCTCCGATTCTGACTTCCCAGACTTTTAATGAAAATAGAAATTTCACAGACTGAAGGACTTCGGTAGGGGGCTTTTCGGTTATTTATTTATTTTTTAACCAATAAAAAACTTTTATTATAAAAAATTTTAAAATCGCAGACTTCTGTCGTTATGAACCCCCATCAAAGAATTTCGAAGCAGAGTTACTAGGTATGAAATTTGGTTAATCCAACAAAAAACTTTCATTAGGTTTTAGATGAATTTTTACTTCGGCTTGGATGTTGTCAAGAATTTAAATTTATTTAAACAATTATATTTATGTTAAATTGTTGGGTAGTGTAATATACTAACTATCTCTTTCATCAAAAACAGATTGTGATTTAAAAGAAAATCTCGACTGTCATAATTTTTTACAAAAATTTTAAAAATGCCATTCGCTTTGTAACAATTTTAGTGAATTTATTCCTTTCAACGTGAACTCAATGCGATTAAAAATCTATAAACGTTTCCAAATTAATAGAAAACAATTTTTAACAAAAGAAAAATCATATTACTATATAATTACTTCGAGTGAAATGGCAAGCGAGCAAGAAGTGTGGTGAGATGGATGCGAGTCAAAAGAGAGGAAGGAATTTCTAAGAAGGATGTGTATATTTTAAAATAATTAATTGTGACCTCTTTATACTGTACTCTCGAAGAAAACTCTACCAGGTGATTCACGTTTTATTTTAGGTTTCATGACGGACCTTGATTAAAAAAATAAATAAACACAAAAATATGCATACAGTTATCATATTTGGTACATCATATTTTTTTCATTTTGAGCAAATTTTTCTTATAAAATTTTTCAATAATATCCACCACAGAAATGGCAGTTTACCCGAAGCGAATTTTATTTTTAAGCTGCCACCAGCGCCCTCTATGCATTTTTGAAAATAAGTTTTAGGTTATGCAAGAGCAGGATACAGAAAATTGTGTTGTGTGTTATTTACACTTATAATATCGCTTTTCCGTGGACACTTTTTGAAGTTCTTTTACTATTTTACATTTGTATTTTTAATTTAAAGTATCAATAAACTATCAATCTATATATCCACGGAATGTTTCAAGCTTCAAAAATTAAATGTAAAAGTCAGTGAACATGTACTTCATTTTTCAAATCAACTATTAAAGTAGAATTTGAAAAATGCCCACAATCTCAGATTTTTAGGTTCCCATCAGACCAGATACACTCATTTGCCACATTTCAAAACTTTCTTCTTTTGTTGTCTCACAGAAAGAAACTATTACCTCTCGGCAGGAAAAAAAACTAGATAATAAAAAATGTAGGCTACAATACTTTTTCTTTATAATATATAATATTATAGGCAATGTTGTTTCAAATACTAACCTTTGCCTTCCTGTTCGGCAGGGTCGTTACTCGTTTCCCAGGAGATGAAACTTTCTTGAGAGAAGGTCCCAACCTCGTAGAGTTTATCACAAATAGACAGTAAAAGTCCTAAAAAAATAAGAAAAAAAATCAGACCTCCAGAACCCCAAATACAAACATTAACTATAATTATGATTCAATTTTTTATAATAAGTGTATGAATCGAATGGATCAAAACAATCCTTATTGTATGAAACACTTCAAAAAATTTGTTTTTTCATTTTCTAAAGGATCAAACACATCAGAAAATAAATGTTTCGAAACGTCAGCAAAACGTGCTTGCTTTGTGAAAGAAAATTACGAAAAATTTTTCAGCAGATATGAAACAAATCATGTCTCCAATACTAGAGGCTGCACTACATCGGTGCTTCGTCGGCCACAAACAACTTTCACCCAAGTGCAGCGAAATGCAGTAAAGCAGTTAATAAAAATTTACAATAAAATACCAAGTTAATTCAAAAACTTATTAACTAAAAACTTCAAAGTAAAATTTAAAAAAATTTAAGTCATCTTTTTTATTTCATTTCGGATTATTTTAACCTTGATTTGTCTGTCTAGATTTAAATTAACATATTTATTTTAATTGCAATAATTTTATACATAATTTAAATTTATGTTTTCTCTATTTACCTGTTTTTAATATACCCTTAACAATATCTGTATCTAAGACACATTTTGTATCTGATTTGACCTATTCAACACTATTTTAATATGGCATAACTGAATAAAGGGTTTATTATTATTATTATTAATAAAAAAGTTGCTACACTTCTGTACTTATTAACTATAACTGTAGTACAAATCAAATTGTCGCTATAAATTGATATCGCATCGGGCACCAAACGCCCAACGAATATAGGAAATCAGAGCAGTAATCTCCACAGTGCTAAACGTCACGGTAACGAACGAAGCTTGTTACGTGAAGCTCGGACTGTGGTTAAAAAGTACATTTTCAGAAATGCTTTGCTTACCTTGGGGATGCTCCAATTTATGGATGAGGGCCTGGAGGGCATACAAACATTGCAGTTCGTAAGTTGGATTGTTATCGACGTACTTTAGAAGTAGATTATTGTGAGCCGACAACGTCTCGGACATCAATTTGTTTTTACTAATCGAGTCCTGGAATATCGCCGTCGCCAGCGCCCTAATGAACTTATTTTCCGTCACCCTTTCACCAACATTGGCCTGCAAAAACCACTTAGTTTACGAAACTGCTCCCAAAACTTTACTGCATCGACTTACCGTTATCCAGTTCACGATGTCATCGAGAGAGGTTTTCGCCTTCAGCAGCTCGGAAAGTTTAATTCGAATCTGCTCGTAAGACAGCTGGTTTTGACCAACCGGAGCACCACCACCAATTAAAAATTCGAATTGCTGAAAAATAGAGAGAGTCGATTAAAAAAGAGACATGCAATGGAGTATCAAGTACACTTACATTGTCTTTAATGAAACTATTAACTTTCGAACTGGGCATGAAGTCCGCCAACTGTAGGCCCGATGCCTGCCATATATTCTGGAGGAAGTTGGGCCCTTTTTCGATAACGATCAACTTAAAAAGAGGAGCTAATACTTTGGCTGCATAGCCTTGGTTAATTAATATTTGGAAGGATCTATATAACCTATTTAACGGCAACACTTCTTCACAAATTACGTCAACTAAAAAAAATACATATGTAAATATCACTTGTAATGTTCACTGTGAACCTAAATTCACAATTTGTCAAAGATATTACAGGTAAAGCACAACGATTGCTTCAACATTTATGGCCATGTTTTGATATCAGATCTGTGTTCCATAAGAATAAATAACATAAAAATTCAATTAGGGTAGGTACCGCCTATCAAAGTGATAACCCCTGCGCTTCTACTCATGATAAAATATGTCATAACTGTCGTACATTATTACTACGGAGCTAAATAGAAAAGTTTTTTTTTATTACCAGAGGATTAAAAACTGTATTTACAATATCTGTAAGAAGTTTTTAAATCATTTTCAATAGGTTTAGCGATATGGTAGTTTCCCATTATTTATTCTCATTATAAAGTACAATATGACAACACCAGAAAAACATTTCAGCTCAATTGGATCAATAACAACAGAAATATTCGCATTTGAATAGAAATATGCTTGGTCAACTGAGGTACAAGGTACAACAAAGTGATATCACATAAATAAATAAATAAAATAAAAATTCACTTTAATGACATTGCACCAAAAAAATTGTATCACATTCTCCAATGTTGATTGGAATGTTTCTCACTCCAGTTACTCCAAACGAGGTATTAAGGGCCATTGAATCAAACCAAATAAAAAAAGTACAGGATACGACGAAGTGTCTGCAAAAATTATTAAAGAATGTAGTAGCATACTTGCAAAACCCATTGCACATTTAGCAAACCTATGGATCATGCAGGGACAATTTCAAGATTTGCTCAAGCTCGCTAGCCTTGTACCCATACTATAGAATGGAGATGAAACAAATATTGAAAACTACTGACCCATTTCATTAATAAGTATTTTTTTCCAAAATCGCTGAAACTTTACTATACTCCATTCGTCCAAGAGATTCAGCTAAGCCACTCCCCACAAATGTGCGCTAAATTTGAATATAACATTTCTATTGGTTGAATTTTTAAAACCCATATTGCAACCAACTATGTCGAAAACGCTATTAATATATGAAAAACATTTTTCAGTTAAACAGAAGGAAAATATTGTGAATATCATTAAGGTTTCTGCTGCAGAGAACCCAGACAACCTTAAGACACAAAACGTCGAGTTTACTGCAAAGGCAGCAGGTAATTTTATTTACACTTAATTTACACAATCAGTATCGTTAAAAAGTGTATTTGTTGAATAACAACTGCTCCTCGCTGGTTTTCACTTGTAATAATATAAAAGAATATATACAATCTATTATACCATTCAATAATTTTTTAATGTTGCCACTTTTATAAATTTATAGCGTGTGAAGCTGGTTGTTGCCCTCAATGATCTAAGCCAAAAGGGGAGTGGCCTTAGTGCATCTCTTGGGCGAACGGAGTATAGTTCAAAGGATAAATAATTACCTCGAAATCTTTTTTCTTCTCGCGGACTGTCAACACGGATTTAGGAAAAATCACTCCACAGAAACAGCAACACTCTCATTTACCCAACACATATATAATTTAATCGATGCCGGAGAAATTGTCGTTGGCATTTTCTTTGACTTAACCCGAGCCTTTGACACACTTAACATCAAATTTGTGTCCGAAAAACTTCTAAGCCTGGGTTTACGAGGAAACATCAACCAACTTTTGATCTCTTACCTCAACTAACAGATGCTTTTATGTAAAACAAGGTAATGTAAAATCAGACATGTACAAAACAAATACTGCGCCTCCGCAAGTAGCGTCCTTGGTCCGCTACTTTTTCTATTATATATCAACGACCTACCCAACAATATAACAAAGGGAAAGGTATTTATACATGCAGACGACACTTCTATAATTTTATTTGGAACAACTTTTGAAAAATTATTTGAAAATGTCAACACTACCTTACACGAATTCAGTGACTGGTGTCTACAAAATCGTCTCATTAATTTAGAAAAAACTATTTGTGTTGAATTTGGAACGAGCCTAAAAAGTGCACATAACTTCAACTTTTATTTTCACAGCGAACATCTAAGCACTGTCAAGTCCATATACCATACCATTAATGAGTTCACAGAGGCACTAAACAACTTAAAAACTCTAATAAATTAACCGTACCATATACTTATCTAGCTCTTACCTAGTTTTTAAATTTCACGAGTCATAAAATACTAGTCTAATGTAGAAATGTAAATGTGTTTTACAATAGGTTGTATACTTAATTTTATCTATTTCGTATTTTTTTATACTTTTGTATTGTTGACATGTCTTATCCACTGTATCCAGTGGCCTAAAAGATTAATAAATTTTGTATTGTATTGTACCAATGGAACTTTTAAAAAGGTACGTATCCTCGAGTCCAAACCAGATGTAGAACCACCGAATTACAAACTACCACTGGCATCGTCTAACACAATTGAATTTTTATTTAAGACACAAAATCCTACTAAAAAATTACGAACATGGCAAGAAAGAAGTTTTTGTTAATTTTAGCATACATGTGGGGAGGCTACTATCAAACTCCATTCCTAGGGTATTACCCTCATGGTGTTAGCGAATCCTCCCCATTTTATCTAGCACAAACGTAACACGGCATTACCAAAAATGAGATAAAGCTGTTGACTTGGTTGTGCCAATGATAACTACAGATAAAGCTAGCAAAATATTTGTATTTCAAAGCATTTATTCTTTTTAATATTTTATATTTTTTACGAGGACCATAAACAAATAATTTCCTATTAGTCTGTTGCTAAAAATTTCAACCATGGAAAAGAATTAAAATGACTGAAATTTAGCACATTAGATATTTCTTTTAAAGTATACTATTTAAAAAACACTGTAAATTCTGTCTGTGAACCATATGGACGGAAACTAACCAATACAGTTAGCTACCTGTGCATGTAATTAGGAGACATAATAAAAAATTCGATGTTATTCCCAAGAAACTCGTCTCTCTAATATGAATACAATGAGAAGACAAAAGCAACTCACCTAAAATTTCTGCCAAGTAATCCCAAAATTTTGGGATATCAATTTTCAGATCTTCGGCTTGTGACAGGATCCCTTCTAATCCCATGCAGTAATCTTCCAATTGAATTTTACCCATCTTTATTAATTTCGCAAACAAGGTACCAGTTTTCGACCTTGCCTGCTGAGATTTTTCCAAGACATGGAGGTAACTGTAAACAAAAACAGAAATGATTAAATAAGGCCAATTAAAAAAATGTCCCAAAGCAGGATTAAAAATAAATCTCAATGTTCTTCTATCTCACCTCCAAAGGATATAGCAGGATAAGCATAGAAAATATGCTTCCAAGTGGCAAATGTGATGAATACAGCATCGTTAGGTAGGTTATTAAATTGCATTACTATTTATATATTTTTGACTTTCTATCTCTTATTGTTCTCAACTGTTCTTGAAAAATGTCCTCACAACAGCGAATTTTTCAAACTTTTTTTTTCTAATATTACTAAGGGAAATTTCCAAAATCCAAGTATAGAAATATTGTGAATATTGCATACATTTGAATAATAATGTTAGTAATAATAAAAGTACTTTATTATTACCCCTTCAGGATCCGTGGGTTCTAAATAATTTTAACAAGGGGTAACCACTAACACTTTATTTAATAATTTACCGATTACACAATACTTCTTAATTAACCAAAATAACCTTTACACTTTGTTTACTTGATATTTAACCTCACTTTTTCCACTTTTCAACTTCTTCCT
Source organism: Stenurella melanura (assembly GCA_963583905.1). Classification (NCBI taxonomy): domain Eukaryota; kingdom Metazoa; phylum Arthropoda; class Insecta; order Coleoptera; family Cerambycidae; genus Stenurella; species Stenurella melanura. The sequence continues at coordinate 171,829,157 of OY757311.1, forward strand.
CTTGCGCCGAGAACCTCGCCTTATATACTCCAAAATTGCCTCCAGAGTTATCTAGAACACAATCGAGAATCTTCTTCATCACGTTCCAGAAAACTAGATATCTTTCTACAAACTTCCAGGACAGCCACTATTAGTCATGGGCGTATCAGTCTCCAGTTTCAAGGGGGTGTAATGCATAACAATATGTCACCTCGTTTATTGTATAATTTTATTCTTGCAGTTCTGAGAAAAGATGGTCTGCAAATAGTTCTGCTTTCTCGGGGTCGCTGTTACAGATTTTCTTATTTCTTCCAGGGTTGCTACGGATGGGGTTTGTAATAGCTTCTTGCGTGTTGTTGATTTATCTCATTACAAACATTTAGCCATTTGTGTTCTTTGTATCTTTTATTAACTTTTAATACTTTTGTTGTAATCTCTGAGCAATTTTTTATAGTCTTCATTTTTATTTCGTAGGTATAGTCTGTACATTTATTGTTTCTTCATCAATTGGAAGGTGCTGACTTTCTTCTATGTATTTCTTCTTTGTGATGTCACATTTGCTCGCTTTTCTTTTACCTCATTTATTGTTTTGTTAAGTTCTATGTTTACCTCTATTGCCACATAATCATTTTGATTTAAATGAAAAAAATTTTTTTTTTATTAATTATTTATTACTTAAGCATATAATTGAAAATAAAAATTACGGGATATTTTTGCAGTATTCCAAAACTCTTCTATAAGTTTTGGTATCATCACCCTAGAGTTAATATTAGAGACAAAAAAGTTTGAAAATTTCTCGGTTGTCAAGACATTCTTCAGGATCACTCAAGAACGGTAAGAGATAGGTAAAAGAAATATAAATAGTAACGGATTTAACAACCTACCTAAAGATACTGCATCCAACACATTCTTCATGGTTGTCCTGCTAGATCCTTTGTTCGAACGCCCCACCCTCTCCCCCAAAAAGAAAAATGTGAGTAAAACCTGTTAATAGTAACAACACATGTCCCAAAGATCATGTAGTCTTCTGGGTAGTTTTTAAATGCAAAAAACATTTTGTCCTAGAATAGTGAAAACGCAGAGAATAAAAATAACTCATAAGTTTCCTTCTTTAAAATTATTCCTGTTAATATATTCCACGAATTTGATCCTTGAAATCATTTTTCTAAGATTTGAAACAAGTGACGAGGCATGACAAAAAAATTGAAACGTAATTTTTTGAGCCGCCCTAACCAAAAGGCAGCACCATCATCAACCTACCTATCTTCAATCATCCTCGGGAAATAGGAGGGTGGTATGACAGAGCCGATGTCGAGGAAGTATTCTTCAATCGTACAACTGTCAGTCACATATTCATCCAGACTATTGTTTATTCTCCTCTCCATTTGTTCTTGAGTTAACTGCGGAATGGGCATCGACTGTATCGGTTTCGGTGCTGGTGGAGGAATGATAGGTGCCGGAGTACTCCTTTGCGATGAGGAGCCAGAACTGTCATTGGACCTATGTTGGGATCCAGACCTCGACCCTCTACCGTCATAAGATTTACCATAATTCCTCTCCAAACTAGGACCTTTGGAACTGTACGGCTCTTTACTACCGGGCCTAGAACCTTGTAAAAAAAATTCTATAAATACCGGTACATAAACCACAAATTGGGCTGGTCGTCTATACTTCCGACACCATTGTACTTACTGTACTTACTTAGAGGACGTTTCTCTGTCTCCATGTTCTCCAACGCGGCATACATGTTGGCAGTGTTTGGACCTAATACCTGAGGCGGCACCTTAATATTGGTTCCCACCGAACCCTTGCCCCAATTACCAAATAGCTGACTCGAACCTAGGGGTTCGTCGATTTGAGGCTAAACAAAACATAGTTAGATTAAAAAATTATACATGCATTTTGGCTTTCTTATACACATACAGAACATATTTTTAAAACCATTTTTTGTCCATGCAAATTACAATTATTAGCCAATATTTGCATATATTCTCTTTTTTCACAACTGCTTTTCAAATTCAAACCTTCTTTTAAAATTTAAACTTTATGATAAATCTAAGGTCAATTTAAACTATACTCGGTTCGAGACCGTTTGAAACTTGGTAATTAGAGAGTTTGGTAGTAATTAAGAATGATGGCGTCAAGATAGTGTACAGTAGTGCGTGATCGAAGTAAATCTGTCTATCTATGATTAAAGATAAAATTGGATGCGATGAGAGTTACCAAGAAATCAAAGCAATTGTATAAAAGTGCACTTACAGCTTTGCTCTTAAGTTTGTCGCTTTGCACAGTGAACTGCTGAGTTCGATTCCTATTAGTATTGACTATCCATCCGTCGTCGGATACGTTTCGTCCCCTTCCTTTCCTGTCAGAGTTGGGTCCTGAGCCACCTCGGTCATCCTTTCTGGGCGTTATCGGAACAGAATTCATCAACTGGATGTTCAACTGCTCACTGTCGGCCTCTTTTTTAATTTGGTCTATCGTCTTCGGATTCAAATCCTGTCGGCGCGGTATCCACCTGGAGTTCCTTAAGTCTATGACGTCTTGTAGCATAAATCTAATCCTACTGCTAACTTTGCCCTCCTTCTTGTCTACGATATTCTTCATGGTGTCGAAAATCGAATTGAGGTTAACGTGTTTCGATTCGAGTTCTTTACCCACGGTTGTTAATAATTTACAAAGACACTCGTAACTTTCCTCATCTTTATTTTCGAGAAGATTTTTCAGGCACCTCTGCATGATGTTGACGGTTAACATATTCTGCTTAAAAAGTTCACCTGGAATAGAACGATAAAAAAATGTTTTCAAAAGTTGCCAATTCCCTTCCCAGCAAATAATTAACAAATAATGTATCATCAGTTTATTGGTTGTCCTCAATGGTATCAGGCCACTACTTTCATTTGAGCATCATGTGAAAAGTTCAATAGCGCAAAAGTGAAAATAATAAATATTATTTAACCAATTATAGAGTGGAAACTAGCAACGAATTTAGTTAAGGTATTTCGCAGCAAGCTGAAAAATGAGTAGAAAGATCCTCGTAAAGGCATTTATCCCTCGAAGGGATAAAAATATATGACTTATATTAATGTATATTATATATCAGCAAGACATTAAAAAGTCTGATTTTGTAATGTAAATCTTACATATATTTTATACTATAAAATATTGTCACACAAAACGGTATTCGACAAATCCTTGTAAGACAGATAAAACTGCATAAAAAATAATTGCATAAAAGTTGGCTAAAACTTTGATACGATTTAAATTACATTATATATTCATCACGTAAAGACTTAAATATTGACATCAACTGCAGACAAACTTTACGAATTTGGCAAATTGTCACAGAAAAAAAAAAAAAACAAAGGGCTTATTACTTCCATATCCACGTAGTGGTAGAGTGGTGGTAATCATAAAAAAAATTAAATTTTTTGTTGTTGAAATGGGTTCAAATTGTCTTGAAACGTCAATTTTAAATTTGCGTGGAAAAAACATTGTCGGTATTTAATTTTGTTGTGCTCATGTTTTCTCTGGAACGGTTTAAGCTATCGACTTAAAATTTGGTACACGCATGTATTATAACGAGATCTGGGCTTACTCTGTTGAAGAGACGAGGGTAAATAGGGGTAAATAAGTAAAGCAAGCTAGTAGGAGGTCGGAAATTGAGATTTGGTGTATATACTAGAAACCAAGGTCTTAAATTATTTTATGACATGTGGCATTCCCACTACCACCCTCACTCCAGTATTAAAGAGGTTAAAAATAAAATAGTGATTTAATGTGTGTAAGAGAAAAAAAGTTCTCAAAATGATGTTTTGGCATCAGCCACCCTTACTCTCTTTAAACCTCGGCCAGTCGAAAAGATATTAGATATATTGAAGTGGCACATCGTTTCATGGGTTTTTGGGCCAGATGATTACAAATATTATATTATTAAAATTCTATGAGTAATTATTTCCACATACTGTAGTGCAAATGCAGTGTCAAGATGCTTTCGTTTAAAGATACTTGTATGGTAAATCTGGATGTGGAAGAAGTTGTGATTCCTTAGGCAGCATTTTCAGGTTTTCTGCTACAACTTGCCAACCATTTTGTCCGATATTTTTTAATGATATAAAATAAATATAAAATTGACAAGTTAAAAATCAGACTTGCTGATATACATTAAGCAAGTCAGTTTTTCACTTCGAGGGTAAGGGGCTGCTACATCTCGCCATGCTCAAATCTAAGGCCTGCTATCGTCTATTCAATGCCTTTGAAGAGTCTTTCTACTCAATACATTAACTAAATCCGTCGCTAGCACTTAGTCCATTAGTTTTATTCTTAATTTAAACATTTCATAATTTCAACTAGCAGCGCTTATGGAAAATAATTAACACGGTTTAACCCCAATGCATGTGTATGTTACACCTACCTATAAATCTAATATTTCCAACAGATTTCATTCGCAACCGTCTATCATACTCTTCCAATTCGAACTGGAGATCTTTCTTCTTTTCAGGATCCACGGTCGCCTCGATCTCCTTCACTTTTTCGTTCCTAACGGATTCATCTATAGATTGCTTCTCGAATTCTACCTGACACCTTGTGATTAACAATTTGCGGAAATTGACAAATTCGGGTCTTTCCTCACAGCTAGTACTTGTCGGTACCTGAAATTGGGCAAAAGCGTGAAGCGGAAACAAACAAAAAAATTTGGAACAAAAAGCAAATACATTCGAACGTGCAATAACGAACGGTGAAATTACCTGCATAAGAGCCAGCTCACTACACATGAGAGCATACGCCACCGAAAAATTTGGTTCATCGACTGCCTTCTCAAATACCAAGTCGATGACGCCTTGGAGCCTCTCGGCAGTGTCTATGTGCAAAGCCTTGATTTGGGAGATCAGAGTTTCGAATTTCTGAGGCGTCAATTTATTGAGCACACCTCTAACTTTCTTATACAGATCCTCCGTCTTCTTATCATCTTCTGTTGAAAATTCGCCCTTGATAAGACGCGCCGGACGCCACGCGTTCTTGGTTTCGTGCAGTTTTACGTCTTCTCTCACAGATATCGAAACTATAACGGGTCGTTGGTTTTTGGCGCCACCACCACCCATCTTACCAGATTGGCTGTTGCGTTTCGGAGGTGCCTAGAAACATTCATTCATTAAATTCCAATACCACCACCGACGACTCATTTTCAACACAACTTAGCTCACACCTAAATCATAACAAATGCAACACAAAAATGAAATTTTAAAGTAAATAAACGAAAAAAATTTGGACATCGCTGTATTCATATTTTTCAGTTACCAATAAGTGCACCACGGGTATTATGAAGAAAAATTAGCATTCCTGGCAGCTGGATATTAACACTGCTGCTATGGCAGATTTTTGTGGTTTCAATATTTATGCCGCACATGCCTTTAGGGACACGTGGTTGTCCCTAACGTATGTGCGTCACACGCCTCCAATGGCATGTGTGCCAAGGTAAGTGTGATGGGTAACAATATTACAAATAATTAATAAATGTAGAAGAGTATTATTGAAGTAGAAATCTATATTCAATACCAACAGCACATGCCTCCAGTGCCTCATGCAGCACAGGGATAATAACAGATTTTATCGCATCCGCACGGAGCTGAATTCTATTTGTTTTTGGTGCAGCACTGAACTTATGAAAGACACATGGGGCCCTGTGACACAGTCAATAAATAGTTTCAACAACATAGTATCTAAAAAAATCCTCGAGTTATCTGCATAAATCGAGGGGACTCATCTGATCCCAATCCACTTTGATAATTCTGACAACATTAATAAAGTGTTAAAAACGTCTTCCATTCATTTATGTCCATATTCGCACCAACAATGGTGACATCGGGGCATATACCAAATCAATAAATCTTAGTAGCAAGGACCAACATATTCCAAATTGAGCAATATGGCGAAAATCCAGGAGATGATCTCTCTGGCAATTTGTAGTACTTTACTTTAATGTAACATTTTTTCAGAGAGTATTGTATTTATTATGATTCACAGTATATAATCATCGTCAGGTATGTATTTATCAGCAGTGGCAAATCAGTTCACTACTTTCATCTATCTTTGCATATCATCATAGAAGGAGCTGCAGCCGATTAATAGTTCCGTCAAATTAGATTTTAAAATGTCCAATCTGAATTAAAATTTCCACAAAGCCGAATTTTTGTACAAAGCATGTTTAAGACATTTTACATCAAATGTCAAATGTCCTTAACGATACCGCTGGAGCTTTAAATGTTTGCTGCGTTTCTCAAATTGGCACGTTTTTCCAATAATTTTAAAACTTTGGTGTTACCTTTATTAAAGAGAACTGTTTGTAATCATTGCTATGACTAGTATTGATAAAGGACATTTAAGATAATACAGAAATTTTGGATGACAATTACACAATTTTTTTATCTTGAAAAATCCCACTTTTGCAGAAAAATTTTGATAATGTTTCCGTCATAAAGCTAACAATATTTTTTAAAAAACCTATCTTTTGATCTTTGACTTCCTGTTACATTTAGAGCTCCAGTGGTAACTATAAGAGCTTTTGACATCTTGTTCAAAACGTTGAAAACAAGCTTCATGCAAAAATTCTGCCGAATGTAAATTTCTATTCAAACATCTAATTTGAGTGGACTATAAAGTTCCGGCAAAAACAAACAAGACACTTACCCCCCTTTGAGAACTCGACTTTCCTCCGTAATTGGTGAAAGGTGGATTTGTAAAGTCAGTTCTTCCACCCATAGACTGCCTTCCATCACTGAGTCGCTGTAACAAATAGTCGCCACATTGAAGATATAAGGCTATATTTAATTGTTAGGAATGAGTAATTCACTTACCCCTCTATCATCGGCCAAGACATCGGGTATATTATCGGGCCTCCTCCGACTTGCCGGTGAATCTCTGAGGGCCATCAGTAAGTCCTTGTGGTAGACTTTATTACCGTCAGGATTAGATGGAGACCATTGGCCTAAACACAATTAGAACATTAAAACCGAAGGTTCATTCATTACACATTAAACCTAAATTGCTTTAATATTGGTAAAAATCGAAAAATTATCCAATTTTTCCCAAATCTAGAGTGACATTTTTCAAAGGGTATAGTATAGTCGGATAAGCATATCAGAAATACTCCGGTGTCTTTTTTATATTTCCTGCCGCGTGAATGTTGCTCTTCACCTAAAGTACTCAAATGAGTAATTTCAAGTCTCTATCCCCTTCTAATTGACAAAATATGGAGGTGACAACCCCTACAATTTTTCTCGTTAACTATTTGAGTATTTGAACGAAACAAATATCATTTTTAAATGTCATTATCAAAAATGCCTGACTGACTAAACTATGAAATTTTACTTTCGAATACTTAGCAAAACTTACCCTCTCTGTAGTTGTATTTGACATTATCATTTCCATTGTTTTCGCTAACTTTGGTGTTGGCTTCGTTCTTAGCTTGCACCAGTTTATCAGTGGAAATTGCTGCCCTGTCTATCTCGTCGTGGCTTTCGACTGACGTGAACGGTTTGATAGGCTTCGGCTTCTCCTTAACAATATCAGTTATATCTATTTTAGTCTTAAGAGGTTTCACAGGTTCTGTTTTGATTGTCACAGCTTCATTGCTTTTTATATTTACTTCAATATTAACGTTAATGTCCCTAGTGGTACTGGTTGCATTGTTTGTCACGGGATCTGAGTTGGCGTTGATAATATCGTTATCAGTGGTGTCGGTTACGTTTGCGTTTACTTCTTCTTTATTGCCGCCGTTATCGTTAAAGGCGTCCATGTCTGTGCCTTCCTTATTAGCTCCTTTCTGATTAAGTTCATTCTTTTTATGGGATTTGTTATTGGCTTTTGCGGGCTGAGGTGGAGGAGGTACGATAGCCGGAGCCGGTTTCTGGCTATTTTGCGGAACATTTGGCTTCTGGACGACTCTTTGTACATTCTGCTTTGATTTAGCTGAAAAAAAAAATCGACTATTGAGAATACAACTGACGTAGGGACAATACGCATGACATGTATATTGTCGCTTACATAATGATAATAAAGTATTAAAGGTTTGGAAGTATTGTTGCTGTATGTATAATTACACTAATTATGGATTAATTAGCAAATAAAGTAGTACAGACTATCATCTTACAGCCATACAATGCCAACATAACCTTAAAAAGTATAGTTATGCGCAACAGATAGGACTGTGTGAAAATATGTCAAAATTTTAGTTTTTGGCATAAAGAAATTGTAATAAAAGCTTAAATCACTCTTTAACACTTTGACTACTGGAGGAGTCATCTCCCTACTTCCTTTCAATGCTCATGATGTCTTCAGGCTTCATAACGCAAAAGGACACCATGAGCAAAAACGTGTAGATTTCATAACGAGTGTGTGTGAGACGCCTTTTTTTTTGTTGTTAATTTTTGCTTCCTTTTTTTTAAGATTATATTTTTGGCAATATCTTTCCAAAACCAGAACAGAAAAACAAGTTTAATTAGGCTAACCACCAGGTCATATAGGCCATATTACGTCACCTGTCAAAGTGTTAATGTTACTAAAAAAATCGGTAAAGGTATTTACAGAAACCTCCCTCTTTATTTGTGCGGTGACTCTAAAAAAATTATTAATTACGAAATGCCATTGAGGCTAATAATCGGAATATAGTTAATACAAAGAAAACCTGATAACTTTTGTTCAAAAGAATATACAGAGTGGTCATCCGACAGCAAATATTCAATACTAAATGACAGGTGCCAAATATGGAAGGCTTGCGCAAATACCTTTACAAATGTCCACCATGGTTGAATTATTTTTTAAGTTGATCACCCTGTACATTTTTAAAAAAAAACTATAATAGATGCATATGCCAAATATTTTTGCCATCTGTCACATTTTCTGTTCCACATTCACTTAGTGGAATGGAAGTATACTTAGTAGTGGTTAAATAATTTCATTTCGTTTTTTTTTTAAATAGGTTAATGAAAATTTTAAATTTGAACAAATTCTATTCTATAGTAGTGGTAAAAATATCTTCTTGAAATAGGTTTATAATGTCATGAAACGCGGAAATTTTAAATTTGAGCAAAAACAAATTTTTTCCGTCATCTATTTTGTATGTTATAGTGGGCAAAAATTTGCAATTTTTTTATTTTCAAAAGTTTTTGGAATAGGCTTAGAATGTGAAACGTGGAAATTTTAAATTTGAGCGAAAAAATTTTTTTTCCATCAATTCTGTAGTAGTGATAGGTAAAGAAAAGTAAGATTTTTAAAAAAAATTTCAGTTATTTTGAAAAAAAATTTCAATTATTTTTAATAGGTTTAGAATGCCATGAAGCGTGGAAATTTAAAATTTGAGCAAAAAAATTTTTATTTCCATTTTTTGAGTGGTAAAAATGGTAAAAATATTTAATTTTTTTTCTGAAATAGGCTTAGAATGTCATGAAACGGGAAAATTTAAATTTGAGCAAAAAAAAATGTTTTCCCATCTATTCTAGTGGTAAAAAAAAATTCAAAAACGGTAAAAAAATTTACAATTTTTTTTTTGTATCTCAACATTAAAAATAATGAACGCAAATATAACAAACTTTGGTAGAGTATAGGTTTTGCTGTGTAGAATGAGTTTTTTTTTGAGATGTTCTATCATAGAACAACTTCTATCGCATCTCGAAGAAGCTTTATTTGCAAAAAGGATGTTTATTAAAAAGGCATTTTTGAAAATTTATTTCTACAGCTTAGGGATGTCGTATCGTAGCGTAACATGATTGGGGTTATTTTCTTCCTAAAAAAATGACAAACAGCTACATCAAAATACTGACATCAAGAATAGCAATACAAATAACAGTATCGGATCCTTTGGCGACACTAACCAAAGAGGGGACAGTATAGAACAAGTAATGGTTCAAAGAAGACAAAATGGTAAGATTCAACTGTCACCAAGCTGAAGGTATGATACTGTTATACGTACCATACAGCAAAGACTGACTGACTAGAATTCGTACAAGTCGCAAAGGCAGGATGTTGAGAATAAAGGGAAAAAGTGAAAAAACATCAACTTCACTGTAATCTTACCTTCTGCCGTATATCAGTCAGGATTCTTTTCGATAGATCAATCGGTTTATATTTTTAACGGCGCTTCACCGCTACAACGTCAAAACTTATTGCACAAAGTGTATTTTCGTTCCAAGGTCGACGAACCACCGATTCGTTTTATTTTTGTGCATGGTTCGTTGCATGACGCATCTATCAATATTTAAAATTCTCAGGTTTTCAACAAAATCGTTCATGATTTGTTTGTCTGCATTATAGTGGTATTTTAGGCAGGCAACATAAAATTATATCTATAAATCGACCTATTTTGTGAAAAAATGGATGCAAAAATTTCTAGTAAATATGTATATAACTTTCGTCTATATACTTTATCCCAAACTTATTTCAGTATAAAAAAATATCGGGATCTTTGTTCTTTACCGCACCATCAAAAGCGCCGACATTTTTTATACTCAGAATAAGTCTGAGATAAACTATACTTCTTCTCGTCTATCTGGCCGGTATAAAAAGTGTCGGAGCCTTTGACGGTGCGGTAAAGATCAGAGGCCCCGACACTTTTTACACCGACAATAAATCTGCAATAAACTATACATAAGTAATTTCGCTAAAACCATATTCTTACTTTATAAAAAAAATCTAAACATCCGTTATATTTGAAATCTGAAATCGATTTTCAATGTTCTTTCTTTTCAATTATAACTAATAATAAGGTAAAAAGCATACAAAAATGTAGTTTCTATAACTTTGTGTTGGATGCCTGATGTACTTGCTACACATATAAATGACGCGTTTGCTTTCGAAGGATGCAAAACAAAAAATGTTAAATAAATATAATGGTCGCCGTTTACAGCAGCAGATAACAGATACGAAAATAAATCGAAAAATCCAGCGATATTTTGAAATTTCCTCCTGAGGCTGGTCTGTCGCGTTTTTCATAAGATTCGTTGCTATTTTTTAACGATGATGCCGTTTTGTTGTGCTATTTTGTTTCAATTCGATTCAGAACGTTGTAAGATTGAAAATATTTTTAAGTATAGAAAACGTCTATTGACAAATAAAAAAAAGCGACGACTTCATAAAAATAAATAGGTAGGTAACACATTATATGATAATCAAACGAATTTCAAACGAATTATTATAATTTATAATGAGTTCATTATCTTTTTCAAATACGTAACCTCAACCTATATTCATAGTAACAGATATATACAAGTTTTTCCCTATTAAGGCGTGTAAATAACCGATTCTTAATAGGTAGTATATACTGTTAAATAAATAAGTCTTAAATATACCATTCAGTTGAATTATTCATTATGTATTAACTTTGCGGGTTCTCTGTCGCCAATCTAAGACGATAACTCTCGCATATTAGCCTAAACATGTCAGCAATTTGGTGGCAGGGGTACCCTAAAGCGAGTTAGTTGAGCATGTACTTTTAATCAAAGCAGTGTCCATAATTTCTAATACATTTTTATTCAAATTACCTCCGTGTTATTATTATTTATAACAAATCAGAAGTGAGGATAGTCTCATGTGCCTGCCTTATTAGCACCCATTAAGTGTGTGTGTCTTTTTGTTTACAAACATGCCGAGACGTCAATTAAAAAGAACCGCGCTACCGTCATCATCGTCATCTGCCGATAGTAGTGACAGTTCATCGAGTAGCTCTAGTTCTAGCAGTGATAGTGATACTAAATCTAGGCGAAACAAAAGATTAAAACGCCAAATTAAAACTTTAAAGCGAAAATTAAGTAATAAGTCCAGTGTTTATCACGGTAAAATTGACAGTGTAACAGTGTTTAGTGGAAACTTTGATGAATCGATGAACGTTAATCAGTGGTTAAATAGTATAGACACTACAGGTGATTTATTCGATTGGGACGAAAGAGCACGTGTGTATTGTATGATCAATAAACTAAAAGGTAACGCGAAAACGTGGTATAATAACCAAGAAAATTTAAATCTTAGTTGGAAAGAGTGGAAGGATAAATTACTAGAAAGTTTCCCGGTACAGCAGTGTGTTTTCAGTAAACTAAAGGATCTAGTAAATATTGAGAGGAGTGCATGCCAAAGTTTAATCGATTTCTTTTATCAAAAGTTGTCCCTTGGTCAGTACTGCAAACTACAGGACAGGGTGATTGTGGACGTAATCGCAAACACCATCAACGATCCGTTTCTAAAGCCAGGTATTCGAGCTGCTGGTTGCGTAAGTACAAAGCAACTACTACAATTTTTAATTGCTAATAGTGAACAAGTTTCCAAAAATAATTATAAACTAGACTCTACTCGTAGTTTTAAACATAGCCGACCGGTATATCAAGATTCTGGACATAGAAAAATAAAATGTTTTTTGTGCGGTCTTGAGGGACACAAAAGAATTAACTGTTCAAAGTATATTTCGAGTAAAAACTGTTCATTCTGTAAACGGAAAGGTCATACCGAAAATGAGTGCTGGAAAAGACAAAAATTTGGTGAAACTTAGAACCGCGAATTAAAATTAGTATCCACTGGAAGATGTGACACGAAAAATTACAAATTTTACAAAATTGCTAAGATAAACGGGGAAACTTTTTCCGCATACATTGATTTTGGAAGCAGTTGTAACACAATTAAAGTATCTGCCGTTCATAAACTAGGTCTAAAAATAGAACCGAATATCACAAATAGTGTCATTGTAGGTTATGGAGGGGCTACAGTAAACCTCTAGGTCAAATAAACACAAAAATTGAGATTGATGAAATTACTGTGACAACAGAGCTCTTTGTTGTGCCGGATACTTTACAAGCAACAGACTTATTAATAGGCCAACCCATTACTGAATGCGAAGGTGTCTATGTTTATAAAACATCGGAATATTTAAAGTTGACAGAACAAAACTTTGTTTTACCGTGGGACGCAGTAGAAGAAAATAATGTTGTCAAAATAAACACACAGGAGTCTACTGTTATTAAACCCGGAATAAATGTAATTGCTGTAACATGTGATGTAAATAATTGCGAGTTAAGCGTTTTTCACCCTCAACAAAATCGAAGCGATACTACAATAATAATACACTCAAATAAAATACAATTTTGTCATGGCACGAGTATGCTACGCATTTTAAATCTTAGTCTACAAACATTAGAAGTCGACAAAAATACGTGCTTAGCTCGAGGCTCATGGAATAATAAATATAATGAGAACGATAAATTAAACAAAAGTGTTCATCGACTTATGAACAATTCCCAGAGTGTGTCGGCGAAAACAGTTCTCTTTTAAGCAACATTGACATTGAAATGCACATTGAGCTTACATCAGCTGTTCCAGTTGTATACAAGCCTTATCGCTTATCGTTATTTGAAAGAGAAAAAGTTCGCGAAATAATAAATGACTTATTAACGAAGGATATAATAGAACCGACTATTTCTCCGTTTAGTAGTCCCATTCTTTTAATAAAAAAGAAAACAGGTGATTTTAGAATGGTAGTTGATTACCGAAAATTAAATCAAATAACTGTAAAAGATCGGTATCCCCTACCACTAATAGAAGATTTGATCGACAGACTTTCTGATAATACGTTATTTACAACACTCGATTTAAAATCTGGTTATCATCAAATCCGAATGGCAAAAGATAGTCAAAAGTATACAGCATTTGTTACCCCAGATGGGCATTACCATTACAAAAGGATGCCTTTTTGATTGTCCAACGCATCCGCAGTTTTTCAGCGAGCCATTAATATGGCATTGGAGCCACTAATACATCAGTATGTTATGGTATATTTGGATGATATCCTGATCGTCTCTAAAATAGAACAAGAGAGAGTAGAACGTTTAGAGGAAGTGTTAAAATTACTACGAAAAGCTGGGTTGACACTTAACTTGCAAAAGTGTGAATTTCTAAAAAAGTTCAGTCGAATATTTAGGAACAGAAATACGAAATGGATGTTTATCACCTTCTCCCAAGAAACTACAGGCTGTAGAGGAATTTCCTACACCAACCAATGTGCATCAAGTTAGACAATTTGTTGGGCTCGCTTCATATTTTAGAAAATACATAAAAGGGTTTCCATTAAAAATTAAACCACTAACAATTTTACTAAAAAGAATAGCAAATGGACTTGGGAAGAGGAACAAAATCAAGCTTTTATACAACTCAAGAAAAACTTGGTATGTGCCCCAACACTAGCAATTTTCAATCCTAAGGCAGAAACTCAATTGCATACGGATGCTAGCAAATTAGGAATAAGTGGTATTTTAATGCAAAAACAGGAAAACGGCGATACTTGGAAGCCTGTCGCCTTCATGAGCCGCCAAACTTGCGACGCAGAAACCAGTGTACCGAACAGAAATAGTCCAGTGTACTATTGCGACGGTGGTCCAGTGAACCACAGAGCGGTCCAGTGTACCGAACAGAAATAGTCCAGTGTACTATTGCCACGGTGGTCCAGTGAACCACAGAGCGGTCCAGTGTACCGAACAGAAATAGTCCAGTGTACTATTGCGACGGTGGTCCAGTGAACCACAGAGCGGTCCAGTGTACCGAACAGAAATAGTCCAGTGTACTATTGCGACGATGGTCCAGTGAACCACAGAGCGGTCCAGTGTACCGAACAGAAATAGTCCAGTGTACTATTGCGACGGTGGTCCAGTGAACCACAGAGCGGTCCAGTGTACCGAACAGAAATAGTCCAGTGTACTATTGCGACGGTGGTCCAGTGAACCACAGAGCGGTCCAGTGTACCGAACAGAAATAGTCCAGTGTACTATTGCGACGGTGGTCCAGTGAACCACAGAGCGGTCCAGTGTACCGAACAGAAATAGTCCAGTGTACTATTGCGACGGTGGTCCAGTGAACCACAGAGCGGTCCAGTGTACCGAACAGAAATAGTCCAGTGTACTATTGCGACGGTGGTCCAGTGAACCACAGAGCGGTCCAGTGTACCGAACGAACATAGTCCAGTGAACTATTGCGAGGATGGTCCAGTGAACCACACAGCAGCGGTCCAGTGTACCGAGCATAAAAAAAAAATGGTCCAGTGAGCCACATATAAGGTCAGTAAGTAGTAGTAGCTCTAGTACTCCTAGAACCGTAGTCCAGTGTACTACGGAAGATGCAGTCGCGAGGACGCTCCACGTCAGGATTGGCCGATTGTTAAATAAATAAGTCTTAAATATACCATTCAGTTGAATTATTCATTATGTATTAACTTTGCGGGTTCTCTGTCGCCAATCTAAGACGATAACTCTCGCATATTAGCCTAAACATGTCAGCAATTTGGTGGCAGGGGTACCCTAAAGCGAGTTAGTTGAGCATGTACTTTTAATCAAAGCAGTGTCCATAATTTCTAATACATTTTTATTCAAATTACCTCCGTGTTATTATTATTTATAACAATACATATGATTCGTACATTTAATAAAATTCGTCAATACCTCAATTAATTATTCTTTATTAGCTACCTAACCAAAATATTTGTTTGGTTCAACTTCAATGTTTGTCAGGATAGTATAGCATAAAATACCCCAAATGGTGGGGTAGATAATTTATGTACCCGACGCCATTTTTAAATTATGTAAAAAAAATATCGCATTTTTTTGTAGGTGTCTCGATTTTCCAATAAATAAATAAAAATCGGTAAAGGTATTTACACAGAACTTCAATAAAAGTATAATAGGTGCATATGCCAAATATTATTGACATCTATCACATTTTCAATTTCATATTCACGTAGTGGAGTGGAAGTATAGTGGTGGTTTAAAAAATTATTTTTTTTTTTTTAGTTTTTCAAAAATGTTTGTCAAAAAATTTTCAATTTTTTTTTCTTCTGAAATAGGTTTAGAATGCCATGAAACTTGAAAATTCTAAATTTGAGCAAAAAAATGTTTTCCATCTATTCTAGTGGTAAATTTTTTTTCCAAAATAGTAAAAAAAATGTTGCAATTTTTTTTCCGAAATAGGTTTGGAATGTCATGAAAGGGAGAAATTTTAAATTTGAGCAAACATTTTTTTTTATCTATTCTATAGTAAAAAGTGATTAAAAAAAAATTCAAATTTTTTAAAAAATATTTCAAAATAATTTTTTTTTAAATTTGTTTGAATAGGTTTAGAATGCCATGGAAACGTGGAAATATTAAATTTGAACAAAGAACAAATTTTTCCATCTATTTTTTAGTGGTAAAAAAACTTTTCAAAAATGTTGGTGCAAGAAATTTTGCCAAAAAATTTGTTTTCATTATTTATTCCCTTTAGACGGTCCACCCTGTATATTTTCCAGGGAAAGTTTAACCATTTCTTCGCTGACAGTAGCATCAACTACCCACCAATTTTGACTGCTCTCCGTCAAGTAGTTTTTTAGTTAATGCACCAACAGACAGACAGACAGAAAGACTGACGGAATTGAAAAACCTATATTTTCGTAATCTACGTGACCTGAAACGTCAAAATCCGAAAAAATCTCGGAGGGTGAATTTTTCTCGAATACAATACTTCCCTTCGGTATGCGAGGGAAGTAAAAAATATTCATCACGGTCTTCATATACAGCCGTTGAATCGCGAAATTGCGCGAGCATTTTTTTTCCGATAAATAAAGTACCGTCTCATTTTATACCGCTAAATATATAATACTTACGTTTACTTCATGTCATTTAATAAATAATATGTATGTATAAACTAATTAACACACTACGAGGATATTTTTCTTTCGTCGCATTTTACTCAGGGCGGGTTGTAAAAAGCATAGTTGAGGCCAAAAACACTAGGCGGTTTTCGCCGATTCGGCCACCGACAGACTGCTGTAATGGAAACAAATGGAGCTGTTCACACAAAAACGCGTTGCGAGAAAGCGGCATCCACCACCGCGCGTACCGTCGTTCGATTCATGTGCCGAATCGTTTTTATTGCTTCGAACGGCGTATGCTGCAATGTAAACAAATGGATCTGTTCACACATTCACTTATTTTTCGAGCGGTTTGGGCTTGCATTGAAGCCAAATTGCACGTTCTTTAAAAATATTGTATTTACACCTCTAAAATAGATCCCATTATTGATTATGAACCACTAATAAATGTAATTCAAGAACGACCTGTTATATGGGATATGAGCAACAATGATTATGGTGACAGAAACAAAAGAAAACAACTGGGAAGAAGTAGTTATTATACTAATTTATTATATTGTTTCTCATTTGGTTATTCTTTATTAAATCATTTTCCAAAATATGTAAGTAGCAGTTCGTAAAATGTTTTCGACATTCTATGTACTATCCACACTACTGAAAACAGTGACAACGTTGCCTTCCTACGGCAATTGGTTAACCGTCTCGTGTGTGTTATACAGGCGGCTGCCGATTCGGCGGCCGACTTGACGAAAACAGCCTAGTGTCAGTAGTGTCTTTTTAGCCTAAGGCTAAAAACACACTAGGCGGTTTTCGCCGAATCGGCAGCCGACTCGGCAGATGCTGTAATAGAAACAAATGGAGCTGTTCACACTATGACGCGTTCAGAAAGGCAGGAGAAGACTTACAAGCGTGGTTTCATGTAGACAATGAAATTTGGAAAATGTCAAAGAAATTAATAATAGTGAAATATTACACAGAACTCAAGGTTTTAGAGACAGTAGCTGTGTGGACATGATAGCAAAGATTTTAAGTACCACATTTTGTGCATGAAAAAATTTTTACATACTTTTATTGACATATTTTGTGATGTTCTACCGCATTCCGAAGAAGCTTTATTTGCCAAACAAAAAAAGAATGATTTACTGTAGCTGAAATTACAACACTTCTTCATATTGAAGCAAATGTACATGGTGTAATATGGAGTGCTAAATATTCCAGTGGTGACGATATTTCACATAAAATAAAAACAGTTTTACGATAAAGTACTTATTATTTCGCGAGGTAGAAACGAAATTATGGAACTACGTGTGTTCCGCAGATTTTAGTGTAATATAAACAAGCTAATCATTATGCTCTTCGCCGATTTACTGCACTTTTTATATAATTATTGCACATTCTATAGAATAGTCTTCGCAGTTTTTTGCCAATAATATTACTTTTATACATTTTTTTTTACTTACAATTTTTTTTTTAATTTAAATAACTTTTTTGTTTATTGATCAATTTTGTTAAAAGATGGTTTTTCCTCTAGTTAACAATAACTTACTACTGTCCAAATTTCAATACAATACAAAGACTAACCGTTTGTTATGGTAAGAAGAGATAGAGCGCGAAAAAGACTTCTTTTTTAATTTCAATAAATAACAATCGTTCCTCGATGACTCAAAAAATCACTACACAAAAACGACAACGTCTTATTAACTTGTAATTTTCTTCAAGACGGAGAACAATGGAAAACAATTTAACAGTATCAGTGCTATAGCCAGATACTAATTAGTCATTTAGCAAAAAGAAATAGTTCGATAACTTTTTGAATAACGAAGATATGACTTAAGAAGTATTAAAAAATGCGTATTTTCGAATTTTCGATTTTGGGGTAAAATTGACTTTTAAGGGATGTTCGCAATTTCGAATATTAACGCGACCTCAAAATTCGAATGCGGCAGGTGATTTTCTATGGGAAAACATTTTCATTTCTTAGGGCCTCGAGTGGTATAGATTTCTTTTTACAGGCGTTTTTCAGATAGCTCGGTTTCCTACTATTAGTTGATAATGAACAATAACTAAGGTTCCATGGCAAACCCAAATGCGAAACAAATTTATTAGATCACTCTCTTATTATTATTAGACAGTTGGCAAGTGAACAAGAATTTTCGTGCAGCCAGACTGATTCGATCCAATTCTACAATTTATAGATAACGTATACATATTCTTAATGCTAACGAAAAAACGAAGCGGCGTACAATTAATCGCAATTAATTGGACAATACGGCATCGGACTATTAATTTTAATACACAGCTAATTAAAAATATAACGAGCGAACAATTAATTAGGTACAACAACTTCATCTGATAACTTTACAACGATATCAACTTTTATCTACGCTGTTTACTCAAAGGCCATGACACCGCACATTTCCTAATTTTAAAATTCTGGGTTCGAACGGTAAAAACGCGAAAATGAAAATACACTTTATTTGGATCCTATCCATGATTCGTCTATTAAAAAAATTCGAAATGTTTCCGCCTGACGAAAAATTCCCCACACAAAAACAACCATAAAAAAACATGGCAATTATCAAACACGTTCAGAGTCCAAAATAATAAAAACATGTTTTTTTCTTACATAGATGCGACGCACGAAAACATTCCCATTTTGGCACTTCTATACTGCATGTATATAGGTAATATTTTTAGAAGCGGCCTTCCAAGTATCTTCTCGTTCTGTTCTGAATAATTTTATAAAAACAGTTAATTTGCAGATCAATTTGATCATTTGAACGAGTTAAGAATAATAAATAGGAAGATGTTTTGTAATATCGATTTTTCTGTAAAAAGCACTGAAAGAAAGTAACTGAATACGCATATTTCACTAAAATTTTTCATCAAAAGAAATGAGAACTTGATAAAATTGGGCTTCTAAAGGGCCAAAAAAATTGTTTTTCTAAAGTCACACGAGAACGCCCTAGATTATTTGGATACAATTTTGTGTGGTTGAAATTTACTATTACCATTTTTCAATGCACTTATCAAGTTTATCAAAAACCGAATCTATATCTCTAAGAAAAGGAGAAGGTCGGCGATCAATTCTAATCGTAAATTGCATGGTCAAAATCGAAAATTCGTCCCGGCAGGAGCGATAGAAAATTGTAATTATTTGACATTTCACCAAATTTTACTCCCCTACTGTCAGGTAGTAAACAAAACAAACAACTACTTTGAAAACACTTATAATTATAACAAATAAGGAGCATCAAGTCTATTGAGATCGCCGAGTCTATGCGTATAGTGACGTAGCGCTTGGCCACGCCCCATTTTCGCGAGATGGAGATTTGTAGTAGTTTTTAAGATACTAAACGTGCGAATAAGGTTCTAATTTTTTGCAGATCCATTAATTTATACTTGTACTTTCGATTTATGAAATAAAAAAAAAATGCTGAACAAGCTCTTTGCCTAAGTGATCAATCAAAAGCGACGAGCACGATTATATTAGTGAAAACACTAGTAGGCTGGTGTCAAATTATAATTTGACAGTATTATGTACCGATTCAACTGGTGCTTACAAATTGCGCGAAGCATTACAAATTAGGACGAAAGTATTGAAAAGCAAGGGACCCCGCATCATTAGTATTGGAAAAATTATTTCAGTGGAATTTTCTTCAAATTTTGGGAATAGGTAGTTCAAGGGCTTCCGAACAAAAAATGTCGTATGAAAAAATTAATTTATGCCTTCCCTGTATGATTTCAGTGACTTGAAGTTAAAAACCTTTGAATTTTCAATATTTCACCGAAATGATATTACCAATGCTAATGGTGCGAGGTCGTTTATTAGTAAACTACGTAACACAAAATACACAAAAGATGAATTTAAACAGTAAAAAATGCAGAGAGTTTGAACTACATTGGCAGCATTGAAAAAACTTGACGTTAGAAACGGGTGTCAAGTAAACCATATTTTTCAAGTGGTCCCAAAAGTAAAAGTCTAACGGATTTATATCTGGGGGTCGAGGGGGGCATTTAATTGTGGCTTCTCGCCCCCTTCCAATTCATCGATGTTAATTATGTGTAGCAATTCTTGAACCTCTCGAACTTTAAAAAAAACTGAATACACAATATTTTAAATTCACAGAAATTTTGACAGCTGTCTTTAAGATTAGTATCAAAGTTTTTCATATTTATTTTCTTTAAAATCCTTACATTATTTTCTATATAACAGAAGATACCCTTAAAATTATTATATTTGACAATTAATTTGGCAGCTGCCAACAATAAAAAAAGAAAATATAATGCGACAGATCATTTGTTTATTTGTAAGCCGAAAATTAAAAATTAAAAAATAGAAAATATTTATAAATTTGTGACCTTAACGCCGATCTCATTGGGAAAACCCTTATACTCTTCGCAAATACAAAACGAAGAGTATATTGCATTCTGTCGGCACATTTCTAAAACCGGTAATATTGCTCGTAGAGAAAAAATTCTCATATCACTGTGTTGGTGATCGAATCCTGAACAACTTTCAAAATGTCCGTCCGCCCATCCGTCCGTGTGTCTGTCAGGTTTCTTGTAAGCACGATAACTTAAGAACGAAAAGTCCGATTGTATTGAAATTTGGACAGTAAGTTTGTGTTAGTTACAGGAAGAACCCTATTGTTTCTGAGCAAAATCGATCGATAAATAAAAAAGTTATAAATTTCTTTACATAAAAAAAACACATTTTTTTACATAATTTCTTTTATGTTTTGTAATTAAACTAATAATGTCTAAAACTAACACTATTTACAAAAAAAAAAAACTGTGAAGAGTATCCTATAGTATGTGCAACAATTATATAAAAAGTGCAGTAAATCGGTTAGCTTGTTGTTTTTTTTTTTTTTTTAGTAAAAATACGTTTTTAGATGAAATTTATAAAAAATTGGGAACGAAAATCGAAAATTCGGCCGGAGGGATCAATAGAGAATTTTATAACGAACATTTAAAAAACGCATCTTAAAATCGTTAATTTTACGATCTATTAGTTGATTTGGGTGGAACACTTTAACCCGGTGCGCGGAGAGGACACAAGTCGGCAGGTAACCTTTACATTTTTTTATGACTTCTATATAACTCGGTACTATACGTCCATTGGCCCAGAAAAGTAGTGGTTCTCAATCGTCTCCTACCTTAACACTCAAATATTCGACCTAGGTCAGTGTTTTTCAAAGGCCCCTAGAGGAAAGTCATACAGGTTTTTTGTTTGTCTAGTCGATCCCCATTATCAGTTACTTTTAATGACATGAAACTAATTACACCCTGTCTAGACCAGGTGGTAGGGCGCATGTATTTCGAATACATCGAGTCAGTTCAGGACACAGTTTACCGATTATGAAAATCTGTTACCAAACAATCTTGTTTATAACCAAATAAAATAACATGTATTCATACAAATTTTTTTAAATATTTTTTTGACAGATTTCCAACAAGAACTGTTCAATAACTTTTTAGATTGGAGTTAATATTTTCGATGTTATTAATTTTTAAAAATTGAAAAATCAAGAATATCTCCTGTTTTGATGCTCTAAAAACTTAATAAAAAAATTGTTTCTCACAATACATAATTTATCAAGTAGGTATATCTTTTTTAGATTTTGTTTATGAACTTGCATATAAAATGCAATTGACGATTATTAATTGTATATATTTATGGCCGCCATGCCATTTTTTTTCGACGGTTTTTGAAAAATTCAATTCATGAAAAGTGTTTGTCACTAAGGATTTCAGAGCGTAGGCAAACATTGAAAAACCCTGTATGTGTTGACTTAAAATACTTGAAGAATCAATACATTGATCCACGACAACTTTTCTTCGAGACGAATTTTTCAAAAACCGTCGAAGATAAGTGTATAAAATTAAAAATCGTCAATGGGCTTGTTCGGTATTTTTTTTTTATTTCATAAATCGAAAGTGCAAGTATAAAATAATGGATCTGCAAAAAATCAGAATCGTATTCGCACGTTTAGTATCTTAAAAACCATTACAAATCTCCACCTCGCGAAAATCGGGCGTGGCCAGGTACTACGTCACTATACGCATAGACTCGGCGATCTCAATAGACTTGATGTTCCTTAATTGTTATAATGGGCTTGTTCCATGATATTCATTTTATATGGTTTTTATACTTTTTCATATAGTACTCGATATTCTCATTATACACTTAAAATGTCGTATTATTAACTTTTTCCGTTCTCGAGATATAAGGAGTTGAAATTAGTAATAGTTGCAAAAACCGAGCGCTCATTTGTGACGTCACTATACGCAAGTGACGTAAAAAACGGCTTTCTGGGACCTTTCAAATTTAACCTGAAAAGTCGAAAAACATGGAATTTTTAAACGCTGGTAACTAAATAAATACGTCGAGTGGAAGTTCGTTCTATGTGTCTACGGAAAGGAGAAGGTCGGCGATGAATTGTAATCGTAAATTGCAGGGTCGAAGTCGAAAATTCGTTCTGGCAGGAGCGAGAGAAAATTGTAATTTTTTGACATTTCACCAAATTGTACTCCCCTACTGTCAAGTAGTAAGCAAAACAAACAATACTTCGAAAACACTTATAATTATAACCAATAAGGAGCATTAAGTCTATTGAGATCGCCGAGTCTATGCGTATAGTGACGTAGCGCCTGGCCACGCCCCTTTTTCGCGACATGGAAATTTGTAATACTTTTTAAGATACTAAACGTGCGAATAAGATTCTGATTTTTTGCAGATCCATTTATTTATACTTGCACTTTCGATTTATGAAATAAAAAAAAAAATGCTGAACAAGCCCATTATAAGTGTTTTCAAAGTATCGTTTGTTTTGCTTACTTCTTGACAGTAAGGGAGTACAATTTGGTGAAATGTCAAAAAATTACAATTTTCTCTCGCTCCTGTCGGGATAAATTTACGCATTAGTATTCATCGCCGACCTTCTCCTTTCCGTAGAGACATAGAACAAACTTCCACTCGACGTATTTATTTAGTTATCAGCGTTTGAAAATTTCACGTTTTTCGACCTTTCAGATTAAATGTGAAAGGTCCCAGCGAGTCTTACGTCACTTGCGTATAGTGACGTCACAAATGAGCGCCCGTTTTTTGCAACTATTACTAATTTTAACTCCTTATATCTCGAGAACGGAAAAAGTTAATAATACGAAATTTTAAGTGCATAATGAGAATATCGAGTACTATGTGAAAAAGTATAAAAACCATTTAAAAAGAATATCATGGAACTAGCCCATTCCATTTTTAGGAAGTTCGTGTTGCAAGGTCTAGAGATATAAAATATTGTGTTGTAAAAAAACGTATATTATACCTTTAGAGCGGCAAAAAAACGCACAATTGGCGATTTTTTCAATTTTTACAAATAACTGAAAATTTCACACCACCATTTTTTGACCAATCAGAGGATTGTTTTTGTTAAGTTACCATGGCAACCCAAAAAATTTCCGAAAATTTGTATCCTCTGATCGAATTAATAAGTGGAAATTTTTGTCAAATTTGACATTTGGTTTTACATCAAAATGCATGTTTAGGTGTGAAATTTAATTATAGAATACCTATCCCACGAGATTAATGTCAGGAAATTCTTCTTCATGAATAAGAAAATTAATTTTCAAAATATACCTTCATGACCTCGAAAAAAATTCCGGAAATTATTTAAGGTGGCCATTCCCTATGGAAATATTTATTATTTTTGCCCATTTTTTTCTTAGTACGCATATTTAAAAAAACTGTAAGAGTTCCTAAGTAGAACTATAACAAGACTATTATTATGAATTTTCACTCAATAATTTCAGTGGTTTGCAAAATAGCTAGATTTAAAACTACGAAATAGGAAGATTAACACAATTTTTAAATTTAAATCTAGCTATTTTGCAAACCACTGAAACTATTGCGTGATAATTCATAGTAATAGTCTTGTTATAGTTCTACTTAGGTACTCTTACAGTTTTTTTTAATATACGAACTAAGAGAAAAAAGCTATGGCCAAAAATAATAAATATTTCCCTGTCGGATGTCTCTTTCTGGGGAATGGCACTAGGGATATTACAAGTGAAAATATCAACTGTACAAAAAAAAGGTATCGAAAATTTCTTGTTGGAAATCGATGAAAAAATATTTAAAAAAATTGTTTTGTTATATTGTTATAAACAAAATAGTTTCAAACAATATCAGAGCAAGTTACCGTCTGGTAACATGGATTTTCATTAACAGATTTCTGAAAAAAAAATAATTGGGTTCTAAATGTATTCTAAACGCATACGCCCATACCACCTGATTTAATACGCAAAAGTAAATTCTTCGTATATACTCTTGTGGGAAGAAATAATTACATAGTCTGTAATAAATAAAACTTACCACAATTTCATTATTTCTTGCAATAAAAGTATTTGTTTTATATGAAAAATATACTATTTGCTTACTATGTGCGTATATATGAAACAAAGGATTCTTATTATTATTACCAACATTGTGTTCTTCTTTTTAGAGCATTTTTTAACAGTGTCGGATGTCTCTTAAAACAGTTTTTAAATTGCTTATTTAATAGGGAGACATTTTCTGTGAGCCAAGAACGAAAAAAAAGTGTTTGATACTACCATCAACTTCACGACGTAGGTACATACCTAGGTATTTCCGATGCTATTAATCGCGACCTCTTTTATTTATATCTTCTCTTGTAAGTAATTTTTTATTGCTTATTACACTTTTCGCAATTACAAAACGAAGAGTATATTGCCTTCGATCGGCACATTTCTAATACCGGTAATATTGGTCGTAGAAAAAAAAAATTCGGATCATTGTGTTGGTGATCGAATTCTGAACAACTTTCAAAATGTGCGTCCATCCGAACGAAAAGTCCGAATGTATTGAAATTTGGATAGTAAGTTAGTGTTAGATAGAGGAAGAACCCTATTGTTTTTGAACAAAATGGATCAATAAATAAAACAGTTATTAATTCTTTAAATAAGAATAAAATGTTTTTTAACGTTGTACAATTAGACTAAAAATGACTAAAACTAATATTATTTACAAAAAAAACAGCGAAGAGTATCCTATAGAATGTGCAACAATTATATAAAAAATGCAGTAAATCGGCGAAGAATAGGTAGAATGGTTAACTTCTTTTCGTACATTTTTAGTTTAAGTAATACCTATTTAGTTTAAGTTAGTGTCATTTTTTATTCATAAATGTTCCCTCATAAGTACTATTTTATAGCCCAAATCATAGTTTTCGCATATTTTTAGTGAAATAAAACCGTAACATTTTTTTTAGAAACCAATATACCTACCTAGACGCTGTGAATACCTACTTAATTAGTTTATCATTTAGAGGAATGTGGTTCATTGGACTAACGTCAATGTTACTAAATTACATGTAATTGAATTTTCCGACTTTCAGGTTCAAGAACGTCCAAATCTGACAATTTCTTTGGTAGATATTTTAAATTATTGCTACTAGTTTTTTCGAAACTACAAATTTCGAAAGAGAAAATAAAAATGGTTTCACTTTTGGGTCGTAACTTGAATATGAAAGGCTCTCGTATCGAGATGAAAAAACTAATAGTGCCAATGTATCCCGTATTTCGTCCATTTGGAGAAATCCAGGTTACTCATACTCTGGACCACCTATACAGGTCCTTGCTCTTTAAAATAAGTAATAAATTAAAAAACCAAACAAAAAAACAAAAAATCTATTTTTAAACAACCGGTTACAGCAGTGATAAAAACCACGTGATTTGGCCCTAGTCTACGTTAACACCACTCGACATTGACCTGTGCGGCCAGATATCGTGAAGTGTGGTTGATAATAAGGCAAAGGATGTGCGGCGAAGCCTAGCTTGAGCTTGGATTGCTATATAGCATAAATTTAAATGAATGCGGAGGCCGACGTCTTTTGCATGTTAATACAAAAAAAAAATGCCCGGAGCCGGCCAGAAGGCCACGATATTTCACAACTAACGCCAACTAGATATGCAACTTTCTAAATGTGGTACGTCTACACAAAACGAAGAAAGTATATGTACGGCAGACAATATAACATGTGACAGGGCATATTATGTACAATTTCGCAAAATTTACCCCTATTTACTGGCGTCCATTCGTCATCCATGGCGACTAAAATTCACTGATCTATTCTTGGATATGACTGCGAGGAAAGAGTACATGTGTGGGAGACGTGCACATAAAACTCCCTTAAACGGGAACAGTCAGTCTTTTGTTTCAAGTAATACGTAGGTATATAAAAATCACAATCGATCACAATTCACTGCATAATAAAAAAAAGTAGAAAAATAGCAGACAACAATTATTAATAAATTATTTAAATCCATTTGAAATTCGAGTACTTGGGTATCGTATGGTGGCAAGGTCAGACCGAAAATTGATATTAAAACGGGTTAAATCGATGCACTTTACACATATAATATTAAAACTATCACGGCACTTGGTTTCTTAACAAATTTGAGTATTTAATGTTTCAATTAATTTTAAAAAATACGATTTCTTTCAAAGCTTAACCACGTTGCGTACGACCCATGTGGTCGACGCTTAATAAGAGGTTGTCTGCCATCTTATATTTACTCGTTAATCTTCGATGGCGCCGAGGGCAAACGAATGCGAAAAGTGCAATTTAGGAATGAACGAACGGTGCACGAGAAAATGGACACCAGACAGGGACTACTATGGGTTTTTAAGGTCACCTTTCCTTGAATTACGCATATAGAACATTTGCAATTTGCAATCATTTACCTATGGCCAACTTAATCTGTTTAATCCGGAATTTTACTAATAAATTACAAAAAAAATCGTCGGATCCGTTTATTGTCACATTCGAGACTGTTTTCATTAGAGTTAGGAGTGGGGTTACTTAATTGCGACCAATAAAATTTTCCACTTTTTTTAGACCACGCCTACATTACGCTGGAAAACAAATTCAGTGTTCGAGTGCTAGAATGTTAATTTGCGCTTTTAGAAATGTTAATGCAGTAGAATAATGTTTAATACGTAGTTTGATAACTACGGTAGGTATTAATAAAGTTAACTAAAATATAAAATATTCGGGATACGGAATACAAAGGACTTGGCAAAAAACCAATCCGTTGCGTAGAGGTTAAGAATCGAGAACTTACATTTTTTCCTTCGGCCCATTTTTAACAACACTATAACATCACGATAATTGGTAGGCACAAAATACGCGATTTGTATTACACTTACACGGAATTATTAATAAAAATAATTATAAAACGAAGGTTCCACTTCGACAAAAAAATGAAAGCCTTAAATTAAATGGTCAATGTACTACTGCTAAAACGGTGATTTACGCTGAACTAATCGGTAAAGCACGTGTCCGCGTATACCGGCGAACCTTGTTATTTTTTGTCGCTGAAATACCTAAACTTTTTGCGTTTAATGATCGGGTGGTCGCCTAATTTTATATTTTGAGACTTCGATGGGGAGTAAATCATAACTGCTCTGCACAGTGGTTCCAATTCAAATTCTAGCAGGACAAAATTCAAAATATGAAACTTCTCAGAAATCGCCAAATATCTGCCTAGCTCAAGCTGAACAATAGGGGGGTGATAAATCATAAATGCTAGACCCATGACGAACCCAGTACACAGGTAGCGGGAGCCAAACTCACCCCCATCTCGTGAGCGCACATTATTCGTCTTATATACGCTGCGAAGTCAACAGTCCTGTTTTGTGTTTAGAAGTGCACCTTTTATTTTATTGTAATATAAACTTCCTCTAAAGGTATGTACTCGCCTAATCCATAGAAAAAACATTATTTTATTCCATGTAACATTTGTTTTACCTTGTGTGAAATGAACACTGCCGCTTTTAATAATATTGCTGTGTTGGGCTTGCCATACAAAAAAATATCTGCACGTATTCGACGCGATCCTTTATTGGGCCAATTGGATAGATATCTGGGAATATGTAAACAAAAAATTAGGTACTACTTTGTACAACTTTTTTAGTTATACAGTTATTTGTTGTAGCTATGTCAGTACCTCGAATGGTCCTGTTTATTGCATGGAGGAGTGAAGATAAGGGCTCGACTAAACCTCTCCGTGTATTAAGCCGTGTTTTCGAGTTTCTTGATTTACAAGAGTCTACAGAAAGTGATAGGCGGTATATAAAAAAAAAAAATCAGACAATTTCTGTGCGAAACTGAAAAAAAAATGGATCAAAAACAGGGAATTTTAATGAACTTACATTGGCTACTCAAATGAGCTTACGGTCTAGAGGAAGAAGAGATGCGGCGCAAATTTTAAAGCAAGTTGCTGAATTTTCTCCAATGAGGGCAACTGTTTTTCCTAGATTGACTGGAATATTTTCAGTTGGAATGCCTAGTTTTAGATTTTTCCTAAGTAAAAATTAATTTTCACCCCTTAGAAACTACCCCTACGCATCAAAGAATTTTTTTACTATTTTTCCCAGATTGACTGCGTTATTTTCAGATGGAGTGCCTAGTTTTAGATTTTTCCTAAGTAAAAATTTATTTTAACCCCTTAAAAACTACCCCTAGGCATAATATAATTTTTTAACTATTTTTTCCATATAGATTGCAATATTTTTAGATGAATCAAGAAGTTTCAGATTTTTGTCCAGCTAGAAGTTGAATTGGAACCACTGTGCTCTGCTGGTATCAATAAGTAAGAAATCGTTATCTATTTTTCAGGGTTTTCCATCGATTGCATGAATATTTATATATATACTCGGTGCAATATTTTTCTTTTTTTACCATTATACGTAAGTAACGAAATAAAAAACCACAGAGGATATGAAGTCGACAGGTCGCCAGAAGCGCACTATAGGCATGGCATATTAGGCCGATAACCCACTAACGCGACACGTCGCGTGCGACATGCCGCGAGCGTTTTTTAAAGCGCGACTTTTTAATAGGCGGCAAGCACCAGACGTTATTTAGTTAAAAACGAACTCCTTACGCTTATTCGGCAGCAAATAGAAGGACAAAAGACAAATTATGTCAATAATTATAATTATAATAATAATCTTTCGAAGCCATATTCAAAATTTTAAACAGAACGTCACATATACTCTGCGTCTCGCGCGCGACTGGTGGTTTCAGTGGGCTATGCTCCATATGAATACATAGTAAAATTGGTCGCGCGCGATACGAGAGCCGCGTGTTGTCGCTCCTAATAATTTAGCCGCACGCGACCACGCTGCAGTGTCGCGTTAGTGGGTTGTGTGCCATTTAACTACAAATAAATTTTTGCCGTGGACGACTCCACGCAGCATGTCGCGCGCGACGTGTCGCGTTAGTGGGTTATAGGCCTTAGACCAAGAGCCGTGCGATATTCAAATCCATGAAACCCACCACTTAGGCCTAAAACCCACTAACGCGACAGGTCGCGCGCGACATGTCGCGTGGAGTCGTGCACGGCAAAAATTTATTTGTGGTTAAATGGCACACAACCCACTAACAGCGCAGCGTGGTCGCGTGCGGCTAAATTATTAGGAGCGACAACACGCGGCTCTCGTATCGCGCGCGACCAATTTTACTATGTATTCATATGGAGCATAGCTCACTGAAACCACCAGTCGCGCGCGAGACGCAGAGTAGATGTGGCGTTCTGTTTAAAATTTTGAATATGGCTTCGAAAGATGATGGTATTGACATAATTATATTTTGTCCTTCTATTTGCTGTCGAATAAGCGTAAGGAGTTCGTCAAATGATTTTACACTCATTCTGCAATAATCAAAAAACTTTTCTTCGTGCTTACGTAAATCACTGTAAAACACACTAAATGTGCCTTTCTTAGAACGCTCTAAAAATATAGGATTAATCCAGCGTCTACGGTTCACTTTTTTGCGACGACGAATGTGATAAAATAACAGAGCTGCTATCTCTTCAACCTCCATTTTTAACTAAATAACGTCTGGTGCTTGCCGCCTATTAAAAAGTCGCGCTTTAGGGACTTCACCCACTAACGCGACACGTCGCGCGCGACATGCCGCGTGGAGTCGCGCACGGCAAAAATTTATTTGTAGTTAAGGGACTTCACCCACTAACGCGACACGTCGCGCGCGACATGCCGCGTGGAGTCGCACACGGCAAAAATGTATTTTGTAGTTAAATGGCACACAACCCACTAACGCGGCACTGTAGCGTGCCGCGTTAGTGGGTTATGTGCATTTAACTACAAATAAATTTTTGCCGTGCGCGACTCCACGCGGTATGTCGCGCGCCACGTGTCGCGTTAGTGGGTGAAGTCCCTTAAAAAAACGCTCGCGGCATGACGCGCGCGACGTGTCGCATTAGTGGGTTATCGGCCTTACTTGGACAAAGACCAGAGAAACACTTTTAGAGGAGTCCGATATCCAGCAACAGGGGCCGCGGACCTCCACGGTCCATTTAAAAATAAATTTGGAATCAATAGGAACCTCCTTGAATGTTAAGAAGTAAAAAAAATGGGTACCAAAGAGCAGAAAAAACGGATTGCGATGAGGAACCATTCAAATCATGATTTTTCTTATGTATTTTTAAGCAAAAATTGATGTGTCCAAGGAAAAATCTCGTGGGCCGCAAAATATTATTCGACGAAAACTGTAAAAATGTTGAATCAAAATCAACGCAATTTTAAAAAGTCATAAAAATAAGTAATATTAATCAAATGACGTAAAATCTGTGACAAATCGTTCTTTGGCCCTCAGATAACTTACATATTTTATAAGTTAGTGCTTTAAAAAATTGCTTTTTTGACTCTCTAAACAAAAGCGAATCGAAGGAAGAAAATAGTTGCTTAAGTCCCTAAGTAACAAAAAATTACTTAGGTATTTAGCGGAAAGCAGTCGGGATCATTTTTATATACAGGGTGATTCACGTAGGCCGTTCGTTAGAAGTTCTTCAACTTGCAGTTGGATTACAAACTTGAAACTTGGTATGCAGCCATAATCAATCATGCCCATTGTACCTAAAATATTTACAGTCCTCCAGCTATATAGGGTGTGCCAAAAGTTGGTATCAACGTGCTTCTTTTAAATGGAAATCTACAATTTTTTATATGGTTCGATTGGCCTTCCACTTCTGAATTTAGACAACCCAAGATATATTAACTTATCTGTTACAGGCTTTCATACATCTCAATTTATTTGAGAGAAATTGCCTAATTTTGAACAAATATTCAAATGAAACTATTCTTTCCAAAGCCTACTACCCTTGAGAGAAAAAAAAACTGTATTTCTTTCAAAAAGATATAAACACATATTTTAAGAAAATTGTTAGAATTATCATTTGTTTCCAAGGCATACTTGAGAAACCAAACAATCTGTCGGCAAGATAAGGTATTTCTTGATTTTTATTGAATAATTCGTTTGGGGGTGAAGATGCTTAAGTAGATTTTTTTTAAGAGATTATAGCTAGAGGAGCTGGTGATTGACCTTGTCTACTGCGACCAGTATAGGTCTATTGTAGTACTCCTTTTTTGTACCTTAGGACTCCTTACTCTGACACGGTCCTCACAAGACTTCGAATCTGTTGATAAAGAGGATTGTGACATTGTCAGTTAGTTGTCAAAATTCATTGCAAGTGTGCCAAAACTAATATGCCCCATATAAGTGATTTAGTTAAAGCTGGAGTTATTGCTAAAGCTGAACACAGATGGTCAAAGAGACGAATTGCACTGCGTTATAATATTAACAAACATTCTATGTTAACATTTTAAAAAAGTGGACAATAAATGGTATGAATAGTAGAAATCCTGGGTCAGGGCAACAACACAGGATATCCAACTTAACAAGAAACTAACTATTAATATTTTGTTATTGCACCATTTCTATTTACATGAACAAATTTGGCCGAAACCCAATTTCCATAAGATTAGTGGCGGGGTTCTTTGAGCAAATATTAATATTGTTACGCCATCCCATACCAGTAATGTATTGACCCCTCATTTTAACCGCGAATATCTCAGAAACAGAGGAGCAGAAAAAATTGAATTTTTTATAATAAAAATGGGTTCGAGTCGATTATTCTGAAACTTGGGGAACATGTTCTCCTAGGCCCCCTCATTAAAATTCTCTTTGACCACCAGTCCGACCGAGCCATAATATTTTCAGAATTGTTATGAAACATTTAAGCAGACCTTCGCAGATGTTCAGTTTCAATCGCCTCTAGATCAAAAAATCGAATTCAGTCGGGGTGGGGTGGTCAAAGAGAATAATCAGGGGGCCCAGGAGAACATTTTCCCCAAGGAAAAGTTTCAGAACAATCGACTGAAACCCATTTTTACTCTAAAAAACCACGGGGTCCTTTCAATACTGTACATTGGACGGTTTTGAAGTTCTGCTACGTTGCCTACTATGTAAATAATATTTTAGATATCGATAAAGCACGGTATTTTTTGTACGAGGAAATTTTTTCATAATATTTTATTCTAATATTTTGGAGTTATTCTCAAAAACGTGACCTTATGTTTATTCGCTTATTTATTTAATTTATTTATTTAAAAAATATTTGATAAAATAGTTAATTATATAAAATGTAAGCATTTTGAGAAAAAGGAATTGGTATATATCCAATATTAATTTAGTTATCAAGCACAATAGATAACATTATGTCTGTACAACTTGGCTGCCAATGTTAAAAGAAGAACTTCACAAACTTAACATTGTATAGAAACTAAAAAACTGTTAACTATATCAACAGTTCTATGTAAATAGTAAGTATCTATGGATATTGAATATAACAAACATTCTTAGAGCTGTGTATTTGTCATACACAGCAAAAAAGATTTTTCAAAAAAAGCCTTGAAAAAGGAAACAGATTAGATTTCCGAAACGTCGGCGAAATATTTAATTTCAAGTTTTTATACTTATTTGTGTTGTTTATTTATAAAAACCAACCTTTAACTGATCCTTTGACGTAAACGTCACAGGCGTAGAGGTTTTTTACCAGTAATATACTGGTTAATTGTGATATATTTTGTAGATTCCCCTAGCACCGCTTAGAAAGAAAACATACATGTGGCAGGAAGTCCCAAAGAATTGAAGAAGGAAAAAAAATAAGATAATGCCACAAATAACATTTAGACAATATTATGGCAAGTTTGCAATATTATTATCTATTACGCTTGATAACTGGTTTAATATTTGATATATTATACCAATTTTTTTTTCTTTCTGAAAACGCTTACATTTTGTATAATTAACTATTTTATCAAAAATATTTTAAATACATTGATAAATAAGCGAATAAGCGTGAGGTCACGTTTTTGATAAAAATTTCCTCGTACAAAAAATGCCGTGCTTTATTGGTATCTAAAATATTATTCACATAGTAGGCACACTTTCCAAATTGCAACAGATTTAAAACTAGCATGGTTAAAATTTCCTCGAAAAATAGGACATTTTTCAATATAACTTAGCAAAACTTCAAAACTGTCCGATGTACATTATTCCAATTTCAGTGAATGATTTAGAATAGACACATAATGAACACACAATTTTTTCAATTTGTTTTGCTCCTCCGTTCCTGAGATATTTGCGGTGTCAATACATTTGAATCATATATTAGGTATGGCTGCCATGGGAATGAGAACGACAGACAACTATGTTAATTAGAAGCCTGTACTGGAGTTCAACTACTACTTCAGACATGGCGCTAGGGATGTGAACAGAGATTTCTACTCTAGAAACAAATAGATTGTTCGAAAATTTTATGCCAGAGGAGACCTGACTGTTGTAGTAGTGTAGTAATACGTATTATGAATAGTTAGTAAGTTAATAAATAGTATTAGTGATATCTCGTGTCATAATTTCCGAACCCACATTTTTGGGGCTGTTTACCAGGAGATGCAAACATAATATTATCACATGCCTGAGAGGAGCATGCATTTCTTATGGGAAAGACAGAATTGTGAAAATATAGCGAAATAAAAATTGCACCTAGTCTCTCCTCTTCAGAATATCCAAGAGGATAACAATTAATAATTCCATTTCAAATTATACCCCACAAGATTCTTTTGCAGATTCCCCAAAAATAACTCCTAAAGAACAAAAAAAGAGTAGAGCGCATTTTTGATGTTTATTATTGTTTATTTAAGATTTGTTGTACAAACTATTATTAAGGGCCAGTTGCATAGAAGAGCATTGACCATTAGTTCAGTTCATCACTGGTTCCGGGTCTGACTACGGGTCAAGGTAAAAAGTTTTATAAATCAAAATCAGCGAACGGTCAACTGATCTTAATTTTCTTTATTGCGCGGAACAGATGGTAGTCTAAAATTACAAATTTACATGGAAACTTTTATGGCAAATGTCAAATAGTTGAAAAAATGATTGTAAACCATAGTTTGGGATAAAACAAGTTAGATACCATTCGGTTACATTAACTAAAATGTGAATGTGAATTTGAATGTTTTTTATATTTGATTGTGATTGATTTATTACATTGATTCTTTAGGGTTATTGCTCTAGACAATTTGTTTATTACTCTAATGGCTGTTGATATGTACACCAGAAAAATCACTGGCTATTATTCATAGTTGTACATCTCAATGTGAGAAGAAGCATATCCTCCGATAAAAAAGCTTTGTTTCAGTAAATAAAAGATGATAAACAGCTAAATAAAAAAATTATTCATGTAGTCTTATTTACCTTTTTGTTGGTAAAGAAATATTTATGATTACAAGTATTTTGTAGAGTACTGATATTGTGTTGACAAATGAAAAATTCTTCTTCAGACCATTTGTCAGTGATTTACTCTGGATTGTAATATTCGTAGATTTGGTTTTTTATAGTTCATTTTCAACTTCAACTAATTCTAAAAAGTCTGCATGCATCATCAGTTAAAATTTCCATTTTTTTTTGCAATTATTTTGACAAGCCAAATAGGAAATAATGAACTCTAAGGTTAGGTTACTGAATCATGTTTGATCTTGGTTTAAACCAAAGAGTTTAATAACTAGAGAAGACAAGCTGGCGATTTGCCGGGAGTCGCGGTTTGGTTGCCTTGGAGACGGTAGGCTCTTCGTCCTTGTCGCACACCCGGCACACCTCGTACCCTCTCTCTCCACTGTTTTACAAAGCAACACAGCCTGACCCGGCGCTCTTTGATTTCCAACAAATAACATCAAATGTCGTCAATCATCACCACCCCTCATGTACTATGCGACAAAGAGAGAACAAACCGTGTGAGAGGGATGAGAAGCCTACAGCCTCCCGCTGCCTATACATTACGCTTATGGACCTTGTCTCCTATATTTGTTAAGCTCTTTGGTTTAAACCATCAAATTCCAGTGATCAATTATTTTACTATCGAACCTGGTTTAAACTATTGTTTTTCTTTATACAATAACAAGGTATTATTAATTCGTATTCTCTGGTAAATTGTGAAGAAGGGACTAGTATGCTATTTTTAGTTCACGAGATTATCAAAATTTTTTTGAAAACTTACGAAAAAATGTCTTTCTCCAATAAAAAAATATATAATAGATGAAACCTTTAGGAAACACCATTTAAAATCAAAAAATTATATCAACAGATAAACACTAACACTATTTATTGAATAACTTATAGACCCAAAAAAATTATCTGAGTTTACTAAGCCTGGTTTTTTGCTAGTTGATTACAGTAGTAGTGTACACAAACATACTGCGGCCAGTCAAGCGAAATCGAGAATAGGTGTCTCAGGTACGCTATCAAAGGTGTCATGATTACGGAGGTAATAAAATGAGTTTACTAAGGCTGAAAATTGTTATACAAAGTATATACTACAATAACATTGAGTTAAGTTTAAATAAGGACAAAACAAAAACCATTATCTTCAGTCTTAACGCACGCATGTTGACGATGAATGACACAGCAAAATGCTTGGGTGTTACACCAGACGGCAAGTTGTCGTGGGAACCACACATAATTTCCCTATCAAAAAAATTGTCCAGCAGCTTGTACCTTCTAAAAAACCTGACAGACTCGATAGACAAAAATGTCATTCTGATGGCGTATCATGCTCTTTTTAACAGTGTTATGTGTTATGGTATCTTGCTCTGGGGTGGCTCAGCGCATGCAATAAGGATACTACGTCTACAAAAGCGGGCAATCAGACTGATTACTAATTCAAATAGCAGGGACTCGTGCAGACCTTTATTTAAAAGCTTAGGAGTTTTGACATGTACGAATCAGTATATTTACGAATGTGTGTTATGCTAAAAAAAATATTACTCACTACCAAATTGTAAATAAATATGACACGAGACACAAGCCTTTAATTGCTCCATATTTCAGAGTATCAAAGAACATTTCCTCCTTTAGATATCTCTCTGTAAAATTTTACAACTTACTACCCCATGAATGGAAGGATCTAGCGGAATATCAATTTAAAAAACAAGTCAAATGTTTTCTGAGGGAACATGTGTTCTACGAATTTCATGAATTTTATTATCATTTTAAATAAAAAAAAAGAAAAGAAAAGTTTTTAACTTAGGCTGTAATAGGTGTGTATTGTAATGTTTCAGTGTTTTTTTGTTTTTTAAGGTCTTAAATTTTAGCTTAAATTTTATTAATGAAATAACTTTGCCATTTGTTTTATCCTAGTGCTTTCTTAATTATTTTTATATAAATCAGAGTAAATCTATGTACTATGTACTAAATATTGACGAGTGTACACAATTCTTTGTCTCGCATGAATAAATATCTCTCTCCCTCTCACTCTATTGCATATAGATAACAGATATGTCAGTCAGTCGAATGTGGGGACGGAGCTGGTCAGTCAGCCCCAATGTATGTACAAAAGATGTGGAAGTAAAATAAATAAAGTGCAATTCTTTTACTAAACTTCAAAATGTTTGTAAGGGTATTAAATGCTATATTAATCATAAATAAAATGGTCAGTCAACCATTTTGTGGGACAACCCCCATCAGTCAGCGAAACAAAAAAAAATAAAAATTTAGAGTGTCTGATCGGCATAGCAGGTGGCGGCTCACTATTTTCCTTATTATTACTTAACGAACTATTAACTTTATTTTAAAGTGTAATTGACAGCAATATTAATATACATTTTGTAAATAATTAAATTTGTCCTAATTACATTATGAAAGAAATATTGAAAAATGTATGTGTGTAAAAAATTATATTAAACATGTATTATTATTATAGGAGTACAGAATATGTATTACAAATAACATTACAATATTTCATTCATTGTAATCAAATTCTTCCTCCAAAACATCAACTTCTGTAATTATATACAATACATTTTTTTTATGCTAAATCAGTTTGCCGACAATACTATTTGCATACCTGAATTTTCCTGCGGTGGTTGAATAACGACATCGTTGATCAATTGTGGTAATTGATCACCTTTGAACCAATCAAATTCATATTTGTTGCCGATCAACCTCCATCCATGATCGTTTTGGGACAGTTCCGTCGTGACTTTACGATGGACATTGCGCCAAATGTTTGTAATGTAGCTCGTTCTTAAAAGTTTTTGCATCTGCTCTGTTTGGCACCGTGAAATACTTAATCTATCAACGTTTGTCACTGTTATTTGGAACGAATCATTGACACTACATAACATTTGTACATTTTCGAAAGCAAAACGAATCGTGCCTCGTTCATCGACTTTAAGTTTTTCAAGCCATAAAATCGCTTCACATGTTTTTAAAGTCTTCTCCATAAATGACGTTAACGGCTGTTGACGAATACATAAAATTTGTTCATTTTGAAAATACTACCGTCACTCCCAATGTCGAATCGTCTACTGATCCTCTCAGCAGAAGAGTCGTTATGTTTTGGAGTAGGGGAGTATAAAAAAGTATCTATCTATTCAATGTAAGGACAAATTTAATTGTTTACAAAATATATATTATTATATTGCACTCAATTGCACTTTAAAATAAAGTTAGTTAATAGTTCATTAAGTAATAATAAGGAATAGTTCGAGCCGCACCTGCCACGCCGATCGAGTGCGCAAAATTTTTTTGCTTTGTTTTGCCGACTAATTTGGGATGTCCCACAAAATGGTTGACTGACCATTTTATTTATGATTAATATAGTATTTAATACCCTTACAAACATTTTGAAGTTTAGTAAAAGAATTGCACGTTATATATTTTTTGTACATACATTGGGGCTGACTGACCAGCTACGTCCCCACATTCAACTGACTGACTGACATAACTGTTATTTATATGCAATATATAATTTGTGTAACGATTTTCAGCCTTAGTAAACTCATTTTATTACCTTTTTAATCATGACACCTTTGATAGCGTACCTGTTCTCGATTTCGCTTGACTGATCGCAGTATGTTTGTGTACACAACTACTGTAATCAACTGGCAAAAAAAACAGGCTTAATAAATCAGAGTTTTTTTGGGTTTGGCACTTGGACTATTACTGAAAACTTCACAATACATAATAATATCAACTGATTTTGCACAAATTTGGATATCGCCTTTTTGGACTTTCAAACTTGGAGGGCGCGACAAAATTATTTTTATTTTCCATAAGTATAAATTTGAGCCACCCTAAAGTACATAAAAGTTGTAAATAAGCAAAGATACAAGTATTAAAATTCGATTCACTCCAGTTCAGGGGCCCGCGGTCCCACCGTGGTCACATTAATTGCACCTATGTTAAATGCATGGCTGTAACACATTAAGAATAAGTTACTTACCTGTGTGATATAATTTAAACTCGTTTTAAGTAGAAAATTATTTAGAAACGTGCCATAAAGGACAATAAAATTTATGATGATACTTTCATTATCCATTTTTTTAAATATTCTGATAGTTATGAAATGTTTATGCCCCGAGTTCTAAATGACAATGCAGTATTTTATTTATTGGAACAAAAACAAAAGAATGAGAGAATACTATATGTATCAGTCAAAAATATCTCATAACGACAGCATGATAGAGATATTTAACAAATAAATGTGAAAAAGTTCTTCACCTAAATGGTAATAATACTGAGGAGGGGAAGCTTACACTTGAAATGCTCCATTCAACTTGGGCAAATGTCTGCCATCCAAATAGGGACTAAAAATCGGTTTTAAAATTTTTTCGGCAACCATTGCCTCGATAATAAAAATACCAAATTCCCAAGATGTTAAATGGAATCTGATCGAACGTTTCATTACATTAGTAATTTTGTGGTCATTGTATTATATAGAACGCCAAGTTTTGGCTGTGTTATTAATTGTGGGAGTGTGGCAATACTAAATGGCACCAGTTTTTATTAAATTACCTCAATTTTTCAACTAGGAAAAGTTGAAGTTGGAACACACAAACATCGTAAGTTTCGACTTTTGATTACATTGGACTTATTCTTCTAATTATGTACTCATTTCAAAAATCATGTAATTGCAATATATGTGTCTTATAATCTCTTAAATTTTGTTTGGTTATATTATATTCAATCCTAAATTCATAAAGCCAAGCATAGAAACTCATCTCAAGGGGTGAGCAATACTCTGACAGCCAATTTACTAAATCAAAATATAATATAGTCGATTATAACCATGGGCTTACTTATTTCCACTACCTATTTCACCACTAATGAAAACTTAAATCCTAAATACTTATGGTTCATAACTCCAAACAAAATTTCAATTTACAAACTGCCCTTAACCTAAAATGGGGCAGGCTAATTAAACAAACGTTAAAATCCACAGTAAATTCTGTGGATAAATAGAAATTGAAAATGTAAACAAATCTTAACTACAAAGTTACTGGGCTGAACACTTTTAAACTTCATTGACTGTACTAGTTATAACAAATGACATTCAGAACATGAGTTATTTAAAAGGCCATACAAAATTAGCCCTTTGGGATTAAACATGCTCTGAATTTATTTAAATTAATGTACACACTTTTAATTACATTGTTTTAATATTAATTATTATTAATTTGAGGCGAGATACGGTGCCAGTTTAAGTGGCGAGAACTCGATCGGCGAAGTTAAGCAACGCCGGGAGAGTCCGTTACTTGGATGGGTGACCGTATCTCATTTCGCCGTCCTGGTTAAGTGGTGGAATAGCTTTAGCTAAACTTCGCCAGGACGTTAAAATAAATAAGACGTTTAAAAAAAAAATATATATATATATAATTATATAAAAAAAAAAAATTAATGTACACACTTTTAATTACATTGTTTTAATATTAATTACGGTTTCAAGCAATTCTATACTGACACTCATACAGGATTGCTGGAAATTCAACATTTTACATTTCTAACTCATAATTTCAGTTCTACAAAATACCATCGAGTATTGTTCAAATATATACATGATTTTAATAGGCATCCATGTTTGCCCAACTTCTATCATATTCAAATCATCAGGTTTTACTACCAACGTAATCCATGCGAAAAAAATATAGTTTAATTCACATTTAAACATATCTGGACTTAAGGTAATGGTAATTTTAAAGCACTACATACTTTTACACACCGAACAAATTAGGGAGATACGAAATTTAACAATCTTGCCTAAATTCATCGAAATAATCATCTACAAACTGACTTCCCGCGTAAAAATCGCAGCAACTCTCTTTTCTAATTATAGGCTCGCCCACTATTAGTTGCGCATTTGTCATGCTAACTGCTAGACTTCAAATTCAAATAATGCCAGAATATAATCGCATGATGTTATTAAAAATGGTACGTTACAGTGTGCAATATTCGGAAATATATCGGCATCTTCTTTATAAATAAAGATCGCTATATATTAAAATATATAGGGATTTAAAGTGACAGTGCCAAATTTTTGCCATACACCTATATCGTGTACATAAGACAATTTCGTAAAATATAAACACGTCTACAATCTTAACAAATAAAATTGGCCACATGAATTGATTAAGCATAATAATTGTGGATGTTAAATAATATAAAATTACGTTTTAAAACATCACAAAATCCCCAAAATACATAGTTAAAACAACACGTTCTGTCAGCTGTTCACAAAGTGGCAGCCATTTGTATTTCAGTATTCCCTAGTCTAGTAACATGGGAAATTAGTTTTAATAATGTACTTAGAATAGAAACCAATTTTGATAATTTTAGTGACTTTTATGTGCGACGTTACCTTCATTCTGTCTCCATCGCACTGTACTAATTTCCAGGCCTCTCAAAGTTGAATATAATTCTACAGGGTGTTCTCCATGATGATTCAAATTTTTACATTTGCAAACTGTTATATTCGATTTTTCAAACATTTGCATTTGGTTTTACTAAATATGTTTCAGCAATCAATTACCACCTACACACAATTACCTCATAGTGACTATTTTTGACTACTTTTTTTGTTGAGGAGATATTAGCCGTCCACTCACTACTGACTCACCCTGTATACGGATGGCATTAGTAATTATTTTGGTATTGGATTCTTTTCAGATTAAGAAATTAATACTCACCCAGTATGTGAGTATTAATTTCTTAATCTGAAAAAGGTGTGTTCCTTGTATGCCCACAGAACTCTATTCCAGGGTCTTCCGGACTAAAGGGGTTTGTATTACCTGTGGCGTTATATATTATACCTAGTTTTCAATGGAAAAGATGCCATACACAACACACAACATGGCTGAGGATATCCGTACTAAAAGGGCTCATTTCTACAAAGTTATGTATCAATTCGAAAATTACATTTTCATGAGAATACAATTTTCTTATTATTTTGAGCTTGACTATTTTATACAACTTAGGTTATTAAAAAATAAAAGACAAAAAATATAGGTATAATATAAGAATTTCTTTGGAAAAATTCTCATATCTAGTTGGTACAAACACAGTATTTTAAAAAATGTAATCATCGTACATACAATGTGCCCATGGATTAAGTTCAGAAGGGGGAAAACTTTTCTATTTGCAAGATTATGTGAAAAAGTCATGTTTTACACAAAACACTTACATTTATAGGATAATAGGATGTCCTAAAATTATACGATTTTCCTAAATTCATATACAGGGTGCTAAATATTTTTAAAA
This sequence comes from Stenurella melanura, assembly GCA_963583905.1. Lineage (NCBI taxonomy): Eukaryota > Metazoa > Arthropoda > Insecta > Coleoptera > Cerambycidae > Stenurella > Stenurella melanura. The sequence goes on from OY757311.1 coordinate 171,871,766, forward strand.
ATGTGTAAAACTACAGTAAAGTACCTTTCAAAAATTGAGGAATGGTATTTAAAAAAATGTTATGAAATGAGTTATTTTTTTGTTCTTTTTCAATCATTCATATTTTTGCAGGCAATTTTTCACTGTCTTACTAAAACCTAATCTAGTATACATTAAAAACATTTAGAGGTGTTTTAAAACCTCATGAGCCGTGACCTTCATATGCGCAGAGACATAATCCGTCCTGTTGGCTCAGTTACACTTCTTAAAAATATTATATTTTTTGTTTACAATTTATCCCGAGCTCTTGTTTATGTATACAGCAAGACAGCCTACAGTGTCTTCAAAAACATACTTATAACTCTGATTAAACTTTGCCTTTTGCACATTTCGCGGCTCATGAGATTCTGAAACACCTCTAATGTTATTATGGATCGTCACTTATGGAATATCAAAAAATATCAGTATCACTATTTAGTAAAAATTTAAAACAAAACATTAGGAAAAAACTGTTTACAGAAACAAGAATCTTTGAAAAAAAGAGAAAAATAACTTTGCAGTACAGGAGGTCAAGATTTCACAATTGACAACAACTTTCAATTCATAGCATTTTCTTAAAATAAAATATCTCCGGTTGTATAACCTGTACCGCAATGAAGAAAGACACCCAAAGAAAACTAGATTTGTCCCAAAAATCAATATGCCAAGTTGTAAAACATAAAGACATTTTAGGGAGGTCATTTTGAAACAATTGATGATAACTTGAACAATAATGCACATCAGCAAAACTTTAGAAGAACATTTATACCCCTTGTGGCGTTAAGCCATCAAGCCAAGTTTCAAGTTGAAATGTTTACAATAACTTCTAAAAAGCAATTGCAAACTCTAAAATCGAATCATCATTGATGGTTTGGAGGCATCAAGTCCTACATCAAAAATTTGTATTTCAGATTATAGTTGCTTTTATGTTCTTTATGGTGGTATAAAAATAAATTTTTAAAACAGAAAAACATGTTCAAGTCATTATGTCTCTTAGCTTGCTTATAAATTGCCATAATGCAAAAAAATGTCATATCTAGGATCCCAATTGGTGTAAATAAAACTACCTTTTTTATACCTTCTAAAGTTTCGTTAAAATATGTGCATAACCATTCAAGTTATCAATTGTTTTAAAAAATGGCCTCCTTAAAATGTCTTCATGATTTGCAAGTTGGCATATTGACCAAAAAGTTTCGGAGAAATCTAGTTTTCTCCACAATTTCATTGCGAATAATTTGCATCTCTTTATGGCGATACGGGTTACACAACTAGGGATATTTAAGAAAAACTGAAAAAACAGGATACTGAACATTCTTTTGTTTAAACAAAAGCTTTCCACCACACAGATTTAATCTGAAACTTTTTACTACACTTCTTGAAATGTTTTCAACAAGTTCCGGCAAAATAATTGCTATTGTAAGACAGTTCCCTAAAAATTCTAGTTTTACTCCACCAATAGTAGAACTATCGAAGGAATCATACAGGCACTTAACAAATACAATAAAAGAAAAATCACTCACCATTCACATTGACATCTTGAGCTGAAGGGATTGGTTGCACGGGCTCAGGCACCATAGAGGCACACTCACTCGTCTCAACACTAGGCACCTTTGATTCAATTTTGCTTTCTTTCTTCTGGCTCTTCTTCTCTTGAGCTATATTCTCCTTACTACTATCTTTGACAGGAACGGGTTGTACCTGCGGTATGTTCGTTGCATTAATCGGAGGTGTCGTCGTCTCCTGTTTTGTCTCGACATCCTTAACTATGGAAGATTGTTTATCACTATTATCCTTGTTTGAGTTGGACTCCTTGATTGAGTCCTTGTGTTCCCTGACGGTCTGCTCCCGTTGCTTGCGGCCCTTCACCGGACTCTCTCTGTCTTTGGGAGACTTGTTGGGTAACGTTACCTCGACAGCATCACAGTTGGCCGACACAATAGGCGTATCTTTGGCAGTATTTGGCAAAAAAAACTCTTTTGCCTGAACCTTAAATCAAACAGCAAATTGTAAATGATATTTAACGATAAGTGGATCGTCATTAGAAATGTTCGTCCACGCAAATCGGGATTATTGGAGGAAATAATGTACAGAGTGAGTCAAAAGTGGGTGGACAGCCAATATCTCCCTCAACCGTTTGAAATTCGAGAAAATGTCTCAGATCAAAATCGTGGGATATCAAGAGTGACATTCTTAAAACGATAGAGCGTATCACATAGTGGTGGTAAGTTAATTATAGAATTTTTTAAATGAAACATTTTTTATATATTTATATTTGACTATTAATTCTCTATCCAGGCACATATTACTTTTAGGCTGGTACTGCGGTGTTGACATGTTATTTTACTTTTTCTAATAATAAATGTATGTGAAGCGGTCACAAATCTCACGAAAAATGGCTTTCAATGAAATTGGTTGAAGTTGCAGCATGTAGTAGAGATATTGACATCCTGGTCAAATTTCTCAATTAAAAAATAATAATTCTAAAAAATTAAAAAAACACGCTTTAATAGCAAACCGAACTAGAAAGTAAAAAATAATACAATACAATACAAAAAAGCGTGGGGTGCTTATTACTATGATATATTTATACCAGTTGATATTTATTTATACTGCATATACACAGATACAAAAAATTCATTTACATATACACAGTAATAGACAGGCTGGTTAGTAACACAAATTATTCAACTAAAAACAATAAACAAAGCGTCCTGAGTAAGCTCACGAAGAGACATGAAAGATTTTTCACAAAATAGTATCACAGATAGGAAAGTAGTTTACTCTTGCTAATATTAAAAATATCAATGTCAAATCGTCCTATAAGGTTATTCACGACTGACAAAGAATTTTCCACTGGCGATTTGAGGTTGCAAGTTTTAAACAGATTGTCCCTACGCCTGAGACGAACATCCGGTACATTAAAATTTACTGCAGACAGTATATCAGGTATAGTAATATTACATTGCAAGACATTAAATATAAACAAAATTTGTGCCATTTCGCGACGCTTGCTCAACGCGGTTATATTAAAATCATTGAGTTGGCTATGGTATGATACTAAGAAGGGCCAAGCTCCATATCGTCTCAGATGTAGCGACCCAACAAACTTTTTTGTATTTTTTCCAATACTTCAGTGTGGAAGAGAGTTCTAGGATTCCGTATTACACAGCAATATTCCATTTTAGAGCGAATATATGAATTAAAGAGCAATATACATGTGTTTTAGGTTAAAGTCTTTACAGGCTCTAAGAATAAAACTCAGTTTTCTACTACATTTCTCAGCCAAGTTACAAGATATCAAGCACCCCACGCTTTTTTGTATTGTATTTTTTACTTTTTAGTTCGGTTTGCTATTAAAGCGTGTTTTTTTCGTTTTTTTATACTGTTATTTATTTTTTATTTTTAGTCTTAAAAACTTGGACCAGATCATTCTAATCTGGAACCTCGATAACCCACAGATACCGATTTTCAGTCGAATCCGACGATGATTGATAAAACCTATCCGCAATGTTGACGCAGCCATTTTGAATTTTTAAATTTTGATGACATGTTTATTTTCTACTTGTCAAGCCCTTTCCTTTGATACCTACATCAAGGGGGCTGCAAAGAAAATGATAATCCGCCATCTTGGGGCGGCGGCCATTTTGAACATATTATAAAATTGAGTATACTATATTGTATTGTCTTCGGAGCTACAGATAATTGCCAAATTTCATGATGATACAACAATTGGAAGTGAGTGAAAATTACGTTACATTGATAGATTGATAGATGTCCAGTTTTCGAGTTAAATCCTTCTTTCACTTTGAATATCAGTCAAGACCCATGTACTATAGTTTTCATGCCTCTCAAATCAAATGGCTACAAACCAATATTTCAGTGAACTCCTATTCAATAGTCTTTGAAATTTTCAGATCGAAAAAAGTTGTTACTATGGATATAATTGTAGAAAGTTTGCTCCATTTGAAAAAAATTGAATTTAAAAATGTATACGTTTTAATGGTGTAGAGCACCCTGTAGAATTACGTTCGATTTTGAGAGGGCTGAAAACTAGTAAAGTAGTATTATTATGAGAAGATGCTTGCAAAGAAAATGTGCAGAAACAAGTTTGTATGCGTCCATTATTCTAAGCCAATGAGAGCGAATTGTGTCATATTTGATGTCGAATCCAGTGGCAGCATCAACCTGCAGTCACAGGGTCTGTGCTGCAATATACTTGTTGTGTTCGTCGTTTCTGATTAAAAGGTCTTTATCGTAAACACCAATGTGTGACGAGTTTTAATCTACAGCATTACACAGCTCCTCAACCTGGAAAATTTGATTACAATTATCATATATAATTCTACCGCCGATGATGCTGTCACTGGTAAAAATATTCGCGCATGTTAGCTCCGCCCCAAGCATCTTCTCATGGTAATATTACTCTACATGGTCTTGACTAACATTCAAAATGAAACTACAATCTAATTTTTGAATGTTCTTCGCAAACTGTACTCTTGGCATGAAAAGTGGAATAACGTGGCAACGCCACAATGTTAATAAATATATAAATGATAAATGCTTAGATAGTGAATTGAAAGCCAACTAAATACATACCAAAAGGCAAAAAAAACAGGTATTAGCTTGCCACCACTATGTGGAACACACAATAGATTTAAAAATAATTTTAAAATATACCACTTTTGATGTCCTAAAATTTTTATCTGGGACATTTTTCAAATTTCAAATGGTTGAGGAGATATTGACCATCCACACACTATAGTGTTGTCATTAGGACAAAAAAAGAGAATAGGGATGAAAATATACTTACTCGACTCACGCAACCAACGTTTAAAGAGAAGGGGAGATAGTTTGGAGTGCAAAGCGAAATATCGGTGACGGAGCTCTTCCCAAAAAATATCTCCAAAATGACAAATTTAATATAAAAAATGGTCATGACAATTGTACAGTGGATTATTTTCTACAAAATTTTTGGTACTACAATTTTTTTCGATTAAATTTCAGTTTTAACTTTTTTTTTTTTTTGTAAAACATTTTACTGTATTATTAACCCTAGCATTAGATATAGTTTTGCTCCTGCTTACCGTAGCCTAACTATAGCATAAGTCGTAGTGATGATTAGCCAAATAATTCGTAGGATACAATGAATAATATTTTCACTCTTATTCTCTTTTTTCATTCAAATGAGGGCTTGAAAAAAAAAATGACAAAAACTGGAATCAAATTCCCTCAGAGGGTGGTTTTCAGTGATAAAGGAGAGGTTATATCACGGGATCAAGGTGGGAAACTTTTCGGACACTTATTTCTAATTCTATGACCCGCTTGTAGACGAATTATGAAAAATATATAATTCATTTCTTCTATTTTAAAATTAATTTACGTGAATTATAACAAAAGGGAATAGAAATCGGGATAATAAAGTTTTTATAAAGAAAACTTACCTTTAAGTTGCTTGATTGCACTATATGTTCTAACCTATTAGAACTACTCGGCACAGACTGAAGTGGGGGTGGATACGTTGATTGCTCTATGTGATCCGTTGACGGTTCGTGATGATCCGAGTCGTCTATATGTACGTGTTCTATTTCGGTATTAATAGCTTGCAATACTTGTTTCGCGAAAGCAGCCTGTACTTCCTTGTTAACATGACTGTGGGGGGCTGGCTGGGGGGTCTGTCTCGCCGACGATTCCCCCGACGGAGGATGGGAATTGTCTTCGTATATTTCGGCTAATCTATCGGCTCCTGTAACAAAAATTTTAATTATCCATTATGTCTCGGCAATGTATGTTCATCGTACTAAAAAATACCTTGAATCGCTAGAAGAATCACTTCTATTGGACCTGAATCGTAACATAATTGACCTCCTTGAGTATGAGGCGGAGAAAACTGGAACTACTTCCCATATAAATTTTGATTTATATAGTTTGTTCAACAACGGTTTGTACAAGTTTAATGTCATATTTGGGAAATTCTCAACGGTAATCAAATCGTGTGCCAAGATGAAATACAAATTCATCTTAAATCTGATGAAGGTTTTCTGGCCGGATTAATCCCAGTCCATACCTAATTCTGCCTTTAACTTCTCAATATTATTGGGTCTATTCATATAGATCCTGGATTTGAGGTAGTGCCATGAGATATAATCTAGAAGGGATAGATCAGGAAATTTCGCTGGCCACTCTATTAGTCCTCATCTACCAATCCATCTATTAGGGAAAACATTGTTCGTGTAAGCTCGATTTTTAACTACATTTCTCTATCTATCCATGTTCTCAATTTCTTTTCATTGATAGATGGAGACCAATAGAGTGCTTGTTAAATCTCCTGATTTAATCCCCCCAAATTATTTGTTGTAGGGTTACTTGAACAGACCCAGTAATTTTGGGGGAGCAATAGGCAGAATCAGATACAAAATTGGAATAATCCGACCGGAAATGCTGCATAGGATTTTAGATTAAGTATTTCGTCTTAGATATTGTTAAGAAAGTCAATTTCAGCATTTAATTATTTAAACAATTGTATTTATTTTAAATAATTTGTCATAAGACATTTAAAATAATTTTATTCTCAAAATTATTGTTATGTAACATACTATTATAACATCTGTAGTCTCGTATGTAAAAAAATGTGCTCTCAAATAGCACTAGGAGAAATAATGGTTAACATTTTTCTTAAACATCAATTCAAATCTATTTGAAAATGAATGGATAGAGAAATGTATTTAAAAGTTGATCTCTTAGAAAGAATTTTTGTCACTCTCCTTGTTACAATTTTATCGAATTTTTCCTCTTCATCCTGAACTCACTGTATACATTTATATAGTGTGTCCTTGGATGTGGTACCACACTCTTGTAAACTTTCTTATTGTTGAGTAGGGGTCAGATGTGACAAAATATAATATTTTTATTAAGCTTTATTTATTTTTTTTTTTTTTGAAAACTTAAATATAATTGTAAAAAGTCAAGATGTGCATACAGGGTTTACTTAAAAAGGGGCAATAATCCCCTTTCACAGAAAGTAGATGCCGCAATATTTTATTTTATGAAAACAGAATTTATTTAAAGAAAATTCAACTCTTACTTTACATTTAATTAAATTATCAACAGTGGGTTTTCTCAAGACACGAAAAACATGAAAGTAAAAAAATTACAAACTAGAACTGGAAATAATCAGCATAAAGACTTGCGAATATTTGGCACATTTTTGGCAATGTTGGTCTTTAGAATATTTATCTAATCTCCACCGACGTATCAAATGGAAGCATAAAATTACAGATTCAATGCAAATCTGATCCATGGTGTAGTACTTCGGAAAACGAAACTCCACCCCTTCCTACTGGAAATTAGGAACAATAGCCAACATTCACCGTGGTAATAACGGGGTAATGAGAATAATAAGCGTTAAAACTGTGAAAGGTGTTGTGAAATGTGCCGCAAAGGTGTGTGCCTTACAATTGGCATTAAATTTTCTAATAAAACTGATCTCAAAAACAGTTTAATCTTTCCTACAGAAAAGAACTAAATATCCCTTATTTAACTGTAATATTTAAGTTCTATTGGATGATACATTGTTAAATGTAACCTCTGAAGGATCGTTCAACGTCTACCGATGAATTGGCGTCTATTTAAAATAAAAATATTTTCTTATAGATGGCAGATTTATGCCCGGTATTGAATAGTTCATTTCTTTGTCACTTAATAGGCCCATGCACCACATGCAAAAATGTTGAAAAACTAATATCCATATTCAAAATATTCATATGTGTAAGAAAAGAAGATATGTAAAATATGACACCTTAAATGCAAGTAATTAATTTGCTAGAGATAATTAACGTTTTACATGTCAGCGGATCATTTAAAACAGTTCAGATGCGTGTGACGTCACAACGCATGTAGAGGGCACATGCCATTGGTCGTTGTGTAATAAAATAATAATAATTGTTGGAACTTTTGTATTTCAAGTGGTTTTTGTATGTTTAAAGTCTTCTGCATAATATAAAACACAATTTGCGGTTTTATTCACTACTTATTATTATTGTTTAGCGTATCCTATTGGCAGTTGTAAAAAAAGGAGAAAGAGGGCAACAAGAGTGGCAGTGTCCTTGTGGTGTCAAAAATTCTCCTCATATTTTTTAAAATGTAGTGCCTTATGTTATGTGCACAGATAAAAATATTTTAAATTGAGAATTGTTTAACAGTTGTGAAGAAACTTGTAGATGTTTATTAACATTTCGTTAATTGATACAAAAAGTTGAGGGGGCGTACACCGGTTAAAATGTCAAGTTTTTTGTTTTCGGTTAGACAATCAGACCGATGCTGCAGGTATACAGGGTGTCCCAATAAAAACTCCCAGGCCGGGTATATTCTAAACGAACAGATATTTTAATTCTGTAAAAGCCAATTTGTAGAGCATAATAAAGAGAGCTTCATTTGTGAATATAATTGTTTTTTTTTAATATATCAGTATATAGTTGGCGCTGTGCTCTAAAGAAATATTTCAATGGGAGAAACTTGGAAATGGGGTTTATGTGAAATGCATTTCTAAGCAGATTATATTGTAAAAAGAAATACCATAAAACTAACCGTTTTCGAGATATTTTAGTCCAAATGTTGGCATTTGCCAATATTGAATAATTGTAATCTCTTCAACATTTCAGTCCTTTAAGTGGGATAATCTGTATTTAATTTACAAATTTTAGAAGAAAATATTCAAAGAATTTTTCATATCTTATGAATTAATATATTTGAAGTAACCCTTGGAAAAAAAAAAAACTAAAAATATTATTTATCATATAATTCAAACATTTAAGCAATAATACAACAATTACGAACACAAAACAATTTTTACGAACTAATGAAATTAAAGTAACTATTTTAATAGGTATTCAAAATTATTGCCATTTTCATTAACACACATCGTAAACCTATTAATTAGTTCACATCTACAAACTTTTAATAATGTATGCCGATTAATGACGGCAACACTAGCATAAATTTTATTATAAAGATCTGCCATGTCTTCTATTGGTTCTTTGTACACTTCACTTTTTAAAAATCCCCATAAAATAAAAGTCTAATGGAGTAATGTCAGGAGATCGAGCAGGCCGTCTAAGTACTCCATTGGTACCAATCCGTCTTCCTGGGTATGTTTGATTAAAATAATTAACAACGTTGTGATGATTATGTGGGCCTGCTCCATCCCGATGAAACCACATATTATCCAACTGAGTGGGCAAATTCCTTAATGGTACTTGTAAATCATATTGCAAAAATTGTAAATATCTTTTACCTGTTAATTTGGGTTATTTTCTACTTGATGTAATACCAATGCAATATTTTCATCGGTTGCAGTTCTTTTTCTTCTTGTTGTTTTTGGTTTCTTAAAACCTCTATCATTTTTCAAATTAGAACATAAACTTACAAAAGTTTTCCAATCTGGTAAAAGTCAGTCAGGAAAACGTATTCATATAAACTTACAGCTCTTGAAGCATTTTTACGACACTCCCCATAAATTAAAATCATGTTTAATGTATCTTCATTTGTATGAGAAACCATATTTAATAATAAATATTCACAAGGACAACAATAATAGGTGCAATAATACAGTTCTATTGACACACCAATAAACAAAATGTGATTGAAATTGAGAAATGTCAAAACTATTATTCCAAAGGTAACTTTAATTGTATGTAATTTATAAGGTATAAGGGTTATTATACTCACTAGATAATATTAAATATTTTTAATCACAATCTAACCTAATAACTAAGCAATTATATGAAAAATTCTTTAAATATGTTCTTCTAAAATTTGTAAATTAAATACAGATTGTCCCACTTAAAGGACTGAAATGTTGAAGAGATTACAATTATTCAATATTGGCAAATGCCAACATTTGGACTCAAAGATCTCGAAAACGGTTAGTTTTATGGTATTTTTTTTTAGAACATAATCTGCTTAGAAATGCATTTTCTTCCACATAAAACCCATTTCAAAGTTTCTCCCATCAACATATTTCTTTAGAACACAGCGCCATATACATACTGATATATTAAAAAAACAATTATATTCAAAAATAAAGCTCTCTTTATGCTCTACAAATTGGCTTTTACAGAATTAAAATATCTCTATTCGTTTAGAATATATCCGGCCTGGGAGTTTTTATTGGGACACCCTGTATATAATATACGGCTGAACTCTGGTGTTTTCACCCACCAGTTTCAGATAACATCTCTTACATCTCCTTGCTCAACTATACCAAATAAATAATTTCTCCAAATTTTTAATAATAAATTATTTATTTTTTATTTGCCATACTTTTTATTTCTTACCGCAAAAGTATTTGTTTCCTCTAATAATGTATTTATTTGCTTATGTGAATCATAAAATTCTCGATTCAAAACATTATATTTATCTGTGTGTGAAGACCGTCTCTGGCATAACTACTTTTGTGCCGGGATCTGACAACAGTAAAAAATGTGGGGAGACGTTACTGTCAAACTATTCACTGTTTTATCAAGTAGTTTGAGGCGTTTTCTCCCATTTTGCAGTTTCCACACTGACCTATCGAAATCGAATAGGGCAAGCTCTAAGTTTACTGTAATTTTTTATTTTCCTCACCTGTGTCTGGATCTATTATTGATATTGCTTTAGGCCTCCGCTTGTTCTGCCGTCTTTCGAAAGGCTGAAGTTGAGGGGCATTAGTAACTAACTGTACGTGTTGGATAGTAGTCTGTGTGGGGTTTGCAGGCTGCACTGCTCTCTGTAACCTAGGCGGCCACCGGTCTAAAGCGCAGTACATAAGTAAAACAACAATGACTCCCTAGGAACACAAAATTTAATATGGGCTCTATTTGATTGGCGACATTCTGTAAGATGCGATTTAAGATACCTAAACCGTTTTCAGCTAATCCATAATAGTTTAGCTTAGAAAGAAGGTTATCTGTCTGATTATTGCCCACCAATTAAAGTAATTGAAATATAGGAAGAGCACACGATTTCAAAGAAGCAAGTGAAGGCGAACGGCACCTTCGATTATAACTGTCACCCCTGACTTCCAAGCTGTCTTTGTCTTATTTACAGAAGGCATAACATTCGTCCCCACGCACATTGTGGCATATTCTGTATTTCAATCTGTTTCGATTCTATTATCAAAGTAAGTACCGCATGAAAAAATACCAAAACAGTTATAAGCATGAAAAATATTTTGATATTACAAGTAAATAATGTGGGAAGGCATTACTGTCAAACTGTTAACTGTTTTATCGAACAGCTTGAGGCGTTTCCTTCCGTTCATTTTGCACAGCCTCCACACTGACCTATCAAAATCGAATAGGGCAGCTCTAGGTTTATTGTGCGTGTAACTTTTTATTTGTATTTTTCATTTTCCTTACCTGTATCTGGATCTATTATCGATATTGCTTTAGGCCTCCGCTTGTTCTGCTGCCTTTGAAAGGGCTGGTGTTGAGGGGCATTCGTAACTAACGGTACGTTTTGGATAGTAGCCTGTGCGGGGTTGGGATTTGCAGGCTGCGCTTGCGGAAGGGGACCCGTCCTCTGCATTATCGACTGATTGTAATAATCTAAAAAGAAAATCGTATCACAATCCACATGGTATTTATTTTTCCGTGAAATTATAAATCTATAGGCAAAATATTATCTCGCATTGCAATAATATTTATCTTCAAAATCATACAAAGGATGTACGGAAAGTAAGAAGAATTTAAGTTAAATATAACCTTCTAGGTCAAATTGGGCACTTTCAGACGAAGGTATATTTGGTTTAATTTGTTCCATTTGATCTCAAAAAGCTAAAGAACTGCATCTTTTTACTTTCTGTGTGGTGAGTTTTCAGTTCCTTTTAAGTGCATATTTTCAAACAGCAATTTTCTGCATTTTCAAGTGTATTTAAATATCAAAACAAGCTAACCATTATACTATTTGCCGAATTACTACACTTTCTATATAATTGTTGCATATTCTATAGGATAATCTTCGCAGGTTTTTGGCAAATAATTTTCAAATATTAGTTTTAAATATTTTTTGTTTAATTACAAAACATAAAATAATAGATTTTCTTAAAATTAAAAAAAATTAATAATTTTTTTATTCATTGACCGATTTTGTTCAAAAACAATAGGGTTTTTCCTCTAGCTAACACTAACTTACTGTCCAAATTTCAAAACTATCGGACGTTTCATTCTTAAGTTATTGTGCTTACAAGAAACGTGACGGATGGCCAGACATTTTGAAAGTAATTGGAACATGTTCTTTATAGGATTTTGCAAACGGCAGAAAAAAAATTGTGTAAAAATATTAATGAAATCTTTGCATTCTTTCGATAATCTGAATTCTGGTTATGCTAGCAATTTAAAATCCTAAAATGAATTTGTCTAATTTCTCATTTAACAATTCTAACACTAGCACCCACACAGTCCCCTACGGCCATGCAGATTAAACTAATATCTACATAACCCCCTACGATCATGATGATTCAGTTAAAAATGAGAACAAAGGTATAAAATGAATTTATTTCTTAAAAAAATTTCATTCTAATGGATTATATTTTCATGAAATCTTTTTTAAGGCAAGGTAGATAAATAAATTCATTTTATGCCTTTGTTCTCATTTTTAACTGAATCTTCATGATCGTAGGGGGTTATGTAGATATTAGTTTAATCTGCATGGCCGTAGGGGACTGTGTGGATGCTAGTGTTAGAATGAGAATTGTCAAATAGAAAATTAGACAAATTCATTTTAGGATTTTAAATTGTTAGCATAACCAGAATTCAGGTTATCAAAAGAATGCAAAGATTTCATTAATATTTTTATTCAAATTTTTTTCTTTTAGTTATAGATAGTTATTTTTTCTGCTGTTTGCAGAATCCTATAAAGAATATGTTTCAATACAAGTATAAGCAAACAAATAATAATTAATTTTTAAACATTTTGAAAGTTGCTCAGAATTCGATCACCAACACAGTGATATGAAAATTTTTTCCTTACGAGCAGTATTACCGGTTTTAGAAATGTGCGGATCAAGTGCAATACACTCTTCGTTTTGTATTTGCAAAGGGTATAATAATGATCTAATTTCTGACCATTTCAGAAATTTAATAATAATAATAATAAGTTACTTATTGATTGCATTAATATACAATGTAATAAAATACAATCAAAAGGCCATCGACCTAGGTCCTTCAGCCAAGAAGATAATATTATATATAACATTTTGTATTAAAAAAAAAATATGGTGGGAAACAAAAGATTGATTACATACATAAATTGTAAAAAAAAAAAATCCAGAAATTTAAATAAATTAATTTAATTACTATCTAAATAAGGGCCTGCTTTACTATGAAAAATCACTTTTTGTCTAAAATTTATTTAGTTAATAAAATTATGTGAAAATTCAAATATCTCGAAAACTACAGATTTTTCGAAAATTGTTTTTATCATAAAAGTTGCTTAGAATGTAATATCCCATCACACGCACCTCTTTTCAAGATTTCTACGGTCGAAAAATGCAGGGATATCTATATCACGATTTGTACAAACATATTTTTACTCAAAACTTACGTCATTTATCCGGAAGTATCTGAAATAATAAACACTATACGAAAAAATGTTTCAAACAAAAGTTGTAGAATTGGATAGGGGCAGTTCGGCAGCATGTCACTTTGACTTTGGGTGGAGGGGGTTAAGGTCATTCAAGGTCAAATTCGCTTTTTTAAATGGGAACCCCTATGTTTTTATTGCAAATTCGGATTGTTTGACTAAGAATAGACTACTTTTGTTCCAAACATTTTTTCCGAAATTGTCATTTTTTTTAGTTATCTGGCAAGAAAAAATAAAAATTTTAGAGCTTTGTGATTTTTCTACTCGAAAAAGAAGTTTGGGCAAAAACTGCAAGAGGCAAAAATAGTTTGAAATCATTCGGGGAATATTCTCACATTTTTTCCGAATTGTCTAATTCCTTTGCAGAAAAGAGCATTGTGGAGATTTCAAGTGGATCAAAAAGGGCAGTGGACAATTTCGAAAAAATTTGAGAATATTTCCGGGATGATTCCAAACTCTTGCAATTTCTTCTTCTTTTTCAAGTAAAAGTTCTAAAATTAGAATTTCAGAAAAAATGTTTGGAACAAAAGTAGTCTATATTTAGTCAGACAACCCGAATTTGCAATAAAAAACAGGGGTTACCATTTAAAAAAAAAAAACGAATTTGACCCTTCCACCCAAAATCAAGGTGACATACCGTCCGAACTGCCCCCATCCAATTCTGCACCTTTTGTTTGAAACATTTTTTTGTAGAGTGCTTATCACCCGAGATATTCGAAAGTTTCAGGTTAAAAAAAAAATATCCGGTATATTCTAGTCAATACCTTTTACAGAATTCAAATACCTCTTTGAGTTACCGAGATGATGGCCCGGGAATTTTCAATCGGGCACCCTGTATACTTATTGAAAAGGTTGTGGGATAAATAATCCTTACTTTAAATGGATTAGTTAACAATAAGCACTGTTGAGATTCATTTGATATTAAATTATGTATTCTGCCACTTTGTCTCGTTTAAAACACACAATATACTTACAATTAACAGACGCTGGTGCTTGAGTGGGTGGCGGGTTATACTGGTACGAAGTTATATGTTGACCATACATTGGTATAGTTGGTTGTACAAAACCAGGCGGCCGTTGTCCATAATACGGCACCGTGTTAGCTGTGGGAATGTACATGGGCTGGATCTGGACATACTGGGTCTGAGCCCCGAACATGGTTTGTGGTGGCTGGAAATGATTGTGAAATGTGACAACTAGAATTTTAATGGTATCAATAACTGATCCAACAAAGAATTCAGAACTCTTCAAATTTGATATTCAGGCAAACTGATTAAATTCAAATCAAGGTCGATCCGGCCAACCAATTCAGAAATCGAAAGCTTCTGAGCGGTACCTTTAAATGAATTAATAATAATAATAATAATAATAATAATAATAGGTCTTTATTTTCCATTAGGCGGATACAGATGTATAAAAAAAATATTATGTGGGGCAAATATGTAGCTAGATAAAAAAATTTGGAATTGTTCTGAACTGCCTCCATTGGATCGGAATGAATTTAATGTTTACATAATATATATGACGGCAAGTATGTGACAATTTGGAAAAAATACAATTTTACTGTTTTTCTGGAGAATCCTTTATCCATAACTATTCAAGATTATTTATTTTACATATTATAAGTGTACTTCAAGAGGAATCTTTTACGTAATTGTCACAAAAAATATCAAAAGACGGCAGCAAACTCAACATGCCTTTCGTCAATCAACTTCACATCATCTGGAGATAATTTAAAAATTTAAACTAGCCTTTAAACATCTCCACAGGATGCCACCTTGGTTAGCGCAACAAGTGTCCAGTTGAGAAAACACGTTTAATTGTAAATAAAGCAGAACTCTATTCTAAACAAAGATTCAAAATTAACGCTATTTGTTCGAAATCAAAGCGCGCTGTGTAGAGCTTGTGTTGCTTTGTAAAACAGAGTGGAGAGAGAGGGTACAAGGTGTGTGACAAGGACGAAGAGCCTACCGTCTACAAGGCAACCAAACCGCGACTCCCGGCAAATCGACGGCTTCTCTTCTCTATTTATTAAATACTAAACTCTTTGGCTATAGCACTGAGTAGCGTGGTTATAGTACTGACGGGAGTCATTGTCATATTAATTGTCTTCAAACTATTGTTATCGTTATTAGGATTTAACTTAATTAAAATATCAAGTACACTGTAGGCTAAAGTAAGTATGTAAATCATTTTCTATTAATAATATACTGTTGCAGATATGTTTTAAAATAGAAAATAAAATTTAAATTTTTTAGGTTATAATTAATAATGAAAAATCAATACAATGTAAACATGTAAACAACAAATACGCAACAAATCTACCGAGCACTACCGCCAACATGATGGAGAAAACATGAAAATCTCTAAAATTGAATTCTCATTAGATACGTCATCATTTACCGCCTTGTTATTTTGAAAACCAATTTTTTCCTGCATGCGATTATTAGGACTTTCTTTAACATGATATATGAAATATATATTTAGTATATTTTTTGATGGTATAATATTTTATAAATTTTGTTGAAGGAAACGACCCTATTGTAGTAAAAGATCCAAATTTAATTTTAGTGAAAACATTTTTACAATCGGATTATTCTAGCGAAAGACGTCGATTTATTTCGGAGAACTACATATAGCTATCGTGGGTTGAATATGAGTCACATCCTTCAAATCCAGCAGTGTTTAAAATTGTATATTAACTGATTTCATATACTATCTCCAAGAATATCAAAACGATAATTGCCAGACGTATGAAAACATATTCCCAGTACATAAGAAATACTATTCACCATCACAAATTTGCCAACTGCATAATATTAGTTGGGGATAGATAAGTATGTGCAAGTGATATGCATAGGGCTGAAAGTGAACGGTTTCTGAATCCCCTACTAATAGGAAAATCATGTGCTTTAAGTACTTAAAGGCAATCTCTATGTTTTTTACAGTAATTTTCAATTTTACCATCTAAACATTAGTGGTGCAGAAAAAAGTATTATGGTCATTGTATACAATGCCACTGTTATTTTTTCAAGAATTCTAGAAGAAGAAAAAACAGAAGAAAACTTGTAATAATGGCTTTAAAAAAGTAGTATGGTTCTACTACATCAATTGATAATATTTTGTACTTACCCGATTATTATGATTAGGCATCCTCTGTGTCTGATTCCCAGGGCCAGCGGTTCTAGCGTAGTATGTTCCTTGGCTGGACCGCATCTGCTGTGGCACATACTAAAAACCAAAGGACATAATAAATACCATGCCGTAATTAAATTAACTTAAGGCCGAATTATTACTCGTAATGAAACAGATAATCCTTCCTTATCAACAATTATAGTAGATAACAGCATAATCTTTACCTTCACATATTCAAGGACTATATGAATAGAAAATAGTTTGCAAAATTTCCAGTGAAGTGAACAAAATTTAATAGGGAGTGTATCATATCATATTGGAATATGAAAATAAACAACATATATGTTGATAAGAAATGCATAAAAAATGACTCATGGAACACAATGTTATCAAAGAATTTACATCAGATTTTATTTCAAATAATTTAGGACTATGAAGTTACATATAAAGTGTGGAATTGAGTAACAATGTGCAAAAAAATTAAGAAACTAGAGTAAACATTAAAAAAAATTATGCTGTTAACCCTAAGGTAATTTTATCTTACAATCATAAAAAATGGATCAATTTTTCTTTTCTCCCTCTTCGCCAACTTACTACTTGCACTTTTGATATAATTGCTGTACATTCCATAGGATACTCGTCGCAATTTTTTCTTTTTTGGAAATAATATTAGTTTTAGACATTTTTTGTTTCATTACAAAACATAAAAAAATGTTTCCAAATTTTAAAAATTAAATAACATTTTTATTTATTGATCACTTTTGTTCAAAAACAATATGGTTCTTCTTTTAGCTAACACTAACTTACTGTCCAAGTTTCAATACAATCAAACTTTCCGTTCTTAAGTTACCGTGCTTACAAGAAATGTGACGGACGGACAGACGGTCTGACATTTTGAAAGCTGTTCAGAATTCGATCACCAACACAGTGATATGAAAATTTTTTCTCTGCGGGCAATATTGCCGGTTTTAGAAATGTGCCGATAGAATGCAATATACTCTTCGTTTTGTATTTGTGAAGGGTATAATAATGACAAGAGGCAAACATCTAGACACACTTTTTTTCTTATGGCTTAAGAGCAAATGTGCAAAATCGACTATTTTGAATATCTGCTAACAATGGTGGTATACTGAGGAATATATTGTACTAATCACCGTAGATAGAGGTCACAAGTTCCCAAAGTGGGTTGATTTTGGGCCAGGGGCCATGGAATAACAAAGATTTTTTAACCAAATGAATATCTGCTAACAACTCGGCTGTCCCATGTCAAAACACTATAAACCATTTAACAAATTGTTCACCAGAGCACAAAAACAAACAATTACATTTTATCAAAACCCTATTATATTTGAAAGAAATGTTAATATAGGGTGAATTCATCCTATATTAACATTTCTTTCAAATATAATAAGGTTTCGACAAAATGTAATTGTTTGTTTTTGTGCTCTGGTGAACAAATTATTAAATGGTTTATACAGTGTTTTGACTAGGGACAGCCAAACTGCGGTATATGATAGTCTGTATAATTCTGGGTTGACAAAAAAAAGTGACAATTTTTTGTTGGTACAGGAAAAAACGCGGCAAATTTAAAAATGATGATGATCCAACCGAATGAATACCACTTGTACTTTGCGGCAAAACATTTTTTATAACTATTTGAGACCATGTACAAAAAGTTACAATTTTCCCATGGTCCAAAAAAAAGTTACAAGGCCATTTCAGACACAGAATGAAGCAAAAATTGAAAATTTCGCAAAGCACCTATAAAATGGAAAGTCCTCGACAAAAAACGCTAAAAATTGGCGTCTGTCTTCGGGTTATCATAAGAACTGACATACGTAAAAGTTACGCCTTTCTGCCTGCCCCATACGCCTCCGAGGACCCATAAATACAGGTTCAGAAATGACGTCATTTTTAGAGGCAGAAAGGTGTAACTTTTTTGTATGTCATTTCTTATGATATCCCGATGGCATATGACAATTTTTAGCGTTTTCCGCCGAGAACTTTCCATATTATAGCTGCTTTGAGAAATTTTCAATTTTTGTTTAATTTTAGAGTCTAAAAGGGCTTCTACCTTTTTTTGACAATGGGAAAATTGTAACTTTTTGTACACGGTCTCAAATAGTTATAACAAATGTTTTGCCGTAAACTAGAAGTGGTATTCATTTGGTTGGATCATGAACAATTTTTAAATTTGCCGCGCTTTTTCTTGAACCAGCAAAAAAAAATGTTTTTATCAACTAGAATTATGCAGACTATCGTTACCGCAGTTGTTAGCAGTTATTCATTCGGTTCAAAAATCTTTATTATTCCATGGCCCCTGGGCCAAAATCAACCCACTTGGGGGGCTTGTGACCCCCTACCTAGGGTGATTAGCATAATATATTCCTCAGTATACCACCATCGTTAGCAGGTATTCAAAATGGTCGATTTTGCACACTGGCTCTTAAGCTATTATACTTAAACTAAATAAAAGTTTCCTCCATCTTTATGCCTCAGAGTTATGAACCATTACAAGAGGCAGATATGTTAATTGTTTGCAGAATAAAACTCAGAATTATACCGAATTACGTATTATGTAGTTTTAAATCTATCAATTTGTTATCGACTGAAAATGCTGAAAATTATACACTTGCTATAATTTTGTTTATTAAACATCTCGAATATATACAATACATATTCTTGAGCAATTAAAGCTTTTTCCGATCCCAACATTTAATATAAACCAAGACTAAACATCAAATTGTCAATGATAACAAAATGTTCAGAATATCCTGTAACACAACAGCGACTTCAGGATGAAAGAAATAAATTCTATAAAATCTTACTTATTTTCTTTCTATTTGTGAAGTGGGATTTTCTCGCCTCCATGGTTTCACGATAAATATATGTACAGGAGACTTAATGAATCTGCTGTCCATATCTGCAGAAATATAGAGGGTGTTGTATTTAAAATAACAAAATTGATGTCACTTCCGCGAAAACCGGAAGTGGTATTGAGTACCACACTACCACGAGTAGACTATAGTTCCAGCTAACTGCTCCATAAATTTGGTTTCCTAATTTTGAACGGTTTGCGAGATACAAATTTGTTCGTGAACTACTACAGAGCTGTTTTTTGAAAAAAAAAAAAGTTAACATAAGTTTAATTGTCTAAATGCAGAATTAGAAGGCCAATCGGACCATGTGAAAAGAAATGTAGGTTTCTATTTAACATAAAAAAGTTTGTATCCTCAGACATACTAGAAAAGTTCTACAAAAGCCGTTCTCGTCGGCATTTTCATCAAACTAAAAATTGGTTGAGGAGGAGTGTGTCGAATATCGAACTAATTTGTACAATCCAGTGGCTTAATTACTAAGGGGTTTATTTTTGGCAGACAAAACCATTAGACATTATTTATTTTAACACGTACTTACCATGTGGTTTATTTGCTGTTGCGGCAACGTCTGGACCTTTATGTCAGTGTTCGGCGGAGTCGACGCTTGGTTTGGAGGCACCGAAGGAGCTATACTCCTCAGACCTGGCCCCTGATTCCCCCCCTGATTAGGCGGCTGCGGCACATACGTCCCCGTAGGGGTGGAGACCGGGAACCCGTCAGCTCCTTAAAAAAAAAAGAAAATCATTAATAACTAAGCTCGAAAATTACCGAATAGTAATTTTATAACACCATATTTCAAAGCCGCTTGTTGTAAACAATCAAAATTGTATTTTTTTGCACTTTTTCTTCAATATAACTGGCTGTATAGTTCTTGTTACAAAGAAAGTAAAAAAAAAACAAATTGCGAAAAAAACAAAATTTATCCGAACCTTTTTGGTTAATTCGCCAGGGTACAAAACATAAATTAAAGAACTATTGCAAAGCCGAAAATTGAACTGTCGATTGTTTAAATGCTTTCTGTAGTTTATTTATGTACTTTTCGGCGACATTAACAAAAACAATTTTTTTTAAATCCATTTTTTCCGTCTAATCTCTTTTAAACAAATTCATATGACTGATTTGCCCAAAAATTAAAAGTTATTAAGATGTATCAAAAGCACATAAAAGGGAAAAGATTTAAAAAAAGAATAATTTTGTCTATGCCAATTGGGATTCAAGATCATTTTTTACGTTTTAGTCTTTTATAAACAAATTAGTAAATGACGTACAGACTTGAAATTTGCACTGAACATTTGTTAATGATTAAAACTCTTCGCTAAACATGTTATATTTTTAATTGTAGGAAAATTATCAAGCAGAAATTGTCCGATAATGAATCGAAACGACAATGTCGCGCCTATCGGAGCTTTTTCACGGCCAAATTATAACTTGAAATACCACCCTTTAATTTCATCGCAACACAGTGTCTTTTCTATTTTGCAGATTTTAGTTTTAATCACTTTTAAAATTAATTTCAATGATACTGTGAAAATTTCAAGCTGAAATTTTAACTTCCATTTTTTTTAAATCGCTCATAAGTAATCCTAGAATGCCAGGTGTCATCTCAACATACGAAAGGTTTCTGAGCGAACTTTTTATTGAGAAATAAAATTGATTTTGTTTTAGTTCTTTGTATACCACTGAGTTCATTAGTCATTTAAAAATTCACTGTATCACGTGAATTTTAACAAAGCATTGTTCGCAGCGTACAATTTTAAGGCTATTTTAAGAATTAATATTAGCCTAGAATAGAACAAAGAAAAAATAGCTTTTTAAGAAATTGGCTAACATTATAATGTCAACACCACGTAGGTTCGTTGTTTAATGCAATTAGAACTCATATTAACCTGCCAGTCATAAATATACACAGAAATAATTCAGTGTCTGAGAAACCAATTTCTTTAAATAGGATTCTGCCAAATCATTTTAACCAAATACGATTAAATGTAATGATCAAACCTTATACGTTATTTGGATTCCAATAAATGTGAAAAAAAAACATTTTATTAAGAAAAATTCATATGAACATATGTCCGCAACGGCTTAAATTTTTTGCAACAGGGTATTGAATTTTTTTCTCTAATTGTTATTTTTTAATATCTCAGAAAGTGTTTTAGATATTATTTTCAATGTTGGTATGTGTTAATAGGATGTAGAATCACATATTTTAATTAGAAAAATTATTTATCGCTCCACCAGTGGCGTCCCTGCGAGCATGTCCTCTGATATTTTTTAAAAAGTGGTACGCCACTGACATTTTTCTTAATTAACCTGAGCAATTCTACATGAAAACGGCCTCTTGCGTTTTTCTCGTCAGACGCACAGTTCTCGATTAAAACAATTAAATTCATATTGAAACTAATTACACAGGCACACACATAAAAAAAAATTGTCGATTACACGGACCAGACCAATCATCTTCAGTGTATTTTGGCTTTCTGAATCCAAATCCGGTGTCAGTTTTGCCCCACCATGTCCCAATTTTTCTCTATCCTCAGAAAATCGTTAGAAAAATGCAATTTTCCCTTTTTTGAGTATAGAAAAAAATTGTAACGTGGTGGGGCAAAAATGACACCTGATTCGGATTCAGCAAGCCAAAACACACTGAAGATGATTGGTCTGGTCCGTGTAATCGACAATTTTTTTTGTGTGTGTGCCTAAGAGAGAACTCTGCGTCTGACGAGAAAAACGCTAGAGACCGTTTTCATGTAGAATTGATCAGGCTAATCACGAAAAATATCGACATGGAAAAATGTCAGTGGCGTACCACTTTTTTGGTAAAAAATATCAGCCAATATCATGCTCGCAGAGACGCGAGCTGGTGGCGCGATAAAATAATTTTTCTAATTATATCCTATTAACACATACCAAAATTGAAAATGATATCTAAAATACTTTCCGAGATATTAAAAAGTAACGATTAGAAAAATACAAAAAAATAATTTTATGGCTAATATTTTGATTATTTATCAGCATCCTCGATAACAAAATTTGTGTGACGTGACCAGTGATGCAAAATTTCATGAAACTTAAAATTGGCGAAAATTTCCGTGACATTTTTGTGAAAGTTTCGAAATTCATCTGAAATTTATGAAATATCTGAAATATAAAATTAAACATTAAGTATCATGAAACTTTCGTGAAATTTCAATGAAACTTTCATTTTATGAAATTTAATTGAATAATTCCCTAATATTAAGAAAGTTAAGTGAAATTTCATTGAAATAATTTAAATGATGAAACTTAAGTTCTGTATAATACTCGCAATTTTTTAAACTTCCGAGAGATAAAGAGTAATAAATCCCACTTTTGAAACTAGTTTCATACATTTTTATTTTTCAATGTTTTTCTTTAATATAAAAAAATATATTTTGTTTTCTCCGCAATAAGATTAGAACAAATATGTTCGTGAACAGTAAAAAACAAATAAATTTAAAAGAATTTTTTAAGCAATGGTTTTCTTTTAAAACTGAATTGCACTAAAAAGTAGAAAATAATTTTTATATAGTGATTAAATTACAAAATGATGATGAAAAAGAAAACCATTGGATGCTCATAAAATATAATATCTTACCTTTATCAACAATCAGCATTGTAATAGAACGTTATGAATAATATGTTGTAATATAACAGCGACAGAAATACTTTATGAGCGCCTAAAGGTTTTCTTTTTCATCATTTTGTAGTTTAATCACTGAATAAAAATAATTTTATATTTTTTAGTACAATTCACTTTTAAAAGAAAACCATTATTTTAAGAATTTATTTTTTATTTTTTTCTGTCTGCCTCATTTTCTTTAATTCAGATGCCATCATTTCGATTACTCTTGTCAAACTTTTTCATTTGATACTCATATCCAGGGGGTTGTAAAGAAATAGGTAATCCATTTTGTGTCGGCCGCCATATTGGACTTAAAATAACGTCACACTGCTTATCGTATTCTACTTGCCATACCCTTTCATTTGATACCCATGCCAAGGAGATTGTAAAAAAATATGTGATCCGCCATTTTGTGCCGGCCGCCATATTGGATTTAGAATGACGTCACACAGCTTATTGTATTCTACTTTATATGCCCTTTCATTTGATACCCATGTCGAGAGGCTTGTCAAGAAATAAGTAATACGCCATTTTGTGTCGGCCGCCATATTGGATTTAGAATAACGTCACTCAGCTTATTGTATTTTACTTGTCATACCCTTCCATTTGATACCTATGCCGAGGGGGTTGTAAAAAATAGGTGATCCACCATTTTGTGCCGGCGACCATTTGATTTAGAATGTCACACAGCCTATTGTACCACTTTATATACTATTACCCTTTCATTCGATACTTATGTCAAAGGGGTTATCAAGAAAAATGTAATCCGCTATTTTGTGGTGGCCGCCATATTGGATCTACCATAATATTGAATATGCTATATTGTATTGTCTCTAGAACCAAAGTTGTGTGCAAAATTTCTGCATGATTGGATATAGGGACGTGGTCAAAAATTCGATCACCAGATTTGAACATACATACGTACATTTCGAGCTAAAGAAGACCATTGAAAAAAAGAATACATTTTTCAAACTACAGGAGTAGGTAATTTGTTAATATATTTACAAAATCTCCTGGGCCCCTATTCTTCCACTCCCTGATTCAAGAATAGTAGTTTCTTATTAATGCAAAAATAATAGAACCTGGGAAACTAGCAATGAACGAAAGAAATGAAAAGCAGGGATTCTTATACCTGAATACTGAATAGCTAACCTAACCTCTAAAATAAATGTTTTAAAACAGACTTTACCTCATTGGTTGAAAACAAATTAAAAAGGCGCGCGAAATTCAAATTTCATTTGATGTGACTGAAATACAGATTTTGCAGCTGAAACTTTCACGAAAGTTTCAAAAATGTGGTAATTTTCAGATTAATCAGAAACTTTCATAAAATTCAGATATTTCAGAAATTTATGAGGGTACGTTGAAACTTTCAGAAATTTCAAATTGAAATTGAAAGTTTCAAATTGAAATTTGAAATTTTGCATCACTGGACGTGACAGGCAGAGGGTTACCGGACGAGCGCGACAATGTGTGGCACAGGGGTGGGAGGGGGGCAGGGGGACAAAAATTGACAAAAGCGTGACATCAGCTATGAATAGTACCACAGGTTAAAATTAGATCAAATCAAAACTTAGATGTGATTGTAGAAGTATATTGGACAAACGAAACGTCCAATGATTACAAGATTCAAGGAACATACGGTCCATCTCAAAAATGGAAAACTGAACAGTCTAGTCTTGCACTACCGATAACAAGAAAGTTTTTTCTGTCTAGTAATACAAAAAGTTTGTATCGCCGAAAAGAGAACTTCATTACGACAAAAAAATACATGTTACCGTTTAAAAAAAGTTAATGTCAGAAAATAATTGGCACCCATGATGTGTGCAAGCAGTAAAATCCCTTGGCGCATTTCATATTAAAAAAAAAAAAATGGCACAGCTACAGATTATATCTCGCATATACCCAAACCTGTACATTGTAAATACACAGCTACACTGTAACTATGCAATTCAATATAGTAAGGAACCAGCATGTAATAGGGTGCGAGCATTGTATGACAAACATAACCTCAAATATTACAGTTTTGTAAGTTTATACTCATTTTTAATGTTTTTATTCGCATTTCTAGATTGGTACCTGTGTAACATTAATGAACTCTCTCGAATGCATATAATGTTTTAATAATTGAATATTAAAAATAGACCGCTAATTATAGGCTGGATTTCCAACCTGTAAGTATCAGTATTAGATAGCGGGCTGTACAAATTTCCTATGGATAAGATACATGAAAATCTCTGTATGGGGGAGTAAGTACTACCACAGATCTACAGGGAGCCATTTTTCATAGTATAAGCAAATTCTGTCCGCGCCATAGAATTTTGGCGTCAGTTCCGGTCACGATTTTTTGTTTTCTTAAGTCATCGAATACACGAATAAAACTTACGTCAAAATGTAGGTTTTGAAGTATACGATGAAATTATAGTGGGGTGCCAGGCTTAATTTTTCCCGCAACCCTGATACACTCTCAATTAAAGTTTTTTTTTTGCGTTTTTTTAAGTCATCGTACTTTTTTTAATTAAAGTACAAGCCTTCTAGTTATTAAAAAAATGAAGGTGCCTCTTCTTATTTGCCCGCATCCCCTCATAGCTGCTTCGTATCTAATTACCATAAGGCCAATAAGCACAGGTTAAATCTATGAATAGAATATATATTTTTTTAGATATCTAGGTAATTTATGATTTTTCATTAAGTATTAATAATCTAAATTTAATTCATTTTAAAATAATTATTATCAGTTATTATGACATACAGGGTGAGTGAACTCACCCTGTATGTCATAATAACTGATAATAATTAATTTAAAATGAATTAAATTGAGATTATTAATAACGAAAAATCATAAATTACCTAGATACTAGATATATAAAAAACATGTGTTCTAATTCATAGATTTGGTCTGTGCTTACACATAAGAAGGGACACCCTCATTTTTTTAATAACTAGAACGCTTGTACTTTTAATTTTTTTTTTAAATCATCCATGTATTCGATGACTTAAGGAAACAAACAAACAAAAAACTTTAATTGAGCGTGTATCAGGGTTGCGGGCAAATTAAGCCTGGCACCCCACTATAATCTCATTGTATACGCCAAAACCTACATCTTGACGTAAGTTTTATTCATGTATTCGATGAATTAAGAAAACATAAAAAATCGTGACCGAAAGTGGCGCCAAAAGTCTATGACGCGGGCAAAATCTGCTTATATGAAAAGTGGCCCCCTGTAGGTCTGTGGTAGTACTTACTCACTCACACAAAGTTTTTCATGTATCTTATCCATAGAAAATCTGTACAGCCGGCTCTCCACTTACATATTTTTAAATATGAATGATTGAAATTATATGCATCCTATCCGAGAAAGTTCAATAATGTTACACAGGTATCAATCTAGATATGCGAATAAAAACATTAACAATGAGTATAAACTTACGAACTGAACTGCTTTCAGCGAGAACCTGATGATGGCAGATGAGATTCTGCCGATACGTTAGACAACCGTAGCTCGTGCAGGAGCCTATCAACTACGCGGGAAAACACACGGAAGCACAACACACTTCGTTCATCACCCGTGAAAACCTAAGAAACAATACATTATATACTATATTTATAAATTAAATTAATTATTATAATTATTACTAGTCATGGGTTAAAAACCGACATCTTGCAGATTTAAGCCAATGGTATTTTTGTAATTACCAAGTGGTAATTAATCGATAACAAAGAAATCAGCTTACAGGTTTAGAATGTCTGCCTTTGGACCTCCACTAATCGGCCATTTTTAAATAATTTATGACAATTTGAATAATAATGCATATATTTTAACGAAATCTTGCAAGAATAAGCAACCCCTCGTGGAGCTAAACCATCAAGCCAAGTTTCAAGTAAAAGTATTTATAATAACGTCCAAATGAAATTGCGAATTCGAAAATTGAATCGTCAATTGTTTTCTGTACTTTTCGGTGATATTAACAAAAATAAACTTGAATTTTTAAATTCAACTCCTTTTAAACTTTTCTAATATTTTTAAAAAACAAATGCATCTTACTCATCAATATTTTGACCAAAAATAATTTTTGATATACTAAAATAAAAGTACAATAAAAAAAAACGAACCATTTTTTAAAGCACACCAATTGGGAACCGAGATATGATATTTTTTTGCATTATGACCATTTATAAAAAAGTGACTGAACATTTCCCAATATTTAAACTGTTGATTATGTCTTTAGCCACAAAATTGCAGCCTATCTTCCCTTTAAAGTAATTGTGCTTACTCGTAGATTTTAGTTTTTCTGCCAAATTTTAAGGTGAACTATTTATTTCAACAATTTTGTGACAACTAAAATTTTAATTTCTATTTTTTCTTAATAGCTCTTTTAGTAATTGAAATAAAAATGTTCAGATGACCAAAACGGTTGGTTTGGACAAATCTACTTTTGGCAGTTCTGTTGTGAACAAATAAAAGCTTTTCATCATACGAATTTGATGCAAAACTTTTTACTACACTTCTTGCAATGTTTACAGGTTCCAGCAAAAAATTGCTATAGTAACACAGTTCCCGAGAAATTTTAGTTTTACTACAATACAACTGTAAAACACACAAGTTATTTAGTAAAGTTTCAACTATTAAGAAAATTTCTCATATTACTTTCTTTGTCTGCCATGCTCTAAACGAACATAATTAATAATGTTTAGCTCATACAATGTGGCGTGCTGGCTCCTCTACTAATAGATTCATACATGAAAAAAATACCTCGAGAGCGATTATTGAACATTTCCAACAGACAAAAAAAACGCACTTGTTATAAATCACTTGACCGGATGACCACAAAGGTCCGCGAGGATCTACTGGCTTCAAAACTGTAATGTCTAGTAGACGATATTAATCCCCTTCCCACCCCTTAAGGGGTACACACTCTAGGTATATTGCTAAACCCTTTTCCAATACTAATACTAGAGACAAGGTGCAATAAACAAATAAGAGGTACTTACTATTGCTGGTCTGGGTAATAGGCTGGTATCTATAAACTATGTTAAGGTGAATATAACGTCAGAAAAATGAGAATAAATTAAA
The DNA here is from genome assembly GCA_963583905.1 of Stenurella melanura. Taxonomy (NCBI): domain Eukaryota; kingdom Metazoa; phylum Arthropoda; class Insecta; order Coleoptera; family Cerambycidae; genus Stenurella; species Stenurella melanura. The sequence goes on from OY757311.1 coordinate 171,900,130, forward strand.
TTATTGTAAAGTAAACTAAAGATATTATTGTCACTTAACAAACACATCAACTTGATAATCCAATATCATTTGCCGAGTGTACCGTGGCCGACATTTCCACAAAGAAATTTGACTATTCATTATTGAGGCGAATTTTCATCTATTTTACCTGTACTATAACGTGAGACGCGCACTGTCCACTGTACAGGGTTATTCCTTATATTTTGACCCCCCCTCCCCCCCCCTTATTTCTGGTATTGTTGAAGATAAAAAAAAGGTTTTGTTTAAAAGTTGTAGGGATGTATACAGTATATCTCACTTTTTATGACTCCTATATCCGCAGCTTCCTTATTAACAATGCGATTAAAAAAAAAAATTGGTGGAAGATAAGTTCTCATCGGGAGATTGTTTCACGGTAAAATATTTAGAAATTCACCAGTGGCGTTCGTCTTTATGAAAAAAAATGAATTTAATTTTCCGAGGTATTAGGAGAAATTTTAATTTTAACTGCGAAACAAAAAAATTAAAGGAATTTACTTCAGGAACAATTCAATAAATAATAACACTTACATTGTGACCCATTTTGAGTGGAAACACCCCTGTAAAAAATGTGTTTATTATCTGATTTTAACGGGGCTTTTTTTTAAAGATAGGTCATCGAAAGCTCTACTTTATGACAAAAATTTAGAGATAAATTTCAATTTTCAAGATCAACTATGATTTTTTTACAATGTCAAAAATGGACAAATTTGCGATTTTTTAAAATAAAATCTAACTAGACCACTGGATTCAGTAACATCTCAAATGGGTAAATCCAAAATTTCGTGAAAAAATATTAAATGACAGATTTATGATAAAATCAATGTACCTAGGTAATATTTTATAATAACGTTTACATGTATTTTTCTAAAAATCGAAGTAGCCCATGAAAAATAAACAATAGAAAGATAAATTAAGCGGATAGTTTTAATAAATATTGTCTTTTTATCGAGTAATGACAAATAATAACAGGGTGCCATGAAAAACAAATTTTAAAGTCAGACGTCAAATCTTTAAAATACGCATATACTCTGAGTATATTGTTATTGAAGTTATAAAATTGATCAATAATATTATCAAGTATTAGTTTATTAGTTTGAAGTTAAAATTATGGATAGGTACTATAAATGTAATAGAAAAAATTGAACTTGTATGCCTTAGAGGATCATGACAGAACTTTGGGAGAGGTATGGATATTTATATAGAGATGTTACGATGGAACCGGACCTGTGACTTTGGAACAGGTATCAGCCACCTGTTCCACGGCACAGGTATCAAATATAAAAAGTAACAGTTCCAGTTCCATAAACGCGAGATGCTCCGAGCTCCGCTACTCCGCTTCCACTCTACGCGACTTGTGTTGTGATGTGAATGTGATGTGATAGCCTAGCATGGCTAGTGAACGCGAAACTGTTATGTACATACTTTATTACTTCTTCGCTTGACTCGAATAGATTTGTATCATGAATCATGCACCGCAACATGCACAGATCTTGGTAGTGGTGATATTGCGACGGCGCAAGTTGACTAAGACAGAACTCATAATATACCTTTATTTCATAATTCACAGTTCGCAGTGTTCTTACTTACCCTCATATTACTTAACCAAAGTTGCTCCGGAACAGTTTGGAACTGGAACAGGTATTTGTCACAGGTTTCTGTTTGGAACAGGAACAGGTATTGCCTGTTCCAGAAAAAAGCTGTGACATAACATCTCTAATATTTAATGATAGCCACCCGAATAGGGCCAACATCACTAAAAGTACCGTTTCTATAATAAACAAAATTTTTAATGTGTGGCGCTGTAACAAGGCGTATTATAAGAGCGGATATTGTACCAAGAAGACTCAGGTACGAGCAGACTGTTTTAAATTATTTTAACAACAATCCAAACGCCAGTGTAAGAGTAGCTAGCTTAGATTTAAATTTACCTAGAGAAAATATTCGCCTATGTCTTAAAAAGAATAAGGTAAAACCATTCAAACCCAAGTTTTTACATACGTTGGAACCTGGTGATGATGAAACATGAATGGAATTTTGCTTGTGGGCTCAAGGAGAGTATCTTAATAACAGAAATATTTTGAAAAGTACTTTATTCAGCGATGAGGCAACTTTTACCACAAATGGAATGGCATTGTCACAAAATTGTAGGTTTTGGGCTACAGAAAACCCAGAGAGGGTCATTAATTGTAAAAGACAATATTTCCAAAACGTTAATGTTTGGTGTGGGCTACTCAATGAAACAATCATTGGTCCTTTCTTTTTTGAAGATAATATGAATAGCATGCAGTTTTTACAGTTCCTAATAAACGAATTTTGGAATATGCTACATGAACTTTCAATACAACAAAGAATAAATCTACACTTTCAATTAGATGGCAGTCCTGTCCATAATGCCAGAGTGGTTACCAGATGGCTTAATGCTAACTTTCCTAATCGATGGCTAGGTCGAGGTAGCCCGTTAATTGGATGGCCACCCCGATACCTGGACTTAACACCGATGGACTTCTTTTTATGGGGTTTAATAAAATCTAAAGTTTACATGTCACGCCCGAGTAATAGAGAAGATTTGTGTGCAAGAATAAGACAAGCTTGGGCAGAAGTTACCCGGCAACAATTACAGAATGTCGTAAAGAATATTAAAAAACGATTCGACAAGAGCATTGAAATAAACGACGGCCTTGTAGAGGCTACAAAAATTTAAGATAAATTGTATTATCGTGTTTCAGTTTTAGTGTAATGTTGTAATGTGTTGTTATTTTGTTTATTAAATACCTAACTATTATTACTTTGAATTGTTCATGCATGTTTTTAAGTCAAATCGTCAGCTTAAAGTGCAAAACTGCTAACTCCACTTTTTACCGAAATGAGATTTTTATGCCATCTATTAGCTAATATTAAAACACACTGATGTGTAAAACTGCTATGTCCATTATTGCTCTACTAACACCCTAATTAAACCAACAAAAAACTGCTATCTCCGTCGTTCAAAATTACAACACTACAAAACTGCTAACTCCATAGCAATCTGTCATTATTTAATGGCGATCACTTCACAGAAAACGCGTGTGTGTACCTATGCTCCCAAGAAACTCTTATTTAAGAAGTGTTAAGTTCTAATACAATTTGTTTTCACTAGTTTTGACACAGGTATGTATTACTGATTATTTATAGTGTAAATTTTAGTACTAACTCTTATGCTAATCATTAAAAAAAGCTTTCATTGATTTGGTGAGGAGTTAGCAGATTATTGTTTTGTCATTATGGAGTAAACACGTCAGTTACGTGGAGTTAGGCACCGTATGCAAAAATAATAATTAATTATTAAATATTTAGAATTATTATCAATTCACATTGTACTGTGTGTTTTTACAATGTGGTGCAATAGCGTCACTAGGATGTATTATAATTCGTGCCTTTAATTGATTTTAGTCAATTATTTTCAGAAATTGAAGATGTCAAGGTCTGCTCGAATACTGAAAATGGCTTTAAATAAAAAAGAATCCTCTACTATTCCAGAACTTCCATGTGACCTTAATACCATAGAAATTGTTGAAAATGTAGAATTTGAGTTAATTGACTTGGCAGATAACAACGTCCAAATAATTTCACAAGAAGTATTTAATAATTTACCCTACAATAAATATCCAAATAGTGAGGAAGAGTTAAATTTAGAAGATGTTACTATTAACTCATCTGTCATTGTAAAACCCATTAGTCAAGAAGAGTTAATATATTTAGAAGACTCAATTACCGACTCATCTGTTAATAAAAATTCTCTTATTGAAGAAGAATTAAATTTAGAAGACGAAATTACCAACTCAATTGTTAATAAAGATCCCATTAGTGACGAAGAAGATACTGTAGGCCATTCACTAGTGCCCTATTCGGATTCAGATGACTACGAGTACACCGAAGAAAAAGAAAATAAAAGAAAGAGAAGAAAACGTTTTGAAGTAAATAAGGCCAACTGGGTATCAGAAAAAAATAGAAAAAATCGAGAAAAGGGCGCCCAGTATTTAGGAAGGAGGAAAACTGAAGGAAACTGGAAACAAGTGATGAAGGAAGCACGAGCGATTAAAACGCGCTGCAATTGCAAAGAAAATCCAAGAAGTGTATTAAAATGTACATTATTTGATGAAAATGAACGACAGATGATTTTTAAAAAGTTTTGGGATTTGACATGGGAGGCAAAAAAAATTTATATTGATGGTTTAGTAAAAGTTTTTCCTCCAAAACGATTTCGTGACAGAAAAAACTTTAATGAATCGAGGAGATCTCAGTCTGTAGCTTATTATTTAAGAAAAAGTGATGATTTATTACGAGTGTGTCGGAGTATGTTTTTAAATACATTATCTATAGGGAGAGCAAGTGTATTGCAGTGGAAGAGCGAAATATTGGCGCCATTTTCTAATAGTGACAATGATGAGAAGACAAAAGAAATTTCACTGGATTCGGCTAACAGCAATAAAAGAGAAAAACCATTTACAAAGGAAAATAAATTGTTGACAGAGTTTCTACAGGTGTTGCCCAAAATGGAGTCACATTACTGCAGAAAGTCTACTACTAAGCTGTATCTTTTACCGGAATGGCAATCGAAGATGGAGTTGTATAACTTTTATAAAAATGACTGGTGCAAGCAACATGACTGCAAAGCACTTTCTGTAGCGACCTTCCATAATGCATTGACACGAGAAAATATTGCTCTTTATCAACCGAAAAAGGATCAGTGTGAAAAGTGTGCAATGCACAAAGTTGGCCAGTTATCAGATAACGACTACAAACGTCATATCGATATGAAAGAAGAAGCAAGAGCTGAGAAGGCTAAAAATAAAATAAAAGAAAAGTATGTTTTCACAATGGACTTGCAGGGTGTTCAATTGGCACCAAAATCAAAAGTATCAAGCTTGTATTACAAGACTAAATTGTGTGTTCATAATTTTTGTTTTTCTCATTTATCCACTAAAAGTGGATACTGCTACTTATGGAATGAGACTGAAGGGGGACTAAATTCGGAGGAATTTGCTACCATTACAACAAAGTTTATAGTGGACAATGTTTTGTCCGAGATGTCAGCTGAAGACATTCAAAATGAGTGTCGTAATAATATAATTATATACAGTGACGGATGTACGTACCAGAATAGAAATTCTGTTATGTCCAATGCTTTGGTAAACATTGCCTCTCAGTATAAAATAAATATAACCCAAAAGTATTTAGAAGTGGGACATACCCAAATGGAGGTAGACTCCATTCACTCCACAATAGAACGCAGACTGAAAAATAAAATTATAAACATTCCTGCAGAATATTACGGTATTTGCAGGTCTGCAAGACGTCACCCCTCTTCATATAAAACGGAATATTTAACTCATACATACTTTAAGTCGTTCGACGAGGTCCAGTTTTACAAAAGTATCCGTCCAGGTAAAAAGAAGGGAGACCCAAAAGTTACCGACATACGTGCAATATTATATACTCCAAATGGCGACATTTTTTATAAACTTAGACATAAGGATGACTGGACGCCAATACCACAACGTAAGAACATGCTGCTTCCCACTAAACCAATAGAGAGTCTTACACCATTACATCAGCATCGCTTAAAAATTAAAACTAAGAAATATGAAGACTTACAGCAATTAAAAAGTACTTTGCCAGAGGATTATCATAGTTATTATGACAATCTTCCTCATGAATAAAAAATGCCCAAATTTATGTTAAAAGTATTATAGTTATCTCATTAAAGATTTTTTATAGTAAAGTGTTGTGTAATATTTAACTGCTAACTCCATGAAGAATAATATCATTTAAAGTCGTAATCCTGCTAACTCCTTTTATTGCACATATTTTGAAATATACAGGACGATTAACGAAAAAAAAACGTATTAAAAAACGTATGATGCTAAATTTATTCAACAAAATTTTTGGTTTTTATGTCAAGCGTTTAGCCATAACACAAACACGTTTTTTGGTTCTCCTGAAAAGTGTGCAATTTCCAGTTAGCAGTTTTGCACTTTAAGCCGACGAAATATGATTAAGTTTGCTTAAAAGACAATATTTATTAAAACTATCCGCTTAATTTATCTTTCTATTGTTTATTATTCATGGGCTACTTCGCTTTTTAGAAAAAATCATGTAAAAGTTATTATAAAATATTACCTAGATTAATTTTGTCATAAATCTGTCGTTATTTAATATTGTTTCACGAAATTTTGGATTTACCCATTTGAGATGTTTCTGAATCCAGTGGTATAGATTGCTATTCCTCGAAAAATATCATTCGCCTGTGATTTATACAAATCTTGGAAAAACCCCTATCCCATCAGAACTAGTAAATTTAGCAATTTACAGAGGATGCAAATGTTATTGTTAAAACTGCTTAAAGGTCTTGTCTACAGCTTGTTTGAGATTGGACTTAGGCAGGTAGAGCCATAAAGTGGAAACATCTGGCGCGAATTTCGGGCATTAGGAATATTTACAGCATCCATTTCAATATTGAAATATCGAAAATGTTACAAAAGTAATGTTCCTATTGCCAATTTAAAAATTCAGTCTAAAGCGTTACTACCAGGATAAATCATTACAAAGACAAAGCCTGATATGGTAGAATAACACACGAGGTCGTGCTTGAATATTGCAAATGATATCCGTATACGAATATAGTAAAGCAGATAATATGTTATGCGCTTACCTCAAACGAAAGTAATCGATTGTTTACTTGGGTCCCATATAAGCTCTTGGTTCATTCTTAACATTGCCGGTAGCATAGCCGTAAACTAATAATATTTATTTATTTTTATTGAATCATTTAAATAGTTGTTTATTACTAACATTATTATTATAAATAAATAATGTATTATAAACAAATCATTTACATGATGCCTATCAATTAATATAAAGTGGTAAAACAATATTTACAATAATTAAAAAGTGATTCTAAAAATTGTCAGCCAGCGTTCATGAGACATCGCGCGTATGATCAACTATTCCTTTGCCGGTTTACGGTTTTCAAACTGACTTTAAATGAACTATAACCGAATCAAATACACGAAACATTTTAATTTAATAAATAATATTGATTTTATATTTAGTATTTCGTAGCTGTATTGTATAGCATATACGAACAAATATGAAGGCATATTTCAGTAGTAACACGTGCGAAACATACTTACAAATTATACAAACGTGACAGGGACACAACCTTGCAGAAGAAAAATTCATGATCGCTCGCGTGGGTGGCATTATAGAAACAAAAATGATAGGGCCATTTCATAATAATAAACTAGCTGGCCAAAGTAGGTACCTAACTGGGATTTTGTTTAAGTCAACTGCGATGGAAATATCGATTTAATTTGTCCTCAATTTCCATTAAAACAAAAATCTAGACCTTGGCGGTCTAACTTGCGCTCGTAGTCCAAAAAAGTGTGGTTTTAATTTTTGTTTGTACAAATTAAAGCACAATAAAATACCGAAACGTTTTGTGTACAGCAATCTAACATATTTCGTTATAACCAAAATTAGGAATTACTAAGTCCACATAGACGATAATGATATTATGGCTCCAAAGACAATTCCCGGTATAATTTTCAACTTACAAAAACAATTTGTTTTTGTATCAAATGCTGTCCCTGCTTATCCTACTTCAAATATTATATTTAGAAGTGAATAATTAACGTGGGGTCATGGAACCTTGAAAAATTAAGAAGATAACCAAAACGGCAATTTAAAAACCATCGAGACATCCTTCTTTGTTGAAAAATAAATCTACTATGTTGCAGATATTACCTAATTAGAAATGCCAGACTATTGTCCACGACTATTAGACATCTGCTGTGTATTTAGTCGGCAAAAACAAATTGTTTATCGCATTTTAGACAAACAGCGTACGGAATATTCAATGGTTTGAAATTGTAGTATTTGTTAGACCAGTCTATATGGGCGCATGAGTATCGAATAGGTACATTTCGACGCAGTTCGTTTGCTGGGATCAGTTCAGGAGACTACCTATTATGAAAATCCATGTTTCCAGACGATAACCTGGTCTGATATTGTTTAAAACAATTTTGTTCATACAATGAAAAAAATTTTTTTTTAACGATTTCCAACAAGAAATGTTCGATAACTTTTTTCCGTAAGGTTGATATTTTCTGTTTCTATCAGAAGTTTGTTTTTGAGTCGTTACCACGGCAACCCAAAAAATTTCCGGAAATTTTCATCCTCTAGGATACCCTGAACGAAATTAATAAGTGGAAATTTTTCTGTCAAATTATTGACGTATGATCATATCTGACATTTGCCTTTACATAAAAATGGAATTTTATTTTTCATATTAAACGAGATAATTATTAAACAATCATCGAGATTTGTGAAAAAACATTTTACTTCATGTTTAGTTATGATCATGAATAACTTCTCATTTTGATTTTCCTATATATTACACTTCTCAATCAGGTATGACGAGTATTTCAATTTTGGATGGCTTTTTAACTTCACAAAGTTCTTCGCATGTTGTATATTATGTTCCTTTTCTATACTCTATTATCTTATTCTTTAAAAATCTCGAAAACAACTTCAACAATAGAAATATTAAGCTTAAACTGGTTAAACTGTAAACGAAATAATGATAAATAACTAATGACGTTTAGTTTCAAAGCCAAAGAGTTTATTCAAAGCCATCTCTGTCAAGTTAAATGTGCTGAAACTTAGTTATGCCATGTGTATAAAACATGAAAATATAGTACGAAAACAACGTTCCACCTATTTTACTGAATAAGACACACAAATAGAGCTGTCCTAAATAATTTTCGGTAATTTTTTGAAACTAAAATGGGTGGAAAAGATATTATTTATCAATTATAAGTATTCCATTTTCAAATAACTCTTATACTTTTAACTTTTGACAAAACAACACTACTTACTAATTCCGATGCGTTTCTGTCACTTTGTCAACAAGACCCATTCATGGCCTACTAATCTTATACCTTGTTATGTCTTAGAATAATCGTAATGTCAGTTGAAATTAGAGTTTATTTAATTTATTTTCATGTGAAGTTTTCTTACCGAATCCCCCACGTGCTTGAATTAATTGCAGGAAATTTTTCTCGTATATTAATTTTTTAAGAAAATTCATGTACTCGAAAAATTTCCCGCAATAATTCAAGCACTTGGGCGATTACAAGTGAAAATATCAACTTTGGTATAAAGAGCATAAACTCTTCGCAAATACAAAACGAAGAGTGCATTCGATGGGCACATTTCTAAAACCGGTAACATTGCTCGCAGAGAAAAAGTTTTCATATCACTGTGTTGGTGATCGAATTCTGAATAACTTTCAAAATGTCCGTCCGTCCGTCTGTCACATTTCTTGTAAAAACGATAACTTAAGAACGAAACGTCCGAATGTATTGAAATTTGGATAGTAAGTTAGTGTTAGGTAGAGGAAGAACCCTATCGTTTTTGAACAAAATCAATCAATAAATAAAAAAGTTATACACTCATGGACAAAATTATCGAATATTTTTTGTTATCACTATTACTAGAATATGGTTTCAAATCGTCGTTGTAAATTTATACGTGCTGATGTTATTCATCTAGTAGGTGAATATATTCAATTGTTTTAAAATATGTTGACGTTTAATTCATTTTAATGGCGTATATTTTCTAACGCCCGTTTTGTCATTTGAAAATTCTTTAAATAATTCAAGAATTATAGTGAATTGAGTTATTTGTAGCGAATTAAAGTAAGTGTTAGTGACTTTTACTTGTTCTTACCTCTATTTAAGAAAAAAATATGCCACCAGATAAATACTGCAGTGAAGCTGAATCGGCACAAATTGCAACTCTACTCTATATGAGGAAGGATATAGACAAAAAAATATCGCACGCCGTCTTAGGAGAGGTCAATCTACAGTATCGAATATTTTAAAAAGGTATCAAGAGACTGGAAATTTTGTTCGAAGACCCGGCCAAAGGCGCAAAAGGTGCACAACAGCAATTGATGACCGTTTTTTAATCCTTAATTCTACCCAAAATCGCAAACTGACATCCACACATCTCAAAAATGAGTTATTAAATGTAAGACAAGTGAATGTTAGTCCGAAAACGGTTAGACGAAGATTAAGAGAGGTAGGTTTAAAGCCAAGACGGCCTGCCAAAGTTCCACGTCTTTTTCAAAATCACAAAACTCGTCGATTACAATTTGCCAGAGCACATATTCAGTGGAATATCGAGAATTACAAAAATGTTCTCTATTCACTGATGAGATTAGAATACAGTTATGGAAGCCGAAATCATGCCTATAGAAGAGTTGGGGAACGATACACTAGTTGCAATCTCGTACAAACTGTTAGTTTTGGAGGTGGCGGCATAATGCTTTGGGGAGGTATTAGTTGGGAAGGACGCACCGAACTCGCGGAAGTCGTTGGACGAATGACTAGTGACTGATACATCGAAAACATTCTCCAAGATCATGTTTTGCCATATGTGGGCCACATTTGATACGATAAGTTCGTATTTATGCACGATAACGCTCGACCCCACGCAGCTGGCACAGTGACTAATTACCTTGATGCAGTCCAGATTCAAAGATTAGATTGGCCCCCGTATAATCCAGACTTGAATCCCATAGAACATATGTGGGATCAGCTAAAACGCCGTATACGACAATGAAATCCTGTTCCAAATACCCTAGAAGAACTTCGAATTGCAGCACAATATGAATGGAATGCAACTCCTCAAGAATACATTCAAAATCTAATTAGTAGTATGTCAAGAAGGATGCAAGCAGCCATTAATGCTCGAGGTGGGAATACTCGTTATTAATCATGCCCTATTATTCTAATCAAAAGACTAATTCGGTTAACGTGGTAGCATTTAAGTTGAAACTAAAATTAATCTTAATTTTTATAACATTTTGCATTAATTTTTTTTTAGCATTTTCTGCTAATGAAAACTTAATATTCTTTACTTAAAATGTGTGAAATAAACTATTTCTTTCTTGTGCAATGCGTTTCTTTCATTAAAATTTATAAATACAAAAGAATTGGGAAAATTTAAAATATTCGATAATTTGGTCCATGAGTGTAAATTTTTTAAATAAAAAAAAAATTTTACATATTTTTTTTATGTTTTGTAATTAAATTAAAAATGTCTAAAAGCAATATTATTTACAAAACAAACTGCGAAGAGTATCCTATGGAATGTGCAACAATTATATAAAAAGTGCAGTAAATCGGCAAAGAGTATAAGGGTTAGCTTGTTTTTTCTCATGAGTGATGAGACAACATTAATCTTAAATGGGACAGTCAGATACTGGAGTACAGAAAATTCACATTGAATGATGAAGGCCAATACTCAATATCCTGAGAAGGTGAACGTTTGGGCTGGAATTATAAATTCTCAAATTATCGGACCATATTTCTTTGACAACACATTAACTGGTGCGCGTTACTTCGATTTCTTGCAAAATTTCTTAGTTCCAGAGTTAAGACTACTTTTCCCATATGATTACAACCCTAATGAAATTGATAGATATATTTGGTATCAGCAGGACGGAGCTACAGCACATTTTGCACTGGAAGTAAGAGCATATCTCGGATATTTTCCTAATAGGTGGATCGGTAGACGCGCAGAAACTGAGTGGCCTGCCCGGTTTCCCGATTTGACCCCACTTGACCATTTTTTATGGGGTTACTTAAAATCGAAAGTCTAGCTCTACAGATCAAATAACGTCGATGACTTAAAAGACTGAATCAAATCACCCCGGAAACGATACTAAATGTGAATTTTTCAGCAACGCCTCCATTATTGTCAACTAGCAACGGATGCCCAGTTTAAACATTTAACTGTAACTGTTTCATGTTCCTTTGTTTACTTAGTAACATTAAAAATGTAATATTTTTCAATAAGAAAATTAGAGAAATTCAAAATATCTTATATTACTGGATAGAGAATTAGAAACCCTTTCAAATGAGCTATCACACGCACCCTCGTTCCACTTTTTCTTTAACGCCTTATTTATATTAACGTCCTGGCGGAGTTCGGCTATTGCTGCTCTACCACTCTTTAAAAATTGTAAAGGGGTTGCTGTCACTCCAAGGGGGTTGAAGGGAAGGTATAAAATTATGCTCAAAAAGTCATTTTAGACTTAAAAATTGACGTGTTTTAGGATTTTACTCATAAATTGTAAATTAGGTAGATAATGCATTTATCCGTTACTTATGGACATCACTGTATATTTTTCCAAGAAAAATCACTATCATATCGTATCAAACTGAAACTCTTCTTTTTGGAATAGATGATAAACAATGATAAACGATCGATAAATTGTTATTGAACAACGTGTAACGACCAATTTCAGTGACCCACATTTCGGTGCATCCTCTTGCAATTCTGTGGGTCTCCCGTCCACGGTCTGCATTCAATCTATTGATTTACTCCACCTTCCTCGACTTTAACCAGGCACCGCTCCCCTTCCGGTAGTAAACTGTGACGTAATTTATTTCAATAGAAAAAATTCGCCCAACAGCCAATAGTGCGAAAGTGTGCAGCAAACACTACGACACACGTTACAGCTGTTAACGTCGTCCGTTGATTTGGTTTTGCTTTAACCTAATACTAATTATTATTTTTCTATGATGCTCTCTTGGATGTTTTCAATTTAAGTCGAACTTTAAACTTGCCATCTAGAGCTGTGTATCTTGAAAATTTTGGGGTATGGTCGCCATCTTTGAATTAAATATGTGATGGATATACCAGCAGAACATTAACATGGTGTCATAATGAAAACATTTCGTTTCTCCGTGAGTATTGATTGAAATTAAAAAAAAAATCGGTGGAGGTCTTGAAATTTGTGGAAAGAATAATAAAATTTGGAGAAATAGTTTCAATGCTGCGGTCATAGATATTTCTACTGGTGTCATGTATGAAAGGGCTGATATGATCAGATATTGATTGAAATGAAAAAAAAAAGAAAGTAAATGAAAAAAAAGAAAAAAAGACGGGTATAGTCCGTGATTTTCTATCTTTCTATTGCGTTTTTTTCTACTCTAGTACGCATTCCAGTTAGAGTTCGATGGTTGCTAATAATTTTTATAAGTAGTTTCATCTCGTTACCTTAGAAAAAATTATACATTTGAAGTTTAATTTTAGGTCCTAAATGGCAGTACTTTACGCACCTGAAATGTTTTAAGTTTTAACAAAATCGCTAATACAAGTAGTATATACAGGGTGTAATTAGTTTCATGTCATTAAAAAAAACGGGTGGTAGGGAACGACAAGACAAACAAAAAAACCTTATATAACATGGGGTCTAAAGCTCATAGTTTTGGAGAAAAAAAATAAACAAATATTTTGCAAATTTTCAATAACATTTTTTGAGAACTGCTGGAATATTGAGGTAGGTTTAGATCTAGATCTGATCTGAAGAAAACTATACTCTAACTCTCCCTTGTGCAATATTTTAGTTAGTGTCGGTGTTTGGTTATGTACACACGTCCAACGCCGTTCGTTGTTTTTGTTATTTTTGAATTTCGCGTCATTGTGTATTTATAGTTAAGATTTATTTTATTGACTTACCGTTCAAGTTGTCAAATTCTTGATTACGTACAGACACAACTTACTTGTTCGTTCTTTTTGTATTCCTTTTTGGCTTTTGTACCAAGTTTTTATTTTATTTTTCTTTATTGACAACGTTAGTTGATAGTTTAGTGTTGAACGATGTGCGTATGTCCTTAATTCGACGTACCGAACTGTGTATTGATGCAGATACAGAGATTTTGAATCATTTAGGTACTTAGGTAGTAAGCTGTTAACCCAGGAGACTCATTTATGTTACAAATATTAATAAACCACATTTAGATTTTCTAAATTATAAACAATCCAATATTTTGTTCCAAATTAAAAAACACACATGTAAAGAAATGCTCTGTTTAAACCTCCATGGCCATTATTTGCTTGCAATTGTGCACGAAGAGAGAACGAATTATTTACCTCTTTATAATTGCCTCAGTTCAGTTGAGGCGGTCCATCAAAGGCGGTCGATGATCCAAGGTCTTTACTTTGACACCGCAGACCACCGCGTGTGCCGACGAGCACTTTTTTATGACAATTTACAAGTAAACCATTGTAGGATGGCCAACAGCCGCGCAGAGAGAGAAGACATATCGTCGCTGTTGAATAGAGACAAGTTTCTTAACTATGAACGTAGTACAATCGAGGGAAGAAGTTTAAGCAAAAGGTGCTCTTATTCACCAACAATCCGGAATGTCATAGGCCAATTGATGTTTTCGATTGAACAACAGTTCTTTTTACACCAAACATTAATGTTTATAAGTAGATACTTCTAATAGGTACTTGTGTGTTAAATATAAGTTATACACTACAAGCACTTTTCTCAAGACTGTACTGATGTTTACACGAGGAAGGAACATAAACAAGTGAGCTCCGTAAAGGTGGGGTGGTTTCAACTACTGCGCATCCTAATCTCGTTGGCCATTCTAGGATGGTCGACCTGTAAAAGTTGTATAATTGGAACTACAAGTCCATTGACCAAGAAAAGCAGTGGTTCTCAATTGTTGTCTACCATAATATTAAAAATGTTGACCTAGATCAGTTTTTTCAAAGTGCCCCTAGAGGGAAAAGTCATAAAGGTTTTTTGTTTGTCTAGTCGGTCCCCATTACCAGTTTTTTTTAATGACATGAAACTGATTACACCCTGTATATTTTTTTTACTTTTAATGAGATAGCTGACAGTGGCAGTGAATAATATACCTACACCCAAAACTATTTTTTTGTTTTAAAGCTCCATGGTATATTTTTTAATTTTTAGACTAAAATATTTAATCCCTGGAAAATATTCATATTTACTAAATCAAGCTTTGTCTAAAAACTGTTTACTATAGAGATTCTAATGACGGACCTTGAAATTGATATAGCGACATCCAACTTATTTATGAGAAGTTTGTTTGTTACATTCTTTCATCGTTATCTCTCACTAGAGTGTAAACCTCTCAACGTAAACACGCTGGTCTTGATGATGGGTCGACAAAATTACACTAAATAGGTTTATTCCAACTTGTGGCAAGTATTGAAACAATGGCAAGTATTGAAACAACGCAGACTTCTGTTATGGCATGTTTAATAGGGTGGGCCCAATAATAACAAAGTTGTCAGAGCGAAACGCTATAGTAAAAAAAAGTTGTGTTTGGTAGAGAGAAGACAAGGACATTTTTTTTTAATCGGTGGGCATCTTCCGTTCGCGCGTGACTCTCAAAAACATGAAGAATCGATCAAATTTACCAATAAGTCTGAATTTTTTTTAGGTGACAGAAAGAACACTTACGAGGTCACTATAGCGGAGAAAGCGAGTCCGATTAAGCCGCCATTCTCTAGAAAGACACATTCGATAGGAAAATATTTATTATTTTTGGCCATAACTTTTTTTTCTTGAAAAATATTAGAAAGAAATCTGAGCTTGCTTTACTTATTTTATGGAAAATATTATAAAAAAAACCTGAGGCCTACCACGCTTCTAGTATATACACCAAATCCCAAATTTCTGTACTCTTACCAGTTTAATTGCTTTACTTATTCTCCCTTATTTAACCCCCAACCCTTCCACGGAACCATTTCAACATTTAATCTAGTTCCAGATGTCGTTATAATATATACGTGTACCAAATTTCAAGTCAATATCTCAATTTTATTTTACCAACCCCTTTAATCATTATTAAAGGGGTGGTGGGGGATGATGGAAATATTATTAAAAAATCTGAGGCCTTGGTTTCTAATACATACAAAAAATCCCAAATTTTTGTACTCTTAAATGCCTATTAATCTCCGTTCCTTTTTTGTCGGTGAATGTATACTTACTTGCGCCCTGATTCAATTTTTTTTTATATATAAATGTCCGAAACTACATCAGAATTTTTTTCGGTTAACATTCTGCCGTAAATGAAAACTAAGAAATCATTTTAATTGAAATTTTGATCATGGAAAATTAGTTTAAAGATGGATCACTTTCTGTATATCTTCAATAACAATTCAATAGGAATAATACCTTTTGGACTATTTAGTCAAAATCGTCATTACATAAGTGTAATAAAAAACAGCGTTAAGCTCTTTTGAAAAATAAAAATTATTAGATGTTCCTATGAACCGTGTTGCTCTATATGAGAGGAACGGGAATACAGGAAATATGTTTGTAAAACTCTTGTAACTAAGTATTATTTGATATTAAGCACACAGCAACTATCATTATTTTTACATTACTACCATTATACCTACTTATAATAATTGATAATGCATATTTTTTAAAGCAGATAGCCTTGTATACCCATATTTTATAATAGGATTTTATTTGAAATTTAAATTAGATGTTAAGTATGCAATTTTTCATTAGCATAATATAACATCGCACGACTAATCAATCAAATACTTGCCAATATATATATATCATTTTCCTTGAAAAGTTTGCAACTTCGCAAGGAGAACGATTTTTTACGTGCTTTGATTTCACTCACTTGTCGTTTGTTTGGGTCTAATCTTGTTATCGAGTCTTAAAATTTGGCACAAGGCAGTACCTATTCTAGATGATCTTTTCGTTACTAGTCATCTTGGCCTTTATGAACACGATGAAGTATATTCGTCACACAACCGAGATGACCGAAAACGGTGTGGACGTCATTATTTTGATGGCAAGTAAACCGTCAAAATTAAAGCAAATTTTTGCTACATAGAAGCGATCGAGTGCATAATATTGGTAACGAGTAAAAGTAACAGGGAAAATAAAATGATAGAAGTAGGTAACGTTCAAAAGATAATAAATAAATGCAATTCTCACGTTGTGTAACTAAATTGGATGTAAGCTTTTTGATTTACGTAATTGTGCATGCTGCGATAACAACAAGCATATAGTCTACAATTTTCTGGTACGCAATTTAAGCATTATTTAATTGAAGTTTTCATTCACATATTCTTCATTGGATACGGCCGTTTTTGTACACAAAATCACTAGAAATGTACAAAATTGTTTGTTCTTTCTTGCATTTTTTGAGCAAAGTATGGACAAGGCTTCTAATTTATGAAACAAAATTTTGAAACTACAATATGTCCCTTACGTTCAAGCAAACCTTTATAACATAAATTAAACATTTTCTTCGCTTTAGAACAGAATATATCTAATATTTGTTTTTTAATAAAAATATTGAAATGCCAATTCACGATTTCGGATATATGTTAACCATCTTCAAGCCGTTACTAAACTATGGCGATTTTAATATTTTTTTAATTTACATTAGGTATTTTAAAAATTTCAGGCCATGCGTGCGGTCGACCGATGATTAACAATAATAATTACCTTTGCGACAACTTTCATTTACCAACTCCGGGCTCTTTATCAATAAAAAATCAAAAACAACATTCCTTACCAACACATTAAGATTGTGGTTGACGAGTAAGAACTTAACTAACAAAACAGCCAAATAGATACATTACAAGTTTAAATCGATTTGTATGAAGAATTTTTCATCGCTGGGGAAATACCCACTATTAAGGGAAATACACGAAGATATTATGCCAGCGAAGACAGCAGAGCGCCAGAAGAAACGACCCAGCTGCCAGCTGGCAGGGTCCAACAGCTACGACCAGGGGAGGTGTGCTAATATCGCCTACACCGTCCGCATTTGCGGGGGGGGGGGGGATATAGGCAAAAAAGCAGGCCCACCCCTTACGAGGCCGGTCCCTAATCATACCAGACCGTCATCTTTAGTCAAGAATATTGGCGCACGAAGATATTCTAGTTTTTGAGTATCCCAATAGAACCGAAACAAAAACTACTTTCGAGCAATAAAATTAACGGTTTGATTTCAAAACTATCACCCGGATATTGTGTGAATATTCAAATTGAAAATTAAAAATGGTCCTAGATCTGATGGATTTTTACACTGAACAAATACAGGGTCTCCGGGAAAACATAAACATTTTGAAGAAGTAGGCATCCCATGTAAAAATAAGATTAAAAATTCAAGTCAAGAGATGTACGAAAATGCTTCTCCAGGGAAGCTATGACAGTTTGAAAATGGCACCCAAGATCTGGTATACTTTCTTTCAAAAACTGCTATGGGCAGTATAACGCAATTTGTATATACAGAGTGTTCCAGAACTAGTGTGCAATACATCGGGAGCGTATAGTTTGGGTTAAAATAATATTAAAAGTACCTATAATTTTTTCCTACGGCGTCCACTTTCGGAGTTACTCACCTTTAAAGGTTAACTTGCCGACAGATGGGAAACTACTTTATCGATTAAAATAAAATCTGGACAGTATAATGTAAACGTCAAATTTGATATAATAATAACTAATTGAAAAATGAACATTATTTTCTTACGAAAACACAAATTTATTAATTTAGGATAATTCACTGTAGAATTGAGTTAAATTCGTCCGGTGTGTAATAGTGGTTTATTGGCATAACAAATTTTTCATCCCGTAAACATGTCAACATGCGTTTTGTGTACAAACTAGCTGTGGGTAATGGTTTAGAAGCCACGTGGTTTTATCAGGAACACTTTCCTAACAGAGCTCTTTCAAATAGGAAATGCCAGTTTTTTACTACTAGAATCATTTCTTCTTGTCTAACAAGAGCATGTTTTCTCCTCGGAAAATGTTTATAAGAATTTAAAATGTCATCTTAACTTTCAAAAAACATTCTGTCAAAATTTAGGGATGGTCTACCGCTGGCTTCCTGATATGATAGCGCCATGCTTTTGTAATTAAAGATACTTACTACCTATACTGTACAAATTTCATTACAATTGATAAAGCAATGTAGAAGCTATCAGCAAAAACATTTCAAAATTTAACCTTAAAGGGAAAGCATTTTTAGTAGTATTTTAATTATATGCTTTCTAACTATTGCCAAATAGTCCTGGAACACCCTGTACATATTATATGAGACATTTATTTGCATTATTGTATTATCGCTGCTGCGTAAAAGCCGTCTCTGAAATTTACGCCGCGGGGTCTGAGTAGAAGTTGAATTGTCAAACACCAGGCAATATCTACTTTATTGATGAAAAAGACAACCAATAGAAATGCTCAGGATACATTACGTCACGGGGAGCATCCGAAAACTGTACACATCTTTTTCCCCTATATTATCTAACCGTTGTAATGCGGATAAGATTAAAAAATACGTATTTTTATATGAAATTCCATAATTTAAAATAAAAAATCGGTAAAGGTATTTACACAGAACTTCCCTCTTAGAATTTTCCATAATAAATCTCAAATTGTATTGTCATGTGAACCTAAAGAAAGCAGACGACATCCATTACCCGCCAACATTGCCAGTGTCAGAGCTGGGGATCGAACCCGGTACACGATAGGCAGCGTGACTAAGCGCGCTTGCCTACGCGCTTTAGTCGGCTGAGCTACTAACGGTACATGTTTTTTAAATTTTCATATTTTTTAATCGCTCTCAGTAGGCCATGATCGATGATGCAATATTTTTTAGATAAAAACTAACAACTTTGTTGATTGCATAATTAACGAAAATTTTGGGTGCCATCCTCAGTCTGTCGTACCTCCTTAGGAATCATTTTCGGACACCTGTTGACTTTGACCTATTTTCGAGTGAGGAATCCACCTCCCCCAAAAAATTCTGATGTTATCAATATCATCGAACACCCTATAGATGCTTTGGCCGATTTGAACTGTAAGTGTAAGTAGTCCTTCCAATTCGCTTTACAAATCATAATCTTGTATCCATCATGGGCTGATGGTTGTGAGACAGTTTCGAGAAAGCGATCGAAATGCGGATATATCGACATACTTACTTGCGGCCTTGAGAATGTCCAAGAAAAGTGCTCCTTTGGAAAAACAGTTAGATAACTATCAAGTTATGTAATCTCTTGGCTGCCAAGTTGGCCGGCGACCGCAAGTAAGCGTTCTGTTAAGACTTACTGTGCCATTTACTTGATAATGTATGAAATTCCAAGTACGCGAGGATATCGTGTACGTGTACACGTCGGCTATTCTATACGATATTGTACTCCTACATCGGATATTTTTCATACACCGACACAAACTACACGCGACTTCCGCCCAATAACTCAACAAAATTATAACACGACAGCGTATTATGAATGAATTTAATTTGTTATAAAATAGGGAACTAATTATACGATTTCCTGTTTTTTACACCGCCGTAATTTCATCAAAAACGCCTAATGAGAATTTAAAGACTACCCAACTGCAAGCTTCCAGTTTACATATACATTTTAGAATCATTCAAAGTAATTTTTCAATACAGTGATATCTTTGATAGAATAATTCAATTTTCCTGGATATTTAAGCAGATAATGCACACATATAACTTTAGCAGGACACAGCTATGTTGACATCATTTTCAATGCCACCTGCTTTAAATGTACCCATTATGAAGGTAACAAAATGATTGATTTATGAACAGCAACGGGATAGGCATACAATAAAAATAAAAGCAAAATTAACAGATTACACGAGACAAATAGATAGAATAAGTTATATGCTGGATAACACGTTTCATGATCGAGTACTTTCAGGTATGAAATATATTTCATATGGTGGGATACGTCACTTAAAATAAGTAAGAAGAAAAACCTTGACAGTATTGTTATGGAAATGAGATCTGGACCCTTATAGTAAACAAAAAGGCCAAGGGAATTGAAATAGTTGAATTTTCGCAATCTGTTTATCACAAACGTGAAAATCTCTGATAGCAATTTTTTTTCCATGATTACTACTTCAACGTGAAGAATACGAGTAGTGAATGCTTTGGTGGTGGATTACCTCAAGAGTGGAGGCACATTAAGGATGACAAACATTAAAAACGTTGAATTAAGGATGGGGTATGGATACTCTGAAAGTGACAGAAAGTAGAGAGATGATTAAAATGGTTTGCCTTTCATATCTTAAGAATATACGATAGCAGATATCCATAAACTATTCATTCAAGTCTGGACATTATCTGCAAAAGGGGAGACCATGGTGTACGGTCGGCAAGACGGTTGGCAGCTGTATAAAGTATTGTCAGGAGTTTCCACCCTCTGGAACCACCCTTAAAATCAGTGGGTTCAAAAATTACAACAAGAGATAAACACCAGCACGGTATCTATTGAATAACCTACTGAAGACAATCTCACAATACGTTTATTACTTACAACACAGGCTTACTAACTAGGATAACCTTTAACAATGTTTATTACTTGATATTTTCACTCTACTGTTCACTTTGTATCACATCAGACTTATCTAACCTCAATTCATTTAAAAACTTACTTCCCGTGTGTATACGTCTTCTCTCTCGCACCTCGAACTTTTCAGCAAGTCTCCATACATTTCTAGTAAAGTCCATAACTTTCTCGTATAGTATAGAATAATGTAGCAACTTCTAGAAAAGTGGTACTACTAGTGTGTCAGAGATGGCACACAGAAGTAACACATTAAAAAGAAAACATACATGTGGCAGGAAGTCCCAAAGAATTGAAGAAGGAAAAAGATAACACATTACAGGTTTCTATGGAGTGAATGAATCCAGTTGTGCAAACATATATTGCAGTTGCCTATCATCATTGCTACTTAATTCAAGCTACTACTCGTGAGCCGATAGGGGGCGCAAATATGTAACAGTACAAAACACTAAAAATATAGTAGCCAGCGTGCTATCACCCGATACATTTGTGACAGTTAAGAGTCATGAATAACCCTTAGAGCGTGTAGACAACAAAAGTAATATGAAAAATGCTCATGTAATGTTGGTGCAAACTATAAACTAAATTCATTGTTCTAAAAAAATCAGCTTGATATTTACTAGTCTTGGCTTAAAAGACTCTGCAGATTCAACGAGTTTGCCTCTGGACCTCCACTAATTAGGATGTATGCCTACCTCTAGATCTCCACTAAACGGAATAGAAATAATACTTGTATATTATGCCCAGTAACATAACTTGCATGTTGCTTCTGAACCTCCACAAACTGGGATGCATGCCAAATCGTATTTTTTGTATTCGCTAGGTGGTAAGTAATTAATACAAAAATATTAGGCTGATACTAATACTTGCGTCAATTGTAAAAGATATTTATTTAGCCCGATCTGTAAGCCACACCGCAAGGAGACAATGACCAAAAAGATCCAATTACCCGATCCCGGGGGTACCAAGCAAACAACCAGCTCGGTACCCTTACCCCAGCCCGTACCGGCCTCTGACGCTAAGAAAGCGTCTCTGGCCGAACACAATCCTGAACTACATAGTTCACACTTCCTTCAGACGAAATCGGAGCACATGATGCCAATTGGCACCCTGGACTTCCGACTAGTCAACACCTCCAAATCCCTTTCAAACTCCGAGAGGGCTCGGTAACAGCCGTTCTCTCTCACGACAGACGAAAGACGCTCCCGGGAGCCTATACATGCCAGGGAAGAAAGAAGACCAAGACAGAAGAGCGCCAGAAGAAACGACCCAGCTGACAGGGTCCAACAGCCAGGACCAGGGGAGGTTTGCTAACATCGTCAATACCGTCCGCATTTGCGGAGGGTATAGGCGAAAAAGCAGGCCCACCCCTTACGAAGCCGGTCCAGGTCTACAGCGATGATTGGGGCAAAGAGCTCAAGCTCGACCCCTAATCATCCGCGACCGTCATCTTTAGCCAAGAATATTGGCGAAAATATATTTAGTGAAGTTTGCACCACTGAGACCATTTTTCATATCACTTCTCTTGTCTACCATGCTTTAATAACAGGATTAATAACGCATCTAGCTGAGCCGGCTCCGGTACCAAAATACTATCACAGAATATATGAGTGATTTTAGTTTGGTTATGTTGAATTTCGGAAAACGAGTAGCCAGTACAGTAAAAACCCCTTGGATAAATATTATTGCATTTTCATTGCTAGTATTTGAGACATTTGTGCAAGATTTCCGTCAAAATGTTTGACCAGTTTTGTAGAACAACCTGGGGATCAAAAGCTTGATAAATGGGGCAAGGGCAGCCAGGCTAAAAAGATTTTAAAGACGTAAATTGAAAGATATATATTTTAGAAACGTGATCACAGTCTACCGCGTACTATGTTTTATTCCCACCTTCGACATTGGCACACTCGGTGAGCAAATGGCGTTCTTTGTGTTACTTCACAAGTGTAATTCCCTTTCGGACAGTCTTGACTTTGGATTTGGAGGTTAACTAATCTATATCTTTCTAGCTTTTTCGAGAGAATGGCTCACGACGAGGTCAAAGATTACCAGACAACGACAAACAGGACCACGTTTTTTTTTTTAATTAATTATTTTGGGTTTTTCTGGGGTTTCCTAGATTTGGAAATGTAGATTGTTAAAATCTCGAAATCCATGTTGGCATGGTGTTTGTATTACTTCTCTTTCACTTACTCTTACTGAAGAAAAATAAGATATCTTAACATAAGTGCGAATTTTCCTACGTTACGTTATTGACCAATTAAAAAATAATCACGGAGATGATTCTTTGGATAACTAATTTTAGAAAAACTATAATTATTAATTTCTTATAGGGATAATCTATTTTGGGTACCTGTGTCGTGTAAGTATATTCCGATACTTAATTAAAAATTGTTCACAGCTTCGTTATTTTTAAAAATAAATATGCCGAAGAAACTATAAATTTTTACTCTATTAAAAGCAACCAATACGGTTTTTGAGTCAGATTTTATTTAAAAAGCATTTGCTAGAGTTTTAACTTAGTAATACATGCAAAATATTTTAAAGTTTGACCAAAATAAGCACTGTTTTTTTTTCTTAACTTTAGTACTTCAGGCAAAAGGTATATTCGCTTTGTCACGAGCTAGATGTAAAAAGGATGGATATCTTAAGTTTTATGCCTGGCTAGCAACCCTGATAACTCTACCCTTTACTTTAATCTCATGGAAATAATCTCTAGATAGATATATGTATATTATTGTTGCGCGTTTAGGCCCTGTAAGGGATGATGTTGATAGCTCATGAGTAGTAATCAAAATTAAGTAGCAACGGTGATAGGCCACTGCATTACCAGCAAAGCCTGTAATGCGCGCCATCTCTGAGACACCAGTAGCACATTTTCTAAAAGCTAAAAAATTGCAGATTGATCGAGATTTCTACATTGTTCTAAATACCACACGAAGATTACGGACTTTCTAGATGTATTCTGAAGGATATTTAAGGCGACGAATTAAAAATACCCTAAATCAGAATATAGCCCTTCTACCTTCTAGTAACATGTAAGACTACAGTAATTCAAAATAATCCGTTACAGCAGACACGGTCTCCAACTAATTTCACGTTAGTCAATGTTCAGACACACCATAACATTAAAAAGAGATTAACACATGGTTTGGGATTATCTGCTACAACAAATATATAGATTAAAATCCCAATGTGCCTACCTGGAAAAGTACAGGTAAACCAGAGGTATAAATGCAAATTTTAGTTATTTTTAGAGAAATGCTCAGAGAAATATGTACTTATATCCTCAGGACTACGTTTGGAAAAAGCAGGTAGGTAGGCGACGAAAGCAAATACAGTAACATACAGGGTGTTAAAATTGTTTTATGCTTGTAGGTAGACGACTCTATCAAATACGAATTGAGACATTAAGATTGTAATGCAGCAAACTTTTCTACATATTCGAAAATAAAAATAATCTAAATCCAGCCTAATTGGAAGTATTAGTATCTATCTATATTGTTTTATAAATTCCCCTGGGTTTTATAAATCCAAGTTTCATGATTATTACATGAAAATGTCCCCTAATCTCTTGCTATATAATAAATTTGATTAATGAATCACATCTACACTGTGTTTAATGAACCACACGGAATATTTTGAATCATAGCATAATAATAAAGCAAATAATTTCGAAGGCCAATGACCTTGTGCCGCCAATCACCGAATTTGCGCGGACCGACAATACTCAATGATTTTTTTTATCTAACAATAAAAAACGTACAAGACGCAAAATGATTTTCGTATAGGTATAAACAGGACTACATTCCCTAAATATCTTATTAATACACCCACAGCATCAGATTGCTAAATTGGTCAAATATTGGTTAAAATGGCAGTACAATATCAAATTTTAAAAAACGTAACCAAACATATATATCATTCCACGATTAACACATATTGAAGGTTACCTTGATTAAAGACACGAAAGTGTTGCCCGAGAAAATAAGATCTGTCAGGCGCCCACAAATAAAATTCTCCTCCACTTAAGCGAATATCGAAAATATTTTTTGTATTTAATTTAAGTAGATAACCTACTTTGTACTAGTTCAAACATTATAATAATCGTGCAGAAAATATACGACAAACATTATTCGGATAAGTATTCGGCGATTGAATGTTTATTAAGTCAGTTCATAAGGAAGGGAATACATTCGACAAAATTGTTATAAAGCGAGTGACAAGAAATCGCTCAGATAGGTCGATTTTTAAATACATTTCTCTATTATTCCTATTCAAAAATAATTTTTTCAAACATGTTTGAAAAAGGTATGACCTCGGTTATGACGTACTCGAAGTTTTTAAAATGGTAATCTCCATTTCTTATAGTGCCATTTGAGAGCGCACATTTTTTGCATATGAAACTACGTATATTATAATATGTATGCACAATAATTTCGAAAAAAAAAAAAAAAAAATTAAAAGTTTACGACACTTTAATTAAAATAAATACTATAATTTAAATAAATTTAAATTAAACGCTTAAATTATCTTCCATGTACATCTAGACAATATCCAAGACTAAATACAAATTAATTTCAAAGCTTGAAGGGTCTCTGGTCGGATTAATCCAATTTCTTGCCTAATTCTGCCTTTTAATTCCTCAATATTATTGGGTCTATTCAGACAGATCTTAGATTTGCGGTAACCCCACAAGAATCTATAAAGGTTAGATCAGGAGATCTAGTTGGCCACTATGTTAGTCCTCGCCTACCAATCCATCTGTTTTGAAAACTATCGTTTATATAAACTCGATTTTTAAAAACATTTCTCTGTCTGAGTCATGTTCAAAAATAGTTTTTCAGTGATAGTCGGGAAGTAACAGAATGGCCAGCCAGATCTCCCGATCTAACATTCTACATTATTTCTTGTGAGGTTACCTCAAGTCCGGGGTGTATCAAAATAAACCCAATAATACTGAGGAATTAAATGGTAGAATTAAGTACGAAATTTGATTAATTCAACCAGAAGCTCTTCATAAGGTGTTAGATGAATTTGTATTTCGCCTTGGATGTTATCAACAAAGGTACATGGAAGATAAATTGAGCGTTTAATTCAAATTTATTTAAACGATAGTAATTCATTTAACATAGGCATTTTAACCAAATTGTCGTAAACATCTAAAATAGTTTTATTTTCTCGAAATGATTGTTATGTAACATACTATACTATCTGTATCATACAGTGCGTGTAATGGCAAGCTAGACATAGGAAATAAGAATTGCAACATCGCGTGTGCCATTCGGCAATAAATAACTACTGGGGATACTTCAGTGGCTGGCGTGGCCTTGTACCGACGCATCGGGCGAGTTTGCTGCTGCTGGGTTGTCATATCTCTCGCACTATATGAATGTACAAGTACATGTCTAATTCTCCGCTACACGCACTGTATATATATTACGTCATATGTAAAAAAACTGTACTGTCAAATGGCACTATCAGAAATGCAGGATGCTATTTAAAAAATGTCGATTAAGTACGCCACAACTTTTCCAAAATTTTCTGGAAAAAAAAAATTGAATAGTGAGGTATTTAAAAATCAACACATTCGAGTGATTCTTTTTCACTAGCTTCATAATTATTTTATTTTTATTCCTGTCATTGTACTATTCACTGTAGAATGGATATTCATCATTTCAAAGAGTACGCTTTCGCGTACGCTTAAGTTATCTTTCCATGGATTATTGCAGAATAATGGCACCAGCAATACATATTTTTAACGTTTTTGGGACCAAAGTCGTGACCCACAAAAAATGAAATTCTTATACATTTTAAACTTTAAAAGCAAGGAAAAATCATACAATTTATTTACGAACAAATCAGTAGTCAAAATTTGAAAATTTTGCAGATCGCCTTAAGAAAGTAGACTGATACGCCCCTGAATATAATTCAATTATCATTGGAATGCTATGTATCCGTTATGCTCTATTAAACTCGATCAATTTTGAAACTTAAGTCATATTTTCTTTTAATTTTCTTGCATCGATTTAACTCAAAATATTTTTTAATTATTACTCTCACGTGTGCAATGGACATAATTATTAAAATAATGTACCTATATAATAATTGTAAATCGGTCGTACTTTAATATTATGAATGTATACTTGTGAATGTTTAAAGTTGTTTTACTTAATAAGCCAATTTCACTTTTAAAAAGCTGAATACAAATTTAAATCGAAATTTATAAATAATTTACGCAAGAATTTACGTTTATGTGGGTATTTTCAGAGAAAGTATTACCATACTGGACAACGAGTTTGTTCGATAGAATTCTACATCCTACTATCGGAATTCCCCGAAAGGGTGTAAATGGGTAAGTAAAATATACTAATTTTAATAATTTCCCGCAGAAGTGGTGGTAGGTCCGTTACACACATCGTAATTTTAATGTCATTTTTCGTAAATATTCTGGAACAGACATGAAATTTCCTCAGCGTGACTAAAAATGGTGAACGAATCTAAGTGGCAAAAATTGCGACCTGCGGTAGAACTTATAGTGTATACAAAAGAATTTTATTTCCTGCATAAGCATAATGTCGACTTTCTACGAGATTTTTTTTTACAAAAAGCAATTGTTTCTTCGTATTGTTAGAAAATTTTACCAATTCTGTAAACAGTTTACTGACAGCACAGTATTTGAGATCTGGTGGTCGACTAGGTATATACGTGGTGTTTATTACTTCCACATCCACGTAGTGGATTGGAAGTATAGTAATTTTTTATGACATCGCGTCGATAGGAAAAATATTGGTAAAATATCAAATAAGTAGTCAACTTTAATCTCGATTCAATTTGTTTTTCCATTATGCCAAAATTATATTACTCATTTAAACATAACAAACGTGCATGCAATTATATTAAGTTTTTGCAATAAATATCTAAGGTATATAGGTCCTGGAACTTAGCCTGATTCTTTAGGAATGGAAATAGCTCGGATACACGAATTTATTCCTCGAATAAACTACAAAGGTTTAATACCCAAAAAGCTTGAGCAAAAATATTTGCCCCAAATTCAGGGAGAAGCGATAATTTTTTTCTGAATAGGTATCTCGAAAGGTATTGATAGGAAGGAAAAATATAAAACAGCAAAAGATTATTAAATTATCCTTCATTTGGGACTATCTTCGTTGGTCGAACAAGGTTAAACAAAAAACCAAATTGGAGAGCATTGAATAAGCTTCCAACTTCATATTTACATTTAATAAGTGAAAGAGTATGGTTGGTTCAAAAAGAGTGAAAATTAGATCCAAGAGCGTGCGGTTCCACGGGGTTCGCGAATTCCATACCTAATTTGTTTTGGTTCACGATTGGTTGTTATTAATCCGTGCCGGCTGACCTATCGGTACGGTAACTCAGCCGGTTAGGCGTGTTAGTAGCAAGCGAGCTTGGTCAGACCGTCTATCGTGTACAGGGTTCGATCCCCAGCCCCGCCACTGGCAATGTTGGCGGCTAATGGCTGTCGTCTGCGTTTTTTCAAATGCGTAACCCCTTTCCGGACAGCCTAGGCTTTGAATTCCGGGGTTGTCTAATATGTGTGGTGTGTTTATGTTATGTTATTTTCTGCAATATGCGATCCACGACCGGTAAGTGTTTCATCTATAATATGTAATTTACTTAAAGGCAACATTTCACCTTGCATGCATTTCGTTTTTACATTTTTGATAAGTAGGTAAATAAAAACCGCATGCATGTTATGCGCTTGCCCTCTCTAGAGACTGGAACTAAAAGCTCCATGGGTGAAGTAGCAATAGTGGTAGGTAACTGCAATACCATGTCTCCACAACTGGATTCATGCGCGCCATCTCTGAGACAGTAGTAATATGCTTTCTAGAAATTTACAGAAGGATGGAGATTTCTACACTGTTCGGGAAATTCCGTCGAGAAGGGTGCATTTTAGATGGATCTAGAGGCAATTTTAGAGTATATAAGGCAAGATGAACGGCGGGAGAAGGAGGTTGTAAAGCGACAAGCGAGGTTAGAAACCCAAAGTAGATACAGAGTGTAAATTGTATTGAAACATATTCTTTATAGGATTTTGCAAACAGCAGAAAAAAATAACTATCTATAACTAAAAGAAAAACTTTATATAAAAACATTTATGAAATCTTTGCATTCTTTCGAACCTGCATTCTGGTTACGCTAGCAAATTAAAATCCTAAAACGAATTTGTCTAGTTCCTTATTTGACAATTCTCGTTCTAACACCAACATCCACAGTCCCCTACGACCATGCAGATTAAACTAGTATCTACATAACCCCCTACGATCATGAAGATTCAGTTAAAAATGAGAGCAAAGGCCTAAAATGAATTTATTTATTTACCTTGTCTTAAAAAAAAAATCATTCTAACGGATTACATTTTCATGAAATCTATCGTTCTGTTTCTTGGAAATGTTACAAATGTTACAAGTGAAAAGAATCATTTTTGCAAAGTATTACATACAAGATTTTTTGGAATTCTGTATTACCTAAGTAAAATAAGAAAATTTAAAAATTTAAGTATTAAATTCAGATATATTGAAATTATTCATTTAATTTAGATATTATGTGCTGACATTTCTATTCTCAGTGCTCGAAATTCAGTATGCTTTATTTATTTCAACGAAGTTGTAGGTATGATGAATATTTATAATAAATAATCCTTTAAGGTGGCCATTCCCTAGAAAGAGACATCCGATAGGGAAATATTTATTACTTTTCGTCATAATTGTTTTTTCTATATTAAAAAAAAACTATAAGACTACCTAAGTAGAACCATAACAGAACTAATACTATGAATTTTCACTCAATAATTTCAGTGATTTGCAAAATAGCTAAATTTAAATTTAAAAATTATGTTAATCTTCCTATTTCGTAATTTTAAATCTAGCTATTTTGCAAACCATTGAAATTATTGAGTAAAAATTCATAGTATTAGTCCTGTTGTGGTTCTACTTAGGTAGGTACTCTTAGTTTTTTTAAATATACGTAGGTACCAAGAAAAAAAAGTTATGACCAAAAGTAATAAATATTTCCCTATCTGATGTCTCTTTCTAGGAAATGGCCATCTTAACACTTTAGTGGACTTAAAAATTATATTGTAATAAAATAGAGAAAAAAAAAAAGATTGGGTATCTGAAAATTGGCTTGTTCATATCCTAGAAAACTTAAAATTCGTAGGTATATTAAAAACATCCTAATTTGGAGAGGTAGTCTGAAATATTTTTGCTTGAACTTTTTTCGCGCTACTTCTATTCTTAGATGTAATTTCACTGGACTACATAAAATTTTTATTCGAGAAATGCCTAGACCATTAAAAATCTACCACATTTCAACAAACATATAATGTGTAAAATTAGTAGGTACCCCGAGTAGGTAGAAAGATAATTAATTACCTACACCAATAAATTACAGTGCAAAATGTTTACCAGAGTTCTAATTAACCTCGGTTTTAACAAAACAAAAATTACAATTATGCAATTATAAAATAATAATAAAAATATGAAGACAAAAACGAAATAGGTACTAAATTATTTTATCCAAAGAATATTTTGCAATCGAATATTTCTACGTTTATCGTCTGGAATTTGGAATAACAAAAACCTTTTGCAGCTTATTGTAGGTATAGTCCGTTGACACGAACAATAAACGAACGATTTATGGTGGGTGGGATGGTAGGTAGCCGAGATAAACCCAAATGGTCAGGGTCTTTTCCAAACAAAGTCGACCTTAAAATGCAGCGTGCAAAAGCGGCATTATTGCAAGGGGATTAACCAAAAACTCGAGGCTCTGAAGGTAAGCTAGAGTATTGATTTTTGTTGAGCGCAGCATGGAAAAACACACGTGCGCTCATTATTACGAATTTTTGGAAAACTTACTTGGTGGTGCCATCATCCTGTAGTGCGGAGGCGGCAGTAGACAAATGCCTTCTTGTTTGACAGGACCATTTGTTACGTATCTGGAGACCATGTTTGCGAAAAGAAATTTTGAATGCTGGCAGACGAGATTACATTAAATATAAAATTTTAATTTTTAGCTTTTTCAATGTAAAGTATAAGTATATGAATTTTATGAAGTCATCGTAAGAGGTCGATTATAAAATGATTTTGTATAAAAGTGGAGTTTATATTAGTGGTATTATTTGTTAAAGAATCGTCGGAGTTCCGTCTCGACATTTCGTGAGTCACCTCTGATTTTTGCAACCACTAGCAAGCACTACACTGATGTCAAAATATAGCTTAAATATGCAATGTCACCCGCGGAATAAAGCCTTGAGAGTTGAAAATTCACAATGAACACAATTTGGTGACTTCGAAAAGAGTTTTCATCAACCCCAAAAGGATTCGATTACAGTTAGAACATGCCGAGCACGTCTCGCTGCACCTAACAGCAAAAATCGATAAGGGCGTTTTACAATAATTACACTAGACACCAACTTATCACATGGTCACGATTTTCCTCGTGATATATCACTTAAACAACTAATTGTTGTTCTTGCACAACCGTTTGAAAATTGTCCTTTTTATAACTTAAGCAATTTAAAATTTAGTTTTTAACTTTTATCAGTCAAAATATTTTTTCGGCGACAAACGCCATTGTATCGACTGTACAAATTGGTTCCCAATTTGTCCACCAGAAAACACTAACGCATGCGTGGTGCATTCTAACCAATCAACGAATCAACTGGTAACATTTAAAATTTCGCAAGCTCTTATCGTAAGCATGTTTGGATTATAAAATTCTTCGTCGCTGTCGATGGATATGGTTTATGATGATGAAAAACCGCGTCTCTTTATAAGTAACTAAAACTATTTTAACTAATATTCTATTATAAGAATGAAATTATTAAGTTATGAAGCAATAAACAACTCTATTAACGCAAAAAACATTAACCTGGTCTTACCTGAAATTTAACAATCAACCAACGTGGCATATTATCATTTTACGACTTATGTAACAAATAAATTACTAGGTACTAGCAGTCGAGTAAGAAAACTACTTACTTATTAAACATTTCTACCCCCTGGTCATATGATGTAATTCATAGGTAGGTATACGTCCCATAACAAAACGTCGCAGATGATGGAAACCGAGCATAAATATTGCCGCGGTATTAGAACTTAACAGGTGTATGTCCTGCACAATAGTCAAAACAATCATTCGTGTAATAAATGGGTTTTCACTGAACCATATGGATAACTAATGACAATGATCACTGCATGAGCAGGTGAATGTATACTGAATAATGAAAGTTAAGTAAGTTAACCAGTCACCACTTGACACAGCAAAACAAGGAACTGCAAAACATTCACATTCTATTAAAATTTTCAAATTAAATTTTTCATATTAATTTTGCTCGAGTAGGTATCCACATAATATAACCAACGAGGAATTTATAAATTTAAGATTTTTAGCATTTAAAACAATTAGACCATCATTGACGTTTGTTGTTAAGTGACAGATGGGCGTAACTAACTACTAAATAAAAAAGGATACGGTGAATTCGAGAATCGTTGAGTTTGTGGCCCTCCTGTGGCCGTCTGCTTCTGATTGCCGCTCATTTCAGCCTCGGGCACTAGGTCCCTTACAGCAGCCGCCACGGATCTGCTCTTTTTATCTGCATATGTTCAAGATTGACACATCACAACACTTGCACAGAAGTATATAATCGACTTTTTGGCATTTTCACGAACAAAGTTTTCGTTTAAACACCGATGTTTATGGATTCTAAAAATCTACCACTTATCTAACAGTTTGAACTCTTTTTAATCAAAGGTTAAGATATTTCCAAGATGGCGGAGTGTTAACCCAAAAACATGTTTTGAATAGAGTCCTCCAAGGTCTTCTTCCACTAGTTATTATATGGGAATAAAGGACAAACTCTTCAAGAATGTTTCTTCACTTATGTTAACAAAATGTCACTTTATATTACATAAATTAAAGTTACAACTTTATTAAAAATGACACGCGGCTTTCACGTTTCGACAAAAGCACACCTAACGGAATGTTACTAAACTATAATCACCAAATAGATTCTTATTGGGAATAGTTTTTGGAAGTAAAATTCACATAATTCTTGTTTATTATCTTTTTCTTACACTTGCAAAAACATATTCATAATCGTATGTCCGTTATGAAACCATACGCGACTGCATCGACTGAGAACTCTCAAATGTGTCAAAATAAACAGTCTAACCTCAAATTCAACAGAATGTGAAGAATTTTAACAATAAAAAATCAATAAAAAAAATGTCATCGTATGGGAAAGTAGAAACTGAAAGGCTTAAACAAAATCTGGAAGGTCAGTTGGATAGATTGGTAGAACAATTACAAGATTTGGAAAATTGCAGGTAAATACGGATACATATAGAATAGGTTACTTCACTGTTGTGAACTTAACTATTTATTTTATGTTACTACTACATACCTAATTGTTATTAAAGTGCAAATGACTAGATATTCAATAATGCGCTAATTCCTTTGTTGCTACAATGCCATTTATTCTAACATTAACCTTTCGTACATAGAACTGAAATAAGAATAGTACCTGAGATAGGAGTATAATGAAATTGCAAACAGCATACCTGTAATGTAATAGGATTGAGATATTAGACCATTATAGTATTTTTCTTGCCTCTAGAGTTGTGTAGGTTTATTGATTTATCTACTACCCTAGTACTCTACCAAATGGGCCATGTGAGTTTTCTATAACATTTTTATAGGTACTCTATGCCATTTTTGTTTATATCAAAAATGGAGGAAGCGATATTAGCAGGCTCAGAAAAATAAAATCAATCCTTGAAAAATGTTTCTTTGCTGCTTTGCTGTAAAGTACTTACTTTACGCATGCTGTGTGAAAAGCTGAACTTTTTTGCACTAAGTGCATAAAATAAACAAGCTAACGATTATACACTTCATCGATTGTCTTCATTTTTTTATATAATTTTTGCACATTCTATAGGATACTCTTTGCAGTTTTTTTTGTAAATAATATTAATTTTAGACATTTTTAGTTTAATTACAAAACATGTTTTTTTTTCTTTTATTTAAAGAATGTATAACTCTTTTATTTATTCACCGATGTTGTTCAAAAATAATAGGGTTCTTCCTTTAGCCCACACTAACTCACTGTCCAATTTTCAATACAATCGGACTTTTCGTTCTTAAGTTATCGTGCTTATAAGAAACTTGGCAGACGGATAGATGGACGGACGGACGTTTTGAAAGTTGTTCAGAATTCGATCACCCAGACAGTGATATGAAAGTTTTTTATCTACGAGCAATATTACCAGTTTTAGAAATGTGCCGATCGAATGCAATATACTCTTCGTTTTGTATTTGTGGAAAGTATAAAAATAAAACACTTTTCACATAACATGTATGTCTAGGTGGCTATGCAACAACGGCCATGCTATTTTATTATTTCATTTTACGTACTAATGTATAAAGTAGATTGTTTGTATTTAAATTTATACATATAATTTTTGGTAACCATTTCGAAAATATGGACGTTAGCTCAGTCGGTATGTGTGTTTAGCTTGCAAACTGGCATACCTAGTGTACTGCAAAATAATTTTGATTTTAAAATTATGCCCAAGAAGTGGTTCAGATTCCATTATAAATGGGCCTCGGTTCACTTTACTTAACACAAAATCATCCTGGATTTTGGAAAAATGTTGTATGTAACTCGTATATGACGTACCTTTTTCACTCATGCCATTGTCACACTTGCCTGCAGTCCATGCAACAAAATTCCCATTCGTAAAAAAGTATCGCCTTACGCACTTGTTGCATAATAGTGTTTTATATAGCAAGTGGCTAAAATGGTGGTTTATAAGCACTCGCCTTCGGCAAAGATTAGAGGACTAACAAGATAGGACAGTCAGACGGAAAAGTCGAAATATACAAAGACAGTTGTGTATCTTTGACACCGCCAGAGATAATGAAAGCTGCAGAAATCGTCTCATTAAACTTGTTGCCCGAAAAATCGAAAAAATTATATATTATGACATGAAATAAATATAAAATATTTAATAGTCGTGGACATAGTATTCTACTCGCATATAATGGCTATTATTCACTCTGGTGATTTAAGAATCTAGCCTCAGGCTCGTGTCTTAAACTTCACCCTTGTGAACAATAGCCATCATTATATGCTCGTTGAATAATATACTATTGTTTCACAGTTTTTTCTTTATTTTTCACTTGTCAATAATGACATTGTTTTGATTCATTGAAATTGTCAAATAAATGTCATTTTAGAATAACATAAAAATACCTGGCTATATTTTAGCTAGCTATTTTTGTAGATCAGAAAATATGCATGGTGGTGTTTCCATATTTCTTAGAAATAGTTTTAAATTTAAAACGTTAGAGTTACAATCTTATAGTTGTGAACTTGACGCTGAATTCTGTGGAATTGAGATTCTGGGTAGTAAGACTGTCATAATAACTCTTTACCGCTCTTGTAGCGGCGATTTT
Organism: Stenurella melanura; assembly: GCA_963583905.1. Classification (NCBI taxonomy): domain Eukaryota; kingdom Metazoa; phylum Arthropoda; class Insecta; order Coleoptera; family Cerambycidae; genus Stenurella; species Stenurella melanura. Next base: position 171,935,884 of record OY757311.1, read on the forward strand.
GGTATATTTTTGGATAAGCTTGAGACTTTACTTGACAGGCTTTCCAGTATTTATGGTAAAATAATTGTCACTGGCGATTTCAATGTGAACTTTAGAATGACCTCAAGTAATTTAACAGATTTGATATGCTTAATATCTTCCTTTGGTTTAATCGTTACAATCTCAGAATTTACTCGAGTCACTACACAGTCTGCCACATGCATTGATAACATTTTAACCAATTTGTCAGATGTCGATTATAAAGTTGGAGTAATCGATCCCTGTCTCTCTGACCATTTTGCTCAGTTTATAGTAACCACAGGCACAGTCAATTTTCCACAGACCATTTGGAGAAGACGCATAACTCATCATGGGATAGCCAAGCTCAGACTATCTCTACTTGAAATAAATTGGAATATTTTTACATGCAACAGGTATGACACAGACTTTTTATGGGATTTTTTTGTGAAAACATATCAGAACTTAGTACATAAGCATTTTCCTTTAAAAAAATGTTTTGTGAAAGATCAACCACCAGTAAATTGGTTTAATGACTCAATTCGTCATATGAGAGACACACTATCCTGTGTTAAGCATGTTAGTATGGTTACTAAAGATCCACATGATATGGCCTTATATAAAACTTTACTCAGAGATTATAAGAATGAAATAAAAATTTGCAAAAAGAAAGCTTATGATAATTTTATAGGAAATTCAAACAATAAAGCCAAAGATAGCTGGAAATTAGTTAATTATTCAAGAAACAAAATGCCAAACCCTTCTTTAGGTCCTGATATCTCGCATAATAGTTTTAACAATTATTTTTCCAATGTAGCTGAGAATATTATTAGTTCCCTTCCAAACGTCGACCATTATAATCATAACGCTGACACTGTTTTTACTATTCCAAAGTTAAACCACTCTTTTTTCCTTAATCCTGTTACTGAGAATGAAACTAAATCCGCTATACTCAGTCTAAACAATTCAAATTGCACTGACTACTATGACCTAAATAGTAAAATAATAAAATCAACGATTGATATAATAGTTACTCCATTGACAATTCTAATCAATTTATGCTTCACTGAAGGATACTTTCCAGAAATTCTTAAACACACCAAAGTTATACCACTATTTAAAAACGGTGATCTGACCCTTATGGACAATTACCGCCCAATATCAATTGTTCCCATATTTGGTAAAATTATTGAAATTATTTTAAAAAATAGAATTTCCCTCTATTTGGAAACAAATTACCTCTTAAATACCACTCAGTTTGGTTTTAGGAATAATAAATCAACTACCCAAGCCGTTCAGACTGTCGTGAGTGGTATAGTCTCTGGCTTGGAGGGGAGGCAGCATTCACTGATAGTGCTGCATGACCTGTCCAAGGCATTTGACTGTGTGTCTCACAGCATTTTGGTTGAGAAGCTGGAAAAATATGGAATAAGGGGTTTGCCTTTGTCACTAATCAAGTCATATTTGTCGGATAGAAGACAATGTGTTATATATCATAATAAGTCATCTTCACTAAATGTTGTCAAAAATGGTGTACCCCAAGGATCTGTTTTGGGACCATTACTTTTTAATATTTATATTAATGATTTTATTAATTTTATGTCACCTACGAAAAGCGTCTTATTTGCTGATGACACAACTTTAATTTTATCCGATAAAAATTACAACAATCTCGTTCACAAATCTGATGAAGCTCAAGAGAAGGCTGAACTTTGGTTCACTGTCAATAAACTCAAATTAAATGAGACTAAAACTCAAAAACTGTTATTTACCAATAAAAACAGCTTATCTGAAGCGGGAACTGCCAAAGTGTTGGGTATTGTTATAGATAATAATTTAAATTGGTCAAGCCATATCGATTTCGTTAACAAAAAACTGTCGAGTATTATTTTCTTAATTAGACAATTAAAACCTGTCCTCAATTTTCACACCTTAAAATCTACATATTATTCTTTATTCCACTCCCGTTTAATTTATGGTATTATATTATGGGGTAACTCATCACATTCTATCAAAGTTTTTAGACAGCAAAAGAAGGTGGTTAGAATCCTAGCAAACGCTGATCCTCTTGAGCCCTGTCAACCATTATTTAAAAAACTGGGAATTATGCCTTTGCCTTCCCTTTACATTTTCTTCTGCTTGTTGGAAATTCACAAGAACCGTGAGAGTTATGATACCTACTCCAATTATCATGATTATAACACAAGAGTATCCAGTCTACTTAAACCTCAACGATACAGACTTTCAAAATCAGCTAAAAATTCACTTAATTTATCGTTATATAACATCCTGCCCACTCATATAAAACAACTAAATCAAAACAAATTTAAGCATACTGTTAAAGAGTTTGTCCTAAGTCATTGCTTCTACTCCACTGAAGAATTTTTGAATACAACTTTTACATCTTAAAAATTGTGTTATGTGCACTGGGATTGCTGCTCCATTTTGCTGAATCTCAAATCTTCTAAATTCTTAATGTCTAATTTTATTATTTAAATTCATGTATTATTTATATCCTTATTTTTAAATATTCTTGACTACTTAAATCTGAATGTTTTTTTTTTCCTGATGTATTTATATATGTGTGTATGCACATTGTGTGTAGGTGTATATATGTATAAGTGCATGTATATGTATATATGCGTTTCTGTATGACTTGTCTAAATTTTGTAAAAATTTTATTTGTTTATATTTTTTATTATAGCTTTTACTATCATACCTGTATTGTCTAAGAGATATTTTGACGTGCTTCAAATGTATTTTATACATAATGTTGTTAAATAAAGCAAATTATCAATTATTATCATTTATGGCGTTACGAAAATAACTTTTTTATATATATTTTGTAGTTTTTCCTTTGAGGGTAGTACCATAGAAATAAAGGTATGATTAAAAATAAGTACCTATATTTGGAAATAATTTTTGTTAGGATATTAAGTAATTTTTGACGAATAAACATACTCGAAGTGACAGTCGCAAACATTCAAAGATAAAATAAACAGAATCCAAGATTGTGAATTCTTTGTAGAAAGGTGATATTTCACCATCAATTTAATACAAGATTAGACTTCAATTTTAACAGGCAATATTCATTTTAATTTTAGAAATGAACTGGAACCTGATGAATATGAAGAAACCAAAGAAGAAACGATGGAACAGTTAAAGGAACTCAACAATAGCCTTTGTAAATTAGTAAATGGGGATATTTCTCTAATTAGTGCACTGGGTGCTGTACAGTTAGTAAGTAAAATAATAGATTATATTATGCATGCCATTAAAGAATTATAAATACTGGTTTTTGCTATACAAAACACTGACTTTTACTATTACGATAAAAGTTAAGATCAGCCAGAGACGGATCTAGCCAGGAGACAGCAGTGGAGAAGAGTGGCAAAAACTCAGTTCATGTTCCCCGCAATGTTCCCTAGATTTGTCATTGCAATTGACCATAAATTATTAGTGCATTATGAAGACTTACATAGCATTTTTTTTTAGGCCACCCAGGCGGCTATATCACAGGCATTCAAAACTCCTGAAGTGATACGTCTCTTTGGCAGAAGGGAACCGAAGCAACTGCGTGAGAGGTTGACGATTATTGAACAAGATATAAAACTTAACAAACTCAATGTAGAAGCAGGTGACCGACAAAAGGTATGTGGATTAACGTTAATCCAGTTAAATTAGATTTTGTTTAAATAAACCTTTCAACCAAGCCAAATTTTGTATCGAGCATGTTTTCGATTCAACAAAATGTCAATAGTCCTTATAGATTCTACTAGAGCTTTAAATGTTGAAAGGTCAAATAGTTTTTGCAAATATTTTGGAAATTATTAGCTTTATGGCAATGGTATAATAATAATATAATAATATAATATATCTTTATTCATCCAAGAGATCACACAATAGGACATAGGACATGTCAGAAAAAAAAAATGGCACATGGTATTACAGTAGCAATAGAATAGGTACAATAAAATATATACACATATATACACACATACATATATATATATACTTATAATAAGACAGGTTCATGATAATTGTACATATAAATAAATAGAAATAAATAAAAGAAAGTAGGACGAAATTTTACAATTATTACAGAAATATATGCGATAAATATTCATCTACAGAGTAGAATGCATTTTCTAATAGAATATTTTTAATGCTTCTAACAAATTTTGTTGTGCTTGCATATTTAATATTTTCAGGTAATTTATTGTATAGGGTTACACCTATATAATAAGGATTTGACTTGTATAGTTCTAGTCTATGTAGGTTATATTGTAAATCATTTCCATGCCTAGTTGGATAATTGTGAAATTCATTTTGAAAGTTAAATTCAGTAATATTTTGCTTAACAAATTTTAACACATCTAGTATATAGATACATGGCAGCGTTAGTATTCTCTCTTGTATGAATGTTGTCTTACAGCTTTCTCGAAATTTCAATCCAAACGTACATCTAATTGCCCTCTTTTGTAACACGAATATTCTATTTGCTGCTGTTGAGTTTCCCCAAACAATTATTCCGTACCTAACAATAGATTCAAAATTTGAATGATAAAATATTTTTGATGTTCTTTTACCAGTTATCTCGTGTAATCTTTTCAATGCAAAACAATTTTTTGCACATTTTTTTGACAAGTAGTCTACATGGCACTTCCAGTTTAAAGATAAATCTATATATACCCCTAGTAATTTAAAGTTTGTTACTTGTGCTATAGATCTGTTATTTAGTGTAATTAATGGACTTTGGGTGTAGTTTGCTGGATGCAAATGAAATTGTAGAGTGTGTGTTTTAGTAAGATTCATTACTAAATGATTTAAACCAAAGTATTCATTTATGTATTTAATGTTGTCTTTCATTAAGGATATCATTTCGCATTCATCTTTATGAAACGATAGTAACGTGATGTCATCCGCAAATGCAGTATGAAAAATAGATATATAGTTGTCTATATCATTGCAGTACAATAAAAATAACAGAGGGCCCAAAACACTTCCTTGTGGAACACCTAGACTAACGTCTACTTTATTTGAATTTTCCCCGAAATAGTGTACAAATTGTTTTCTGTTGTTCAAATAGTCACTGAGTAAGTTTTTACAATTTCCTCGTAAGCCAAATTGTTCAATTTTTTTGAGAAGAATTTCATGATTTACACAGTCAAATGCCTTAGAGAGATCCACAAAAAGAGCAAGAACTTTGTTATTTTTATCTAATTGTTTGTATACAGTATCCAAAATCTTTATTAGAGCCGACATTGTAGACTTCTTTTCCCTGAAGCCATGTTGATTCGGTGAGAGAACGTTATTTTTTTCGAGAAATGAAATAATTCTTTTACATAATATTTTTTCAAATATTTTTGAAAATATAGATAAAAGTGAAATTGGGCGATAGTTTGTGATATGTTTAGGATTGCCATTTTTGAAAAGTGGAATAACTTTGGAGATTTTTAAGGCATTAGGGAATTTACCCTCAACTATACATAAATTAGCAATATAACATAATGGTCTGGCAAGGTATTGTATACATTGTTTAATAATGGTAGTAGAGAAATTGTCAGCACCAAATGCATTTGTATTTTTTAGCTCTCGTACAATGTTAATAATTTCAGTTTCACACACTTCATTGAGAAAAATTGTTCTTCCTGTAAAGTTAGATTGGTTGATTTTCTGTTTGTTGGTGGATAAAATATTTTTATTTAAAATATTATTGGGTAAATTGACAAAGTAATTATTATATGTATTGGCGATTTCTATTTTATTAGTTATTTCGATGTCATTAACTAATATAGTTTTATTACTTTCAATATTTTTATTTTTAAGAGTATATTATTCAACAACCATACAATGATCGCTATTATTCACGAGGGTGAAGTTTAAGACATGAGCTGCAGGCGAGTGTCGTAAATCACCAGAGTGAATAATAGCCATTATATGCGAGTAGGATACTATACTTTGTCCACGACTATTAAATATTTTATATTTATTTCATTCATCTTCATTTCTCCAATTTAAGAAAGATTAATGTCATCATATATAATTTTTTCGATCTTTCAGGCAACAAGTTTACTGACACGATTTCTACAGCTTCCGTTATCTCAGGTGGTGTCAAAGAAATATCTTTTTCACTTTTAGTATCTATTTATTTAATTATATACTCTTTTTGAGTAATATGTAAAATTATTGTAAATGACGTTGATGATTAAATCGCACAAGTTTTGACGTTTTAAATCATTAACAGAATTACGCTTTGACTCATTGTCATGGCTTACTTATAAAATAATACATTTGTAGGCACGTAGGTAAATGGTTTCAAAAGCAATGTTGGACTTACTTATGTAGTTTTTGAGTGTTTACTAAAGTAGCTTTTTGGCATGTACCATTTGAGTGCTTCCTAGAAAACTTAGAGAGACAACACTTGTCTTTTGGTTGCTGCAATTTTGACATTTTAAATTTTTAGTAAAAAGTCTCTACTTACGTCATTTCTTATAAACAACTGACTGTCCTCATTATTCGGTGCAATCAGTGAATAATGAAATCATTATTCACTGCAGGAAATAAGGGATAGCATTATCTTTAAGGAAACACATACATAATGAGTACATTATTTAATAGTTGTGGACAAAAGCATTTGTTACCAAAATTATAGTTTACAAAATTTGCAGTAATAAAGTTCAACAGCTTTTTTTCTTACTCTCCTGTCTTACCGAGGGAAATGTTGTATTCTTAGTATAGTATAGTATAGTATATTTTATTTCGTGTAAGACAATTACAGTTGTGTACACTCGTCAATAAAACATTGTTAATTACATGAAAAGGAAACAAAAAAATACAAATTTATAATTACTTTGCAGATTACAATTAATGTAAAACATAAAATATACAAAATAATGCTCTATTCCCTAAAGAGTATTACAGGAAACGTCAGATTATAATTTAGAGTAATATCAAATAATTATAAAATGAGATAACAGTAACGAAATAACGATGCTGCTTACTGTATTTTATCACAAAAAGAAAAAAAAAAAACACAAAACAGATATAAATATGCACATGTATATCCATGTATACAACAAACAAAATAAAAGACAAACCAATATTGATACGAACTTCTATTGTCAATGTTCTAAAAACTCATTAATAGAGTAGAACACTTCTGTGGTCAGTAGTTGTTTCACCCTGCTGGAGAACACATTAAAGTTTTTATTTCTTATTTCGAGCGGGATTTTATTATATAATTTTGACCCCCAGTAGTCCACTCCCTGCTGTGATATATTCAATCGATGATGTGGAATCTGTAATTGTTCTCTATTTCTGGTGTTATACTGATGATTCTCAAAATTATGTGTAAATTTCTCTTTATGTGAATGTACATATTTAAGGCAATTGAGTATGTACAGTCCTGGAATAGTAAGTATACCATGTTCTTTGAAGGCATCTCTGCAGCTCTCTCTGTATGTCATGCCACATAAAGTTCTAATTGCCTTCTTTTGTAGGATGAAGATTTTCTGGGCATCAGGTGCTGTTCCCCATAGGAGTATTCCATATGTTGCGATGCTGTGGAAATTTGAATAATAGGCTACTTTTGCCGTTTGATAGGTGGACACATTTTTTAATATTCTAATACTGTAAATAGCTGAAGCTAGTTTTTTGCAGAGCTCATCAATATGGCCTTTCCAATTCAGTTTACTGTCTAAAGTTAAACCCAAGAAATTTAAAGATGTTTTCTCAGCTTCCCTTTTTGTGGATAAGATGATGTTTTGGGTTTTTCCTCTATTTAATGTTAAATAGTTCGCGGTGAACCACGTATTTGCTTCATGTAGTACATTTTGAGATTGTGTTGTTAACTCAATTTTATTTTTTCCTTTAGATATAAAAGTTGTATCGTCTGCATATAAACAAGCCCCATAGCTATTGACATTAAATAGTAGGTCGTTGATATATATTATAAATAATATCGGCCCTAACACCGAGCCTTGTGGTACACCTTTGGTTATTAAAAATGGTTCTGATTTTTTATTATTCCACCATATTGTCTGATGTCGATTGGTCAGATATGACGTGAACAGTTTAAGTGGAATTCCTCTCACACCATAATAGTCTAATTTGTCAAGTAAAACTTTATGGTTAACTGTGTCGAAAGCTTTACTCAAATCACAACAGATTATTTCTGTTTCTTCCTGTCTGTCAAGAGCCTCCGTTATTTTTTCTACTGCTTCTATTAAAGCTGTAGTGGTTGATTTTCCCTTGCGGTACCCGTGTTGAGCGCTATGTAATATTTTGTATTTTTCGAAAAATGTTATCAACCGCTTCTTCAAAATAATTTCAAATATTTTTGAAATTACTGGGAGAATTGAGATGGGCCTGTAATTATTGATATCGTTTATATCTCCTTTCTTATATATGGGAATAATTTTTGCCTGTTTTAGATCATCGGGAAATATACCCTCTTGAATACATTTGTTTATTATTATAGTGATCGGCACCACCAGAGCATCTCCAATTTTCTTTAGGATATAAGTTGACATCCCATATGTATCCTCCGTTTTTTTACTCTTTATGTTCCTTATAACATCCTCTATCTCATTTTCATCTACTTTTCCCAGATATATGGACCTAGAGTTGTCTATTATGCTGTTTCTCAGTAATTCATCAGGTTGTTCAGATGGTTGTGACTGGGCAGCAACATTTAATCCTATATTTGCGAAGAAGGTACTTATTTCTTCAGCTGTTAAAGTCGATTGCACCTGATTGTTATCACAGTTTTGAGTTTTTCTAGTTTCTGACTTGATTACTGTCCAAATTGCCCTCGATTTGTTCTCAGAATCAGCTATATAATTGTCATTTGCTGTCTTTTTTTGTTCACTGAGTCTTTTTATGTATGCCCCCTTGAAGTTTTTATATGCTATCAAGGAGTTTTGATCTTTTCTTACATTATATATTGTATATAAGGCATCTAATTGATTTTTCATTTGTTTCAGCTCTTCTGTGTACCATTTGTTACTCTTTTTGTTTTTTTCTATGACTACTTTGTTCCTTTCAGGCATGATCATTTCAAAGAATTTTATGAAGATGTTATGGTAATATTGGTATGCTTGAGAAGCATTCTTATCTTCTAATAGTGTTTTCCAATCTATGGCAGCCATTTTGGATTTTAATTTGTATATATTGCAGTCATTTATTTCTCTATATCTAATGTGTTTCCGTTTTTTAAGATTACCGACTTCATGTGAAATTTCGACGAGCTGTCCCAAGTGGTCTGATACATGAAAATTTATAGTATTTGCTTTATAGTGTTTGATATCTCTGTTGGTGAAAATGTTATCAATACAACTTTCGGAAGTATTTGTGATCCTTGACGGCTCTGTAAAAATCTTGTAGAGGTTGAACGATGATAATAAATTTTCAAGATCTTCTCTTGCATTTGATTCTACCAAGAAATTGACATTATAATCTCCAGACAGGAATATTTGTTCTCCCTTATATCTTTTCATAATATAGCTTAGCGCACAGTTTAGTTTGTCACAGAAAATTTTTAAATCACCCAGAGGTGACCTGTATACTGATAATATAATGCCATATTTTGTCCTTAATCCAACAATTTCGATATGCTTTTCGACTGATAGAGCTTTTATTTCAATAATTTCAGTGGATTTGATGCAGTTTTTTAAGAGGATCATAACGCCTCCATGTATATACAGTTTTCTAGAAAACGAAGTTCCAACATAGAAATTTGGTATATTAATCTTATCTATTTGAAAATCTCTGAGCCAATGTTCGGTCATAGATACTATATTTATATTGTCATTGTTTATTAAACATGTGTTCAGAAGATTGGTTTTGTTTGCCAATGACTGAATATTAATATTTAATAATGCTATTTTGTTTATATTATTGTTGGATTCTTGGTCTTTTAAATTAAGTGAAACTGACTGAATGTTCTGACGATAGGACGTAATGGGGTGTTTCCCTTTGGCTTCGAGTAGATTTTTATCATTACTAATGTTTATGTTATTGGTTACACTATGCTTACATTGTGGACTGTCCTTATTTCTAAAAAATGCCGTTCAGTTTCCCGAATTTCCTCTGCCATAGACTTTTCTTCTACGATGACCTCTAATTCTATATTTTCTTGGTCTGGAATATCCATACCAATAGTTTTATCACAGTCTGCCATGTCCACTATTTTATCAGCACTCACGAATATAAGTGTTTTGTTATTATTATTTGGCTTCCTAATCAAATACGCTAACTTATTTACTATTTTCTTTTTATTTAATGAGGCACCAAATTTACTATTAATATCCACTAGGCTTATGTTCCCTTGGGCACATTTATTTAATCTAAACAAGTATTCGTTTAATTTGTTATTAAATTTATCAACATATCTGTTCTTTTTCCTATCGGAACTAAATGGTACAGTTGTAAAAATTAGGTTTGTCTGCGTGCAGTTTTTTATTTTGCTATGTATATTTCTAAATAAGGGATATCTATCATTTGCAAAATCATTAGTTCCCGCCACTATGATAATGTAATCAGCTACTGAATAACTTCTTGCCAGAGCCTCAATATTTTCTATAACACCATCAAAGCTAGCACCAGGCTTTTTAATTGTCTCAATTTTAAATAGATCTTTATTTAACATCCGGTTTAATAACACATTCAAGTTACTACCATATTCGTCACATAATATCAATATTTTGTTAGATCCAATATTATTGTCAATATTCTTAGATTCAGGATTGTTTCCAGGATTTCCAGCACTTTTATCACTTGATGAACTCCTATCTGCTCTGTCTTCACCTGCGCCTCTGTCTCTGATTGCGTTTGTATCTTCCTTAACATTATTTAATTCTATTTGAATACGTCTATTTTCAATGGTTAATTTTTGATTTCATCACCAATTTTTTCATTAGCATCGTACAACTTTTTTATATCTCTTTCATATATTTCTAATTTTATATTATCATTGTAGATAGTGGCTTCAAGATCTTTATTGTTTTGAACCAATTGCTCAAGTTTTTTTGTTAAACTATTAATGAGTGTTTTTTGCTGATTATTTTCGGTCACATAATTCTGTTCAGTTTCAGCTACATCATTTTCAAAATCCTGTGTTCTTCTTTTCATTCTATTTATATACATATCTTTTTCTTCGTTGTCTTTAGTTAGCCTGTTTATTTCTAAGTGGAGCTCAACAATGAATTTCTCTTCGTCAATCTTTTTTTCGGCACATATTTTTGAACAGTATATTTTATGTCCTTCTAATACAGTGAGGTGACTTTTCCTGTTCCAACAACTTTTGTGAAAGATGTTATTGCAAGTAACACAACAATAATTATTAAATTCTTTTTTGCAACATTTAAATTTAGTATCCATTTGTGAAGTCCGTTCTGTATATTGTCTTAAATATGTCACCCTCCGAGATTTCTTCACATTTTCATGTTTCAGACTGTGTAGATTATGCAAATGAAGGTCTTTCAATTTCGTCAGTCCACTTGTCTGTAGGCACTCTATCTATAAAACTATTTGACGGAGAACAATGTAATTTAATAGGTAGTAGATGCTACTGCCAGTGAGGAAATGGGTATACTTTCACTGAAAAACATACGGGGTGAACTGCTTAAAGATAATAAATAATAACAAAGATGTGACACATGGCAATAATATAATATTTTGCATGTAGTTAACACAATTGTAAACGACGATAAATACTATACTATGAAAAATATACAGAGTTGTCATCATAATAAATAATTGAACTAAGGTGGTATTTACGCAAAACTGTCCTATTTGGCACCTTTTATTTATTTTTTATTTTTTCTGTCGAATGACCACTTTGTATATAACTAAGGGCCGGTTTATCAGTGCAGTGTTAAATGTTACTGTTACATAGCTGTCACTCAACTATAAATAGCTGTTAATGTCACTGTTAAATTAAAAAGTCTTTATCCTGCCTTCAGTCAGAAAGCCGTCAGCTATATAAAATTTAAATTTGGCAGAGGGGTTCTGGTCAGATGGTGTATAGACAATGTTGCCGGAATTACTAGTTTGTAGTATATTTAAAGAGTAAGTACCTGTTTCTGTCGTGTTTCATGTATTTTCCAAAGAAAATTATTTAAAAAGGTTAAAAATAACTCTTATATATAGTAAGTTATTTTGTGAGTAGAAATACATTTTTAAATTCTGTAACTAAAAATAAATTTAATTGTAGACCTAAAGAAATAGATATTTGTGAATAGGCAATAACGTAAATTCATAATTTTTAACCCAACCTTTTTTGTTTTCTGTATATGACGTCTGTGGGTACTCCGTTTGTCATAATGGAAAATAGCGATAAAAAACTAAAAAAATCGGCAAATTTCAGTTTTTCCGAACAAAGTAGGGCAATGATGGATTTGCTGGTACGTAAGGAGTTATTATGTAGATAGGAGTTTAGTATAAAGCTGTTCAGGCGATCGGGTTCTATTTGACGGAAAATCCGTTTCGAACAGCAGGAGACGCTGTGTTCATGATACGTTTTCCTGCATTGAGGTCAACAGCTAGCCGAAGGATAGGAAAATTGGAATTAAAAAACTGTACAAGTGCCAAGAAGAGCATATTAACAGAAGCAAGCCCTCATTCTGTTTTGTTTAATTTATATCCATCGCCTGTTGGAGTTTTGCATAATCCGTGTTTATTTAAATACAATAATTTTGTGGAAATTTTAACATTTGCTGAAAGTTTAATTTCATTTGACAATTTCTGCGTCTCCACTAAACAGATTTCTTAAGCAAATTTAAATTATATCTTAATTTCTATAATATTAAAATTGACTTAATATTTCAAGGTATGTTTCTTATTGAATTCCTACATTAGTATTGTGTCTCTATTTTTATATTTAAAAACAATAAATAAATATAAATTGGAAACAATCACTAATTTCGATTTTTTCAAAATGCATTTAACAAGTTTTATATTTTCATAACACGCACGAACATACGGTTTATATAACCTTACTTTATATATGTCAACATCAACAGCATTGTAACCTCCAGCTATTTTCTTAACAGACAAAAAAGCGTCTGTTAAAATAGCCGTAACTTTATATTACGGTTTGGGTTACCCGGAACTTGAATAAACAGTTTGACGTTAATATGACCGGCAGCTAATACTTGACCAATGGCTACAAACAAAAAATAGAAGATAACCGCAACAACTACAAAACAATTTATAAAATTACATCTGAAGCAACAGATGAAGTTACATCTGATAGGAACTCTCCATTGCAAATTAAAGGCGACAATGACACACCCTTTTGTGACGAAGTAGCAATGGCAAACTACTGTAATAAATACTTTAACGAAATAGGATTGAAAATGTTTGAGAAGATTGAAACTCCTGTGAACTTATTCCAACCTCATTACAACTCTGAATCATCAATGTTTTTGACTCCGGTGTCTGATAAAGAAATAATACAGCACATAAGCACCCTAAAAAACCACTGCTCCCCTGGTACGGATAAAGTCAATGCAAAACTAATAAAGAGATGTCATATATATCTTCTTAAACCTTTAAAACATATCATTAATCTTATCTTCGAAACAGGCGTTGTACCATCCCATTTTAAAACAGCTACTATCACCCCCATTTTCAAAGCAGGAGATCAGACTAAAATAAATAATTACCGTCCAATAAGTGTCATAAGTAATTTTTCAAAAGTATTCGAAAAATGCATTAAATCTAGACTTGAAAATTTTCTTTTAGATAATCAAATTTTATCAAAAAACCAATATGGATTTATTAATGGTCTGAGCACAAATGAAGCAATTTACGAACTCACTAGAAACATTACTAATAACTTAGATAACAATAAAAAATGCCTAACAGTATTTTTGGACCTTGCAAATGCGTTTGACACGGTACCACACGACACTCTCTTAGACGTCTTAAACGCCTATGGGGTACGTGGTGTCGTGTTAGACATCTTCAAAAGCTACCTCTCAGGAAGACATCAAACTGTCAAAATCGGTAGTTCAATCAGTGATCCACTAATCGTTAAAATAGGAGTACCACAGGGCACAGTTTTAGGTCCGCTATTGTTTATTACCTATATAAACTCCTTAACAGATATAAACATCGATAATGTCCTAGTGATCTCCTATGCTGACGATACTGCAGTGGTCTTCAGTGGCTCCTCCTGGGACAGTGTGAAAATAAATGCAGAAATTGGCATTACGAAGATAATGCAATGGCTTAATACATTCAAACTAACCTTGAATATTACTAAGACAAATTATATAGCGTTCTCATTGACCTCAGCAAATCGCCCCAATTTCAACTGTCTACAACTAGATGACGCAAATAGTAAATTCAACGAAGTTGACTCTACCAAATATCTTGGGCTTATTATTGATTCTCACCTTAAATGGGATAAGCATGTTACTAGACTTACTAATAATATAAGGAGACTTATTCTTAAATTTTATACTCTTAGAGAAATCCTATGTAAAAAATTATTAGTAACAATTTATAAAGCTTTGGTTGAGTCCCTGTTGAGATATGGTGTTCTAGCTTGGGGTGCTCTCTACAATATTTCCCTTAGACAATTAAGGGTTGTCCAGAATTATGTATTGAAGGTCATCAATAAAAAAGATAAAATGTTTCCTACACGATTACTGTATTCTAAAGAATTACTGGACATTAGATCTCTGTACATTCTCTGTGTCTGTTCATTCGTGCATAAGAGTACTAACCCAAACATAAAAACCTTCGTTAAGCATTCTCACAATACCAGATGTAAAATTAACAAACATTTAAGTATACCGAACAGCAATACTAATATCAACAAACGGTTTATAAATTATCTAGCTCCCAAATTCTATAATCTAATACCCAATCAAATAAAATCTATAACAATCCTAAAAAAATTTAACCAAGAATGCTCTCAATACATATATAACAATCCAAATAAATTCCTATGTTTTCTATAATGTACTATATAATTAACATACGACCTAATTGCCATTTCTAACCGTTATTCTCATTGTCCTTCCTTGTCTCTCCTATATTATAAATTGTACCTGCTTGTGTTATTATTGTTTATACGTATGTATTTATATTGTTCGTAAATAATGTTCGTAAATTATTGTAAAATATTTGTAATTTATTGTATTTACTTGACATATTCTATCCAATTTTTGTAATTGGCACACAGAATTAAATAAATCTATCTATCTATCTATCTATCTAATCTGTGTAGTGTAACTATATAGTTTACCTTAAATTTAGTGTAAGTTTTTAGTTTAGTGTAAGTTTTAGTTTTAAATTTTGTATGTTGCTGCACATACGGATGTTAAGTCATCTAGGTGCAATATTCTTAAGAAGGAAATTCTCTACATCTAAATATTGTATATATATTTTTGTATTTAATATTTGGGGTAATAATAATAAAAAAAAAAAAAAAAGGGTCTCCATTAAACTTTAGCCATCTGCCAGATCATTAAAAGTACAATTGTTTCCATGCTAACTGAATCAGTCTGACCGAAGGTTTATTCTTTGCACTTCCAAGTTTTGGGAAAATTCAAAAAAATTTGGAAAAACCTTTGGATTTTCGTTTTCTTTGCTCTAGCGGCTAAAATAAGGAAAATAGAGAAAAAATATTTCAACAAAAGTTGTAGCTCGTCTCTTTCTCTACAAAAAAGGTCTTTACAAATTTTTGTCTTACTGAAGCCGTTTAGGAGATAAATCCATGTTTTTTTTTAATCTTTGTAAAATTTTAATCTCCATTGGTATCGTTAAGGACTTTTGACATAGGTGTTGTTTAAAATGTCGAAAACATGCATTATACAAAACTTCAGCTGGGTGAATATATTTATTTAGATTGGGTATTTGTTAATCTTATTCGACTGGATACTATGAATTATCAAATGCACCACACACAAAGATGGACCCTTTTACATTAAAGCAAATAGTAATGTGCCCCTATTAATCAAAAATATAACTTTACTGTATTATTAATCGATGTTAACTTATTACAACTCTTTTTTCTCTTTACCTCTTGAACTCAAGTTGATATGTTATATTTTTATTTCACGGATGTTGTTCGGTAGGATTGTTTTTAAAGAGCAAACCATCTTTGACCTAACCAACACTCCTCCACCCATCCTTATTGCCCTTGAATTCTATAATTTTTGGTTGCCGCATTATCTGGTGTATTTCCTGGCAACACCAGCAAAACTAGGATCTTTAGCTATCATGTGTTCTGGATAAGTTAGAAATAGATTTGAGGGACAGGTTATTTGTAAAAAAATTATATCTTGATATTGCTTGTATAATTTCTTGTCTGTGTGTTGCTGTCATTTAGAATATATATTAAGTTGGGTGTTAAAGTTTTTTTTTTTTTCAGGCTGAAATATTAACTGCCTTGCGACAACTGAATGAACAGTTAACGAGGGAGGAACTACAGTTCTTAGAGAAGCACAATGATATTTCGAATGCATTTAAAAACGTTGAATTTATTGAAGTTAAAGATGATTAAGTAGTAGTTACTTTTTTTATATGCATTTTAAATAAATATTCTAATCTATATAGACACCTTTTTTATAGGACTTTATAAACTAACGTATTCATAACGTATTCCAGAGATAAGAGAACTAAGCGAATCGCTTGGTTAGATACCAAAATCAAACTAAGCGATTCGCTAGTTCTGTCAAATCTAAATTATTGCGATACAGTGTATGGACATTTTCTTACGGTAGAAAATCCACACAGGATACAGAAAGTTCAAAATGCCTGTATTCGGTATGCCCAATATATTCCGTATAGAGAACCCGAGCCCTTATATCAAACAAGTAGGATGGCTGAACATGAAACAAAGGCAGTGGGTACATTTGTGTTGTATGGTGCATAATGTGATTGTCTCAAGGAAACCAGAATACTTGTTAAATAAAATCGAAAAATGTGAAGATGCACATTCAGTGGCAACTAGGGTTTCTGATTTCCCGACTTTTTTTCATTCCCGGGAATCGGGAAATAAAATTTGTCGTTCCCGGGAATCCCGGGATTCCCGGGAAATACTAAATTTTTCATATACTTCTTGAAAAACACAAATTCTTTGTTTCAAAATGTCACATCATCCAAATATTCATTTTAATTCCCTCGCATACCGAAGGGAAGTATTGTATTCGAGAAAAAATCACCCTCCGAGATTTTTTTGGATTTTGACGTTTCAGAACACGTAGATTACGAAAATATAGGTTTTTCAATTTCGTCAGTCTGTCTGTTGGTGCATTAACTAAAAAACTGCTTGACGGAGAGCAGTCAAATTTGGTAGGTAGTTGACGCTACTGTCAGTGAAGAAATGATTAAACTTTCACTGGAAAATATACAGGGTGGACCGTCCCAAGGGAAAAAATAATGAAACAATTTTTTTTGCTCAAATTTTATATTTCCACGTTTCATGACACGCTAAACCTATTTCTGAAAAATAAATTTTGAAAATTTTTTTCACCAACATTTTTGAAAAATTTTTTACCACTAAAATAGATGAAAAATTTTTTTTCTTTGTTTAAATTTCAAATTTCCACGTTTCATGGAATTCTAAACCTATAAAAAAAAATGATTTTTTTTTATCATTTTTGAAAAATATTTTACCATTAAAATAGATGGAATTTTTTTTTTCTTTTTTCAAATTAAAATTTCTTATTTTTCATAGAGTTCTAAATCTATTTTTAAAAATTATAGAAAATTATTTTACCATTTTTTAAAAAATTGTAACACTAAAATGGATGGAAAATTTTTTTCTTTGTTCAGATTTAAAATTTCCACGTTTCCATGGCATTCTAAAACTATTCAAAGAAATTTAAAAATGTTTTTGAAAAATTAAGAAAAAAATTTTTAAACATTTTTAATCCATTTCATTACTATAGAATAGACGAAACATTTTATTTGCTCAAATTTAAAATTTCCACGTTTCATGACATTCCAAACCTATTTCGGAAAAAAAATTTGCAACATTTTTTTACCATTTTGGAAAAAAATTTAACACTAGAATCGATGGAAAAAAATTTTTTTGCTCAAATTTAAAAGTTTCACGTTTCATGACATTTCAGAAAAAAAATGTTGAAAATTTTTTCACCAACATTTTTGAAAATGTTTTAAAAAATGAATTTTTTTTTAACCACCACTATATTTTCACTCCATTACGTAAATGTGGGATTGAAAATGTGACAGATGGCAATAATATCTGGCATATGCACCTATTATACTTTTATTGAAAAATGTACAGAGTGGTCATCTCAAGAAATAATTCAGTCGTGTTGGACATTTGTAAAGGTATTTGCGCAAGCCTTCCATATTTGGCACTTGTTATTTAGTATTGAACTTTTGCTGCTGGGTGAGCACTCTGTATATTTTTTTGACCAAAAGTTATCAGGTTTTCTTTGTAATAATAGTAATAACTATATTCCGATTATTATTCCCAATGTCATTTCGTAATTATTAATTTTTTAGAGTGACTGCCATGCACAAATAACGAGGGAAGTTCTGTGTAAATACCTTTACCGATTTTTTTTAATGTTTTTTTCTTTTCTTTCTTTGGTCAAAAAATAAATCCGTCAGTTTTGTTTTGTTTTATTTATAATTAAAAGTACACAACAACACTACCTACAGGAAATAATACAATAACCAAATAAAACAAAAATGCCTTCCGACGCGCACGCTCTCTAAAATTTCGGAGCACCAAATTTAATATTTTTAAAACTTATTTTTATTTCCACGGGTCCGGGAAATCCCGACTGTTATTTCCCGGGAACGGGAACGATAAAAAGTGACATAATTCCCGGGACAGAAACCCTAGTGGCAACAAGAAATCGCGATATAATGCTAAAACAGTACCAGCTCATCCCAATGAAAACTTCAATAAGAGCATCACACATCAAGCAACGAAAATATATTACCAATTACTAACCGAACTAAAAAGAACTAAAAAAATTACTTTAAATCAAAACTTATTCAACTCATAAAAACAGAACCATTTACCATAATTTATTAACTGCTGCTATTCATCTTGTTGTTTTTACTTGTTCTTCGTATTCTTCACATTCATCTCTTATGTATGGACAGAATGTATGTTATCAATTTGTGATGTTACACTAATTATATCTTCTATTATATTTCGTATCGAGATCAAGGTTTAAACCAATATACAAATTGTTACCTGGCTTATTCTTGTAAACAAAATTTACAGGATAAATTGATTTTATAATTATTATATAATTTAGCTGATTTAAACTTTTGGAAAAATATGTCTGATAATTATTACAGAAAATGTTCTAGAACGTTATTGGGATTAACTATCAAGCGAAAACAGGATGAAAATATTATATAAATATTTCTAGAAAACACTTACTCTCTTCTCTAGATACAAGGTACTAAAAATGTTTTATTTTTTTCAAGTTTTAAACACGTCTCAAGCCATTGAATAAGTAAGCAAGTTTTATTCTGTAAAACTGGTCATTTGAACAAACTTAAAGCTCATAACTAATTAAAAGTGTAGGAATCAGCATATTATGTAATCAAAAGACAAACGCAGGTTTGGAGATTAGGTATAATTAACTACCAGTCTGTATTCGACACAAAAGAAGTAAATATCAACAAACATTATAACGTGAATGTGTTTGTTGTGTTTTACTGGTAACAGAGCTGTACAGTACAAAAAGCAAGAGCTAATTAGAATAGCTAATAGAAGGGAAAATTTCATATCAAAAACGTATGGGAAGTTTTTTTGTATGATCAAAAATGTAGGCTCCAAATTTTTTTGTTTAACTCACGAGAATGGAACGTGGCGACACGCGCTGCACTAAATTTGTTGTAACTTTTGAACAAATGAATGAAATTAAGCTCAACAAAACTTAAATGAAACGAGAAACATGTGGCTATTGTATTATCATATTTTCAAATATAAAAATGAATGTATGTAGAAATAGTACATATATGAAGTCGGAACATAAAAAGATTTCCGATTTCCCAATTTTTAAGTTAGAAATCTGAAACTTTCACATATTACTCTGCTTGAAGTAATGTATAAAAAGATCCGATGAATAGGTATATCAAATAATTTTTGTAATAAACGGTATTAACGTTTATTTTACCTCTAGTTTCACGAATTTTGGAGCAAAGAAACATTTTTCTTTTATTTTCGTAAAATGAAGGTTAATTTAATTTTTAAGGTAAAACCCCTTTAAACATCTTAAAGTACACATTTCAAGCTTTAAAAATCACACGTACAAAAATCTAATAACGCGATTTAAACCAGTAATAGGTGGTTAAAGTTATTTATATATATCAAATTTTATCACTTTCTCAAGATTTTTTTTACTTATCGAATATTTTTATGCATTAAGTACTTCAAGTTTCAGATTTTTATCTTAAAAATTGCAGAAATGGTAGAGCTTTTACCGGTTTCATCGGAAATCTCTTTATGTTCCGATTTCATATATGTACTATGCCTACATACATTCATTTTTATATTTGAAAATATGATAATCCACCACATGTTTCTTGTTTCAGCTTTGTTGAGCTCAACTTCATTAATTAGTTCAAAAGTTACAAAACAAATTTAGTGTAGCGCGTCCGAGACCGCGCACGCTTCGCTAGCCGTACTGATGTCGTCACGTTCCATTCTCGTACCTTAAACAAAAAAATCTGGAGCCTACATTTTTGATCGTACAAAAAAATTTCATATACGTTTTTGATGTGAAATTTCCCCTTCTATCGCCCAGTGCTATTAGTTTTTGATATATATTTTTTTATTTTTCGAGTGATTGGCCAAAATCCGAATTTCGGTCAATATTTTCGACTTTTTTAGGGACCACCGGCTACTTACAGATGTAAACTTTTTTTTATCCGTATTCTACTCCAACAAAACTACTTATTGTGAAAAATTCAGCCATATAACACCTGACGACTAAGCTACAGGTACAAAAACAAAACACTATATTTCGACACAACCAAAGAAATAAGAATTACTTGAATATATAAAATACACAAAATAAGTACTTTTTTTTTTTTTTTAATTCTTTGGCTTTGGGCTCAGCCCATTCAGCCACGATTCGTTTATTATTGTACCTAACCTAACACGAAATTAAAATACCAGATAGTACTTGAGACAACAAGGGAGAATAAACTGGGACACACACTTCACGCCAAGGTGCCGTTCATGGCGACTTTTTTCTTTTACAACAAGATAGGCAACGGTAGACAGGTTAACCCACAAAGGATTTGGTACATGAGGAAGCTACAGCTAAACTAAATAAAGTAGACTAATTAAATTTTACGTTTAGTAAGTTTTAAGAATTCGTAGAATATTGTTCTTAAATGATCATTCCTAGCGATGAGGTAGCAAAGAGATGTGTTGCATTGTGGCAATGGAATATTATTATCTATTAGTTTTTTCATTAATAAACTAGTTGCACGGGTGTTGTGGTGGCACTGAAACATCCAGTGGTAAATAAGTACATAAATAAAGAAATTTTAAGAGTAAAGCCCAATATCATATATATGCCTGAAATCTTGCTTCTTGAAGCTACTTAGATGAAAATTATCTTCCAGATTACAAAGCATGTTAAAAAAAAATTATTGATGCATAATAAAGACCCTTTTCAGTGAGAGTTGCATGATGCTTGGAAAATGTATAATTTTCGAAATACAGGGTGGTGTGGTAATCCTAAGAAATAATTGAACTATCGTGGAAATTTGTAGATATTTACACAAATATGCCATATTTGGCTCCTTTTCTATATTTATTTTTTGCTCTCGGATTACCCCTCTGTATATTTTTTTGACCAAAATTTATCAGGTTTTCTTTATAATGATAATGATAACTACATTCCGATTATTATTCTCATATGTTGTTTCGTAATTAATAGTTTTTTAGAGTGACCACTCTGTATAAATAAAGTGGGAAGTTCTGTGTAAATATCTTTACCGATTTTTTTCACTTTAAGAACCTTGTGCAAATCAGAAGAACCGCCTCCAGTTTAGATTACATATAAACGAATAGACAAAATCTCAAACAATCAGATTGTATCTATTCGTTTCTTTGAAAGTGTTATCAACAAATGTGCCCACTTATCAATCTTAGGTTATCAGTGTATAATAAAAAGAGTAGAGGTACCAAGATACTACCCTGAGGAACCCCCTCTTCACTACTCCCAGTTTGATGTTATGGTTTTTCAGTGTATCCATCTTTAACGTACACGCACTGTCTTCCATTTTTGATAATATGATTTAACGAGCATATGGATGATGATCAAAGGTCGAATTTCCCTGTCAGATTCCAGGGATGGCTTTTACAGATATTATATATTGTAAACACATACTGAAACATTCCCAAAGTATAAAAACAAAAAGTCATGCAACTACTAAATTAATTTGATTTAATTTTACAATGTAAATGCGTAACTTTGTTTCATCAAGAAATGCACTATATTAAATAAAAACGTAATGCACAATAGATTATTTTCAACCTTAGCTGGTATACCTACTGGCAATTTACCTGAATTCCAATCCCAGGTGTGGAGGGGAGTAATTTAATAAGATTAATCAGTGTCTCCCTTACTGTAGATTCATTCGGACGTAAGTACTAAAAACTTTGAGTTAAAATATCACAAATATAGCATATAGTTAAGGTGCCCTCGGAGTCTACACTAAGAAAAAACTATTTATTTATGGAGTGCGAAAATATTAGACAGAAAATTTCTTCTGAACTTAATGGGAAGTACATCTGGGTTAACGTAGATGAAACAATCAATGCTTGCAGGTTCAAGGTAGTGAATGTTTTAGTGAGTGCATTGGAGGAAAATTGTGCAATGAGCGCATACTTGATCGCCTCTAAAGTTTTAGAAGTTACAAATTCTCGCACTATAGCTGATACAGTAAATTCGAGTTTATAGGACTTTTGGGGTAACAAATATGCAGAAAACAAGAACAAGTTCTTATCAATTCTTACCGATGGAGTGAATTATATGAAAGCTGCTGGAAGAATTTTGAAGGAAACATATTGGCATATATTGCACGTAACATATGTTTAGAGCATGGGCTTCATAGGATTGCTGAAACTATTAGGAGGTGCTACCTTAATGTTAATAAATTAAGAGCTAGTGTAAAGAAATTTTCTCTTAAAGCACTAAGTCAAATTCTACCAGATACTCCATTATCTCCAGAACCCATTACAACACGATGGGGAACTTGGCTAAAGAAAGTATCGTACTATTACTATCATTTTGAAAATGTGAAATTTGTAATACAACAGTTAAATCCAAATAACGCAGTTGCTATTTCACAGGCACAACAAGCATTTATCACTCGAACTGTTCAAGAAAATCTGGAGACCGTACACGGATGTTTTTCACGAATTCCAATAGAAATATAGAACCTTCAATATCAGCCAACAGAATTTACTACAGTGGATGCAATAAACATTATGTTCGATTGTCATCAATTTATTTTTGAATTACAGGGAGACATAGCGCTCTATTTCAAACAAGTTTTTCATATCTTGCGGCCTATACTCAAAATAATTTACCAACTAGTTTCCAAAACCTCACAGTACATGCATTAAAGCAGAAACTCAAACAAGCTCTTTCTGACAATAAGCTAATTAATATTGATTTTACTAAATTTTAATAATTAACAAATGTTACGTACTTATTTTAAAACGTATTTATTTCTCTGTGTTGTATTTGTTTTTTACTTTCAAATTGTTAGTTCTTAGGGTTAGATTAAATCATTAATATGTTTGGTGTGTTTTTTTTTTACATTATGCACAATAAAGTATATTATTTTGAAACATTCTTTATAGGATTTTGCAAACAGCAGAAAAAATAACTATCTATAACTAAAAGAAAAACTTTGTGTAGAAATATTAATGAAATATTTGTTGCATTCTTTCGATAACCTGAATTCTGGTTATGCTAGCAAATTAAAATCCTAAAATGAATTTGTCTAATTTCTTATTTGACAATTCTCATTCTAACACTAGCATCCACACAGTCCCCTACGGCCATGCAGATTAAACTAGTATCCACATAACCCCCTACGATTATGAAGATTCAGTTAAAAATGAGAACAAAGACCTAAAATGAATTTATTTATCTACCTTGTCTTAAAAAACTTTTTCATTCTAATGGATTACATTTTCATGAAATCTATCATTCTGTTTCCTGGAAATGCTTAGCCTTTGAAACGTTTTTTTTTTAAGACAAGGTAGATAAATAAATTCATTTTAGGTCTTTGTTCTCATTTTTAACTAAATCTTCATAATCGTAGGGGGTTATGTGGATACTACTTTAATCTGCATGGCCGTAGGGGACTGTGTGGATGCTAGTGTTAGAATGAGAATTGTCAAATAAGAAATTAGACAATTTCATTTTAGGATTTTAATTTGCTAGCATAACCAGAATTCAGGTTATCGAAAGAATGCAAATATTTCATTAATATTTCTACACAAAGTTTTTCTTTTAGTTATAGATAGTTATTTTTTCTGCTGTTTGCAAAATCCTATAAAGAATGTTTCAATACAATTATAAGCAAACAAATAATAATTCATTTTTAAAGTATATTATTATTATTATTATGTTATGCGAAGGTACAAAGATAATTCCAGCAGGCACGGATCCAGCATTTTCTAGAGGGAGGGGCGACAATTATTTAATGGGTAAAAATTGACTTTATCAGCTTTGGATAATCTGGAATTAGTTAAAAAAAATTTCAAGGTAAGATATTGTTTCATGCATACTTGCAAACCTGTATGCAGTGGCTTTACTATAATATCCAATAGATAATGATGATACAATACCACAAGAAGCATACTCCTCTGATTTAATGAGTAAGTGAACAGGATCGATGCTGTCAAACGCTCTGACAAATCTAGAAATATATCTACTATTTGATTTCTAGAACTTAATGCATCAATAACATCCTCGATGAACTGGAAGACCTTATGCTCTTATCGGGCACGGATCCAGAATTTTGTTGAGGGAGGGGCGACAATTATTTAACGGGTAAAAATAAAATAAATGCATTAAAATAAATTTATTTTTATATCAGGTTTTATTCAGGGACACTCAGACACTCCCTTCGCCCCCCACCCTGACACCCTGAATCCGGGCCTGGCCCTTATAGTAAACCTTTCCTTTATATAATCATTTTCGGCATCACAGATTGTTATATTTTTCTAGATAATTAATTATTGTTCTTTTATAGATTTTTTTTTATTATATTTTTTTAAACATTTCACAGTAGAGCAATAATAGGTCTTAACTTTTCTAAATGTATAAATTGATGTTTTATGTTTTTCTTGCGGTCAAGTCAATCACACAAGTGTAAACAACGATTGCAAACAGAATGTGTGCCAACCTGTGAATATGAATGACACAGTAAAGAAAAGACAAAAAAAAAAACACACAAGTAACTAATAATGTTTATTTCAATAAAAATAATTGTTCCCATTAAAGATTATATTTAAACAATCATCTTAATGTACTTGTACATTCATAAAATCTGTTTCAATCTACTCTCAATAATTTTAAAAACAAAAAACAATTGTGCGAAAATAAATTTAATCAGATGTTCAAAAATCAACTGCAATAAAATCAATATATGATACACCGTTTCTTCTTTAAAACTTAAACTAACGCTTACGCCTACATACCTTCTTGTGTTCTGCCTGCCAGTGTTGCTGCTGACAGGTCTGTGAACAATAAGCAGTATTCCAGCAGCAGTGATAAATCGCATCTTGCTCACAATTGTAACACTGAAATACAAATGGTTCCGATTATTACGATAATGTGCAAATACGTCTAACTTTAGAAGACAGAAAACTATGTATGTTTCAAAATTGATGCAAAATAATTCATTCATTGCTAATTCAGTGTTCTCATATACTACTATTCAAATGTGTTAGTAAAGTAATTAACTCAGAAACCTAGGACGATGGCAATGCTACAGAGTTTTGGGAAGATATATTCACACACAATTTTTTTTTTCAGCCTTTTACTTATAATGTATAATTTTTACGAAACAAAGCTATATAGAATGGTTTTTACTGTAAGTTTTGTAACCCACAATTTTGATATAAAAGGTTTTTGTTGTAAAAATAATGGTTTCTGAAATATTTGCAAGAAAGTGTTTCATTTTACCTTTGATCTCTCCAGTGGTATCTATAAGACTTTTGACTTAAAATATTGAAAATATGCTGCTTACAAAAATTTACCTAGGTGAAAATTTTATTCAAACAAAATCTGGTTTAATTGGACTATCTCAGCAGCCATTCGAAATGTGGGAACACAACAAAATTAAGAGTGGTATACTTTTCATTAAGTATCTGGCCAGTCATAAATTTATACTAACCCACTGTTTCTTTTTCGTTTCCGAAATCTGTTGATTGTGGGATTCGAAAAGTCGCTTCAAATGATCATTGTGGTCATTCGTTATCTTGTCAATTTCTACCTGCATACAGTCCATGGCACACTTGATAATCTCTTTTTTATTTGACAGGCACTCCAGTTTTCTTCTCATCTAAACAGACAGATATAAAACCTCATTTAATTTGATTATTTGTTTTTCGTTTCTGGATTTGGTGAACAATATTACCTTTTCAACAGAATCACTGTAGGGTTGATCCAGGGGTTGCATACCAGATTCCCGCCTAGGTGAAATTTGCTTACTAAAATTTTCAGTGGAACTAGTCACCTGTTCATAAGTCTCATCAAAGCTAGAACAAAATATCTGAATTGAGAGTATTTAAGTTTTTTAAATTTATTTCAAAATATTGGTAGAACACGTTTATGAGTTGATGTGATTATAATAGCCTAGCGTACTGTTTACAATACAGAGCGCTCACGATGAAAGGAAAAAATGATAAAACTCTTACTAAGCGAATGACAAAAAATCGTTCAGGCAGGCCAATTTTTAAATACGTTTCTCTATTCATGTTCAAAAAAGATTTTTTCAAACACCTTTGGAAAATTGAAACATATTTATAGGATTCTGCAAACAGCAGAAAGAATGCAAAGATTTCATTCATATTTTTACATATAGTTTTTCTTTTAGTTCTTATAGATAGTTATTTTTTCTGCTGTTTGTAAAATCCTATAAAGAATATGTTTCAGTACAATGGGCTTGTTCGGCATTTTTTTTTTTTTATTTCATAAATCGAAAGTGCAAGTATAAAATAATAGATCTGCAAAAAATCAGAATCTTATTCGCACGTTTAGTATCTTAAAAAGTATTACGAATCTCCACCTCGCAAAAATGGGGAGTGGCCAGGCGCTACGTCACTATACGCATAGACTTGGCGATCTCAATATACTTGATGCTCCTTAGTTGTTATAATTATAAGTGTTTTCGAAGTATTGTTTGTTTTGCTTACTTCTTGACAGTAGGGGAGTACAATTTGGTGAAACGTCAAAAAATTACAATTTTCTCTCGCTCCTGTCAGGACGAATTTTCGATTTTAACCCTGCAATTTACGATTAGGATTCATCGCCGACCTTCTCCTTTCCGTAGAGACATAGAACGAATTTCCACTCGATATATTTATTTAGTTACCAGCGTTTGAAAATTCGACCTTTCAGGTTAAATTTGAAAGGTCCCAGAAAGCCACTTTTCTTACGTCATTTGCATATAGTGACGTCACAAATGAGCGATCGGTTTTTGAAACTATTAGTAATTTCAACTCCTTATATCTTGAGAACGGAAAAAGTTAATAATACGAAATTTTAAGTGCATAATGAGAATATCAGTACTATATGAAAAAGTATAAAAACCATATAAAAAGAATATCATGGAACAAGCCCATTATAAGCAAACAAATAATAATTCACTTTTAAACTTTTGGAAGTTACGCTGTAATCGATTTTTTTTTTAATGGCAACCTCCATTTCTGGTAATTCATAACATGACTGCTAGCATGATAATGACTGCTTTGTTGGGAGGCTTTTGATTTAGGAGTTTCAGGTTCGATGTTGAGCCATGGCACTGGGATTTTTTCAGAAGAAAAAATTAATCGTAGCATACTGAGATTATCTCTAAATGCTCTAAATGCGTAGCCAACCCTCCCCCTGCACAAGGCTTTTCCAGTAACTACAGGGGTCGTCTTACATGTGGTGTATTATACTGTTATATAACAACGATTCTGAGAAACAACAATTTATTTAAAATAAATATGATCGTTTAAGTAAATTTTAAATGAAATGTTCAAATCGCCTTCCTGTACTTCTTGACAATACCGAATATTAATTCTAAAATTTTATGAAGGGTTCCTGGTCACACTAATCCAATTTCGTACCTAATTCTGTCCTTCAATCCTCAATATTATTGGGTCTGTTCAGATGAACCCTGAATTTGAAGTAACCCCACAAGAAATAATCTAGAGGGGTTAGATCAACTGATCTAGCTGGCCACTCTATTAGTCCCTGTCTACCAATTAAATATTTTTGAACACGTATAGATAAACATTTAAAAAGGGTTACATAAATAATGTTTTTCCTAACAGATGGCTAGAGGAAATTTTTCGAGATGCTGACATCTGTCCCATGAGAGTTTTTGCTCAGGAGCTCGAGAGGAATAACATATATCGATTCCAGCGAATTTCACTGGGGCAGAGGCCACTTCCTATAAAAAATGAGCACCCCCTTTGCATCCCCAATATCTGGAAAACTATCCATTTTCCGACCTTGTGCCCATGAGAACTTTTGATCCGGAGATCGAGGGGAATAAGATTTGTGAGGTCCTTTAAAATCTCGACATTTTATGACATTCTCAGCCTATTTTATTTTATTATTTATTACTCTTCCACTGCACAACGTGGATGTAGAAACAATACCACTTTACTTCTGAGCTATTCAATAATCTCGGATCTATTAAGCAAATTGCTAATTTAAAAATGATTACGAATTGGCTCCAGAGAATTCTATTCAACGAAAATTGAAAAATTCATTTTTACTTTTACTCAGTGGACCAGTAAAAAAACATGTATATGTAATTGTGATGAATCTGTAATATTTTATAAAATGGCTTACATGAATAAATATATTATTATTGTTATATTTATGGCAGAAAACAAGACTGCGATTACTTACCCAAAAGTTTCTTGAGACACATTATTTTCTCTAAACGAATACTCGGTACATTCTTCTTCTTCTTCTCCATCTGATATATCTATCACATTTCCAGAAATTGTTTGACTGGAATTCTGTTCCTCCTCGACGGTTTTTTGCTTTTTATCTCTCGATTCGTCAGACTCTAAAATTACATTTTTGTTGAGTACATCATCCAGGCATAAGTTTATTTAAGGCCTTACCCGGATAATTATTATTACTCTTCCTTTTCCCAGCAGGCTTAGCTACGATATCGACCACCACGTCCAGCGTATCATCAGCAGATGGTACAGACGAATTTGCCTTACTCTTTCTGTTTTTCGGCGAGTTATTCGTGGAAGTATTAAGCAAGGATTTCTTTTGTTTAGACAGAGTTCGACGTCTAGGTTTTGTCATCGCTTTTAACTTTTCTAATTCTGAGGGATCGCTTAAGAGCGACTGATAAAATTTTAATTCTTCATACGATTTGTTGAAAGCTGCCGAGCTTCTAATCTGATCATCAAAATTAAATAAATAGATATGCAGCAGAGAAAAATCAACTTACGTCAATGCTCATGTTGGTCAGGAATAAACAAAAGAGAGAAAACTTGAATTCCGGAAATTTCTGCTTAAAAAATTTAAATCGTTTCACCAAAATAATTTCAAACAAAAGTTCTTTACTAATTTGACAAATAAAAACGATGACATAAGTTGGCTAACGTCTGTACTTACGAATGGCTGTATATCAAATCGTGAAAAAAAATCTTATAATTACCTGCAGACTTTCTTTAGACATTGTTATGGGTTTAACCAATGACTTTACTAATAAAGCCCTTTCGTATTTTCCACCAAAAAACCTGACATCGTAATGGGTAGCGGTCTCTTTCATCACCTTTAAAAACATAAAAATTACTTAGTCATCACTGGCACAGGTGTAGCATGTTTAAATTCCATTATGTAGTGTGCTATAAAAGTTCGTTATATACGAATTTTTTTTCATAATAATTAACGCACAACTTGCAAAAATTCTCTGGAAATGAGCCTACATGGTTGAGGAAACATGCATTTCAAAGAAAATCAGAATCCTTAAAGAAAAGTGAAGATTGCCATTGAAAATAAAATGGCAATGACGTCATTTCTGAAAGGGGTGGGGGTAAAAAAAAACTTGGCAACTAGTAGAAAGGATGTGAGTTTAAAAAGTAAAGTCAACTTCTCTGAGGATAGGAGGAACATTTTTTATTTGGAGTATCCTACAACAATATACTTATAGTCCAGTCTAGTTTAACTTGGCCGGTCCAAAGGTCACTTCATTGGCTGAACTAAGCTTTGTCGACATACGAGAACAATGTATTTAGGCTACTGCTTTAACTTTATGTGCAAGAGAAAATGAAACTGTATGACCACTTATTAACTCACACACAAGACAAGTTAAAGTTTACTTGACTCTAGTAGAATTTAAACATTGTATTCTTACCTTGGCTGGCCAGTAAGGATAACCTTTTTGTTTAGCCCAAACTAATTTATGAGGGACCCTACAAGGTAAGCAGAACCATCTGTTGTTAGCTTTTTCATTGCTGTGTTTGTAACAGTCAACACAATTTTTCATCTCTGTTATATCGTGAATTGTGTCACGAACCATCAACTCGGCAGCTCCATATTCCTGCGACTCGACTGGAAAAAATACCTTGATGGTTATTTATATTACAAGTGTGATGTGCACTATTTTATAGCAGGCATCTGAAAATTACAGGAGACGAAAAGCAATTTCTGTAATCAGACAAACGCTGTAACATATATACACTGCATTCACAGATTGAGTACGGAAGAGGGAAACTTTCTTATTTGTAATTTTGCGAGGAAAAGTCATTCTTTATAAAAACGTCTGCTTTATATGAAAAGTCCGAATATAATAGTACTTTTCAAAATTTATATACAGGGTGCTAAATATTTGCAATAAGGTGAAAAACTACAAAGAGTGAAGACCTTTATTTGTAAAAAACTGAGAAGTAATATTTAAAAAAATTTTGTGGATAGAGTTATAGTCAATTATAAATTCTTCCTACTACGAATGCATATTTTTACTTTTTTCAATCATTAACGTGTTTGCAAATGGTTTTTAACTGTCTTGCCAAAATCTAAGCTAGTATACAGTATACATCAACAATATTTATGGTTATGTCATTATATTTGATGTAGCAAAATATTTTCCTAGAGACGCTAAGAAACAAAAAATATTTGTTAAAATTTTCGTCTGGGGGATTCCTATAGGGTGCGTGCAAAATCTGACAGCTAACGAGAGTGGAGGGCATATAACCTCAATGTTCCAAATTAATTATCGTGAAATTCACTGTTTTCATTTGCTTTTTTAACTTTCTTGTGCTATCAGATATTGAAATAAACATTTTTAAGTTTAGTTTTCATTATATATAGACAATTACGTGTTTTGTACAATAATACTTCCTTCGATTTGGCGAGATGTGCCTGTGTTTTTAGGTATTTTCTTCGTATTTAAAGAATGTATGGGGTTGATCTTATTGTTATATATAGAGCATATTCACTCCAGGTCTATTGTGGTTTTTTAGTTTAGTTCTTGACTTCAAGGGGTATGTAATAAATTTCTTTGAGAGAACTAATCCTGGTAGTTCCTGTCAGTGCTGGATTGTTTTCAATTCAGCCCAGGCTAGGATAGCAGATATGCCAAGTGCCAGTTCTGGTCCTTAAAATTTGGTTGCCATGCCTTCTGTGACCGAGGAATCAGCAACTTTGTTGCCATCCATGCCAGAGTGGCCAGGTATAGTTGTCTTCATTCGTTTAATGCCCATAAAAAACCTCAAAGCTGTGCCGCTTATATTTGACTACAGCATTGAGCGGAGATCAGGGCATGTCGATTTTCGAGCATGACTTTTCCTCATAAATTTGAAAATAATAAAGTCTTCCTCTTCCGAACTCAATACTAATAATAAAAATTGCGAGTAATCGAAACCAGATAGCTATTATCGCAACATCCTATATAAAAACTCTACTTACTTCCATGAAATATCGCCACATTATGTTGTACAGTGTACACGTCTGCCAAAAATTCAGAAAATATGGCATAAGACTCTGTATTCAATTTAACCTCTATCACAGACATGTCTCTATGTTCAAAGAAGAACTGATTTGCCCTCCAAGTTAATTCGCTATCCGTCAACCACTCGGGCCTGTCCTCCTGTGCCATTGTATGAGTAATTGTATTGGGCAACTAAAAAGTTATAAACAGTCTTTTATTTGTTCTATTCATCTTTGACATAGAATGTGTCAGGTTCAATGATAATAAAACACATATTTGAAACATAAGTTAAACAATAATAAAATCATACTGAAAGTATAGTGAATAGTTATCTTTTTTAAATAATTTAGCTATAGTCGATTAAAATTTATAAAATTAAGATATAGTGAATATATATCACACATTATATCAGTCGCAGTTTCACATATTTAAAATATTATTATCTTCAAGAAAGTCTTTGTTGTCATAAAATGCCATTTTGAGAAGATAACTTTCTAGGATTTGATTTTTTTTTTTTTATTGGGAGATTTCTTATTGATAATGGAATTTTATTCTAGATTTTTATAACACAATTAGGGTTTCCAAGTCCTAGGACCAAAAATGTTTTTGGGAATTCAGGACCAATTTTAAGTCTCGGGACTAGTCCCGAAATATTAAATAAAGTTAGATCAAATATAATAGGCCGTCAGAAATAATGATTTGACGTCGATTTTCGAGAAGTTCTTTCTCCATCAGATCTTATTGGTTAGAATGATAGATTTAGGAGTAAATAACAATAAAATCATAGTGCATACGCACAGTTTTGGCTGGAAGACATATTTAAATGCACTTTTATGCAAAAAAGTGAATTTTTTGCTATTTCTTCGGATTTTTCAATAGCTTTTCAAATAGAATTGTTTAAAAATAATTAATATTGACTAGAAACTTTTTATTATCACGTTAATTTTATTGTGCATATAGAGTCCGTCCGTCTGTCTGTCTGTCCGTCCGTCACATTTCTTGTAAGCACGATAACTTAAGAACGAAAAGTGCGATTGTATTGAGATTTGGACAGTAAGTTGGTATTAGCTAGAGGAAGAACCCTTTTGTCTTAAAACAAAATCGATCAATAAATGAGAAAGCAATTAATTTTTTAAATTAAAAAAAAAATTTTTGTTTTGTAATTAAACAAAAAATGTTGGAACTAATATAATTTACAAAAAAAAAAAAACTACGAAGAGTATCTTATAGACTGTGCAACAATTATATAACAAGTATAATAAATCGGCGAAGAGTATAATGGTTAGCTTGTTTACACCTAAATCTATCATTCTATCCAATAAAATCTGACGGAGAAAAAAACTTCTCAAAAATCGACCTTAAATCATTATTTCTGACAGCCTATAATAAGAATATAAGAATGTATATTTTAATATTGTTGTTAATAAAACATACGAAAGATGAAATTTTAAAAAAAGTAGTCACTATAATCTATTACAAGCACATTTAAGGACACATCCTTTAATTTCAACCCAATTTTCTAGAAAAAACCTTCCATTGAAAATTCCCTCTCCGATTGGTTATTAAATTGACAGAGTAAAGTTAAAAAACTCTTGTTGCTCAAATGTTATATGAAATACAGGGATGACATATAGACGCTTTTTCCTAGTCTACATCTAAATGACAGGCAGACCCTTATTGGTGGTAGGAAAATGTACATTTTCTTTACATAAGTCAAAATACAACAAAGAATAGCACATACATAAAAGTACAATCATAAAATAATTGGATAATAAAATCCAATTTTTAAAATTTATACATCATACACCATGATTTAAAACTTATATACTAGATAAAAGAGAAGAGTTTGTTATATTATAAATCATTAATTGTAATATTATTATTTCAAAATTCGTTGTAGGAGTAGTAGGCTTTTTTATTAAGAATTTTTTTGTGTTTTTGAAATGTTTTTCCTTCCAAAAATCTAACACTTAAAGGTAATTTGTTGAATGCATCGGATAGGCATAGATATC
Organism: Stenurella melanura; assembly: GCA_963583905.1. Classification (NCBI taxonomy): domain Eukaryota; kingdom Metazoa; phylum Arthropoda; class Insecta; order Coleoptera; family Cerambycidae; genus Stenurella; species Stenurella melanura. The sequence continues at coordinate 171,970,065 of OY757311.1, forward strand.
AAATTATAATACTTCAGAAAGTAGAATTAGTGTTAGCATCTATTTCGGAACATTTTAAGATTCTGAGGCTTATCATGTGGTCCCGGGACGAGATTTTTTTGTAAATTCAGGGATTGCGCCGGTACCAAATTGCGGGACTGGAAACCCTAAATACCATGATCAACATTTTTCTGTAGCTAACCGTACATGTAGCTGGTTTCTTCCGTTCTTCAATTTTCTTGGTGCCTTATGCTGTACACAAGCTCATGATTGTTAGAAAGAGATCTATTTTCCACAATTAATAGCACTGATTCAATATATAGGTACAAGCTAATTAATATTAGCATTTGGGTTTATAAATATTTGCTTACAACCAATCTTCAGTTTGCCTCGTATGAATATTTCTGAATATTTTATGTTAATTTACCAATATGCATTCTCTAGTCCAGTCTCTTATCAATATAGAAGTCAAGAAATGATATTACTATTAGACCTGAGCAAAGTATCTTTAAAATTCAAAGTATCATTAAAATTCACCTCGTTAGTGTAATTCGGCCTGCTATTAAATTGTGTTTTGTCTATGTTCAAAAATAGGTTACTGGCCGAGAAGCAGCCATTCATGATGCTCATTACCTTGAAAAATTTTTATTTGGAAAGATTCTATCTTTTTCACTAAAGATCAGTCATGTGTCATCACTATATAGAATCACAGTTTGGTCACTCTAGGTACTTCATTTGTGTATAAAATAGAAAGCAAAGGTCTTAGAATGGAACTCTGTGGAATTCCTTTCTTGACTTTCACCATTTCAGATTTCTTTCAGTGGATTTACGATGAAAGGAACAAGTGCGATAAAATTGTTACAAAGAGAGTAACAAAGAATTGCTTGGACATGTTGATTTTTAAATATATTTAATTAATTCATGAACAAGCGCATTCGACAAATTTTGGCTCGCTGATCAAGAGTCCTTATAGTAAGTACAGAATCCTATTATTGAATACTAAAAATTAGCCACTTCTATTACAAAAGGAAGTAGCAGTGATACTTAAATAAATATGTTCTCACATTATAACTTACCCAAGCCCTTATTCTATGTAATACAAATCTCAACATATAATTAATTTCCGATTTGTCCAAACCACAGTTATAATCGATCCTATTAACATTACAAACAGAACATAAGGTCTCGTCGTAAGTTAAATTACTCTTATTCGCCCAGTCAATTTGCGCACTTTCTTCGGTCAAATCATCTGGGATATCACCTCCCAAATCGGCTTCGAGAGAGGAAGACGCATTTCCATTGGTGGGTGTATTCAGTTGCGGCGGCTCCACTACCACATCGTCAGAATCATCTGATATAACCGTTACAGTCTGATCAGTAGAATTTTTGTTGGAGTTGTTAACTTTGGATTTTTCCGCATCCTGATTAGTTTTTGTACCGGTCTCTTTAGGATAGTTGTTAGTCTTTTTCTGGGATTCAAACTTCCGTTTGCCACTGGTAATGCAATCGGGATGAAATACTCGAAAACAATTAGTGCACGAAGTCACGTCGCCTGCCAAATGACATTCAAAGCAGTACCAATCCTTGCCATCCAGTTCGGGCTAGAAAAAAAATATGTAAGTGTAATTGTACAGAGGCCAGCGTGCAGTTACCTGATACATTTGTAATAGCTAGAGACATTATTAATCCTCTTCCTTAGAGCATGCCAGACAAAGGTGACATGAGAAATTTTTTTTAATGGTGGAAACTTCACCAAATAACTCAAAATGTCTTTTACAATTGCTACAAGTATTTGTACCAAGCGAATATTTTTTGTACCTACTACTTGTCACTTCCTGATTACAAAAATACAACTGGCATACATCCCAGTTAGTGGAGGTCCAGCGACAGACATTTTGAATCTGCACCTTACGTCACTGGGCATGACAAAACGAATCAAGCCAATAAAATTGGCTTGATTCGTTTTGTCATGCCCAGTGACAAAAAAATTGTTATCAATTAATTACCACTTTGCCCCAATTAGTTGTTATAAAAACTCAATCGGGGCATATCCCGGTTAATGGAAGTCTACACAGTCCTGTAACGATCACGTTTTGGAAGAACACTCAGTACCTTAAATTAAATAAAAGCATGTTTAAAATTTGTGTATTTATAAAATTGTTTTTGTACGGTCCTAAAACTTTAACTTCTTGTCGGGTATAAGGACCGTTTGACCTTTAACGCAATTGCAGAGATGGGACGGCAGGGGTCTTGTTTGTTTCATACAGGTAAATTTTCGTTAGTTTTAGGCACTCGAAGGTTGGCTTTGAGCCGACATAGTTACCACGGGAGAGGTGACTTTGACCTCTCCGATATAATTAAGTGGTAATGAGTCCAGCAATTGCTGTAATTAGACACGGTCGTGCTGTTGTTTAGGTGAGAAAATTTAAAGTCTTTTTATGGTGACGATTACGTGTTTGAGTATTGCAGCTACGATTTATGTCAAATTGTGCATCAGAGTAATGTATAAATCACAAAGTGCAAATATTTAATAGTCAATCAAATGACAGAATGAATCTGTATGAAATATCAGCAAACTGCGTGATTAATCTGAATTAGTTGCTTTGGTGCCATCCATGATAATTGGTGATTTTAAGTACCTTGTCTGTAGTCTGTACGTTTAGTTTCTTTTAGTGGCACACGTCCATTGACCTTCATGTGTCCAGGAATGAAACTGTAAGTTTTTTATTTTATGTACTAGTTATGGTAGCTCAAGGCTACGCGCGTGGAGAAACAATATTTCTAGTGCCGTTAAGGAACTGGTTTCCTGATTGATTTTTCGTCCCGAGTGAGATCGGTAGACAAGACTGCGTTCATGTTAGTCTTAGACATTGGCCACATTGACTTGAGTTGTTGACAATTTCGATGCCCCAATAGGCATACATAGTGGCTTAATTAGTGTGTGCTAGCTAGCAACATTTAAGGTTGTCCAGAAACAATAGATAAATCGTTACGCGCCGAAAGCTTTTTGTATGTCTCCGCAATTTGGGTATTCGGTTATGAAACCTTTTGATGGTTAAAATTTAGAGTGCCATGTCGATTTATGTAATTAGTTTAACTGGTTTAATCCGTGTTTAAATGCTATTTGTTGTACAGTTCCTAGTAATTTTAGTGAGTAAGATATAAGTTTTCTTAGAATGGTCATTGAGCTCAGGCCGGGTGATACAAAATATTGTATCGATTTACCTCTGTAATACTATTTATGACTAGAGTATTTTGTGTGTTTTTTATAACTTCGAATGTTAATAGATTATTTGTTTTAGTAGTTGTTTAATTTCATTAAGCTAGCACTCATTTAAACTGGGATAGCTCTGTGTTTCCTTATTTTGCCGGGCCAATTTATAGTTTAAAGTGAGCAGAAATTGTGTATTATTTGATTTCCAGTAACTAAAAATAAGGTGGCATCCAACTATCGTTTTTTGTTGAGCCTTGTAGAGCTGTGTATTTATTTTTTGGTAATTGCCTGTTATTAAGTATTTGCCAAGATAAGTGATAACCAATATTAAGCCAAGCTATCAAGGATAATCTGCCTCCTGAGGTCTTTTGCTGCTCTATTTTGAATTATAATTATGATTTCGGATTTAATATAACCAAAAGGCAAGGTTACACATCCTGGTTATTGGAGGAACAGTGGCAAACATTTTAAACCTGCAAGGTGTCTGCTTTTAAGCCATGATTAGTAAATGTCAAGCTATTTTTTTTGTTAAATAATTAATTTTTTTTAGGA